>OZ007490.1:14012126-15266706 GCA_963931815.1 Caenorhabditis plicata | reverse complement strand
AACAATCTCAGTCTTGAATTATTCGATCAACTGCAATATATAGAAATCGTTGTTTTGGGGGGGGGGGGGTGTTGTATAGTTTTGACACGCGCAAAATGGAAATAACTATTTTTAGACGTGTATGGAAAATTTTCCGACTATATAACAAAAAATATTGAAGTCTATTTAAATAAGATCGTCTTAAGCTATCTAAAAATATAACTATCTTACCAAAAAGTTTTGTTTGAGCATGATTGCTGAGCTCATTTTATTATTGTTGAGGCCGAAACGACGAATTTTAGAGTTGAGAGCGGAAATTTGGTTTATGGGGTAACAAAATATGAGGGATTCTTTTTTGAACGGGGAAATTTGGTGCCATGTGACCTACATGAGAGGAATCAGCTCGAAAAGGGCTTGCAATATTTTTTGAAAACGGAATATTAATCAGCAAACGAGGAGATTTGAATGGTATAGGCCTTGAAATGCGCTGCATACAAAATGTGGGCTTTAAGAAGGGCTAAAGGAAATTTTCAGCCAAATTATCCAATAAACATCAAAGTAGTATCAATCGACGTAGAATTTTTTTTCTAAATCGATACATATTGGTTTCGTTGACGTAAATTAAAAACTGAATTTTTCACGTGACATCAAAAAGCTGAAAAATCAGTCGATCATTAAAAAAACGCCGTCACGCAATTTTTTTAAAAACTTTTTATATAAAAGATCTTGAGCCGCTCTTTCAGAATCTGTATTCAAAACATATCGAAGATAATCAAAAATTGGCATTTTTTAAAGCTTGAATATGGCTGAAATTGGGCATGCACAACTTTGCTGAAAATGGTTTCTGAAAAAAGAAAATTGCACCATTCGTAAGATCGCCGAAAGTTCTCTGCGAATGCCAATTTTCAAATCATATAATGTATTTGCAGTCGAGTTATAAATGCCCCGTTTTGGCTGAATATGACCAAAAAGGGGTATTTTTAGGGTAACTTTAACGCTTAATAACTCGAGACGTTTACCACTGTATTTGTAATAGTATTCAAAAATTTGCTATCTCTGTTAAATTATTAAACTAACTCGGACTTTTATAATTATATATATAGTCGTCGCCAAATGCGATTACCGCCGCAAATTGTGGCGCACTTTTTAAATATTATTTTTTCCTTTAATTTTCATGATTATTTTCTTGTTTAGGCTCGTTCTATACTGTTCTTGCTTAAATAAATTGAAGAATATGTTTTAGAAGTTGTTAAAATCGTGGATGAAATGTGGAAAATAATAAAAATCCTAAAAATTAAATGGAAAAAAATATTTAAAAAAAGTGCGCCACACTTTGCGGCGGTAATCGCATTTGGCGACGACTATAAATAAATAGTTTTTTTTCAACATTACGCTTCTATATGTCCACATCTAGGTAATTTAACTATAACAAAAACAAAAACTCGTTATAATTGGATGGAAACGGATGAAAAAAACAATATCATTTCACTTCCAATCATATCTTATTTATTTCTGTTGTTGTTGTTGTTGTCATCTTCTAACTGTTTATACCAACTTTTAATCGCATGATTGTCGTACTCATTTAAATCGAATGTCACTTGTTTCCGATTCATCCAGTTCGAACGACGACCCAAATTCGACATCATTCATTGATTATCAAGCTACTAATGTCTTTTATCTATATCAAATCATCCACACACCATTTTCCTGTTCATGCCAATAACGATTCTCGATTATTGACATCGCTTTTTTTTCTTCAAGTTTTGACAGTCTTTGAAACTGGTCGTTTCGAGAATGTTTGCATTTTTTGTTCTCTCTACTATAATTGGCTTTGTTGACGATTTTGTCTCTTCGATATTTTTTATTTCAATTTTTTCAAGTAGTCTTGTTTTGTTTAAATATTTAAATATCAACTGGTTTTCTTGTTTTTTAAATAAGCGATTAAAATAACTCATACTAATCTATTGATTAAATTGACCATAAAAATTTGAATCATTTTGATAAGTTCTTGTCTGTATGTTTCGTCGCGAAAAATAAAGAGTTACGTGTACTGTTACCATAAGAGCGCGCACAATACGGTTTTTCGCATGTTTAAACGTTAATTTTTGAAACTATAGGAATATTTTTTCCAAAATTATCATAAAAAATCTACTCAAATATAAGATTCGAGCACATCACATGGAAAAATAACATTTTGGCGCGTTTTATTTTATTGCGCGCCAAAATTAGGACACATTTTTCACGTAACTTTTTCAGATTTTCTCTAAACTATCGGAGAACATTAGGATCTTTACTAAATTTTCTCTTACAACGATTTTATGAGCTCCTCTTTTTATAGTTGCATTTGACGAGTTCAATCATTTTAACAGAGAAAATTTTTGAATTATTTTAACGGTCGAACGATATAATGACAGTATAACTAATAGGTATAACTTATAAGCTTAAACGCACGCCAAATTGTGTGGTTATAAAATAAGCTCAAACGTCCGTCCTCAAAACGTCCTCAAAATCTAAATTTAAACGTGCTCAAATCTAAATTTGCAGAAAGGTATTAATATTTTTTATTAGTTTAAGAATGACTTGTCTAAATTGTCAATAACAGTGTCTTCTAGAAAAGCCATCAAAATTTTAGTACGGTCTTAAATTCAAAAAATCACTATTTCAATTTGGCGTGTAAAAGTATTGATACCAGAATACTTTTTGCGTATTTTTTCCATGCACATTATAAACTATATTGCTTCTCTTCGACCTGAACTATATTTAACATAAGTATGCTTCATGAGCTCTCGGTTAAAACGCTTCATTTCGCGTGGTGGCGTGCACTTGAAGTTATGAAATTACTGTCTTATTTGAAATATTTTTGAAAAAAATATAGTTCCCATGGTATTTTGTTGATTGTTTCACTTGAAATATCCACAATTCTAGAATAGAAATATAAAATAGAAATTCTAGAATAGAAATATCCATAATCCATAATTCGTAATTAATTACGCATTCCGAATTACGTTATTTTTTCAAATTGGATTCCGAGTTCCGAATTACAGAGCCCGAAATTTTATATTGCAATATATATTGTAATTCTGCACACCAAATTGAAAATAATATTTTTCAATATTTAAGCGTGTCTTACTAATTTATACTTTTTATTTTCATATAACGTGATACGTCATTTTTTCAAGCGAGCCTTAAACTATCTAAAAATATGCATTTCTTATAAAAAATATAATTTGAACATCTTTTCTGAACGTCCCAATTAAGCATGCAATTTTGAGTGTATTCTGTCTTTCGAAAAATCACTTTTCATAAAAACGTTAACACCGCATACGTTCGAAATTCTGGATTCCGAAATCTAAAATCTTCCATTACGCCCATCTCTGGAGTATACATGTATTACTTTCCTACCAGCGATGGGAGGAAACCCTTTTTTGAAATTTCGGGTAGTTCCGGGGAGACCTTTAAAAAATTGAAAATTTAAAAACCGGGGACTTCCCTTTTTCAATACCCGAGACCGGGGCCGGGACACCTTTTTTTAGGAAAATACCAGGGCCGTGAGAGATCTCTGGAGCTCCTACCCTAACTGAGGGACCTGCCCGAGAGAGACTCCCCCGGCCAGGGTGTTTTTCTAAAACAAAGGGTCCTGACTAGGGAAGTGTTTTAGGTCGGGCTCTCAGATTTTTATACAAAATCTCAGGTAAATTCCTTATGGATTTATTAATATAATGACAAATATTAGGAGCCACAAAATGGTTTAAGTGGGTAAAAATGGGTCTAAAACCCAAAAAATCGCGATTTTCAAACACAAATTTTATATAGTTAATGTTAATCAATCCGGTTTATATTTTAAGGGCTATACTAACTTATTAAAAACTACCGTTTTGTTATTTTTTGTGAGTCCCGGGTTTTGAAACTTTCTTTTTTAAGGTTCCCCACCCCACACGGAATTCCGAAAATCGGGCAGCACCCATCACTGCCAGGACTTCAGTTTTTCAATACCCGGCAACATTTTAGGAAAGTACCCGGGCCGTGGGGGACCGGGGGAATCCCTCCCATCACTGTTCCTTACCATTGATGGGAGAAACTCCTCCCTACCCGAGCGAGACTCCCCCGCCATGGGTATTTTCCTAAAAAAAAAGGTGTCGAGTCTCGGGTTTTGAAATTTTCAATTGTTTAAAGTCCCTCTCCCCCGGAATTCCAAAAATGGTGGTCCCTCACATCACTGCCCGGATCCCCGAGCTTTCCTACCCGGGACGCAGACAGGGTCCGGGACTCGGGACCGGGATCGGAACACTTTTTTAGGAAAATACCCCGCGCGGGAGGACCGGGGATGGGCGCTCCCACCTCTGTTCCCTACCATATTTTTTTATCTTAAAATGTATATTTATCTTAAAATATCCAGAATTATATGCGTTTATTATCAAACATACACTAGCTGACAAAAGTTTTGTCACAAATGTTTTTTCGGGTTTAACTTTTTTATGACTTGACCAAATTGGCTGATATTTTGATATTTTATGTGAATCGGTGTTTAAAATGTTATAGTAGCAAAATTTGGTTTAAATTACCAGGGCAATTTCGGTACCACGCACTCCGTTTTCCCTCATATTGATAACAGCTTGCCGGGTGGCAATTGGAGTTTCTTTACGTGGAGTCATCTCCAAAATATTGCCAATTACTGCTATTTTCAATAAATTATGAAAAAAATATAATTGATCTTTAAAAATTATTAAAAAATGCATTGCAAGAAAAGTGCGTAATATCTTTGAGCTACGCGTTTTACGATAAACGCTTGTCACTGTAAAACGGATCATCGTAATCACAAGCGGGAATTTGTAAAATAATCTAAAACCATATGAATCTATCATATCAAAAAATCAGCCAATTTGGTCAAGTCACAAAAAAGTTAAACCCGAAAAAACATTTGTGACAAAACTTTTGTCAGCTAGTGTATGTGACCTGAGCATCATTTCGGATCCACCATTTCATTTTGCATCCTCCTTACCAGGGTATTTATTTATCATGCTTCCATCGTACTAATCCAATCATAAACAAAAATAGTTATTTGCATTCAGTTTCCCGTTCGCCACTACTAACTAATTAAAAATTGCAAAAAAAAGTAATTATATGAAAATATTCATAAATGAGCTAATTATCTATCCGCATATAATTAATTCCATTATTTTGCTCCATGACATTCTCACATACAAATATATCTCGTGTCTGACTAACATTATTATTCATTCAAAATGGAGTTCCATTTCCATTCCAACTGATATTATCCTAATTTGCATTCGAGCCATTGTTGTTGTTTATTTGAATTCATTCACATTCAACATATTATACGTGTAACCCTAACGACCATTTTTTGAAACAATCAATCGACGGATTCTTGTGTTTCTATGCATCTCTTTCGTACCAACAAATGAATTTAGCACCAACAAAAAAAATAAAATAAATAAACATAGTGTTTGAAGAGGATAGAGTGGGGGATGATGAATAAGCAACGATTCTAAACCAGACTCACTGGAAAGCAGCTCGAAAAATAGAATATTTGAATATATATGTCTATATTTGAGAAGAATAGAGAGAAGAAATTAAGAATGTTTTGGAAGAATAGACTCTTGCTCCTTCTCAAAAACGTGGAGGAAGTAGTTTGTTGAATTTTATGGTAAAGTCACCCCACCAAACACACGCTCATTAAGAGGCACTGGGGGGAACCGCTTTTATTCACAACCTCTTCCAACCCAATTTGCGAATTCCTTTTTTTGGTTGTTGTTCGTCTGTTTTGGTGCTCAAATGAGCAATTATACACAGGAGTGTCAAGCTTATATCAAAAGAGTAAACATTGGAATACTCTAGAGAGCATTCAAATTTTTTTTTTGTTTTTGTTGTTTTATCCTTGAATGTCCTTATTTTTCTTTGTTGATTTTCCTAATTTTTCTATTCTTCCCATTCCGCTTCAAAAATTCCTATTGTTTTAGAATTTTAAACTGAAAGAGTAGGATTACCCACATAAATTATGCACACACATATATATCTATTATATATATATATATATATATATATATATTGTTTTAAGAAAGATATGAATGTGCGAAAATCGATTCGCGTAATTTGAGTAGATGTGGAAATACGATAATGTGAATTTTAATTCTTGATGATTTAAACTCAAGTTTCAATCGATTTATGTTTAGAGCAACAAAATATGTCAATGAGAATCGTATTTTCTCAAAATCTTTAGTAGAAATATTCACAACAATTTGGTATTTGATTGAGAAGCTTTTTTAAAACATTTGCAAACCCTGAAAATAGCAAAATTTTGTTTAATTGTTTAAGCCTTTGTCTCCCTAAATTTCATATAAATAATCTAGATGATTTGGATCTCACAGATTTGTCTAGAATTATCTTGAAATCATCAAAATAGAATCTACCTTGAAATTCTACAGGAAACTTTTAAAGAAAATTCCATTCAAGTGTGTTTCATTCACGTAAAATTCATATTTAAATTATTACGTGGAAACTCATTCGACACGTTTGAAAATAGACATATCTCTATTTTCAATTGTTGTACTTTTATGTATAGTCGTCGGCAAATTCGATTACGACCGCAAAATGGGGCGCACTTTTTAAATATTATTTTTTCATTTAATTGTTATGTATGTTTTCTTGTTTATGCTCGTTCTATACTGTTTTTGCTTGAATAAACTGAAGAATATGTTTTATATGTTGTTTCAATCGTGGAATAAATGTGGAAAATAGTAATAATCATAAAAATTAAATGAAAAAAAATAATATTAAAAAAGGGCGCATTTGCGACGACTATATAAGTATTATAGTTTTAAGCACATTATCTGATTTTCTATTTTTCTGGCATGATTACACTAGCTGACAAAAGTTTTGTCACAAATCTTTTTTGTGACTTGACCAAATTGGCATATCTTGTAGTGGAGTTGTCGAACGTGGTCTTCCTGGCCGCGGTGAACGCTCCACACTTCCAGACATCGCATGACGCTTTAACATTCTATATACAGTTCGTTTATTGATTTTGAGGACCTTGGCAATTTCGGTAGCACGCATTCCGTTTTGCCTCATATTAATAACAGCTTGCCGGGTGGCAATTGGAGTTTCTTTACGTGGAGTCATCTCTAAAATGTTGCCAATTACTGCTATTTTCAATAAATTATGAAAAAAATATAATTGAACTTTAAAATTATTAAAAAATGCAGTGCAAGAAAAGTGCGTAATATCTTTGAGCTACGCGTTCTACGATAAACGCTTTTCACTGTAAAACGGATCATCGTAATCACAAGCGGGAATTTGTAAAATAATCTACAACCATATGAATCTATCATATCAAAAAATCAGCGAATTCGGTCAAGTCACAAAAAGTTAAAAAAAAACGTTTGTGACAAAACTTTTGTCAGCTAGTGTATATGGAACCTATAGACTTTATCAAATGTTTTGACGACGTTTTGCAAAGCGATGCGCGTCAAGAGTGGGCCGAACCTGATGTACACGAAAGCTGGTACACGAATGAAGATCACGTTGCAGAATATGAAGAGAAAGGTTGCAAAAAGGTAAGACAGTATGTAGGTGACAAACAGTCACCACAGCAAATTAGGTTCTGGAACCTAATCCTGCATTCACATGGAGATGTGTTTTGTGTACCAACGTTGGTGAACATCGGGTTTGGCCCTCTTTTTACAATTATCGGTTTGCAATGCGTCGTCAAAACATTTTATAAATATAGACTTATATCAACAAATGCCCGCAATAAAACTGGAGCTCAAATAAAGTGCTTTAAACTATAACTTTTATACATAAAACTGCACCAAATGAAAATAGCCATATGACCATTTTCACACGTATGTCGTATGACTTTCCACGTATTAACTTTAATATTAATTTTACGTGAATGAAGCACATTTGAATGAAATTATCTTAAATTATTCAGGTTCTTCTAGAATTTCAAGAGCTATCTTTTTTGTCTCTCTATTTATAAAGGTCTTGCTGTGTGGTTCGCAATGCGTAATCATTTGTAACGTAAATCATTCAAATTAAAAAATGACAATTTTCAATGTTTAAACTAATTTTGTAGCTTTATACGTGCAAGTTAAAAACTAATTTTCAGGTCACTTGCAGAGACTTTTCTTATATTATCTCTGGCTCTTTAAATTTTACGGAATTTTAGATTTAAGAGACTCCACTCGGATCCAGTTTTTAACAATTAAATTGACCTGTTCTTGTGTAAATTAGTAAAGTGTTATTAAGCATCTTTGCGTAAGGTGTGATACTGTATAGAAATTTGTTATTTGAACGCTTTGTTGATTTTATTATAAGGATATAGTATACATGCCAGTTTTTCTAAAAAATAGTGAATCAGTTACGACATTCTAAACTAATTTTTTTGCAAGAAATTCGCAATTATCGATATTTTAATTTTAAGTCACGAGCACTCCAAATGGAATGCTTATAAAACGTGCTCAATTCTAATATTTTGTGAAGATTTCAATTTTTTAGAAAGTTTAAGGAAATTCTGACAAACTGGCGTAGTCAATATTTGTGTAAAGTACACGTGAAATTTGGAAGACAAGCGTAAAAATAAGAAAATTATTAATTCATTTGGCGTGCAGGAGTAATTAATTTCTGTTAAATTTTATTTGAAATTTACACCTAAAAGTTTTTTAGTGTCGTTAAAAAATTCGACTAATAATCATAATCAATAAGCTTGTGGATATATAAAGAACTAGTTAAAGTGTCGACATGTAAGAAAACCCATAAAAACGAATGGCCTTTTTAAAAATGCCACAATTTTTTTATTCTGACAAGCAGAATTAATCAAAGGAGTAATGTAACTGCTTATGCGCAGGCGTAGATCTGCGCTACTTGGGTTTGGGCTGGAATTTTTGACTAGAGTCAACGAAACACTTACATTAATCGAAAGCTCTAATCGAATGCACGCCAACTAGTATGGTAATAAACTGAAAAGACGTAAAAATTTTTAGAAAGAATCGAAAAAAAATCGCAATTTCCAATTGGCGTGTGATTGGAATCTGAAAACGGAATCGATGTTAATTTTAAAAATTAAATATATTGAACAGGACCAATAAAAATTTTAGATTTTTCTCTGTCAAATCGTATTTTTTAGAACATCACGCTTGAATTAGGAACTCATTTATCACATAAAATATAATTATATGTCGTACGGAAAGTGGACAAGTTAAACTTCACGAAACAATTATTCGAATTTTTCTTTTTCGCGCCAATTGAACGCAGATAAAACAGAAAAATCACTAGATACTTACTTTGGATACTTTGGAGTTCGTATCGTCAGCAGTAGCCAACGCGAACTATCTCTTGCCATTTGAGTCGAAAAGCCCGCGCCATTGTTGACCAGAACGTCTTCTTCCGCAAGATCCCGATGCCCCTTTACATTCAGGACTCGCCACGTGCGATAATCGTTGCAACGCGCGAGTTGTCTCCTGAACTGAATCATCCGGATTTGTTTTATTTTATTTTTTTTTTCGACTAAGAGTAGTGCCCTGGAGTTCCTGCGGTTAAGCGTAACAAGCCTCCCAGGATCGAAACAAACATTAGTATCGGGCACTACAACCTTTGAGACGAGGGATGATTCTTTTGGCCTGAGCCATCGAAGGTACCCATTTCCACCGATTTTGTTGTAGCACAGTTGACGTCCTTCGCCACGTGGAGGCAAGAATCGTGAAGGACAATAACGGCAAAAGTTGTCTCGTAAATATAAATACCTATACACGCTAATTCCAAATTTCGAAACACCATTCCATACCATTAACGTTTAAATATTGTACCCTTGCGATTTTAAAATTTATGCTTCTCATAGCTGGGAACCGAAACAAAAGTAGGAACATGCCTGCTCCTTCATACCATTTCAGAACATTTTAAATTTTACTAAAATTATTTAGTATAACATTATTTGTAAGCTGTTGCTTCAACGTGTTATTTTATTTGTTATCAATTCCTAGCTCAACTTTTTTCTATGATTCATGTTAATTCCGTCTCCATTTGTTAATGCACTCCCACTCCAAATCGAAATGACTATTTTGTCTTTACTACTAATTTACACGTGCTATTTTGATATAATTTGACACGTCATTATTACTAGCCCGTCTTAAACTATCTGAAAACATGCGCTTCTTGTCGAAATTTACAATATGAGCATTTTTTCTGAGCCCCCAACTTAACCATTCAATTTGGTGTGCACTCCAAATGAAATTTTTATTTTTAAACTTTTTTCAAGTATATTCTGCACGCCAACTTGTATGGTTATAAAATAAGCTCGGTAAACGTTGACAAATCTAACGTATCGGAACTCTATTAATGTTTTTAAATAGTTTAATAATAGTCTAGTTAAATTGTAACGAAACGTTTCTTGTTAAAGAGACGCAACAATATTCAGACACCCGTGAACATCGAAAAATCGGTATTTCCATTTGGCGTGTTCTAGTATTCCACATAAACATCATGATAGAATTTATTATTCAAAGCAGGTAAATTGAAATGTTCGAGTTTTAAAAATTTGAGATCATATTACAGTACTCCACGTGAATATACGAATTTGCTTTGTTGACAAGATTAAATTTAAACTATCTATAAAAATGTCGACGGTATATGGTGGTCTATAATCCCCGCTTTTACTTGTTCAATTGCCATGTGAAAGATATGTCAGAATATGCCTCAATCAGCAAAAATCCTGTAATCTCTTGTATATTATTATGACCAAATCATTTTTAAAAGAACCTCAAGTGTAATTAATTTAAACTTGGCCTCGAAAAATACTTGAATTTCCCATTAGCCACTTCAAAAAGAAGTTGAATTCAAAAAATACATAATTAAGAATCAAATTCTTTTTATGTTAACAAAATTTAAAATAATAGGATTGAATGACATTCCAGAGTTTCAGTTTTTAAGTATTCATTTCGTGTGTTGTGATTATTTGAACACAAACAAATCAATTTTCAAAGATCACTGAAGTTTGAGATTATCGAACATATATCTATGTCATTTTAAAAGATCGGATGGCTTGAACCTTCAGTATCTCATAGAAATAAAAAGAGAGAAACGAGCTCCGTATACATGTCAAATCCAACTTTTAAGGAAGATTTTAATATTTTTAGATAGTTTAAGAGAAGCATAGTTAAAACTGTTTTGTTATAAATACGCGAACGACCACGATACCACGCCGCATTGAAAAAGGCGTCGAACCAATTGCGCGAACAATACCTTTAAACTTCACGATCCGGTTAATAAATAACTAATAAATTAAAAGATAGCGTTCGTGCAATTGGTGGGTGCGAAGTCTTCCGCAATTCGGCGCGGTTTCGTGGCAGTGGAGTGCGTGAATATTTTCAAATATTCTTAAAACTTGCAAAATCCTTTTTTTTTTTCTTTTTTCTTTTTTTTTAATTCCATTTGGCGTGATGCTGATAATATATGTGGATTTTTGGTATTTCCCGTCAAAAATTTCACAGAATATCAAGATTGATAGATAGGTTAAAATTGAAGACATTTTATTAAACCGTAATTTTAGTGTAGAGAATGCCGTGCTAACAAAAACTAATTTAAGATTAGTTTGAAAGCATCATATGATATTCGCATTATTTTATTTCAATAAGTGTTAATCACAAACAAAAATTAAAATGGTGAATATCAGTCCGCAATAATATGTTGGGATGTTATTAAATCTAGGAATAGCCAATTTTTGATCATCTTCGATATGTTTTGAATACAGATTCTGAAAGAGCGGCTCACGATCTATCATATAAAAAGTTTTTTAAAAAATTCCGTGACGGCTTTTTTTTTTAATGATCGACTGAAATTTCAGCTTTTTGACGTCACGTGAAAAATTCAGTTTTTAATTTACGTCAACGACACCAATATGTACCGATTCAGAAAAAAATTCTACGTCGAATGATACAACTTTTATGTTGATCGGATAATTGGGCTGGAAATGTTTTCAGTCTGTCTGAAAATCCTTTAGCCCTTCTTAAAACCCAAATTTTGTTTGCAGCGCGTTTCAAGACCTATTCCATTCAAATCTCCTCGTTCTGCTGATTAATATTCCGTTTTCAAAAAATTTTTTGGTGATAGATGACGAATTTCAGACAAATCTGAAAATTTCAGCTTTTTTGTGTTTCAGCCAAAAATTATGTTTGATAGCACATTTGAAAGCCCTTTTCGTGCTGATTCCTCTCATATAGGTCACATTGCACCAAATTGCCCCGTTCAAAAAAAGGTCGATTTTCAGCCCTCTTTTTCAGCATGATGCTGGAATCGTACGAAGCTGAAAATTCAGGATCTGAATCCCTCGTATTTTGTTACCCCATAAACCAAATTTCGGCTCTCAACTCTAAAATTCGTCGTTTCAGCCTCAAAATCTAGGAGGAAACCCATTTCCGCAAAAGAACTCACGGATTATTACACCATAGAATTTAAAATACTTCCTCAAACTTCAACGGATTAATTAATTTAAATAAACGAGGAGGCGTAGCATACCTGGTAGAGAATTTGATTCACGAAAAATCTATGTTGGTTCGATTCTTATGAAATCTTTTATTTTTTAAAGTTTTTTTTTATAAAAATGAAAAATCGAAATTTAAAATGAGATGGTGTAATATTCCGTGGTTAATTTTATTTTCCGACGGGAGCAATTTCCGCTTTTCCTAGATTTAATAACATTCATATGTTGGACGATTGTACACCGACCGCACTTTCACGGTCTGACATTTTTTTACATTCGAACTTTAATTTCACTCAAAATATCATTGGCACTTCCAATTTTAGATTTAAGTAACTCTTCTGAGTTCCTGTTTTTGCAAATCCATTTGGCATTGCTCCAAATAATATCCCCCTTCAATATAATTTATCACATTTCCATTTTGATTCTTTCAACTCGACCTTTTTTTGGTGTTTAATGTCAATTCATATTGACGTTTAAAACTATAATTATTGCTGTTGAATATTCGACTAGGTCTTTATAAAAATTTTTTGTTGTCCATCCACAATGACTATAACACTTTGAATATAATTAAGCGCAAAACCAGACCGGTTATCGAGTCAAACAATTCCCCCCAATCGATTATAATTGATAGTTGTATAGTTATTATTTTGAAAATACATTTTTTGTTTTTTTATTCCTCTCAACTAAATACCTCAATATTATGTATATAATGTTACAAAAAAAAATCCACATAAATTCATCGAATGTAAATGAAATGCGCAATGAAATATTCATCAATGGGTGCGAATTATTGTATGCATGCCGATACACTAATTGAATAGTGTCGAGTATTGTGGTGAGAGCCGCAGTAATTACCCAGGTTGCTTGTCTGCGTCTCATAGGAAAGGGTTAATACCCACCTGATTGAACATAATGTATATTGGGTGGGGGGTAACTCATTTCTGGAGGTCGACAACAACCATTTCAGTCAATACAGTGTTTTAATAATAATATTTTCGGCGAGGGGAGAGAAACACACCCATTATAATTGAGTCTCTTTTCCATTAACAACTCAATCCTCCCACTCCATTCTATTCATAAAATAATATAACACAATGGACCCGCCCGGCCCCGGCACTCAATTCAAACTATTCATTTAAGTGATTTTTGTTTGTTCATATATGTAGATTTTGGGCATTATTAAAGTTTAGTTAAATCATGCTTTATTTTTATTATAATAATAAGTATTATCGATCGCTTAGAGTTGCAATATCCGAAGCGGTACCAGCCTTGTTTTTTCACCTGCCATGAACAAACAACAAACAAAATCCGTCCAATTTTTAATTCTATTTTATATTGTATTGTTAGTAGCACTCTAGGGAGGTTCGGAAGAGAAAACATGCGTGATGAAGAATTAGAAGGAGAGGAAGAAGCAGTGTCAGTAGGCGGAGAGTTGAAATGAGTTCTCGTTCGGCTCTCTATCATACTGGTAACTCAAAACAACACATGCATGACAACAATGATCCTACTAGTGTTTTTGTTGCGTCTTTTTGTTTCATTTAATTAGTATTTTTTCTTTCTTGAATAAATTTTGCTCAAGTTTATCCGTTAATTATAGTCTATATTGCACAATCATTTGTTTGTAATAGATTATTTCCTCTTAATTAAACTAATTTGCATATATTCAGGGGGTATTCAAACTCAACATTCAATATAGCTCCATTATTATTATTATTGACTATTTGACAAAATGGAAGCAAAGTTACTCGCACCAAATAACAATCATCTCACAGCTGTTGATGGCACATCACAAAAGGTAACAAGACCGTCTTATATTTAACGACATAAATCGCTGCGTGAAAATAATGCGAGAAAATGAGATGAATTAGAAGCTCCGCTAAAATAATTGAGCTTGTTTGTTCTTGAAAGGTATCGGGTTGCATGCATCCTTTTTGCTCGTGTAGCATTTGAAATTACTAGCATTGGTGGGGGGATGGGTTTCGATTTTAATAAAGTCTGTTTGCTTCAAGGATTCAATGCATTGTTATTCACGCTTGAATGTGTTTTACATTCAATAAAGTTACCTAATATAATATTTATTAAAATATTTAATTGGCGAGATACATGTAGAAGGTGACGAATAATTGATGGAACGGAATTAGGGCATAGTAGAGGATAATTAGCGATCGCTGAATTAATGGCTTTGTGGGTCGTGTTTTGGATGGAAAATAAATACAGTTTACTTGAAAAATAAAACATTGGGATGGATTATCTCACGCCAAGTGAAACGAATCATTATAATGAGAAATAAATTCAAAATACTTTTCTTATACACGCGAATTGCAAAATATGGATTTATTGTCATTTTCAGAGCCTTATGGATGAGGAAAACAATTAGAACAAAATGAGGTTCACGTTTAGACGGCCACTCTTTTGTACCTCATCAATGTGTGTTGTCTCAAAAAATGGATTGAACACATTGAAGAGGAAGAGACGGAAAAGTCGTTTGTGGCCGTGTGGCCGTCCAAACGAGATTATCATTTTTCTCTTCCATTAGGAATCGATCTTTGAAATGCATAATATAAACATTTATTATCAAAATCTAAGAATATGAAAGGTTTGATTTGATCAACAAATATTCAATTTATGTTAATAATTTCTCTGTTTTTCATTATATTTCTTCAAAACTTCTAGATCACGTCAGATTTATTACTTTTATTTTTTATAAAAATAAAATTTGAATTGTCAATTTCTCAGATTTTGATAATAAACACATATAATTAATCTTCACGTGAATATTCCTGGTTTCTGTTGACACAAAATGAATAAAATTTGTCTATAATTATCTCTAAATTATACAAAATCTCTGAAATTCAAGCTTCTTGCATCATTAATGTTCATAAATTTTTATAATTTCAATTGGCGTGCAAATATTTCGTCTTAAAACATTCCAAAATCCTTGAATGATCATAAATTCCAAGCGAACAATACACGCCAAATAAAAAGAAAAATGTTTAAACTTTAGACGTGTTTAATATTTAAGTTTTATATGTTTTACTTCCTTTTATTACGTATCTCAAAATTGCTTTATAGTCCCTTAATGTTGGGTTAAACAGGGGTTAATAATCTTTTGTTTTTCTAGTTGCATTTGGCGTGACAACATTAAATGTACAATAATTGTTCAAAAATGGCTATTGATTGGTGTTTTGAAAAACTTTGATTTTTTGTAACTTCAATATTCATATATTATTAATTGCTTTATTCTCTCTGATTATTTTAGTTCATAACTAAAGACCACGCCAACTGATATGATAATAAAATGAGCTCAGTAAACGTGCTCAAATTGAAGTTTTCACAAAGCTATGAGTATTTTAGATAATTTCAGACAAGCCTATTAAATTTTAATAAAAACTTTTTTGTTATAAAGCCGCAAAAATTTTCAAACACACTTAAAACCCCTGAGAGACAACGGCACGCCAACTGGAATCAACGATTTTCCCATTTTCAAGATTGTCTTAAAATTGTTACATATTTTCAATAAAACACTGTATACGAGAAATTAATTATGCTTTCCTTAAACTATCCAATTATATAAATATCTTTCCAAAAAGGTAGATTTGAGCACGTGTACTGAGCTCGTTTTATTAGCGTACCTGTTGGCGTGCAACGTTAATAATGAGAAACAGAAAAATAGAGACGCGAAGTTTCAAACGTAATTCATTCTAGACCAGATAGATATGTAATCCCGGCGACACGCAAATGCCAATTTTTTAAAGTTTAATCACGTAATTTACACATGCACACGCCAACTGGATTCATATAAATTGAAGCTCGTTTGAGGGTTTCTAAGAAACTTTTCTAGTTAAATTTTAAGATTTTAAGATATTTTAAGACCAGTTTATTAAAATTACATAGAAACTTATGTGTTATTTCTAGGTGGAAATTCAAAAATGACACTTAAAAACGTGAAAAATGTAATTTGACATTTGGCATGCGTCTGCATCCATTATAATGTTATCTTATGCAATTTTAACAAAAAATACTCCTCATTTACGACAGCTTACGGGGTTTTTTCAAAAATCACGCTTAAAATTTGAAAAATGCACC
Organism: Caenorhabditis plicata; assembly: GCA_963931815.1. Taxonomy (NCBI): domain Eukaryota; kingdom Metazoa; phylum Nematoda; class Chromadorea; order Rhabditida; family Rhabditidae; genus Caenorhabditis; species Caenorhabditis plicata. The sequence goes on along the minus strand of OZ007490.1, from coordinate 15,250,148 downwards.
CCAAATTGAACGGTCAAGGGGGGGGGGCTCAGAAAAGATGCTCATTTTGCAAATTTCAGAAAGATGCGAGTGTTTTTAGATAATTTAAGACGGGAAAGTAAAACTGAAGTTTCAAGTTATATGAAAATAATACGTGTAAATTAGTAATACACGTGGAAATATTAAAAAATAGTCATTTCCATTTGGCGTGAAAATGTGGTTTTCATTTGGCGTGCACGTGAACTTTTTTGTATAGTTTAAAAGTAATTGTAGAAAATTATTTACAACTAAACCATATCAAGTTCTATTACTAAATGAAGATCTAATTCTTTAAATGAGCCCATCAGCTTGTATTTGCGGGCGATATATTAGAATTTTCATAACAAAAATATCATTTAGAAAAATAAATATAATTTGTTTTTTACATCAATATGCGTGATTACATTTAATTAATGTAAGACTAGAAAGTTTCTAGAAGTCGAAACAAGATCATTAATCTTTGGATTTCGTCAGAATCAATTTTCCTTGCACAAAATGTTTGACGGAGCATTCTCTTCCGCATGATTAATCCCCAGACCAAGCCATAACAATAATTATAACTTCTACCCAATTCATTCTGGAAAAAATATCCTAAAAGAGAGTCAATTTTTGATGTCCAATCGATAATTATACGTTTCGATTATAAATTAATCAATTTTTGGGTAACTGACACGCTTCATAAATATTCGACACCATTAATCTAGAGAACGACAATTCGTATAGGGAGAAGAATAAGATAAAAGAGAGCAACAAGCGCGTTCGACGAATTGCCCTAATGGGAATTGTCAGTAGAACATTTTTAAAAATTGCCAAAAATCCCCAAAGACCTATATAAAGTTGAAATGATTTTTAGCCTCCTCATGCACATCATCAACGATACTGTACTGCACCGAATGTCGAAATTGGCGAATCAAAAACCAATCTTATCATTAATTATTTGCCACAAGGGATGACACAGGAAGAAGTTCGATCGTTGTTCACGAGCATTGGCGAAATTGAGAGCTGCAAATTGGTTCGAGACAAGTTGACAGGTTAGAGAGTTTATTCAAAGTTTATTCTGTTTAAATTATATCAATAAGTAGCACCTGTATCGTTCGTTTCAATTAACTTTAACTTATTTTAATGCATAAATTCCACCTGCTCCTATTGTTAGAAAGTTTATCTTAATGTAAGATAGATTTTGTTTATAAGGGATTTGATAAATTTTTCGTGTTTTCCTATTTAGTTAGTACTTATGTTTGTTTTTTATTTTATTGTGTATTATAGTCGGTGTCATTCTTTTGAATATGATTCATTTGAATTTTGTGGTATCATATTTTATTTAAATACCGAATCTTTCATATAAAACTAATTTTTGAATAAAAATAAGAAAAAATATTTTCATTTTTTTATAAAATACCGAATATAGTCGCCAGCTGACTGAACCCAAAAATCAGGGGCTTAGAATATAATCACCATTTCTTCTTTTTCTTCTGGTTTTATTCCTGGTGGTTGGGCTGGTCGAGGAACATAGTAGGCACTTCTTGTCTTCCCCGTCCTGGATTATTAGATGACTCCTTTGATCGATTGATTCTAGAGACCCTGTATGAATCTCGTTCTTCTAACATTACACAAAGCACATCCCGGAAGCACAAGAATGAAGATGTTAGCACGAAGTTATATCTATTGGCCGGATATCGACAAGAATGCTAATCCATTGGCATTTTCCCGCGTGAGTTCGAATCTCATCCTGATCGCCAGTAATAGCTAACGATTTATTGAAGGAATAGTAACATGTTTTTATTGACTGGTTGGCCACATATTTATAGTAAATCTCTCGGTCACGCGTGACGTCTATTTACAATATCAGGGACACGCGTGGCGTTCTATTATTTGTTGCATTAAGAATTATTCTACAACAGTTGCCCTGTGAGTCTTTGGGCTCCTGATGATCTCGATCCTTCTGGGCGTTATTCTCTGTTTTGTCTTGAATGTAATGAGTTTCCAGTTAATCTTTTCTCTGTTTCTGGGGGTATTTGGAACGTTTATATCTTGTCCTGGAGTTTCTGGCTTTCCCTTCCTAGATTTTCTTATCGTCTTTTAAGTCTTTAGGAATCTGGTGATTCCTCCGTCCTGAACCACGTGGGAATCTTTGCCACTCTGAAACGGAAATGTTCGTCCTGAGTTTTCAGATAATCCCTTGTACTGGTTCTGGAGTATCTGGAACGTTTATATCTTGTCCTGGAGTTTCTAGCTTTCCCTTCCTAGAATTTCTTATTGTCTTTTAAGTCTTTAGGAATCTGGTGATTCCTCCGTCCTGAACCACGTGGGAATCTTTGCCACTCTGAAACGAAAATCTTCTCCGTCCTTCCTTGGATGTTTTTGGTCGGCCTGGAGCGCCGCATCCTAAGTAAACTAGGGGTGATTGTTCTAGGTTTCCAAATTCCTGAGGTACTGGGAACATGGCTAGATTGTTCTGGAGCTTTTGGCTTACGCTCGTTCTCTGGCTTTTCTTATTTTTCTATAAGTATTCAGGAATCTGGTGATTCTCTTTGTCCCGACAGGTTCTGGATGTCCTTGTGGTTCTGAGTCTCCTAAGAATCTTTTTGATGTTCAAATCTTCTCCGTTCTTTCTTTGATGTCCTAGGTTTTTCTTCCTGAGGGTCTTTGCTCTTCTGGGTGTACTTGGGGTGTTTGGTATCTATATGCTGAGCGAGAAGCTCTTCTGCTAAAAATTATCTTGGTTTCCATATAGTTCCTGTAGCACAGCTGGTTCTTGCAGTCCTGATTGACATGTTGGCTGAGCTTGTACTCGAGCTTCTAGCTATCCTCTTCTTCCAGAGAATTCCTGTTGCCCTATGTATCACTGGGATCCTAATAGTTCTGAAGGCTTTAAGGAAAGATCCATGTTCCCGGGGGTCCTGCAGGTACTGGTGGTCTTGTTGTCTCGCACGAATCTTCCTGAGTCTGTTGTGGAATTTTTTTTTGATCTTTCTTGAATGTCCTGAGTTTACTGATTGTTCGGGGCTGTTCATACAAATCTTGGTTTTTATTTTTTGTGTCCCTGTTTTACTGGTTTTCGGTAATCTCGACGAGCGGGAAGCTCAATCATATCTTAGTTGTATTAGTGGCCGATTTCTTCAATTATTACCGAATTATTATCGTTTAGTCCACTAAAAGAACACTCATTATTACCTAAATTTATGAATTCCTTGCTTAAATATTCAGATCAAATCCGACTTTTTAATGTTAAATGACATATCGTTTACGTGAAATTTTGAAAACCGTGTTTTTAGTATTTACGCTTAATATTCTTAAAATATACATTCCAACATTTCTAATCGTCGTCTATGTGCTCTTTAAATGAGCAATTATTATTTAGCGTGCATATTTCATTGGAGAATATATTGGGAAAATTCAGCTGGCTTGTGTATTTCTATAAAATATAATATAAATTGTTGTAACATAATAATAAAGTTAAAATTGTGACTTTTCACATAAAACAAAGAAATCTCAGTCATAATGTGTCACTTGTTTCACATACAACTTAAAAATAAAAAATTATGACACCGACTATAATATAAAATTGTTTTAATGCACTCGGTTTTCATTGGCTTTCAACATTTGAATTTTAATATTTATTATTTTTAAATGTTTAATTTTGATTCTTTAAAACTTTCATGATACATTATTGGAATATTTTGACATTTTACGAATTTCTTAATTTCTTATGGTAACATTAATTCAATACGATTATCACATACTCACGCCATTCCCTCGGTAAGAGACATAACATTTTGAAATACAATGAAATTAGACAACGAGATGAATTTTGGTTGAAATGAAAATATTTTTATTTTCGAAATTCACTAAATCTCCACGTAATGAATTATATTTTTATAAATTATAAATTGTGGACGAGATATTTTCGATCATGGACTCTCGTTCTCTATTCTAGTCCCCATGAGGGAATGGCGTGCATACTAATTGAGCTATTCAACTTTTTTGACGTGATCTGCGCCATTGTAGGAAAATAAGAATGCATTTTCACGTCAATTAAATTTGTTAAAACGTTGAGAAAAGAAATTTAAACTTACTTTTTTGGTAACAATTAGGCACGGTGTGTCAATCACTCAGTTGAAGGCGAGCCCGAACTGTTTGTTGAGGTGTCGCGGGGCAAACTGAGAATGATAAAAAGGGCGAGAGGCAGCGGCGCGTTATACAATTTGCCGTTGACTCAAAAATAGTGAGAGGGCGCTGCGCGTTATACAATATGCCGTGGCCTACAACGGTTTGGCCATGCATTAAAGTGCATCACTATTTTATATTTTATTGATTAATGGTGATTATGCTATTTTATTGGGCTAATTCGAAATTTTTCTAAAATCCGTTTCAATAAAAGTATGGAGAATATCAAAATCTATAATAGATATAAGTTTCATAACGATTGGACGTTATATAAGTTATCTGTTTGCAATAATAAAGTTACTTTACATATTTGATTAAATACCTTAAAAAATGATAAAATTACAATCTGGTCATTACAAGAGCTTTAAACCTTCTTTGACCATATTGTAAGACTTAACTGAACTTTTTTCACATTGATTCAAACAATTATATTAATTTCTTTAGAAATCCTTTAAAAATCAATAACAACGATTTGAATTAGGCGCCTGCGCCATCAGCTGGCGAAAAAAGGGGAGGGGGGAGTGGAAGTGGGAGCGACTCGATTGCGTGTTAGTGATCGAGACTATTGATCGAAATGGCATCTTCACTTTTTGTGTGGGAAGGGTGAGTGATTGACACACCGTGTTAGGTCTAGAAATTAATTTCCGCGTTTTTTTTGTTGTTGATATTTTGACAAAATAAAATTATTTTTATATAACGAATTTTATGTTATAATATATTTTATTTTTAATATTAGGTATAGCGTATGTCAAAATAGTTGACGACGCAATCACGCTGCAAATAGGGCATACTAATTAAAATTCATTTTCAAATAGATTATTTTAATAATTTTTAATTAATAAACGTTCAATATAAGCAATAACAATTAAAAAATGTCACAAAAATAAAATAAAATATTATCAAAATCTAGGAATATGAATAGTTTGATTTTATCATTTTTGAATTATTTTCAATGGTCTTAATGAGAACGTGAATAAATATTCAATTTATTTTAAAAATTTCTCTGTTTTTCATTATATTTCTTCAAAATTTCTAGATCACGTCAGATTTATTACTTCTATTTTTTCTAAAAATAAAATTTGAATTGTCAATTTCTCAGATTTTGATAATAATCGTTTTGAAAATGAATTTGAATTAGTATGCCGCAGTTGCAGCGTGATTGCGTCGTCAACTATTTTGAAATAGGCTATAATAATGAAACGCAATGTTGATATTATAAAGAAGACGTGAAAATTTAAAGTGAAAAATTTAAAGTTTGAGTAGCATTCAAGCATGTCAAATAAAAATTATCATTTTCTAATATTCACACTCTATACGATTTTATTAAAGTAAACTTTAATTGTAGTTCAGATAAGCTGATTTTAAATGATAAAATAAACCGATTTTCTTACCCCGTTCCCTCACATTTGACCTGTTCCTGTATTTAATTTTGTATATTCTGCCTTCATTACTTCACAATCTCATCAGGACAAAACGTGTTATAATAAAATAAAAAGGCGTGCGTAAATTTTGCGCTCGGTTGCAAACTGTCCTAGGTTTTGTTGCGTGTGTAATTTTGTAATTTACTTCATCCGTTATTTTTAAGGTTAGTTTTATTTTCATCAATAATGTTTATTAAAACTGGTGGGACTCCATAACCTTCCTAGTTTCAAATGGAAAAACTCGAAATGGGCATTAACAGAAGCACATGATGTGTATGAATTTCAGCAAAGCACACCTTTTAGATGAGTTATCTAGAATTTAAAATTTGCTAATTTTTGGTTAGTTTTGCTTCCAACTAATTCTAAAATTTTTAAACATTATTGATGCAAAAAACTAGCCTTTTAGCCGCTTGTATTTAAGTAGGAATTTTTTGAAAATCTGTAAATCTAGGAAGGTATGCACAGTTTGCAGTTTAACATTCATCCATTTCTAAACTTGCCACGGTCTTACTTTTATTTTCAAAAAGTGGGACATCATTATTTTCGATTTTTTGTCCTGATGTGCACAATTATGAAATATCCGAAAAATTGATTTGTTCAATGATTGAATGCCATATCTGTGAACCGCTTGCTTCTTACTATAACTTTGTTCACATGTAGAATTGCTTCTAAATAGAACAGTTTTTTCCACAATCTAATTTATTTCCAATAAACCCTACTTTACACCGTTTCTTGACATACCTTAGTTTTATAACAATTAGAAAAGCAGCAGAATCAAGTTTTGTATTGTAATTGTATTTTTATTTGATTTGTAAGTGTATTTACGTGAAGCTTGTCTTGATGTTTTGCAGGACAATCCCTTGGTTATGGTTTTGTTAATTATTTGAAGGAGGAAGATGCTTTACGTGCTGTCAGCTCATTCAATGGACTTCGTTTGCAAAACAAGACAATCAAGGTGTTTATATGATTTTTTATTTATATTTTTCTTATTTTTACTACTACTATTATTATCAGTTTTTAGTTTTAAATTAGCAATATAAACGTATTTTATTTTAATTTTCGGTTTTTCATTATTATTCGTTTTTATACTTTTCGTGTGCTAACTGTCTAATCGATTATAATTTCAAATTTCAATTTTAAAAGTTATTAAAGAAAATAAATAAGACAACTAAATATTAGTTATATTATTTAGGTGTCATATGCAAGACCGTCAAATGATCAAATTAAAGGATCCAATTTATATGTATCCGGGATTCCGAAATCGATGACGTTAAATGAATTGGAGGCGATATTTCGACCATTCGGACAAATCATTACTTCACGTATTCTGTCAGATAATGTTACGGGTAAGATTTATATTGTGAAATATTATTAATGTTTATTAACTGCATTCTTCATTCCTATATATAAGTTAAAGTGAGCATGAATGCATTCTTAGCCCGCCAGCTGTTATGATAATGAAATTAGTTCAGTAAACGTACTCCTATAAATATATACTTTTTATAAATATATTAATATTTTTAGATAGATTATCAAAAGCCTTAATAAACTGTCATGAAAACTATTTTGTTATGAAGACGTAAACACTCCACTTCCATGAAATACGCTCAAATTGCAAAATGCCGTGCACCAATTGCGCAAAACATGTCTTTTCAATTTTGAAATAGCTATAAGGGTTTTCTTTATTTTGAAGGGAATCGTGTACGTTTAAAATAATGAAAAGAGTATAAATTAAAAATATTAGATTTTTCTGAATTCGATACAACATTTTTGAATTGTTTTCAATGGTCTTAAAGAGATCGTGAAACAAATATTCAATTTACGTGAATAATTTCTCTGTTTTTCATTATATTTCTTCAAAATTTCTAGATTAAATCAGATTTATTACTTTTATTTTTTATGAAAATAAAAATGGAATTGTCAATTTCTTATATTTTGATAATAATAAAAGATAAAAGATAATACAATGATAGGGCGTGTTTCGCGCAATTGGTGCACGGTCGTTTGCGTTTTGCGCGAACGTGAAGTGAGTAAACATTTTCAAACATGCTTAAATTCGAAAAAAAATCATTTAATCCATTTAGCGTGTCTTAATAAAAGTGTTATATCATCATCAATGAATTTCCATAACCGTTTAACAGATAAATAATCTCTTACATGCGGTCTCTGATGGAATAGCATATTAAAGATGAAAGATACATATATCAGACTACCTTCGCTTTATTTCCTCAGCGCGTCTTAAATGCATGTTTTTTTTTCAACTTTTGCAGTTTGCGTGCGTAATATTTTGAGTTTTAAGTGAATATGTTTTTTTCTACTTAACAAATCTGCAATTTTATTATCCAAAACGCGGAATTCGAAACTAAATTCAAAGGAAACGGAAACCAGTAGTCGGAATATTGCAATATCATTAAGGCGCTTAATTCAGTTTCATTCTCTCTTTAATGAACCTTAAGTATGACAGAAAATCTTTTCAATTTCAACACAACTACATACGAATACTCAAAATATTTCCAGGATTATCTAAAGGAGTTGGCTTTGTTCGATTTGATAAGAAAGATGAAGCTGAAGAAGCGATTCGGCAGCTAAACGGCTCGGTACCCCAAGGATGTACAGATCAGATTACTGTAAAATTTGCTAACAACCCGGCATCAAATGCAGCGAAAAACGTTCTACAAGAGGTTCGTCTTGGTTTTGATGTGTCTCGGCCTTCTCCTTATTATTTATTTATAATTTAAACGTGGAAATTAATAAACCATAAAAAAACATGTGAATTGTTTTTGTTCCACTGAACTCAAAGAAGCTGATATTACAACACATTTCAGTACAATTTTAAGTTGTTGAGATTTTTTAACAAAGAAAGTTTGTTGTAAGATTCGTCTGCAACAATAATGAGAAAATAATGTTTCAATTTACACGTGAGCACGCCACCTGAATATCTATTGTTTAAGTTATTAGACCTTATTCTTGTTCTAAATTTTAATATTATAGTTTGGTTTAAAATATCTACACTAGCTGACAAAAGTTTTGTCACAAATGTTTCTTCGGGTTTAACTTTTTTGTGACTTGACCAAATTGGCTGATTTTTTGATATTTTATGTGAATCAGTGTTTAAAATGTTATAGTAGCAAAATTTGGTTTAAATTACCATGGCACTCCGGGTGAAAATAGAATGAAAAATAAAAATTTAAATTCAAAAAACTAGTCCGCGATAGAATAGGCGTGGTAGAGTGTGAACATGGCGCGTGTCTAAGTGCAAGCGCGGCAAAGAATTTTTTGGAATATAAATTAATTTTCATAATGTTTTCAGTACTCTTAAAATTGGTTTATTGGAAAGTCGTCATAGATATACGAAAAGAAATTCATTAATAGTTTCATAAAAATTATCCAATCGGCTTAATTTAAACAAAAACACTTTTTTAATCGATTTTTTTGAATTTCGGTATTACAACATATATTACAAAATTCCATCAAAAATTGTAAATGAAATTTTTTGTTTTATACATCATTCGAAAGCTTATAACATGACGATTAATATAATATGTAAATCGTTATATGTTTCGAGTCAAAATAACTTACACATTTCGTTTTTTCTAAATTGTCCATTTTTGTTATATATTTTGCGTATTTAGGTTCTTATTTAACGAATTCGCGAAATTTATGGTACAATAGCATGGATATACAATGTTGAACATGCAGAAAACGATATTAATAAAAAAGTTTTATTTATAAACATACTTAACAATCTTTTGTGAGAAAATAGGTTTTCCAGCATAATTTAAGTTTATATTGATTTCTTTGACGTATTTATTTGAATCGTCATCTAAATTATTTAGCACTAACACCATTACTGCTTATTCATTTATTAGGTAATATATAAACACACTTTTCATAGTGAAAATCTCACATTAATAAAATTAAAAAAATAAAAGTGAAACATAACCATAACAAATATATTATTATCAATTCTTCCATCCGGATATGTCGGAAACAATCTCCATGTCGCTTTATACGAAATGAAGAAATTTGAAGCTTCAAATCAAATGCTAAATGCATTTGCACAGTAAATCATATCCGATCCATCTTCATGATATAGTACGAGTCCTCGTTCCCATCAGCTGATTGGCAAATATATGGTATATATTAACCCCTGGAATTAATATTTATCATAAAAGATAGAAAATAATACCTTTTAACTAAACCAAAGCAATCGATGGATCAGCTGATCAGCCGTAGTAGATGATTCCTTCGTCAACATTGAATGACAATCATTTTCACTGTCCGGTATTTACCTCTTGTATTTCCTTAAAAATTTCCACAATCTTAGAACATATTATTCGACATCTAAATCAAGTATTTTCTCAATAAATGTATAATTAATACCTTGTTTCTTATCTCCTTAACGTTATCCTCGACACGACCATGCGAAAGTGATGAATTTAATCAAAAGTAAGCAAAAATGAAGTTGATATATATAAATCAACTGCATATAATGCCTAATAATGATCTTATATCACCTTATGTCAATCATCGATGACTTGTATGCATATTGACCTCGCCATACCAACCTAAATAATCAAAATATATAACAAACATGGAAAATATAGAAAAACTAAATTTTTAGGTGATTTTGACTCGAAACATATAACGGTTTACATATTATATTAATCACCATATTATAAGCTTTCGAATGGTGTATAAAACAAAAAAATTCATTTACTTGTTTTGATGGAATTTCGTAATATATGTTATAATTCCGAAATTCAAAAAAATCTATAAAAAATGTGTTTTTTTACATCAAACCGATTGGATAATTTTTATGAAACCATTAATGAATTTAATTTCGTTTAATAATTAAGAATTACCTGCGATATCCAAGAATAAACAGTGATAAATAATGGAATAATAAATAAAATAATCGAAAAAAACACTATGTCCACCTCTACATCACCGCAGAGCGTCGCTTTTGAGGACACTCCCACTTGTTTAGTGACCGAACTTTTTTGTTTGTCAAAACATTTTTTGTTTTGCCTTTTCTACTGAGTTCACCCGTAGTGCCATGGCAATTTCGGTACCACGCATTCCGTTTTCCCTCATATTGATAACAGCTTGCCGGGTGTCAATTGGAGTTTCTTTACGTGGAGTCATCTCTAAAATGTTGTCAATTACTGTGCAAGAAAAGTGCGTAATATCTGTGAGCTACGCGTTTTACGATAAACGCTTGTCACTGCAAAACGGATCATCGTAATTTGTAAAATAATCTACAACCATATGAATCTATCAAATCAAAAAATCAGCCAATTTGGTCAAGTCACAAAAAAGTTAAACCCGAAAAAACATTAGTGACAAAACTTTTGTCAGATAGTGTACATGTGAGTACGCCAACTGCGGCTCTAATGTTTAAGTTATTAGACCTTAATCTTGTTTTAAAATTTGATGTTATGGCGATAGTTTAGTATAACATATATATATTTCAAAGAAGATTTGCCCCTGGTGTCCTTCTACAAATCAAAAATATATATTCATTCGACATTATAAAAACTTAAATTTCAGCTCGAAGCCGTGCAACAAGCTGCCAGCTTAGTACCTCTCACATCGATACTATCCGCTCCAACCATCAGCCGAACATCCGCGTTGGGTCCAATCCACCACACGCCAATTGCATCAAAATTTCGTTATTCTCCAATTGGTCCGGTTGCTGTATCACAATCAACCCCGGTTGCCTCAACATTATCCACTGATTACCTCACAACATCAGCTTTATTGCAAATGTCTCAATTGAATGCTCTGGCTGGTCTCACAGCCTTCCCAACGGCTGGATTCGCCACAACACCAGGAATGAGTGGTAACAATATATTTATTTTTGAAGTACATGCTCCTAATTCAAATTGTAGACCTGGCAGCGTCATTGTTACAACAACAACAGCAACAAACAGTGTCGAGTCCGACGGCGGTTCAAGCACAAACACAACTGTCTGCTCTGTCGACAACAATTGCCGCCACTTTACCAGCATCCGACACGGCCGGATACTGCCTGTTTATTTATAATTTGGGTCCGGATGCGGATGATAACTTATTATGGCAGTTGTTCTCACCATTCGGGTCTATTGTAAATATTAAGGTTGGTTAAATTGTTTTTTTCTGAAACACATTGCCACGCCGAATCAATTCGTAAAAACAAAAGTTCATGCAAGAATGTATTTGTCTGTTAAATGGTGATCGAAAATTATTGTTAAACTACTTTTATAAGAAAGTTTAAGTAAGTGTATGTAAGAAATAATATTGTAATACAAAACAGATTCTAAAATATATACAATTTACTGTAAAGGGAAATTAATCAATGATTGTCCATCGGCGTGTACCAGCTACTTTTCACGTAACCTTAGCAGGCTCATATTAAAGTACCTCTGAAAGTACTAGTAAAAACATATTTTGAATAAAGACATTTGGTGGCGACATTTAAAAGAGCATTGCCTAATTGAACAGGAAAAATAGGAAAAATGGTGGTCTCGTCTGACGGCCACAGAGGATCCCACGTGTGTTGTCTTTTTTGAGACAACTCACAATGATGAGATAGAAAAGCGTGGCCGTTAAAAAAATTGAAATAAACCTTTTGGATCGAAAAATGACCTCCCCATTGAGTATTAACGTCATTTAGAATTCTATGTTAGAGAGGATTTATTTAGCTATTATATATAGAAGATTCATTGGCGTTTATTGGCGTATAGATATTGAATCATTAGATTCACGTAGATTACGGTCTCTGCACTTTGCGCTTGACGGTGGCGTGACTGTGTTTTGCATGAAATTGTTATCAAAACAAGTGAAATCCTACCGCCAGTACATTCAATTCAAACCGAAAAAGTAACCAAAGATTCATCAAAATTCCAAAAAACAACATCAAATTTTAACAAAGATTGATGATGTGTTTACGCTATATAACAGGATGAGTCTGTTTTCATGCAAAAAGCACCTCGCGTCCTAACAGGAGCACTTTTCGTGAAAAACACAGTCACGCTACCGTCAAGCGCAAAGTGCAGAGGTAATATAATTTCAAAATTCGAGAAATGCAATTGGCGTTCTTCTTAAAAAAAAATTAACAAAATATAAAATTATAACTTTCACATATTACAATCTTCAAATTAACTATCTAAAAATGTCTAAAAATATTCTAAAGAATAACCCAAATTGCAGGTTGTGCGAGATTTATCGAACCAAAAATGCAAAGGCTTCGCGTTCGTCTCCATGTCGGGATACAACGAAGCATACAACGCGATGATATCCTTAAACGGCACACAATTGGGAAGCCGGACGCTCCAAATCTGCTTCAAGCCCTCATCCACAGTTTCAAATGGAGCATCACTGGTGCGGTAATGATTAGAAAACAAATAGTTAGAAATTCCAACAAAAGTGTTCCTTATATAACCGTGTTCCTGCTCTAGTCGTATTCAATGTTTCAATAATTATTAACACATTCCGTTATTGAAATTGGTCTTGTTCAGTTCAAGTCAACATTTCCAGTCCGGTACTTTTATATATTGTGTGAGCAGCTTTAATTCGTCTTCGCCTCAGAATTGCAATATATTCCCCCACACCTTTGATTGTATTAATCTTTGTCTAGTATTACCTGTTGTTACCAAACCGTTGGGACCAAATATGAATTCATTCATATATTTATTTCATTGAACAAGTTTTTGTCTATAATTGTGATATATTAAGTGTATAATAAGGTATCTCATGCCAAATAATTTTACGTTTATTCACTTTTGTTTATTTAATATAATGATAATTATATTTTTTGAATTGTACAACATTTATTTATAATAATAAATAGAGATTTTATTTATTTTCATTAATTCCTATTGTTCCCTTATTTTGACCTGTTTGATAGTTGTTGTTCTCGTCGGTGGCCTCAACTGATTGCAGCTAAAAACATGATTTGATTTTAATTGGAAAGTGGTTAGAGGTAAATACGTTTGAGATGTTTGGCCAATTGCTACAGATAAGACAATTTTGTCAAGACCAGTTCCTATTGAGCGAACTCTAACTTCACCGGTTTTATAGGGTGCCTGAAAGTGAAAAAATATTTATAAATTGTTGTCAAGTATAGTATATGATAGAATAGGGAAACATGAAATTAAAATTTCGCTTTGAGCCGGAACATCAACTGGAAAATAAATTTCGAAAATATATTGGGTTGAGGAATAAGTTCGTAGAGTAGTAATATCATCTTTTGTTTCACAACAATTTTCTGGTTGTTTGGCAAAGTTTATATATTTATCTGATGGCGCTTTTTCTGCTATACAAAACTGTTTGTTCTGAAATTTTAAATTTTCATCATTTTGAGGCTTAGAAATCAACTAACCATAAGGCAAAAATCAGCATCTTTGACATCTCCTCTTCTTCCCTTTTTCATCGAAAGCAAAAAGCAGCCGAAGCCGCTCGGGAAATATGGAGAAGATGTCCTAGGCATGTCTGCTGCACAACAAAGTTCAAAAGTGGCGATTTGAATCTTGAAGACACGCCTCGAAGCGGACTACCTGCAGAATTGGACGAAGACTGGGAAATGCTCCAAAGAAACGCCACGGTCTACAAGGAGCTCTTGCCCAGCTGCGCCGCGTAAATCAGGCTGAGACTGGTTGAGACTAAACAAATGAGGATGAGACTATTCGACTAAAACGACCCGATCGACAAGGCCAAGTCATCTTGCTCCACGAAAACGCCAGGCAACATATTACACAAGTCGTCAAAACGGCTATGAGCTCGAATGGGAAATTCTTCAGCATCCACCCTACTCACTGTCGCTTCATGCGACCATCGTAACCAAGGATGCCACCACGCCACGATGTTAATCTACACCTCCACCGATCTACTTCCAGAATTCTATCTGGAATTCTGGAAGATTCAGCAACCAATAATCAGCCGACAACATCAAGCCACGCCCACCACCGATTGCATAAAAGAAGCGGATTTGGTCACAATCACATCATCCCACTGAACCACCTGGTACAGAGGAAAAGCCGAGCAGATGGCGAATAATAAGTATTAACTATTGACTGTTACAATAAAGTACTTTATTATTCCTTCCTTACCTATCACAACTTCAACATTGGTGCATCGGCCAAATCTACTCTAGCAAACACTTCACCTGGACCAAGATATTTCAACTAAAATTTTGTGTTACCTTCGATAGCAAAGAGGACCTCAAAAATTTGCTCAACAACTTATTTCAATAGCATCAACAAATTGATCGAGAGGTGGGAGAAAGTCGTAAACAGTAACGGCGAATACATAATTGATTAATTGATTATTATTATTGTTTATGTTCAAATAAATCTTTGTGAAAAAAAACTCAACGAACGTATTTCTTAACCCAATATTTAGCACTCATAGCCCCAACTTGCATGCTAATAAAAACTCCCTAATCCAGCTCAAATAAAACTTTTTAGAAATATATTAATATTTTATACATATTTTAAGAGATTCTTAATTAAATTGTAGGAAAAACGAATTAGATATAAAGACGTAAAAAATTGCACACCCGTTTAAAATCGCAAATTTCGATTTGGCGTGTTCATACTCTCAATAAGCATACCAAATGTATTTGTTAAAATTGGTGCTCGGAAAAGTCACTTAAACGTAACATATCGTAAACGTTCAAAGTTTAAGAGATTGTTCAAGAGAATTCTATAATATTGACGTGAAAATTAGTCTCTAACTTAAACGTAAATTTTGATAAAATGTTTTATATACACTAGCTGACAAAAGTTTTGTCACAAATGTTTTTTCGGGTTTAACTTTTTACCAAATTGACTGATTTTTTGATATGATAGATTCATATGGTTGTAGATTATTTTAAAAATTCCCGCTTGTGATTACGAAGATCCGCTTTACAGTGACAAGCGTTTATCGTAAAACGCATAGCTCAAAAATATTACGCACTTTCCTTGCACTGCATTTTTTAATAATTTTTAAAGTTCAATTATATTTTTTTCATAATTTATTGAAAATAGCAGTAATTGGCAACATTTTAGAGATGATTCCACCTAAAGAAACTCCAATTGCCACCCGGCAAGCTGTTATCAATATGAGGGAAATCCGAATGCGTGGTACCGAAATTGCCATGGTAATTTAAACCAAATTTTGCTACTATAACATTTTAAACACTGATTCACATAAAATATCAAAAAATTAGCCAATTTGGTCAAGTCACAAAAAAGTTAAACCCGAAAAAACGTTTGTGACAAAACTTTTGTCAGCTAGTGTATATCTATTGTCCTTTTCAGAGATCGGTGCCTAATGGAAGAGGAAAAAATAGGTTGGAATGAGGTTTTCCTTTGACGGCCATTATTTTTACGAAATTATGGACAGCATACATTTAAGAGGAATTAAGGAAAAAGTTGTTTGTGGTCGTATGTCCGCCCATCATTTTCTCTTCTCCAATCTCTGAAAAGGACAATATAATTTGATAATTATTATTTGGCGTGAATAAGATAAACAATTTCACGTTGTTCCTCTAACTTATGTTCTACGTTTCGTGGTCACGTCAGAAAAAAGAGAAAAAAATTGGTTTCTGTAAAAGTGAAAAAAGAATCATGCTAATCTCGCAAAAAGTATACGATAAATATACGAAGACACGTCAACTGAAATATATAAGGATTTTGAACATGTAAAATGTTCTTAAAATAAGTAATAACTAATTGGTAGGATTATATTCATCTCTTCTGGATTATATTAAAATTTGTAAGGCAATTTCAGTTGGCGTGCTGAGGAGATGGTATTCACAAACAGAGATGGGCGGAATTCAGAATTCCTCTCATTTTTTCGATCCCAGATTCCGAGTGTTTATATTTTAATTATTATAAAAATCTGAGAAATTGACAATTCAAATTTTATTTTTATAAAAAATAAAAGTAATAAATCTGATTTGATCTAGAAATTTTGAAGAAATATAATGAAAAACAGAGAAATTATTCACGTAAATTGAATATTTGTTTCATGATCTCTTTGAGACCATTGAAAATAATTTAAAATGATAAAATCAAACCATTCATATTCTTAGATTTTGATAATACCAATTTCAAATATTCACTTTTAATGTAATCAACCGATACGGGCAATATTGCGCATTTCGGTTTCAAAAATTCCAATTTTGATTCTGAATCTCCCATTCCACCCATCTCTGTTCCTAAGCATTCTCATCTCTTCACCACATACCATCAATGCAAGAGCAGCTCGTAGAGATTTCTCCTTGGGAACTCTCTAAAGTTGATTTGCCGAGAACCATTTAAAACAACCCATACCTCATAAATCATATAACCGGTTCCTGTATCACAATACCTAACGGTTGTTTCTCGGCTACGTTTAGCTGTCACATTCTAGAATCCAAGTTGGACAAATAAATAGCAATTTTATCAATGTCTGGTTACCGGATATAACTTTTTATGGAAATAGAAATTCATTACGTTGTTGATGCAATCAGCAACTTCGGCACGGATTCTCGCATTACACGTTAAGTAAATGGGAAGACGACAAGCACTGCAATCTTGTATCGTTTCTTAATTATTGGATGTAGTTGATATACCTGGCACATACAGTAAGAAATGAAACCAAGTCCGATGATAAGGTGTAGAACGGTCGAATGCTTTCCGATAATAGAGATTCCTGAAATGAGGTAAGAATTCAGTTGAAATCATGGAAATTGGGGATTCAATTTGACATCTTAAATTATTTTTTCGATTCAATACTTGTATTTATTGCTGATGAGCGGGACACTTTAGTTTCTATTTATAGTCTGTGCCAATTTATTGATGGTAAGAGCATGCAAATGCGGCACAACTGTTACTTCATACTAATTATTATATTTATTTTTTGAATATTTTCGACTTTTTATTGCTTGTAATGAATGATTTAGATCTCTTTACTTTATTACGTTTTGGAGCAATTGACTATTAACACTCCACTGCCAAGAAAACGCGACGCATTGTAAAAGACTTCGCACTAATTGCAAACACTACCTTTTAATTTATTATTTTTATTTTCAATACTTATTTTTCAGTTAACGTTTCATTCTGCAGAAATCCTGATGAGTGAATAAAAATAAATTCTTAGTACCTCAATTATTGGACCAGAAGAGTCTCCATCGTCAATATAAGACTTGTTGTCAAAGCCAAAGCAACGCTCAAACTCAAGCCGGATGCAACAACGACCTTCCGCAAATATCGCCCGGTGCCATATGCCGTTCTTCCGAAGATCACCGAAGAACCAGATCGATTGGTACAACAAGCAGTTATCAAGCCGACCAACCTGCCAGCACAACCTCCATACTACCAACGAGAACGACCAGCAGAGAAGCCGCGACAACCAGCAGTTACAACAATTAGACATAGCAGATTTGTCTAATGTCTAATTAGACATAGCAGATTTATCGTTCGCCGACACGATAGCCGTTCTGAAGAAATTGTTCAACGAGACGAAGTCATTAACACGACGACGCTTCGAAGCCTTATCAATCAAGTTCAATGGTGGAAACCGGAAGGAATATACATGTGCAGTTAAGGAAAAATTTGAAGCAGCAAGATGGAGCGAAATGACCACAGACCAGGCCCAATGTCTACTTTGGATTATTGGACTACACTCTGACGCTCACCTGGACATTCGACTCCGTGCATTTCGAGAGATGGAAGACAACCCGACGATCACACTGACGCAGCTCACCGACAAGCTGGACGCCATCTCCGCCTTCCACACCGACGCCGAAGCCACCTTTGACAAGTGGTTCGCCCGTTTTGAAGACACTCTAACAATCGAAGGTCAAGTCTTAGACGATGCAGCACGTGCCCGCCTCATTGTCTCTAAGTTAGATCAAAAGGAATCTTCTCTCTTCAGAAACCACATTTTGCCGCGACAACCAGCAGTTACAAGAGACTCGCCGCCAACGCCGGAGCAGATTCCACGACGACCAACGAGAAAACGACACCGTCTTCAAGTGGACCCACGCAAGAAGTCTTATGCTTAAATGTTGTAACTGTTCTGCTTTTTATTATTGGGGGAGGTGTTACGTATCGCGTGACATCACCACGTTGTTATCACAACCCACATCTTTACGTGTATTTAATGTTTATATATATCGCGACCCAGATGACGTGTCATTAGAGTATAAATAGCCCGTTCAATTGTAAAGTTATATTATTATTCGAGTCGGCAATAAATCGTCCAAACACAACAAATTGGCGATCAGGACCCTTATCGACCTCACAACATGGATCAACTTCAAGCCGTCTTCGAACAACTACAGCTTCAACAACAGCAGTTCATGGAGATGCAACAGAAGCAATTTCTCGAGACAATTGCTTTACTTCAGATGGAATCGACCCTAGACAGCACCTCTGTCATCAACTCCATCAGCAATCGGATGCCAACGTTCCGATATGATCCAGACGGTGTGTCTAATTCTAATTTTCCACGGCTTCTGGAACTTTCGGCATTGTGTAGAGTGACGGCGTTGATTGAGTCTTGAGTGAGGCGGTTGAAGAGGTCATGGTCCTGCGAGATCCAGTCGATACCAAGCAGAGAGTTGGTATTGGTGACATAAGCGACTCCCGATCCCTCTTGACCATTGAACATGAAGCGGCAGGTAAACTGTCCCTTGACATCGATCGGCTTGTCGTTGGCGGAGCGGAGATTCAAGGTGGTTGGCTGCAGTCGTGGGCGCTTCAATGATATCCAATCCTTGACATTGATGAGTGTCACGTCAGCTCCAGTGTCGAGTTGCAGGCGGATTGATCTGCCATTTATCTTCACTTCTTTGTAGATTCGATTCGACATTGGTGCTGCTGATTGTCCAATGTATACGGAATGGCTTAGACGGGTTGACGAGTTCTTTTTCTTCTTCTTGCAGACTGAAGCGAGGTCTTCTTGCAATAGCGACATTTTGTTGACGGCGGTAATTTGCACTCACGATTCCAGTGATGTCCTCCACATCGGATGCACGGCGACGGCGGCGGCAGGTTGGATGAAGGCGGATTCGTGGAAGACGGCTTGGGTGAAGATGTGCGGCTGGTGTCTTCGGCGTCTGGATCATATCGGAACGTTGGCATCCGATTGCTGATGGAGTTGATGACAGAGGTGCTGTCTAGGGTCGATTCCATCTGAAGTAAAGCAATTGTCTCGAGAAATTGCTTCTGCATCTCCATGAACTGCTGTTGTTGAAGCTGTAGTTGTTCGAAGACGGCTTGAAGTTGATCCATGTTGTGAGGTCGATAAGGGTCCTGATCGCCAATTTGTTGTGTTTGGACGATTTATTGCCGACTCGAATAATAATATAACTTTACAATTGAACGGGCTATTTATACTCTAATGACACGTCATCTGGGTCGCGATATATATAAACATTAAATACACGTAAAGCTGTGGGTTGTGATAACAACGTGGTGATGTCACGCGATACGTAACACTTGTAAATATTGAAAATAAAAATAATACATTAAAAGGATGAGTTTGTAATTAGTGCGAGGTCTTGTGCAATGCGGCGCGGTTTCGTGGCAGTGGAGTGCTATTAACGTTTGCGTATTCTATTGGGTTGAGGAATAAGTTCGTAGAGTTTTTTCACAAAGATTTATTTGAACAAAAAATAATAATTATAATAGTAATGCGTATTCGCTGTTACTTTTTCCGACTTCCTCCGACTTCTCGATCAATTTGTTGATCTCGTTCCGCCAAACATTGCCCTGTCTGGTGTCGAAGAAGATTTTGATCCAGTTTTTGAGGTCCTCTTCGCCATCGAAGGTTTAAACACCTCTTAATTGGTTTAACAGAGAGCGGAAAAGGTGAAAATCGGTTGGAGGACCTGGAGAGTGGAGGCCTGGAGAGTACGGTGGATGCTGAAGAACCTCCCATTCGAGCTCTTGGAGGGCAATTTTGACGACTTGTGCAACATGAGGCCGTGGAGCAAGATGACATACCCTTGTCGATCGGGTCGTTTTAGTCGAATAGCCTCATTTACGCGACGCAGCTGGGCAATATAGAGCTCCTAGTTGACCCTTTCGTGCAATTCCGAGTGCCTTCAGATGCTCTTCGTCCAATTTTGCAGGTCGTGCGCTTCGAGGCGTGTCTTCAAGATTAAACTGCGGCTTCAACTGCTTTTTGCTTTTAATGAAAAGCGAAGAAGAGCAGTTGTCGAAAATGCTGATTTTTGCCTCCTGGATAGTTCATTTTTGAGCCTAAAAAATAATGAAAATTTAAAATTTCAGAGCAAACTAAAAACACAGTTTTGTAGAGCAGAAAACATCAGATAAATATATACACTTTGCAAAAAAAGATGCAAATTGTTGTGAAAGAAAAGATAATATAAAAACTCTACGAACATATTCCTCAACCCAATAAACACGCCAAATCGAAATATCGATTTTGCGATTTTTAAACGGATGTGGAACTTTTAAGTTTTAATAACAAAAAAGTTCTCTCTAAAAATATTAATATCTTTCTAAAAAGTTAGATTTGAGCCTTCTTACTGAGCTTATATTCTTACCATACAAGTTGGGGTGCAATATATCCATGCGTTACCTTTGCGAAAAAATTATTTGTAGAAATTTTGGCTTACAATATAAACAAATTTTTGGTTTACAATGCTCAGCACACAATTAACATTTTTTTGTTTTGAGGATATCATAAAGTATACTTAAGTAATTGATTTGTAACTTTCAGGACAGATACTTTTTGTAAATCTTAATACATTACATTGGTACGCCAAATATAAATTATGAGTTTTAGTCTTTAAACCATATTTCATTACTTTTTACATCCAAGATGAATCATAATTTTCACGCCTATTTTGTAGGGTTTTCTTAGTATGTCTATCTCTAGAGCTTTAAAGTAAATATGAGATCATAACACGTTTAAAATGTAGAGATTTTACCAGAGAATATTCAATTGTAAACTTCTCTTTTCAATGGTCAGACGGTCAAATAATATTTTTCAACTATTGAATTACCTTATCAATTAATTCCCATGTATAAACCACAACATTCAACAAATTTGAAGCCAAATAAGTACAAGTAACCGCCACGAGCATGGTCGTTGCAGCTCTAATGTTCTTCTAAAAACAATCAACCTTCTTCAAAACTTTCTTAAATTGATTTACCCGGTGTTCCGATGTTGCAAACCGAAATAGCTTTGCTCCTAAATGTTGCAATCGTAATCTATGCATAATAGCGAAATTTAAATAGAAACATGTGATGAATGGTATAATTATGCTAACAACATTTCTTATCCAAAACTAAATATAATTAAAATTAAATTAAATTAAAAAATAATAAATCAAGGATTTACCTTATACACAGTTTTATAGGGCTCAGTTTCGGAAAACTCTGAAGGAACTGCAGTCAATGATGTGACACCAGTGCAGTTCAAATTTGGAACAACCTAATTAATTGAGGATATTGAGAAGCTTTTGAAAAGTTATTTATTCAAACCTCGACTTCAAAATACATTGGTCCCTTGCATATGATGGCGATGATTAAGCTGACAAGGCAAATAAGGAGACGGTGTCGCTTTGATATTTTCATTGATTTTTTGGATATCATTACATAGCTGAAATAGGAAGAAAATCCTTGAAATGATTCGATTCATACCGTTCAAATGCAGCCGCACAAATAAGAAAAGCTGACGTTGCGATAAAAACGTGAGAAATTGTTATCATTATTCGCATATATGACCACCAAAATGTAGCCATTATTTCGGAATTGAAATAATCCATGTAGATATTGACGGGAAATAATAATATATAAGAGGCTGAAATAATATCTTTGGGGTACAAGTTTGTGTGAATTTATTTCATATTTTCACTTAAATAAGATATTTTGTTTTATTTGTACCTGGTAGAGTATTTAATTAGCAATATAATTTTGCTTTAAAATTTGAAAAAAAAAATTAAATATTATCAAAGTATAAAAAGTTGATAATTCATTTTCAACATTTTTGAATTATTCTCAATGGTCTCAAAGAGAACATGAAACAAATATTCAATTTATGTTAATAATTTCTCTGTTTTTCATTATATTTCTTCAAAATTTCTAGATCAAATCAGATTGATTACATTTATTTTTTTATGAAAAGAAAATTGGAATTGTCAAATTCTTAGATTTTGATAATATAATTTTATTAGAGGATTTTATATGTGAAACGCCATGAAAAGAGCATTTTCGAGATCGGGAGAAGATTGTCGTACAAGCTTAATAAAAAATTTCACTACCCCAATAGCTGCTAATGTTTCCAAATAAGATCATTAATATCTTCCGATTTCTAACATTTGCAAAACAGTGAAGATAAATTTCATTCATATACTTTGTTTAAAAACAAAAAGAAATTCAATGCGAACCAATAGCGGATATTTAATTTTTGAAATCGAATAAGGTTCGATCTCTTAAATTGTATTTCAACAAAAGAACATTCTACATAGAATAAATTAAACTTGTGGGTGGATAGAATAATTTTTTGTTATTTAGTGAATCAATAAATGTTACCGAAAAATATAAATTTAAAAACCGCAGCTCCCTGTTTCCATCAGTATGAGATATGGTATTTTGGTAAGCAAAGCGTATTATTTCATAGTTCAAGATCAATGTTCTAGGCCAAAATGACGTAACAGCACGCAAAACGAATTGAGCCATTGACATCATTTTTATAGTTTTATTAGATCCTGCATTTCTTTTGCAGCGATTTATATACACTAACTGACAAAAGTTTTGTCACAAATGTTTTTTCGGGTTTAACTTTTTTGTGACTTGACCAAATTGGCTGATTTTTTGATATGATAGATTCATATGGTTGTAGATTATTTTACGAATTCCCGCTTGTGATTACGATGATCCGTTTTGCAGTGACAAGCGTTTATCGTAAAACGCGTAGCTCAAAGATATTACGTACTTTTCTTGCACTGCATTTTTTAATAATTTTTAAAATTCAATTATATATTTTCATAATTTATTGAAAATAGCAGTAATTGGCAACATTTTAGAGATGACTCCACGTAAAGAAACTCCAATTGCCATCCGGCAAGCTGTTACCAATATGAGGGAAAACGGAATGCGTGGTACCGAAATTGCCATGGTAATTTAAACCAAATTTTGCTACTCTAACATTTTAAACACTGATTCACATAAAATATCAAAAAATCAGCCAATTTGGTCAAGTCACAAAAAAGTTAAACATTTGTGACAAAACTTTTGTCAACTAGTGTATCTCTAATAAAGCGAGAAACGTTCCTAAGACTTAAACCTTAATATACCCATATAACTGTATATATATATATACCAACTTAGAATACTCACAAATTCAGAAAAGTCCACGCAATTGCCAACTGGTATAATAATAAAATTATCTAATTAAACGTGCTCAATTCTAACTTTTTGAAAGGTATTAATATTTTTAAGTGTTTTAAACAAGCCTAGTTAAATTGTCGTGAAAAAATTTTGATGAAATGGCGTAAAGTTTGTCAGATACAGAGATTTGCGGACTGGAGTGGCAATGTTTTTGCAATATAAATAATTATAACTGAGTGGTACCAGTGGATTCCCCGTCATGAAAAACCTATTTCCAGAAAATTTCATTAAAATCGCTTTTATTACCACTACGCTACAGTACATTTTCCACAAACAGCGGTGGCCACAGCGATATGACATCCTTTTATTGCTGATCATTAAATTTCCATTTGGCGCAAAAAATGGAAGTTTTTTCAGATAATTAGAGTATAAAAGGTCTGAAAACATGTCTTGAACATGATATCACGAAATGGGCAGCCAATGTCGTCTTTCTCCCCAGGAATATGCAAAAATTGAAGCCATATGCCGACTCGGATTATCCATCGTGAAAATCGCTGCGCATCTGAACCGATCACGTTGCGTTGTGAATAATTATCTGAAGGACCCTTTTGGCTACGGAAAGACACCCATTCCGGGACGGCCAAGGATTCTATCGACCAGAGATGATCGAACAATTGTGCGGAAAGCTTAAAATTCGAGGAGCAGATTCTGCATCGGAGCAGATTTATTGTTCCTCAAAAACCAAAAAATGATCCACGTCTGACCCCTGATCACGAATTGAGACGTGTTGACTTTGCTCGCCGAAACTTGGTCACAGATTGGAAAAGAGCGAGTCCATTTACGGATTTAATTGTCAATTCAAACATGTTCAGATAATCTTTTCAAATGAAAATATGTTCAATCGTGACGGACCGGACGGTTGGAATTCTTATTGGCGTGATTTGAGGAAGAATCCATGGACATTTTCTAAGAGAAACAGTGGAGGTGGAACGAGCATTGTTTGAGAAGCCTTTTCGACAACTGGAACTCTTTATTTGGAATTCATTTCACCTCGACCATCAAGGTGTCCTAGAGAAACGTTTAGATCCAATTCTGGCATATTGCCTTCAACAAGACAACGCCGCCATTCATGTTAGTGCTTCAACGACGACGTGTAATGGGACGTGTCGGCGACGTGTCTTATTAATGGGGGTGTCGCAAACTTTTGGACATCACTGTATATATTTATTTATTTATAGTCCACAGCATGCCAACTGAAATGTTCGATTTTTGAAATTTTAAGATCATTTTAAATAATCTTATAAGTCCCAAAACTCCTTGTTATATGTTAAACTATTTAATTGTTACATTAGACCAATGCCTGTGAATTATTCCATCCTAATTCCCCTAAATTGTTTGGTCCACTAAGTTTTTACACGTAAAATTAGTCAGATATTCATCGTATAACGATAGTTTAATTATTCTAGAAAGCGAGTCAATGACGTCTTAAACCCATAGTCAAAACTTATTATAAAATACCATGCAATATATAAAACTCTCCTTCCTTCCTTTAATAAATTTATTTGTTTCATAAGGTCCCCACGAAACCCGTTAATGCTCAAAACATATTTTTGGAAATAATTATTTTATATTAATGGAATAGAGTTTGTAAATATTTTGTTGATTTTCGTGCATAAAATTAATTATATTGTTGATTCTATTCCTAGAAACTTATTGTACTGACCATTATTTATTTATGCTTAAACCTACTTACTGTGTATTTGAGCTACCGACCTCTTGCGTGGTCAAATTTTCATCTTAACATTTATTTCCATCGTAATATATGTTTTAACTGTTATTACATGGTAAATACACAATTATTATTATTATTATATTACACTACTATAACAAGTCGCTTTGTTGCCTAGCTTAAATGTATATCAAAAACTATTCCAATCTACCAAAATGTCGGATATATTTAATCTGGGTGGTCTGAAATAAATTCCGATTTAAACATTTTCAGTTGGCGTTCCACAGTGAGCTATTTTAATTTTTAAAAGTTTTATAAAAGTCCCTCATTTTTAATATTTTATCTAGTAATTTAAAATGCCCTGAGGTCAACTTCCGCAATTTTCTAACAGTTAGAGCCCAATAATTTAAAAAGCCAATTTACTGAAAATTTGTTATTCAATTAACTAAATTCATAGAAAGTGCATCAGCTCTTCAACTAATTTATTTCTGTTTTTTCCTATAAATAAAATTAGATAATGGCTAATCGAGTTGTTGTAAAAAGAAAAGGCAACTTTAATTAAACTAACCTGATAAAAATATATCAGAAGTTGCAAGAAATATTAAATACTGTAGATGTGAACGTCTATGCCGCCGATTTCTAAAACATTTCCTTCCTATTAAACAAATCATTTGCTATTTACCTTAAAAGAACCAAAAGCATAAACGAATTGAAAACGACTGAAATCAAAGCCACAGTTGCACCAATAATGCCAACCAGAATAAGTCGCTGTGTCTCAGGTGGAATAACCGAACAGTTCTCTTCCCACCAATCATAATCCTCATCGCCTTCGTCAATATTCATCATTAATTCTAAACAAAAGCGTCGATATATGTCAATGATAAATGCAGTGAAATAAGTGACAAAAAATAAATAAATCGAGAGAAAAACTAAGTTAGATGTGGAGCCCTCGGAGCACTTCTTATAATTCGCTGAAAATTAGTTTTGACGTTTTCTTGCTTCTTTTGTCATAAATCAATCAGACATTCAAGCTACAAATGATCTTATTTACATCATTTTTTTGTTGTTTTTTTTTAATTGGAATTTTTATGGAAATTGTATGGTGTTTATTTATTTATTTCACTTAAATCGCGTTAATAAATCATTGTGTCTAGTAAATAAGGTTTTAGAATAGTGCAAAATTTGTGTTTTGATATGAATAAATAAAACATCAACAAGATAGGTTTGATTAAAGAAATATAAATGTGTTCTGTTTTATATTATAACGTAGGCGAATAAAATTATGGTCTTATTGAGCACTGTAGCACGCTAACGGGAATCTTAGAAATGTAACAGTGATGGGAATACTCTCGCGAGTATTGAAATTTTCCGGTCCCGAGTATTGGAATTTTCAAATGTTTTAAGGTCCCATCTGCCCGGAATTTCAAAAAAAAAAACGGGGTCGCTCCCATTACTGAAACATGGAAGTTGATTAAAATCGTCTAAATTCAATTATTGGGTTGAGGGATTAGTTCGTAGAGTTTTTATATTATCTTTTGTTTCACAGCAATTGTCTTGTTGTTTGGAAAATCTTATACATTTATCTGATAGCTCTTTTTCTGCTCTACAAAACTTTTTGTTCTGAAATTTTAAATTTTCATCATTTTTAGGCTTAGAAATGAACTATTCAGGAGGCAAAAATCAGGATTTTCGACATCTGCTCTTCTTCGCTTTTTATCGAAAGCAAAAAGCAGCCGAAATGGTTTGCTAAGTTCAAAAATGGCGACTGTAACTTTGAAGACATACCTCGAAGCGGACGACCTGCAGAATTAGACGCAGGCTGGGAAATGCTCGAAGGAAACGAGGAGCTCTATGTTGCCCAGCTGCGCCGCGTAAATAAAGCTATTTGACTGAAAACACTAAGTCAGCCTTTCCACGACAACGACAGGCCGCATGTTGTACAACTCCTCTAAACCGGCCTCCAGGAGCTCGAATGGAGGTTCTTTAGCATCCACCGTACTCTCCAGACCTTGCGCCTTGCGCACGACCTACAGAATTAGACGAAGAGCTCCTGGAGGCACTGAGAATTGCTCAAAAGACAAGGTCAAGGAGCTCTATGTTGCCCAGCTGCGCCGCGTAAATGAAGCTATTCGAATGAAAAGAAACGATCGACAAGTCTTGCTCCACCACAACGCCAAGCCGCATGTTGCACACCTCGTCAAAACCGTCCTCCAAGAGCTCGAAGGTTCTTCGTAATCCACCGTACTCTCCAGACCTTGCGCCATTCGATTGTCACCTTTTCCGCTCTACCTTTAATGGCGAGGAGGACCTCAAAAACTGGATCAACAACTTCTTCGTCACCAGACCGGGCCATTTTTTTCGCGGAACGGGAATTAGTAAACAGTAACGGCGAATACATAATTGATAAATTTTTTATTATAATTATTGTTTTTGTTCAAATAAATCTTTGTTAAAAAACTTTACGAACTTATTCCTCAATCGAATACAACTTTTAGAAAAGTTTAAGTCATCGAAATTACTGCAGTTTGACGTTTCAAACCGTTCACAGTACTTTCTAAAGGGAACAGCCCCTCCATTAATCGCATAATAACTTGGCGGATCAAAACAAACTGTCGACGATAGTCGAGAATCGGTTCACAGTCGAATCCAGGACAAGGAATCTTCGGCTGAAACAATAACAATTCTGTTTGCAATCAAAGTATTCCTTATCATGCCAGCGACTGTGTACCGATTTTCTATTCTCGACTATCGTCTGCAGATATCACAATAGAGCACAAAATAAAACTATTAAAATTCGACCTTAAAGAAGGTGCTCTGGTATATATTAAGATGGAAAATGACTACCCGGTCCACTACCCATTCAAACTTTCAATATTATTTCAAGTTCGTCTATTAAGAACCACGATCCTTCTCAGAACAGTCAGGTTTAGTTTTTTTGTAGGAAAAGCACATTGTTTTATTATTTAAGATAACTATTGGAGAAAGACGCAACAAGCAGACAGTAATAAACATGTTAAAAATTGAGATTTTTATTAGAGCAAAAAAATAGAAAAATTTTAAGTTAAATTTTGTGTGAATATAGAACATTTTTGATGACGCGTTCAACAAATTTATTTTTTTTTGTTCTTTTTTGTAAAACAGTATTTTGGATATAACAGGAGAACTAGGGATTTTTATGAAGCGTAAGATATATCATTCTGTTGCTCGTAAAATTCTGAATTTTTTGAAATGCAACATGACGTGGTTACGGTAATTTACGTGTATTTTACAGTCGATTGAAATTTTAAAGTTTAAAAAATTATAACTTTGCTTAAACGACGAATATATTTTAGAGACAAGTATATTATTGTTCGCCGTTATGTCCTCTATCAATAAAGTATTAATCTCAAAAATTTAAAATAGCGTTTTCAAATTATTTGATTCTAAAATTTTTCACCTTATATTGTCCTTAAAATACTTAAAACGTAAAACCTTTTAACTTTATTAAGTTTATCTCCTAGAATAAATGTAATTCAAAAAATGACCACTTAAAGCAGCCATATATGGTTTTTACTTAAAAATGATCCTATAAGCTTTACTTAAAAATGATCCTACCAATCAACCATAATTTGCTAACTTTTAGTGTTAAATTGTTGTGCAAAATATGCTCTTGACATCAGGCTTCGTAATATCTCAAATCAGACCCATTCTACAAAATTATCAAATAAAGTGTTCCATGGTTACAGAGCAGCGCCAATTTTGTGCACAATTTCACCAAAAATAATATATTTTTAGTTTTTTATAATTATTTCAAGCTTATTTATCATTTTTTCAAACGATTTCCGTATTTCTGTTATTTCAGGGCTCAGAAAACGAGGAAGATTCTGAGTTCTTTGTGAAAACTAATTGTAAGGAAATTAGGGTTGGATAATCCGATTTTTGAAAAATCTTCGATAATATGGATTTTAGTTTGCTTGTTTTATCCAATCTTCATGCTAGAAATCATGAAAACTCACAAAATTACTCATTTTTACCGGATTAATGTATTGTAAAGAGCTAAACTTTAAGATCGAATATCTCGAAAACTATATATTAAATTTTTGAGATTAAGACTGTATTGATAGAGGACATAACGATGAGCAGTAATATACTTGTCTCTAAATTAGATTCGTCGTTTAAGCAAAGTTATGATTTTTAAAGTTTAAAATTTCAATCGACTGTAAAATACACGTTAATTACCGTAACCACGTCATGTTGCATTTCAAAAAATTCATAATTTTACGAGCAACAGAATGACATATCTTACGTTTCATAAAAATCACTAGTTCTCCTATTATAGCCAAAATACTGTTTTACAAAAAATAACGAAAAAGAATAAATTTGTTGAATGCGTGGCCAAATTCGTTGATCATTTTTTCTATGTGAAGTCGATTTTTCTATTGGCTGCCCTCGGCGTGCAGCAATGAATAAAACGTGTTATTTGAAAATCTAGGGGAGAGGTGGCTATTTTGGGCTCTATGTTTTACATGATACTTTTACCGATTGATGAAGAAGCCGATTATTTAGTAAAGAATGTATAATTTAAAATGAGCAAAGTACCAACTGAACCGGAGCAGTGGACCAAGGTTCTTTAGAACGACAAAGAATCCAAACTTTGAACTATTAAATCAGGATAGTAACATATTTGTCTTAACATTACGTACGTCATATTATTGTTGATTAATTTGATGCGACAGTTATCCACTCACGGAAGTTGAAATGTCGATAATATAAATTTTATTGTACTTTTCAGAGATCGGTGCCTAATGGAAGAGGAAAAACATTAGAATGAAATGAGGTTCTCGTTTGAACGGTCACTCTTTTGTATCTCATCAATGTGTGCTGTCTCAAAAAAGGATAACACACATTGAAGATGAACAGATGAAAAGTCTTTGTGGCCGTGTGACCGTTTAAACGAGACTATAATTGTTTTCTTATTTTTTTGCTCTTCCATTGGGAACCTATCTCTGAAATGTGCCATAAATGCGTTTTCTTAGAATATACTAGAAAGAAAAAACTAATATTCACGGCAACGTTATAAGCTTATTTTAAAATATATTCTGGACTTTAACATTTGACGAGATGTTATTGATAGATTTGAATGACTTTTCTGAGCTCCTGTTTAAACCAATTCATTTAACATGTCTGGAGAGAAAGATATCGAACAAAGTTAAAGTCAACATTCTCTTTAATTTTTTTTTCAGATTTGTATACCGCACTTATCCACATCTACTGAGAATATTGAAAAAAGCGGGACAAGTTGCAAAAACACTCCCTTCACTTTTTATTTAAATTCTTTATATTGTAACAGCGTGTCTTCCTTGAAATTGATTTACTTTGCTGATTAGAATTATTGATTAATTGTTTTTATTGTCCTTTTCAGAGATCGGTGCCTAATGGAAGAGCAAAAAATTAGGGACGGATAAAAGGTCTTGTTTAGGCAGCCACACGGCCACTAAGGCCACAGAATCTCTTCTTCTTTTGGTTTTCATCAATTTTTGTTATCAATTTTTTGTTTCTTATTTGATGACAAGAAATGAAAAGTTTAATTTAAAAATAAAAAACGATTTTAGAATTTTTAAAACAAATAAAATTGCTATAATACTTACTAGGGAGGTCATTTTTCGATCCAAAAGGTTTCGGGTTGAAACTTTGAACCGTTTTTTAACCCACTTAATCCCCATAGTGCACTATAATTTTTTGTGTGCACTAATAAAATTTTCTCAGCTATCACCCTGCAAAGTTTCAGCCCGAAACCTTTTGGATCGAATAATGATCTGGTTAGTATTTGAAGGAATTTCTTGGAGATAGAGCTAAATATGAGATAATAAGAATTAAATTTAAGTAAGAAAAATGAAAAAAAAGTTGATCTGCGACCGAACCGAAAAAAAGTGAGCAAAGATAATTGAAAATGGTCCTATAATTAGTGGGCGTTCTTGTCCTGCTGTCTTTTTTTTGCGAAACAATTTATAAAAGAACTTTTTTGGTAGTTCTTTTCATGAGAAAAATTAGATTATAATTGAGTTGACAGAAGAACGCCAAATGGGAATTGAAATTTTGGTTAACTCTAACGTTTTTTACACATATGTTTACACAATATTTAAACGTGTATTACTAATTTACACGTATTACTTTCATATAACTTGACACCTCATTTTTACAAGCCCGTCTTAAACTACCTAAAAACATGTGTTTATAGCCGACAATTGCAAGTCGAGCATCTTTTCTGAGCCCCAAACTTAACCATTAAATTTGGGATTTCGGGGCTCCACGTTTACGATATTTTACCAAACTTTCTGAAAATTATAGCTGTACACCAACTGAAATTTTAAAAATGTGTGCTCGTAAATTCGCTATAATCTATAATTTCGTAAAGATTTTTAATTTTTGCTGATACTTTAATTACAACCTTTCAACAATTAAGGCGACTTAAAACGTAGAAATTAATAATACACGTTTAAATATTGGAAAACTTCCAATTTCATTTCGCATTGAGGTAATAAGTTATTGAAATTTTAATGATTTAAATAATTATAATAGACTACCAAAATATTATTTTGGCCAAAATTGAGCACTAAATTGACGTTGCTCTGTAACAGTGGAGAACCTTAATTGATAATTCTGTAGAATGGGTCTTATTTAAAATATTTTGAAGCGAATTGTTAAGAGCATACGTTACATAAACATTTGTCATCAAAAGTTTGCACATTATGTTTGATTGGTGATCGTAAGAGCATTTTTAAGTAAAAACCATATATGGCTCATTTAAGTGTTCATTTTTTGAAAATCGTGCTTTTGTACAGACCATAGTCTTTGCAAACATTTATTCTATGAGGAAAACTTAGAAGCGTTAGTAGAATATATTTTTGAAGTACTTTAAGGACACTATAAAGAGTATAAATTTAAAATCGAATAACTCGAAAATGCTCTTCTTAATTTTTGAGATCAATAGTTTTTCATAGAGGACACAACGCTAAATAATAATATATTTGCCCTTTAAATTAGATTCTACTTCTAAGCAAATCTATAATTTTAAAGTTTCCACCTTCAATCATCTATAAAATACACGTCAATTACCGTAACTACAACGTGTTGTATTTCCAAAAATTCAGAATTTTACGAGGAACAGAATGATATCACTCACGTTTCATAGAAGTCACTGGTTCTCTAAAAATAATCTAAATACTGTTTTACAAAAAAGAACAGAAAACAATGAATCATCCAATACGTTGATCTTGCTTTCTATGTGAAGGCCGTTGGCGTGGAGATATTGACAATTTTTGTGTTAAATAATAACATTTTGCAAAATTTCTGGCAGAAACCTTATCGGTCTAACATAAAAGCTACCTCACTAGTGAGATAGCGAACCAAACCACTTCACACCAAATCGAAATAGAGATTTTGCGATTTACAAACGTGTATAGAAATTTTACTTATTTTATAACAAAATGTTTTTACTATAATTGGATTGAGCTTGTCTTAAAATATCTAAAATTATTAATATCTTTCTAATAAATTATATCTGAGCATGCTTACTGAGCTCATACTATTAGGGTGAGCCTAATTTTTTTCCGATTTTTTGTTAAAAATTTAAACATAATTTTACAAAACATGAAAAATAATTAGGTGTCAAAGTAAAGACCATTTGACTATATGGCTTGAACCCATCTATCGGCAAGTTGTTCGATCCCACTGCGGGACCACTCCTTCCACGCCAAATAGAATTGAATATTTTTCAATATTTAAAAGCGTATTACTAATTTACACGTATTATTTTCACATAATTTGACACGTCATTGTTACGAGCCCGTCTTAAACTATCTAAAAACATGCGCTTCTTGCCGACATTTGCAAAATGAGCATCTTTTCTGAGTCCCCAACTTCACTATTCAATTTGGTGTGCTCCTTCTTCTTAGAGGCGAAAAACTCGCGGCACCCGTTTTCAACATCGGCCAGGTTCTTGAAGCTACGACCACGAAGAAAGTGTGGCATGGATCGGAAAAAAAAAGGTGATAATCAGATGGCGCAAGGTCCGGACTATAAGCTGGATGTGGAAGAAGTTCAATGGCTTGTTCAATGGCGAGATTTTTGATCTTTTCCTTCGTTTGTCTGGCGGTGTGCGGAAGGAGTATCCGATTCCGACTGAACAATGTTGGATATTTCTCGCCAAGTGCCGCATACATCCGAGCAAATTGTGCGCAATAGAGGTCTGCGTCGATGGTCCGATCATTTGGAACTAGCTCTTACGCCTTCGAAATTTCACCAAACACACAGAAGTGCCTTCTTTGAGAAACGATCACATTTTGCTACCGGTTCCGCCGTTTGACCGCTTAAAATTCTACAAATAAACGGTAATCTTGTGGATTTTCGAGCAGTTTCCGGCAAGTCTCGACACGTTATTGAGCTTGAATAACAGTCAATGCATGAGGCACTTCTCGGGAGCGTCTATTGACTTTCCCAAGAGCGTGAAGATGTCTTACAACTGATGTTTGAAAAATGTCGAGCTCAGCCGACAATCTGCGAGTACTTATTGATGGGTTGGTCTCCACAGCGTCATGGATTGCTTCAGAATCCACTGTCGTAGGTTGGCCTGAATGTGTCTTTAGTGTCTTTATTTTGTAAAAAAACAATTAGACAAAAAGATATAGGAAATCGGAAAAATTTGGGTTCACCCTAATATTACCATACATGTATGGCTATACATGTTGGTGTGCCACCTCCCTTTCAAGCAACAGAATATCACTGATCTATCACATTTGGAATATTTAAGGTTTCTATTATTCGTATATTATTATTATTCCTTCATTATATAGAGAAAAGTAAAATAGTAGAAAGATATACTAGAGCGATTTTTTAAAAAAGTGATAACGTTTATAATGAAAAGAAAATGAAAAAACAGCTCTGGTCGGAAGCAATAAAATAAAAATTTCAAATTGAATTTGACTGAAACGAGTTCGATAGTGAAGTAAACAAATTCGAATATTAATATGTTAAGTTTTACTAGAATTCTGTTGGAGTTATTGTTTTATTAACGACACACAAGAGACATTAAAATGGGCGAAGTACTCATTGAGACAAGGTTGGTATTTTTCGCGGAAAAGAGCGCATTTTAACTTAAGATGGTCTCCGTAAACAGGATATTTAAAGTACCAATATATAAAAGGTCATTATATTATTTGTCGCATTTAATTTCCGAGAGCACTCCTTTTTTGCCAATAGCAGATTGATTTTACTAATTAAGGAGCTTCTATACTAATTAAGGCAATTATAATGACGAATGAAAAAAAGGTAAACGAAACAAGGATCTTCAAGACAAAATCCTACAAAAACAAGGAATGTAATAGTGACTAGACTAATTAAATAATTTTATTTTCTGTTATATGCAATTTAATATCAATAAAATTGCGAATAAAGTTAATTAGACGAAAAA
Source organism: Caenorhabditis plicata (assembly GCA_963931815.1). Classification (NCBI taxonomy): domain Eukaryota; kingdom Metazoa; phylum Nematoda; class Chromadorea; order Rhabditida; family Rhabditidae; genus Caenorhabditis; species Caenorhabditis plicata. Next base: position 15,215,045 of record OZ007490.1, on the reverse strand, counting down.
AAGGACCTACATATTCTGTTATTTATGAGACAGATTGAATCGGATTCTGAATAAGATAACAACAAATAATAATAAAGAATAAGAAGCCTAAATGATTCATAAAATGAGTTGCATATTTTTTGTTGAGTAATATTATCTTAAAGTTAAACAAAAAACCCAGACACTATCTGTTTCAGCTCAAAACTTTGGTCTTTCGTATAAAAGATAGACTAATCTAGGCGAGAGAAGATTTGAATCAATTTGATTCCATTCAAAGATTGTTTCCGTTCATTGTTGGAACATAGTTATATATAGTTTAGCATTATAGAGGAAGATTGAGTTGTATTGACGCTGACACAACGGCAAATTAATTTTGTGAATTTATGGAATATTGGTACCACTTATCTTGATGAAGTTGATTCATAGTCAGAAGTTTCTATGAAAGAAATGATTCCAGTTCACTTGCACATTCAAAGACAACTATTGTTTCTTACGTTAATAATTAATAAAAGCCTTGAGAAAATGGAATCATAGAGACTTTTGGCATACTCGTATTTGAACTTGTCATGGTTATTATATAAATAGAAAACTTATTATTCACCTTCCCAACAAGATTTTACCACACCAATTGATATGATTGTGAGAAGTGCTCAATTAAACTTCTCACCACCAGACAAAATATTATACTGAACAGATAATTTTGGGAAGATATAGTAAATTGATAATCAGTCTAGACTACTTACGTGTAAATGAGCGAGGCACCATTAAAGACAGATAGCAGGGTTACACGGGATTCCATCTTCCCTTTTCGAATTCCTTTCTCGTTTCGGAAAAATCGATATCATTTTTATTTTTAAACAAACAAAAATAATTTTAATTTTTTCTTACTCCCAGCAATTTTTCAATTAATTATCTTGAACAGCTTGGAGACATTAACTATTCTCTTTGACCTTTTTGAAGTGTTTGAAGAAAGAAGAAACCTAACATAACGGGCTGCGGACCAGAGAGGGGCAGAATTTGGGTTTAGCATTCCGATTCCGGCCCTTTTTGAATTCGGAATACCGCATTCCGGAATTTTGTTTCTGATTCGGAATTTCGGATTCCGAAATTTTATATTTTATTCCTAGTTTCGAAAATTCATTTTTCATATAAATGTTAACACCAGCCAGATACGGGCGAGATTACGGATTTGGGCCGGATTTCAGAAAGTTCCGGAATCCATTTCCGATGCAGACCACATATGTGCGGAATATGAGTTTTTGAATTTTGGAATCCTGAATCCGAATTCCGAAACTCGGAATCACATTTGATAAAAACGAAATCCGGAATTCCGCCCATCTCTGCTACAGACCGGTTAACGCTTTTAACAATTATTATGATAGAAGATTATGCGCAGTTTGCAATATGACATGCATCGATTTCTTAATTTTCGCAAGTCTTATTATTGTTCATTTCTTACACACACATCAAATTATTCTGAATTATGTCGTGGCCTTGTAAATTTTAGTCCACGGTTTAACAACGGATTTACTACGTGTTCATGTGCTGTTTCTTGATTTTATAATATATTGTTCCGCTTATAATATGATGTCAAAAGATTTACCACTACATAAATACCAGGGTTGCACGGAAATCGATTTTTTTTCAAACGAAAGACGGAAAACGGAAAATAGAAGATGGAAGATGGATATCCGTGAAGAAGATTAAAATACTGGGAATCGGATGTAGATTTTTCCTACTTGAGGGCGTGTCTTTTGACGTTTTTTTACGACGGGAGGAACAATACTAAAAGAATGGAAAATTGCCAAAGGGAGCCTCCTACGTAAGAGGAAAAATGTTCTAGAAGATCATGAATCGACAATATCCATTATGTTAGACAACTCATTGAAAAAAGGAATGAATTTAATTTCCCTCTGGAACAAGCTTTAATCGACTTTTCGTCTGCTTTTTTCAGAAATCAGAATCCATGGAACAAAAATCAATATTCCGTTCAAGAGATTGGTGAGCCAAGTTGTCTCGGCATCACCACCTATGTTCACATTTTCTCTCCAAAGGAGAATCTAATCTCCAAATCTAACTTTTTGGAAAAGATATTTACACACCAACTGAAAGGAGAAAAACATATGCTCAGTTAAGTCGTTTAGCAGGGTTTCAAGGAAACCGATTTTTTTTCAAAAACGGAAAACGGAAATGGAAATTAATTTTTTCTAATCGAAGGCGGAAATGGAAATGGAACTCGAAAAACGACGGAAAACAGAAAACGGAAGATGGAAGATGGAATTCCGTGAAGAATATTAAACTACTGGGAATAGAATTTAGATTTTTCGCTGCTAGTAGAGCATGTTTCTATTATTTGGCTTCGCATGCACACATTCAACACGATTTAACGGGTAGAAGAATACCAGAGAAAAGTGTAAAATTGCAAAAATGAGTCTCCTACCAAAGAGGGGGTCTAGATGATCATGCATCGAGAATATCCATTGTGAATATCCATTTCTCCCTTTTTATCACCACCTCTGTTCACATTTGCTCTCCAAATGATTCTCGATGAATCCGACAAGGAGAGTGTGGGAGAAGCTGCAGGTATCCGTGTTAATGGGAAGTTTATGAAACGATTCAAATTCGCAGACGACCTGGTTCTAATCAGAAGTTCCTCAGAAGAAATAAGACGGCGTCTAAATCAACTCGAAGAAAATTCTAGAAATCAGAGTCAAGCTTCTATTTGCTCACATTCCAGCAAAAGTAAAAAAAGAGCTAAAACATCACAACCTCGTTCCGACCTTGCTCGAAACCTGATAAAACTCAGGAAATTCTTCAACATTTTCAAAGGACTCTCTACATAATCTACTTTCACGCCATGCTCGATATACTTTGATTTGTTAGTTACGAGTAAACTGCTCAGTTGGGTTGGATATTGGTCAAAACTTGAAAGACGAAGCCGAACACTCTGGAGAGAGATGGTCTGCATCTCGACGCACTCGGAATGACGACTTACATTTTACATACCGACCGGAGTTGCACGGAATTCAATTTTTTCTAATGGAAAGAGGAAAACGGAAAACAGAAAATAGAAGATGGAATTCCGTGCAACCCTGATAAATACCAATAATACATTAGAAAGAGCTGTAAATAAATTTGTGGTCCACATTTAACACCGCGACGGTAAAAACAGCATTAATTTGGTGCTTACTTGTACTTACTTACTTTGGATACTTTGGAGTTCGAATCAACCGCATAAGAGGTTGCGAACTATCTCCCTCCATCTCGAACGACTGCATCTCGCCAATGTAGACCACGTCGTTTTCTTCTGGTTCTGGAGCAATCCCAATCTTCTTCTTCCGGATTTGCATGTCCTTGATTCATGGTCCACAAATTCGGCAACCCGCTCCTTGACCTGCTTGTCCCACCTGCCTTTGGGTCGCCCTCTCGATCACTGAGCACCCCTCGGTGTCCATTCCTTGACAGTCATTGTCCATCGCGTGGGCGACAGTCGGGCGACATGACCGGCCCACTTTAATTTCCTGTTATCGACAATGGTGGCGATATCGATCGGAACGTTGCGCTCAGCGTGGAAAAGGAGTGCATTCAGGGAACGCTGAAGTCGGCAGGTTTGGTCGCGGGTGGGAGTCCATGTTTCGGAGCCATATAGCATGGCGGGCAGCACATTCTGAAAAATCAGCTTCTTTTTCTTGTCGCTGTCGAGCATCTTGAGCAGTGGTTTGCATTTATTTTGAGAACGCTGTCCAAGCAGACTTGATCCTACGTTTTATTTCGTCTTCAAGCGAGCCGTCGATGCAGATCCAGCTGTCCAGGTATCGAAGCCCCCTGGTTGAAGTGCAAATTTCTCCCTGGCACCTGATTGGAGTCGAAGGGGCGTAGTCGTTGTGGAGAATGACGGTTTTGCCTGTGTTGATCTCCAAGCCGCAAAGACTGCTTTCCTCCACGAGAAGATTCAGACGATCCTCGATTTCGTTGCAGCTTTTTTCCAATGAGGACGACATTGTCGGCGAACTGGAGACGTTCCAGTCTTCTCCCGTCAATCATTATTCCATTTTCGGTACATGATTCGCTCGATCTCCTTATCCTGTCGACTTTGTCAAGAATTCTTTGCAGACCGTAGGCAAAGAGTGTCGGAGAGGCTGAGTCGCCTTGCCTCACTCCTCGTTCTAGTGGCACATCGATGAGTTCTCCATGAACTTCGAATTGGGTAAGTCCGCCGTTTGTAGTCTCCATGATTGCGTCTTTCAGCTCGTTAGGAATTCCAGCTTCGATCAGGGCGTTGTTTATCGCGGAATGCGAAATCTTATCGAAAGCGCTGGAGTAATCGATGAAAGCGAGAACCAACGGAAGTTTGAATTCGCGGAGTTGCACGGAATTCAATTTTTTCTAATGGAAAGAGAAAAACGGAAAACAGAAAATAGAAGATGGAATTCCGTGCAACCCTGATAAATACTAATAATACATTAGAAAGAGCTGTAAATAAATTTGTGGTTTACATTCACCGCGCCCGTAAAAACAGCATTAATTTGGTGCTTACTTGTAGTTAGAGACAAATCTAATATAACTAAGAAAAATTAGATACGGTTAAATTAACAAAACAATTTTAACCATGGAAAAAAACAACATAAAATAAAAACAACCTTTCATCTCCATCATCTTATTTATTAGGGTGAACCAAAATTTTTTTCCGATTTTTTGTTAAAAATTTAAACATAATTTTACAACATATGAAAAACAATGAAGTTTCAAAGTAAAGACCATTTGACTCTATGGCTAGAACCAATCTATCGGCAAGTTGTTCGATCCCGCTGCGGTGCCACTCCTGGTTCTTAGAGGCGAAAAACTCGCGGCACCCGTTTTCGACATCGGCCAGGTCATTGAAGCTACGACCACGAAGAAAGTCTTCCATGGATCGGAAAAGGTGATAATCAGATGGCGCAAGGTCCGGACTATAAGCTGGATGTGGGCGAAGTTCAATGGCGTCGAGATTTTTAATCATTTCCTTCGTTTGTCTGGCGGTGTGCGGTTTTGCATTGTCTTGTTGAAGGAGTATCCGCTTCCGATTGATCAATGCTGGATATTTCTCGCCAAGTGCCGCATACTTTCGATCAAGTTGGGCACAATAGAGGTCTGAGTCGATGATCCGACCATTTGGAACTAGCTCGAAGTAAATTAAGCCTTCGGAATTCCACCAAGCCCACAGAAGTGCCTTCTTTGAAAAACGATCACATTTTGCTACCGGTTCGGGTTCCAATCATTGATTTTTTCTGTCCGGATTACTGAAATAGACCCACTTTGCATCACAAGTGGAAACTCTACGAATAAAACGGCAATCTTATGGATTTTCGAGCAATTTTCGCCATGTCTCAACTCGTTTTTGAGCTTGAATTTCAGTTAATGCATGAGGTACTTCTCGGCAGCGTCTATTGACATTCCAAGGGCGTTAGGATTTCGTACAACTGATGTTTTAGGAATATCGAGCCCGTCCGATAATCTGCGAGCACTTATTGATGGATTGGTCTCCACAGCTTCACGGATTTCTTCAGAATCCACTGTCGTTGGTCGGTCTGAATGTGTCTTGTCCTTGAGATCAGTGTGGCCGTCGTTAAATCTTTTGAACCAATTTCGCGCAGTACGATCCAAGACCATATTGTCGCCTTCAACTTCGAATATCTTTTTAGTCTCTCCAGCTGCGTTGAAGCTTTGTTTCCAGTAATGGCGTAAAATAACAGGAATTTCGGATTTTTCCATGTTTTTTCTACAGGTTAAAACTTTTTAAATAAAATACCAATTAAAAATTTCAGTATATGTTCTGATAGAGCTGTTCAAGAGCTTTAAAAATATATATAACACATGTATATAAAACTCGTTATTTGGTTAAAAAAAACAATTAGAAGATATAGGAAATCGGAAAAAAAATTTGGTTCACCCTAATACTAAATACCTAAAAATCCAAAATTAATTTGATTATTAAATTATAACTGTTCAAGATAAGAAAGGAAACAATAGAAATAAAAAATAATTAGCATAATAGTTTCCGAGTTCATTAAGCAATTGATTACAGCAGAAGTATTATGTTTAATACGAAAGAGTTAAGGCGTGTGAAAATTTGCTGAAACACATATAGAAAACAATTTCATTGGACGGCATCTTATTTCCATTTTCAATATAATTGCAGTTGTAATATTAGGGATGACTTCTTATAAACAAGTTCAAAATTCAAGGGACCATGTTCAAATGTGAAATTGAAGTGGATTAGATAGATACAATAGATTATTTTATATGTTCCTTCCCTTAATTACATTGAATAGATAATGTATGAATTATTTAAATCTTTTTAATAATGACATGAATTTCTTTAAATATAATTTATTGATTTCTAAGAAATCTGTCTAGATTCTTTTTTACTATATACGAAGATTTAAAATTATAATTTTCTATTATTTAATCGAGAAAAATACTTTGGTTGTTTTGAGACTAAACATGGTACTGAAATTTATCCCAGCTAATTTTGGAGAAAGACTCATTCCAAATTCTTCCTCCCACTTTTAACTTCTTAGCCATTTTCATATTTCTTATACGTTAAAAATCGCCAAAAATGATACTTGGGAAAGGCCGGCTCCAAATTTCCCAAGTATGCCAATCGATTTTTCAAGACTTATACTCTTTTTATAAAAATATTTTTGTTAATAATTAATTGAATAACAGATATTTTAAGTGAAACATTCCATATAACAAGAGATCTGTAAGATGTAATAAGCTACATTAGTGCGTTTTATTATTGCTAGTGACGTGAAAATTATTCTCTTTTTATCTTTGAAATAATTTGAGTTCATTTGAGATCGTATAATATACTATTCCATTAACATGGTTATACAAATCCATAAAATAACTTGTATTCCTACTGAACACGGATAAACAAATTAATTTTCAATGGAAATTTTCAACCTGAGTAAAAATCGGATTAAAATAAGTTTTAGCTGGTTGATGATGAATGAAGTGCTATCGCATAATTCTTCTATTTACGTCTCTGATCGTCTTAAAATTACACTCAAACGTTTTGATCTAATTGTCGGTAAATATTTGAAAGAATCGCAAGAAAGCTGTAGACCAGGGTGGACGTGTATAAACAATATCAAAATACGATAATGGGAACCAGGAGCCTTCAAAGTCGAAGCTGCATTTCAAAAACATCAACTAGATTGATCTCTTCATCAAGAAATCTATCAGTAAAAACTTATTGTATAAATTCCGCTTTCATTGAAAATTTCCAAAATTAGCCGTGAAAAATCAGAAAGAACCATCTTCAGGATGATCTATAAGCTTGATATAATAAACGATTTTGATTGAGCCCTAAATGGACGTTTCATGGAGCATATCAATACCTATACAAATGGTCCGATACTACTTAGGGCATTGATGCATCAATAATTAGCAAATTATGCAGGCACGCTGAAGGTAGTCATTTAAAATATCACCTACTGAGTCGAAGAGTTTTCTTTTGAAAACGTGATCAATTCTTGTTAATCTTTCTTGGTGTATGAAGACTGTTTACAGTTGAAGTGGGCAAAATGGGATAACTTGAAATCTCGACTGGGAAATGTTGAGATTAGGGCTTTATCAATTATATAGTCTACTTTCAATGTAAACTTAATTTTTAAGTAAAGTATTATTCATTTCAGAGATCGATGCCTAATGGAAGAGCAAAAAATTAGGGGCGGAGAAAAGGTCTTGTTTAGACAGCCACACGGCCACTAAGGCCATCACGTCTCTTTCTAAAAAAAAAATTGATGAGAACCAAAGAGGAAGAGATTCGATGGCCTTAGTGGCCGTGTGGCTGTCTAAACAAGACCATTTCTCCGCCCCTAATTTTTTGCTCTTCCATTAGGCATCGATCTTTGAAGAGGACAATAGTTTTTTCTTAAAAAAGGGGTCGCGGGTGGAGAAAACTAAATACCCGGTCCTGGGTCCCGAGTTGTGAAATTTAAAATTTTTTAAGTCCCGTCTGCCCGGAATTCCAAAAAACGGGCCCCTCCCATCACTCTTATGTATTTTTGTGGTGCAGGTTATAGAAAAATCAGGTTTAAAGGAGCATTCCGGATAATAAAATGGTCTCGCTAGAGACAGGTGTAGATTTTATCTACAATTTGTTTATTATTTCGCTTTTTTTCAATGTTCTTTAAGCTTTCACGTTTACGTTACACAAATATTGTCTACACCAGTTTGCCAGCTTTTTCTTAAACACTAAAAACATACAATTCTTCAAGGATTATTAGATTGAAGCAAATAAGTGAAAAGAATTTGGGTCCGCATTACCGTATAACGTGTTCGTCGCCTAAGAAAGTGTTATCGTACTTTCGGCTCATTTATTAAATTAAAAAAAACTAAAATTTTCCTAATCCAATAAATGGACTCAATTTAGCTTTTTTTTCTCATTTTTCAATATTGCAGGCCAAAATTACAAAGTTTTTATTGAGCTATCATTCTTCGCCATCCCGCCGACTTTATAATCTAAATTCTCACTGCTTTCTGAATTTCTAACATCTTAATGCATCTTACAGCAATTATTAGCACTTTCCGTGATGATTATTTATATTCTAGGTTTACAACACCCCTATTTGAAAAATAGTACAAATTTATATCAATTTCAAGAATTATAAGTGTCCCAGTGCCGCAATTATACATTAAACCATGATAAAATAATATAAACAATTTAAAATAATATTTCTAATAATTCTTTAAAGTTCTTCGTGGGCTGGTTCTTTATCTGGATCGTTACATGCAAGAGGTGTCTTGAAGAGATAATAATATTCGCATTTCGCTGGTTCAGTAACTTCTGCTAAATCATGTTCTTCACCACATTCGATAGTCACCTGCAAAATTAAACAATTCAACTTATAATAAAAAAAACACTAAAACCTGAGTGGATCGCTTAGGTCCATTCCAGCACTGTTGTCCATCTTCGTATAATTGCTTTGAATATTTGTCGTTCTCTGGTCCATCCCATCGTTTAAATGTACTGTATTAATAATTTATACAAAAAATAACAAAAAAATGAAACCCCAAGTTTACACCGCCATATCCACCATCTTTCTGTAAATTGGAACCAAATGGACAGAAAGAATACGTGTATTGCTGAACGTTTCGTTCAAAACATTTTCCTTTCAATGCTACCCAAGAATAATCAGATCCGTAGTCAAAGTTCGAGAAGTCTTCCGATTCTCTGAAACTTTGAATTAGACCTTAAAAAGTTGAGAATATTTTACTTTATCTTATTTTCAATATCTCTGTATTTGTTATTGACTTCATCATATTGCCTCCGGGCTTCACTAGCCGCTGAAATAACTTATAATAAAAATTTTTGTTAAGTTGAAACCATCAATTGCAGTTTGAATATCGGCTGTATATGCTGGCATCTGATCTTCATGATCTTCAGAGGGCACATCATCTTCAAATATAGTTCATAAAATAACAAATGCTAATATTGTATTATATACCTCCCAATACGTCATCATCCGCATCGCTCTTCAATTCTTCTTCTATTTTGTCAACTGATGACTTGAGTAAATCTTGAAGACGATCAAATAGATTGGAATGGAAATGATTATAGTCAATTTCTTCTTAAATTTATATTAATTAGACAAGATCGCTTTATATTTTACCTTGAGTCGATAAAGACTTGGCTTCTTCGTCACTAACTTCTCCATTATTATCGCTATCCAAGTACTTAAGAGCTTTTAGTTCATCCAAGCTGATTTTTTGATCCTCATTTTTATCAATATTTTTGAACATTTCTAGTGATTTTACTTTCTTCTTCTCGTCCAATGTTTCTTAATCATAATATTGTATATTAATATACAACATACACCTACTCATCCATTTATCCCTATGTTCGTTCTTCAATTTCTCCTCAATTTCTTCCAACTTCTTTTTATTTTCCTCCAAACGTTTCAATTCCGGCTCCATATTGCTCTTCTCTGCTTTTAATGGTTCCATTCCATTTAATTTTTCCTCTCTTAAGGAAATTCCTTCTTTTGATAACAATTGGCGCTTCTGGTAGCCTCTTCTTGCCATTTCTGATCTTCGCTCCTTCTCAACTTTCGCAGCTCTTCCCAATTCCTCGCAAATGTTAGCACAAGTGACAGCACCATTGTATTCATCACTTCCATCACAACAGTCTGATCATTTGTGTTATTTTTTACAAATAAATTTAAACAATTTTACCGCAAATTCCATCATTGACACGATTTGATGGAATATAACCACTCTTATGCCCAACATTGCTGCAGAAAAACTTCGAGTTTCGGCAAGCAGATGTTCCCGGTTCATCGCTACCATCCTCACAGTCACAATAATCATCGTTTAGTTGTGAGTACAAAATAGTGCGGCTTCCATCAAAACATGTAAAATGTTTGTTGTCTGGACCGGTGGGCTTGAAAAGTGCAATCCCTGCATTAAACGAGACATTATTCGATATATGGTACTTGATATGAGTTACTTGAAAATGGAACACCGCGAATTTGATTGTCCGATTCAATGGCACAAAGTATTATGGGTATTAGACAAAGTATATTCAACAATATCATAATGGACTTACGTGTTATTGGTATCTGAATACATTTAATAAAAGAATGAATTTTCGCATACGAGAAAACGTGAAAGAACATGCAAAAAACATTTTACATATGATAAATATGAGAATTTTAGTTAGCGAATTCAAAAATCTGGAGCGACAACCAAAAGCGATGGGATGAAAATAAAAAATTGCAACGTCGATCCCAGCATTTTTCCTCAACTCATTCCCTGAAAACGACAATATTCTTGTTATCAGGAAAAAAACCGAAATTCTAAATTAATTGAATTTCGCAAAGAAAAATTTGATCATGATTCCTTCAAAAATACATTCTCGTGATTTAATTTGACCTGAACTAGTTTATCTTCTACTTTCTGGATATTTAACTGGATTTAATTGCTTAAAACAAATCCCACATTTTTTAATTACGACACGAGATTCGTACCTCATAACTTTCTTAAAAAAACAAATAACAACCAGGTTTGGTGTTATTCACTTATCAACTATTTATTTATTCTGACGACAAAAACTACTTTAGGTACCTTTATATTTTTATTAGGTAAACATACTTAATAGATAGTCCAAAAATACAAATACCTAAAACCTTTAGGTACATAATTTGCTAACAATTAAGGATTTTTCAATTGAGGAGGGATTTTCTTTCGTCATTTTTAACACCTTAAACCGTTTTTATTTTTCTAAAAATTTGTGTGCATACTATGTTCGACATGAGGAATCTACCTGCAAAGATTAAAAAAATTATGAGAGTTCGACTAAAAACACTTCCCTTGTAAGATATAAACATTTCACATCCATTGATAAAAATATTTATATTCCTTTAATATCTGCGCGATATATAATCAAAATATAAGAAATTGATAATTCAATTTCAACATTTTTGATTTATTTTCAATGGTGTCAAAGAGATCATGAAACAAATATTCAATTTATTTTAATAATTTCTCTGTTTTTCATTATATTTCTTCAAAATTTCTAGATCAAATCAGATTTATTACTTTTATTTTTTATAAAAATAAAATTGGAATATTCAATTTCTTATATTTTGATAATAAATAAATAAATATAGCCTTATGTTGTATGGGATAGACTTTATCTATATTACATTTTAAAAATAGAAATAAGTAATATTATGTATTGACAAATTGCACTTCATCGCCAAAAATAATTGATAATTTCGATTTAAAGGCACATGATTGTTGATCACGTTTGGGAAAAGCGACAGTAAATTTAAATTCATACGTAAATCATCAGAATTTGGAGTATCTATCCAAAGTAAGTATCTTCGATGTAAATTTTCGTCCACGTTTTTATATCTAATTCACTGCGTGATCATGCTTTTCTTTTCATGATTGATCCGCTCATGATTTCTAAAAATGAAAATATTTTACCCATATTTAACTAATAAAAATGCATCAGAAAGAGCTGTAACTAAACGAGTGGTCTAACACAACAACGACAAAACAACGTTAATTTGGTGTGTTACAATTAAAATTATTCCTATTTCTTTTAATATTTTCGAAACATGAATCTATTGCGGAAGCTATTTTGATAAAGTAACTAAAGCTAAACAAATAGTTTAATAAACATACTAATAAAAATATTATTGAATTGTGGATCTTTGAATAATATTAGGAATAAAATTAAAATGATTCGGCACAGTTGGTTGCAAAAAAAACGTTAAATACATAAGTTCGCTCTATGGAGCACTTGAAGAATCTGACGTGTGTTTAGAAATGAATGACGTTGTTTTAGTACTTACATAGTGGTTTTTACTTATTGAAAATATCCTTGCTATTTTCAGATGAAGATATACAGTTCGGTGCCGTTTCTAATATTCCTAGCCACGTCTTTAGTAGAATTAGCCTCTGCCGGTCGAGACTTTTATAAAATCCTCGGCGTTTCTAAAAATGCGAATGCTAACCAAATAAAAAAGGTTTGCTTTTATTGTATTAACCTTCATAATATTCAGTTTAAAAAATTATAGGCTTACCGTAAATTGGCCAAAGAATTACATCCAGATAGAAATCCCGATGACGAGTTAGCCAATGAAAAATTTCAGGATCTTTCAGCCGCTTATGAGGTGGGTGATTACTTAAATAAATAATTGATGATCTACTTAATCCAGGTACTTTCTGATAAGGAAAAACGTGCTACTTATGATCGATATGGAGAAGAAGGTGTAGCCAAGATGGGTGGAGGTGGAGGTGGCGGGCATGATCCGTTCAGTTCTTTCTTCGGTGACTTCTTCGGTGGAGGTAGCGATGAAAGAGAGGAAGGCACGCCGAAGGTATTGCTTCTGTTTTATTTGACTTTTAATATTGGTTTTATTTGAAGGGCGCTGATGTTAATGTGGATCTATTCGTGACACTAGAAGAAGTGTATAATGGGCATTTTGTTGAAGTGAAACGCAAGAAGGCGGTGTATAAGGAGACATCCGGAACAAGACAGTGTAATTGTAGACATGAAATGAGAACCGAACAAATGGGAATGGGACGATTCCAAATGTATCAGGTTTGTTGATTAATTTTTATTCAAATACTGGTTTTCGCGCTATGAAATTTGCAAAATCTAGCAAAGTAGATCAATTTTGAGCTTTGATTTGCTATTTTCATGGCTCATAAAAATATTTCCTAAAACGAGGATCTCTGAAACACTTCTTCAATTTAATAGCTCTAACAAATTTGTTCTGTGATAATTGTTAAAATTCTTCAAGTGTTAGAAGTTTAGAAATCAAACGAGAAACATTAATGGAAGCGTTTCAATCTGTTTAAATTCTAAAATAATTAGGCATTGATTTCTACTTATCCAAGTTTCAAATACTTATGATCTCATTAGATTTTTTAGATTTTAAACCCAATCCTAAATTAAGCATTTTATTGTATATATTCGGTAATAATACTATTAAATTGTTTTATTTGTTTAAAACCTAGGTAGGTAGTAAATATTGAAAAAAACGAAATATGCAACTGACATCCGTTTTTTCACAACGCTCCCATTTCCGAAACGGTCTTCTGGGAAAATCAGAAATCAATAATATTTCAATTTATATGAAAATCATTTCTAGCGTACTGCGTAGGTGTTTATTGACCATTGTATAGTGTTCTATTTACATTTTAATGTTTATAGAGGATATATCAATTAAACCAATCCCAACGTAGTTTGGCAGTTTTCGACATCTCAAAAAATTGTTAATAATTGATATTAAAAATATATGAATGGTTTTATCTTAATAATTATTTACCAATACTTTAATTAGGAATATCCAGCAGTTTTCTTTATATGTCCTACAATAAATCTTCGAAATTTTTAAATAAGATTTTATCAAAATTTAATTTTATGATGTATTCTGTTTTTCGTTTAATGAGTATATTTAAGGTGAAAGTATGCGACGAATGCCCGCAAAAGAAGCTCATTCAAGAAACGAAACACTTAGAAGTTGAAATTGAAATAGGTGCAGATGATGGTCATTCGCAAATATTCCACGGGGAAGGAGAACCTCACATTGAGGGAGAACCAGGAGATTTGAAATTTAATATTCGCATTCAGAAGCATCCGAGGTATGTAATTGATGGAGTTGATTTATTATTAGACTATTTGATACATCTATCCTTGCATTTTTTTATATTTCTATCCAGTTTGCTGAATTATTATTGACCAATCTTTCGAAATAGAACTAAGCCGTTTTTTATTTGTATAATTACAAGATGATGACGTGTTATATTTATAATCAATATGACACATAGATTATTCGATGGTCTTGAAATAGAAATAGTTTAATGATAAACCACACGCACTAACGGTTTTTTTCAGTAGTTGAAGTCGTGTGATTAAAGGGCTATTTCATCAATTATTTTCTCGTTAGAATTGTTGTTGATGTCTTTTCTCACTAACCAGAGCAAACATTGTTTCGTGATAAGCTCTCATACCTAACATTTGTCTGTTTTCATCATCATCAATATTGGCAGCACGACGCTCCCGCAGCCACCGGTGGTGGCGGCGACGGAGGCCAGCTCACCATTCAACATGAACTGTCCCTCAATATGAACGAACAAACATTCGAAGCGAGACTATAGTCGTTTATTGTGTCGCTGGCTGTTGTTTTCAGGAATATATATATATATATATATATAAACTATTCTAAACTATTTTCAATTCAGTAAAGTATTATATAATTATTGTTCAACTGATAAACAATGAATAATAATTTAATTGATACATGTTTTTGTTCTACTGAAAAATCGATATAAATGCTTATCATAGTCAATAGCGGAATGTTTAATAATTATTGCTTATATCTTAATTTAATATGTTATTTGGTTTTAGTGGGTGTTGTCACAATTTCATGCCGACCTTTCTCTATTGAAATATGTTTTCAGTCGCGTTTAATTGTGATTATGATGATAATTTAGAAATCGATTTCAGGTTTGAGCGCAAAGGAAATGATTTGTACACGAATGTGACCATTTCATTGCAAGATGCACTCACCGGATTCGAAATGGATATTGAACACCTGGATGGACACAAGATTCACATCTCCCGAGAAAAGGTTGGTAATATTTTTAACTTTTTAATTATCGATTGGAAATGAAATGATTTGTTCAGGTCACATGGCCAGGTGCGAGAATTCGCAAGAAGGATGAAGGAATGCCATCACTAGAGGACAATAACAAAAAAGGTTGGCTGATGTTGGCCTAGAATTCGATGTTATTTTGTTTGTTTCTAGGAATGCTTATAATTACGTTTGATGTTGAATTCCCAAAAACGGAGATGACAGATGAGCAGCGGAAGCAAATTATTGAGCTTTTGCAACAAAATGCAATCCGTCCAAAGGCGTACAATGGTCTATAGATTGCCGAGAACTTGTGGTTAATTATTCTTTACCAACAAGAATATAATTATTATTAATATTTCGTAATTATTTATATTATTGGATTACAGTAGGATATTTAATTCAAATTTATTAATTTTTATTATTTGTAATATTATTAATAATAACTATTCTAGTTGGAATTTGGTCAACACTCGGTATATGAGACTGCTAAGCAATGCACATGACGTAGTTTTCGATCAATTATTTATTTGTTTGTTTTAAAATTGTGCTTGCCCAGAAAAGCCTCTTCTACCGAACATGTACCGTGTTGCACCGACATTTGATCTTCATCTCGTTTGTTTATTTCAATTAATTTAATCTCTAATGGGTTAAAGCTGGTTCAATTAATTCTCATTGGTCCTCCATGATAGGTTTATCTCTTCTCTCTCTCTCTCTCTCTTAAGATCTGTGATAATGTAGTTAATCAAATTAAGAAGAAAATTTAATAAGTTGGAGGGTATTAAATAATTATATAACTTTATATGGTTTAAAAATCTCAAGTGCCTGCTTGCCTTTTTTTATTTTAATGTCGTTCTAATAAATTTTTGTTCGATTTTTTTTAATGTGATTTTAATAAAAACCACTCATTAGTGTTAAAAAGTTTGACAGACTGCGCAAAATTAGGTTCATTAGGTTTACGTTAGGGATACTGTAAGTGCAAGAAAAAATCAGAAAAAACAATTTACAAATGATTTTGGCTACTCATGGAAACATCTTTTTTTTTCACTTTAAACGAGAAAAATGCAAAATTTGATTGAAATATGGAAAAGTAAAATTATTTGTATTAAATTTAAAAGTTGTGCTTGGTTTCAATGATAACCCACTGAATTGTGTCCACTGCGTCTTTTTTGATTTGGTTAATCTATTAATTAATCGTGTATTTGTAGAGAAAAACACCAGATAGTTTAAGCAACATGCAATGTCGTTTCTCTACTAAAACAAGATAGGAATTAGTAAAAGAAACAATGAAATTGTCTGCAAACATCCTTCAACAAGATATTTTAAGAAAAGGACATTCAATTTATGTAAAATTTGAGCTTAAAGTAAAGTAAAATTTAAGTTAAAATTCCAATTGGTACAGTTTAATCCGTGATTAATTTTTGGACACCCAGATGAGTTGTACTATATTTTGTTAAATCAGGGATGGACGGGATGACATTGTTGAATTCGGAATCAAAATTGGCCGCAATCCGACCATCTCTGGTTCTATATATCCTGCTTGATAATAAGTAAAATTGATATATTCACGTGGAGTAATTCAATATCTTCAAAAACGGAAAATTTCGTTCAAAAGAGGCTTAAAAATCGAAAACTCGTAATTTTGAATTAGCGTATGCGATTTTAAACTTGCGTTCGTTAGCGAAGTTTCGAAGAATAGTTGTAGGAATAAAGTATGAAAGTAGAAAAATCAAGATATGTAAGGTGTGTATCAGGATTGCACGACAAACAATCTTTTTTACTACTCTGGAGCATGTCTCTATTATTTGGCTTTGCGCGCACGCATTCAACACAAAATTTGACGGGAAGAAGAATACGAGAAGATTGGGAAATTTCTAAAGTGAGCCTCCCACCAACGAGGAAGGATGGTCTAGAAGATCATGCATGGATAATATCCATTCTATTGGACAACTCATGGAAAAATGTAATGAATTCAAATTCCCTCTTGTACGAGCTCTAATCGACTATTCGTCTGCTTTCGATAGAATCTCCCATGAATCGATAGCTCTTTCTTTAAATATCGCTGGCGTCAATGCATTAAAGGAATATTGTCTGGAAGAACTGCATAAAAATCCATGGAAGGACAATCCGTTGAAAAGATGGGCGCGTCAAGTTGAATCGGCATCACCATCTCTGTTCGCATATGGTCTCCAGATGATTCTCGAAGAAGCTGAAGGTATTCGTATTGATGGGGAATTTTTGAAACGCACGAATTCGCTGACGACACATCGTTCCGGCGTTACTCTATAGTTGCCAAATTTGGTGCCCATCTCAGGATTTGTCGACGTTATCTGCTCTCATGCCAAATTGATGGCTCGCTTTCGGTTGATTTGGTAAGAAGCTTCTCAGTTGGGTTGGACATGTCGCAAGGCTGCGGGACGCACAATTTAAATATTGATAATGTTTATTTCGATTTTCTATGCAATTTACAACTTTAATAACTTTAATCATTTCTTCAATTAATTTTTGCAAGTTGTTGAAAAACATTTCATTATTTTTTAAAAGTTAGTGGTTAAAAAGCAAACAAAATTAACTTTCATTGGTAAAGTTAAATTATATTTTAGCAACATTTTTGAAAATCAACGTACAAAATGTACATTGAACTTATACATTGGAACGAGTCCATGGTGTCAGTGAAGATTGACAAAGTTGCCACCAGAGAAGAGGGGAATGGGAATTTTTGAATTTCTGAATTCGGAATCAAATTTGAAACCTCGGAAACCGGAATCCGGAATTTCGCCCGTGATAACCAGGTTTTTACAACAAATTTATTGAATTGGAGACAGAAAATTTTTTTGGAAATATGTGATTCAGATGAAAAAGGTGTAACTAAAAAAATTATGGCTCAGATAGTTAGTTTGTCAGAAAATTATGAGTCGAAAAATCGGAAATAGAAAAATGGGCGGAATTGCGGATTCAGGCGGTATTTGGTGGTAACGTTTAAATCAAAACTGAATTTTCGGAATGCAGAATTAAAAAATAAAATTTTGGAATGCGGAGTGCGGTATTCGGAATAAAATGTGAAAATACGGAAACCTGGAATCCGGAATTTCGCCTATCTCTCATGTAGGACCAAGAAAAATTTAAAACATTTCCAAAAATTTTCCAAATAATCGTTACGGGCGAAATTCCGGATTCCGGTTTCCGAATGTTCAAATTTGATTCCGAAATCATAAATTCAAAAATTTCCATTCCCCTCATCTCTGATGGCAACTTTGTCAATCTTCACTGACACCATGGATTCGTTCCAACGTACAAGTTCGATGTGCATCATGCAGTTAATTTTCAAAAATGTTGCTAAAATATAATTTAACTTAACCAATGAAAGTTAAATTTGTTTGCTTTTTAACCACTAACTTTTAAAAAAGATTGAAATCTTTTTCAATAACTTGCAATAATTAATTGAAGGAAAGTTATTAAAGTTGAATATTGCATAGCGAATCGAAATAAACTCAGTGTTTGGCGGACGGAGCTAGGACGAACAACAACGAGTTTCAGGTGTATAGTTGTCCCGCTAAGCAAAATAAATCTATCTCTCATGTTTATGTTTATGGTCAATACAGAACAGTAGACCAACAACGACTCGATTTTACGTTTCTGGAGATAGGCAGACAAACAACGACTCGATGAATGGTTTTGGCTGTCAGTGCGGATCTGCTACGAGTATAGTGCAACCTTAAAGTGCATTTCAACAATAGACGACATTGTTTATGAGTTATCGTCATTATTTTTTTTTGTCTTGTTATTGTTTTTTATTGTTTTTATTGAACAGTTTTATGTTTTTATTTCATTCTTAACTTACAAGTTCTGATGACTTGTACATATTCGGAGCCATATAAACCTATATTCCTATATATAGGTTTATCTATTAGATTATTCCAACGGATTGGATCAATTCAACCGGATTAATGGTTTGTTTTGCTATCATAGGTATTACTAATAATCAAGAAATTAAATTGGAAATTGTATAATTTTAAATATTTCAGGCTCGAATGTGAATGATGACTTTGCCAAAATGGAGATTGACAAGGAAATCATGGTATACAGAAAATTTCCATTTAAATTGCAGGAATTTCTTGATTACAATTGACAAGCTATTGTAAGTTTTGGAAAGTTAACTAATGATTATTGGATAGTTTTAGGACCACGGACATCGACACGAGGACAAGCTACCACCATCCATGACAACGACATTCATCATGTGAAGCATTCCGGGTTTGTTATTCTTTTTATTTATGAAGCCATTAAAAATCAAACTGCGTTTTTTGATTGTTGCTTAAAATAAAATTCATCAGATGCCATTTCCGTACTTTGTGCATATGTTCGAATTATTAATTGTACGACTCCTTTTATTACGTACGAATTATATTATACGCAGCAACCAACAACTCAAAGTTTGATTTTTAACTGTTTCCGTTGAATAGGTTCAAATTAATAATATGCTCTTTCTTTTTTTGTTACGTGATTTAAATGTTAAAAACAAAAGTTAGTTAAAGGATGTTTAAAGTTATCAGGCTAAGCCAAGTGTCGAGAAAAATAACTTTAAATGATTAATAATCCACAAATTTATTTTTGAATTTTTACGATATGTTTAAAACTTTGTTTTAGGTGGTCTTTTTTGGGCTCACAGGTCAAAATAATTTTTTTATAAACGCAAGAGTGGTTCGTTAGCTTATTTTTAGAATTTAGAAATTAACTTTGAATATAATTTTAATGTGAAAATATTGAAGAAAATTAATATCAATAATACATGTCTACAGAAAATGAAGAGTATAATATTAATTTTCAACTCACTTAACATATCTAAAAACTAATTTTTAAAATCTAGATGTCCTCAAATGATGGCCATACATGGATGAATACATCGTGCCAAGCAAGTTCGAGTAGCAACAATGGAAATATAATTGTTTTACTTGTGTTCAATAAACGTTGTACTATAATTACTGTTGTTTTATAATATAATGAAATACGACTAGTGCCCTCTTTACACCCACAAAGTAGTGTCAGCAGGTGCTAAGATGATGAATAGATGCTGTCGCGCTGGACAACCTAGCGTCATCTTTGTGTCCACAAACCAGTGTCCGCGGAAGCTAGGATGGAGTAAATAGTTGCCTCCGCAGCGGGGACGCCCTACCTCCAACCTAGCGCCATCCGCCAGACACTGAGAACATTATCAATATTTAAAACACGTCGAAATAACCACCCATAATAACTATACCGTTCCATTTGATCCACTCGCTGCTGCCACATTTCTCACGCAAAATAATTTTCTTATTTAATTAAGTTATTCCTTATGTCGGACATTTTATGGTTTATGCACGACAATAAAGCTGTCAAAAATAAACTTTGGCGGCTCATATCTCGGCTCAGAGAAAAATTGCGCCGTTTTTGAAAATGGATTTGGAATCAGCGCATCCGAATCTATCAATGGTGCAAGTCTCATCAAAATCTCAAGCGGACGCTAAAGTGACTTCCCTTGTTATATGTATTTATTGCGTGTTGTAGACCTCAAA
The DNA here is from genome assembly GCA_963931815.1 of Caenorhabditis plicata. Taxonomy (NCBI): domain Eukaryota; kingdom Metazoa; phylum Nematoda; class Chromadorea; order Rhabditida; family Rhabditidae; genus Caenorhabditis; species Caenorhabditis plicata. The sequence continues at coordinate 15,194,371 of OZ007490.1, read as the reverse complement.
CTTTGGTAATTAAACCCTGTTTATATTAACATAAACAAATAATATAAAACAACAATGGTGAAAAGTGATTAACCAATAATGATGAATGTATAAGGAATGGGCCCAAATAAAACTTGATTTAAAGGCACAATTAGCATACCACTATGGATAACCTGCGAATCCATGCAATGGCGTGTGTGTTGGCGCCATTTCAAATTATTGCGGTCACGGCCGCAACACCTTCCCGACTTGAGTATGATTTCTTCGAAGGGCCCACCTGTAGACGCTGTGGCTGTCGGCGTGCTCTTGTGGATCTCCTTGGCGTTGGATGCGATGACTCAATGACGAGTTGATCTTCTTTGTCCTTGACTGGTGTTGTCGCAGGTTCGGCTTGATCGCGGATGTTGATAGGCAGATCGAAAAGTTCTCAAAGTAACGAAATAGATGGACCAGCTGAACGGTGTCTCATCTGATTGGCGTGTCTGCGCCAGAGCTCTCCATTGTTTCATCGTACAATGTAGGTGCACGATCCTGTTCGGTGTACCACGATTCCGGGAACCCAGGAGTTTAAAGTCCGGTAGTCCTTGACGAAAACTGGATGTTCCTCGGTGAACTCTCTTGGTCTGGCCTTGTGGTGCATGTTGAACTGCTCCTCCATCTTCTTGTTCCGGGATGTACAATGATGTTGCTTCGATGGTATTAAAAGATCTAGAGCGATATGAGTGTAGAAACGTGTGTATGTCATCGGTCGGTGCTTCCTCCCCTCTTAGCTTAATTAATGCTCTTTTGAACGTATCGACGAACCTTTCTGCCTGTCCATTAGATTGTGGGTGGTAGGGAGTGGTGCGGATGTGTTTGATTCCTCTGAGTGTGCAGAACTTCTGAAACTGCGTCGAGGTGAATTGTGTGCCGTTTTCGGTGACCAATGTCTTGGGGAATCCAAATCTTGAAAACACAATATAGATGGACAATCCTGTTAGTTGTACCACGATTCCAGGAACCCAGGAGTTTAAAGTCCGGTAGTCCTTGACGAAAACGGGTTGTTCCTCAGTGAATTATCTTGGTCTGGCCTTGTGGTGCGTGTTGAACTGCTTCTCCATTTTCTTGTTCCGGGATGTACAATGCTGTTGCTTCGATGGTATTAAAAGATCTAGAGCGATATGAGTGTAGAAACGTGTGTATGGCATCGGTCGCTGCTTTCTCCCCTCTTAGCTTAATTAATGCTCTTTTGAACGTATCGACGAACCTTTCCTCCTGTCGTAGGGAATGGTGCGAATGTGTTTGATTCCACTGAGTGTGCAGAACTTCTGAAACTTCGTCGAAGTGAATTGAGTACCGTTGTCGGTGACCAATGTCTTGGGAAATCCAAATCTTGAAAACACTTCGTTGAACATTATCTTTGTGCTTTCGGTTGTGGTTTATGTTGTTGGAATGATCTCGGACCATTTTGAAAAAGAATAGATTATAGTGAGGTAATCCGTGATTTTCTCGACGTTCAAGCTCATTTGAGATTATCTGAATCTACCTTCGTTAAGTAAAATCATGTCTTAAACGGTTAGATTCTCTTTAAATTAAATATCGCACATATTTTAACCCACATATTTTTAACAGTTTATTTGTAAAAAAACGAAATTAAAGACAAGCTCTTAAGCTTTTGACCAAAACCTGCGTTTAACTAAATATACACAATGGAGATCTCGGGGGAAATGAAAGGCACTAATAAACATAAATAACAGAACATGTACAATTATCAAATATTTAAATGCTCTTTAACTGGTAATGATGACCCAACTTTAATGGTAGTCGGTTTGCTCATCTTGTCCATTTCACATTCAACACTCTTGATGCCAATGGTCACTCGAGTTTTTGGGAAATCTATGTAAGCGATGGCGTAGAATAATGAATTGCATCCGACTTCAATTAACTCGCCCAGTGAGAATAGATTGTATGCTGTAGGAAAATTTATATCCAATTCTATACAATGAGTGATTCAAACCTGTGTCGGAGCACTTTGAAGCAAATAAGCCATATGTAACTGGAGTGGATAGAGCCGCGATTAATCCAATGATGAATATTCCAAACTTGATTCTCCAGCTCATTTCATACTTTAAAACAGTTTAATTGAGTTCAACGGAAAACTTTTTTAAGCAAATACTCACAGTTTTATGAATGTTTCTGATATCACCGAAATGGTGTAATATAATATTGAAGAACATGTTTAAATTGAATGTTATTATCCAAATAGCAAATCCAAGGGCGTGTATCAAAAATTCAGAATCAATGTCTACTACTGAAACCAGTATGAGGCCCAGTGGTTCGAGTCGTAGGGTTATCATGTAGACATCCACAATGAATTTGTAGAATCGGTTTTTTGGTGCCATGTTCAGGAATAATCGACGGTAAAGCTGTAAAAGGTTATTTTTATTTTGATATTTATTGTTTTTAAAAGTATTATAGTTAAATAAATAATATACAGAAGCACCCCAAATGAAAATTACGTTACTTCTAGATTTAAACGAGTTTTATCGATTTCCACGTGAAAGTTAAACACTAATTTTTACTCCAACACTCCACTGCCACGAAACCGCGCCGCATTGCAAAAGACTTCGCACAAATTGAAAACTCAACATTTTAATTTATTATTTTTATTTTCAATATTTTCAATATTTACTAGTCACTTATATTGACGATGAAGACTCTTCTGATCCATTAATTGAGGTACTAAGAATTTCTTTTCATTAATTCATCAGGATTTCTGCAGAATGAAACTTTAACTGATAAATAAAATATTGAAAATAAAAATAATAAATTAAAAGGTGGTGCTCGTGCAATTGGTGCGAAGTCTTTTGCAATGCGGCGCGGTTTCTTGGCAGTGGAGTGCTCCAAATTTTCAGGCTTTCCTTAGAGTATATCTGACGCTTTAAATTTTTACGAAATGATGTCTTAAAATGGCTCTTTTGAAGGCATGTTTTTAAGAAGTCATTTGGCGTGCAGATCATTTGGACAAAACAATAGAAAATTTGGAAATGGCTGATGGCAGAAGTGGCAGAAGTGATGAGAACGAAAAATTTTCAGAATCCCTTATGTAAATTGAAAGGGGAGGAATACCGAATCCGAATCTGGAATTGAATACAAAATTAAAGCGAGAATCCGCAGATTCGAGAAACCATATTTTTAACGAGAATTAACTCAAAATTGGATCGTAGAATTCAAAAGTCTACAATTCTTCCGCAGTGCAAAATTTGGGAATTCCACCGATATGATAGACTTTCGTCAAAATACGTGGTCGAAATTTATTGCGTCAACCTCAATTGAAGCTTAACTTAATGAATCTTTTTCAAAGCTAAATAAGCTAATTAAAATTATTTGAATATTATTGCCCAAAAAGGTTATCGCTCTTTTTTTTCGTCTAAATCCGTTTCAGCTTAATTTTTGAATTTTTAATAGAGACATCTGCGCAAACTAAATGGGTTTATATTTGTGTAATTGGATTAAATACCAAACCATTTAATTTGAAAGTATATAGACGCATCTATGTAGACGCAAAAATTGGGCTACGTTTCTAACCGAGGAATTATATATCAGGCCACAAGAAAAGAGCGATTTTTCAATATTTAAGCGTGTATTTTGAATCTCCGCGTGTAAATATCAGACTACTTTCCACGTAAAATGAGCGATTTGAATCTATTTATTATTCCTTTCTGGACATATTTAATCAGAGAAGCTTTATTCTGTTCCATCTTTTATTTGGCGTGCGCTATCTCCAAATGATTCTCGATGAGGCCGACAAGGATAGTGTGGAAGAATCGGAATGTATACGAGTTGATGGGAAGTTTTTGAAACAACTCGAGTTCGCCGACGACGTGGTGCTAATTGGAAGTTCCTCAGAGGAAATAAACCGGCGTCTGAATCAACCTTGAAGAGAAGGCTAGAGACCACGGTCTAGAAGATAACCCAGCGAAGACAATGATCCTTCACAACGACTACGCTATCAAAGACCCCATATTTTCCGGTGGTTCTGTTTGCTCATCAATAGCTCCTGTCAAATTCTTGGGTAGTTTCATCGCGATCGACGAATGAGGAGGAATCAAGGCAGCTTGTGCGGCATTCTACAAATGCAAGCCTCTATTTCCTCCCATTCCAGCAAATAGGAAAAAGAGAGCTAGTTCACCAGAACATCGTTCCGGAGTTGCTCTACGGTTGCGAAACTTGGTGACCTTCTAAGGAAACTCTCCAACGACTTTGAACATTATCTGCTTTCACGCCAATGTCGAAGGCTCCATTTCGGTTGATTTGCTAGCGGATGAAGAAGATGCTCAGTTACGCTGGACATGTCGCAAGGCCGCCGGACACGAGGTGGAGCAGAATTCTTTCAGAATAGGATCAACGAGGCTGGTCAAGAGCGAGAGGGAGACCCAAGGGAGGTGGTCGGACACAGTCAAGCTCTGGGTTGTCCACGAGAAGTGTACCACCAGGGCAACACAGAGAAGAATCGGTATTCTCGAGGAGAAGACGGCTTGGTCAACATTGGTAAGGCGAAGCCGACTTTGGAGATTGTTGGTCCGCATTTCGACGCACTCGGAATGGACAATCAAGTAATCAAGTAAGTAAGGTTTAACACGATCTTTGTAGTATTGGGGTGCACGCCAATTGAATGTGTATATTAATGTGCATAGAGTTTAAACCTAATGCTCAGAAAACATACTAAAATATAGTTTTGCTTTCAGGGAAGTAGTATAGTTTAGAATGCGGATGACAAGTTTACGTGAAACTTATTCATAAGCTAACACGTGAAAGCTTATAATATTGGTACTATTCATGAGTCTTTCGTTAAAAAGCTTAAAATAAAAAGCAAACCGTAATGAAAAAAAGTCGAGGAGGCATATGAATGAACATCACAATCATCCAAATGAATTTTTGTGGTGACCATATTCCAATGGAGTACGAAATAGGAGGCAATGTTCTGAAATAATAATCACTTAATATTGTTTTCAGCTAATAAAATGTTATTTTGATTGTAACTCAATTTGGTGAAAGCTTAGAATATGAATTCCATCAAATGTCGGGAACTTCTTGAATTTTGAATGACTAGCGTGGTCTGAGCTAGTTACCCAAATTCAACCACGAGCGGTCCAATCCACTATAAGACAGATCTGCAGACGAGAGCGGTCAAAAGTCGCTCGAACTGTGGAGAACTAGTCCTCTTCTCACTGCGAGAATGATTTAGGACATCAAAGAACCCAACGAATAATAGTAAATTTTAATGAGCTACGTATTGCTGTCCTTATTACCATTTTTTTTAAATATTATATATTGGGTTGAGGAATAAGTTTGTAGAATTTTTATATTATCTTTTTTTTCACAACAATTTTTTTGTTGTTTGGCAAAGTGTAGATATTTATCTGATAGTTCTTTTTCTGCTCTGTGTGTTTAAGTTTGTTCTGAAATTTTAAATTTGCATCATTTTTCAGGCGTATAAATGAACTTTCCAGGAGACAAAAATCAACACTCTTTTTCGCTTTTCATCGAAAGAAAAAAGCAACCGAAGACGCTCGGGAAGTATGCAGTGTGTATGGAGAATGTGTCTTAGGCGTCTCTACTGCACAAAAGTGATTGGCAAAGTTCAAAAATGGCGGCTTTAATCTAGAAGACACGATCGACAAACCCAAATTATCTTGCTCCACGACAGCGCCAGGCCGCATGATGCACAAGTCATCCACACCGCCCTCCAAGCGCTCGAATGACATTCTTCAGCATACACCGTACTCTCCAGACCCAAAACTCCACGAACTTATTCTTTAACCCAATATTTTATGTATCCAAATACCCCAGGCGATAAAACTACACAACCCTTACTTATAAATTTCAACAAATTCTATCTTTGTTATAAATGATTACGAAAAATTTTTTCGAGTGATATAGAAGGTGCGAATATGAATTATGGCCCTAATAAGACCTCCAAGTAACATCAATTATTACAACTTTAAACTGATTACCTGTCTAATGCAAAGCCATTAATTATAAATATTAAATAGTAAAAAAGTGCTGTGGAATTGTGTGAAAATTTTAAAAAATTATTCTGGGTAATAAATAATTCACTGGAATCTTAATTTACAGAATTATTGAACATATAAATCATCTATTTTTTAGGAACTTTAAAAAGTTTACAAAATGTTTATGATAAAATGAAATATTTTTTTAAGGTTATGTATTCAGATGACAACATATATTGGATTCCAGGAATTTGTTGATTTTTTTCTAAATCGTTCACGTTAAGTCATCGCACATACCAAATTAATATTTTGCGGAATATAAACTTGGCAAACATATTTTTGAACACTCGAGATGACCGGAATACGGAATTCGAAATTTGAAATCAAAATTGGGATTTCGGAATACGGAATCGAAAAATGACCGTAATGCGGAATTCAGAATCCAGAATTCCTTCAAGCCTGCTGATTATGACCCAGAATCAATTTAAATTACGTCTTTGAATAAATTTTATGATTTGACGTTCTGTATCATTACAAATATTCGAGATCTTCAGACAAAAATGAACAGTAGAGAAAATTATGAGACCTCTTTTTACGACACATTTAAATATGATGAAACTGTGATTTGAACAAAGGTTGAAAGGATCCTGTTCAGGATTTTGGATTTTCATGTCGACTTTACTTCAACACTTCGATCAAAATTTGCTTTAATTCTCCCTGAAAATTAACTTATTCGAATCCGAACATGTACGTTGGTTTCTAGATTCCCAAAATTTTAATTCGAGTATTCCCAAAAATCTAATTCGATTGTCACCAGTAATTAATTCGTCAATCAATAAGTAAAACACATAGAATGCTAGATTTTGAGCATACTATTAGACCCAGAACTAATATTTCTTGCCAAGTGTCATCAAAATCTAAGATGTTAATCTAACATAAATTCACTTCTCTTTTTAGAAGCCTCGCTGAATAAAATCATAACAATTTTGAACACTACAAATCATCAATCTTTTTTCTTGCTAAAAGTATCATTTTAATACTATGAATAATCATTACAACATCATTTGTATTTTTCCAATTATCAAGACTAAAACGTTGACGACACAAACATCTGTGAAGCATGATCATTTCAATTGATCAGACCATATTAGAAGAACCCGTTAAGATAAACCGTTTTGAACGAGACTCAATGGAAAGAGGAAAGTTTTTGTGGTGTTGGCAAAATATGGGATATGAAGTCGAGGTTGCAAATGATTAATTAGTATGATGGGAATATGCAAAAGCTGTTCACTCGCTAAGGAGAGTAAAATATAAATTGGTTTTGAAAAATCTTGTTTAAAGTATGAAGGTTCATATTTATTTCAATCTAGTTGGTCGGTGTATCGGTATGAATAGTCCTATATATTTAAATGAAAATTTTCAAATTACCCAAACTCAACATAATCATAAAGTCTAAAAATAGTCGTAAGGTAAACTTCTCATTCATATTAAACTCACAAAAATTGGATAATTTTCTGAGCTTATTGAAGACGATCGAGCTAGCGCTATGTAGAAATAATAATAGAACTTGGAAACAACAAGAACGTTATGAAAATTTGTAAAGCGCAGGCACTCCACTGCCACGAAACCGTGCCGATATTTTAAGAGAAGCCTATAATATTGACGATAAGATTAATTTTTATGTTACATGCCGTCATTTTCTTTTGGCGTGCAAATTTAATTTTTTTCATCATGTTTAATCATGTAAAGTGTATTAATGTATTACTATTCTATGTAATAAGAGAAATTTAGGCAATATATATATATATATATAGTCGTCGCCAAATTCGATTACCACCGCAAAATGTGGCGCACTTTTTTAAATATTATTTTATCATTTAATTTTTATGATTATAATTATTTTCCACAATTATTCCACTATTTAAACAACATATATAACATATTCTTCTATTTATTTAAGCTATAACAGTATAGAACGAGCATAAACAAGAATATAATCATGAAAATTACATTTAAAAATAATATTTAAAAAAGTGCGCCACCTTTTGCGGTGGTAATCGAATTTGGCGACGACTATATATTTATATATTTGCATGTGAAAAGGATAATTTTGAAAAATTTAAACAAATTTTTAAAATTTTCTTGTGTACGTAAAAAACTAACGGAAATTTGACAAGCTTTCCTTAAAGTATCTCTTCAAATTGTTTGAAAATTTAAGAATTAAGTGAAAATCTATTTTATTTGGCGGGTAAATTGAAACCCTATGAATTAGTATAAAATACGAAAATGCTAGCTAGTATAACATTAGGAAACTCATGAGTTTGCCTGCCAAACGGTACAGGGATAACCGGGACGCTGATGCAACATTGCTCCGGAGACGTTATCCTTGTACGGACTCATAATGTTCCGTATAAGGTTCCGTATACGTGTCCGGGGAATTGAAATAATCTCTTTGGGGCGTTGCTCATTTTAAACTGATTCATAATTCATGCTAAATGAATACGTAAAAAATTTTAGAGTTAAGTGTTGTTTCGGAAGAACTTAACTCTAAACATTCGTCAAAATTTAAAGCGTAAGAGATATTTCGAGAGAACCCTGGTAAAGTTACATGAAAATTATTTTTTCTAATTTTTACGTCTAAATTAATAAAATTCGTTTAAATATCTAGAAATTGTCTTTTACAACCACGCGAGCGTACATTATGGAACAGGACCTCCCGCCTTCTATATTCAGTCGTCTATTCAGCAGGGTTACGGGTCGGTGGCTACCCTCGGTGGTCACCGAGCCGAGTCGAGATATGAGCAATTCCTATTTCCCTAGTTCATCTATTCTCGTTTATATACTCTTCGGGTCGCTAAAATATAAGGAGAGTAGAGGTTAAGCCGAAAAAAGTATCGTGTCATTTACATTTGGCGTGCAAATATTGTCGAGGTCAGGCCAGTTTGTCAGCTTCTCCTTAAACCCTCTAAAAATATTAAAATCTTCCTAAAATATTAGACAATGACACGTTTTCTAAGCTCGCTTTATGAGCGCTCCAGTTGACGTCCGTAATATCGAACTTAAAAATTAATGCTCCTAAAATCAATTTTTGATTTAAAGAATGTTGAAAGTTATCACGCTAAGCCAAATGTAGTAAAAAGTCGTGAAATAATGTGTGAAGACATATTTTACGATATCACGCACGCATTAAATTTATTAAAAATATTAAAACATATATTAATTATAGTTAAACTTATATTCTCCTACTACTTAAAGCAAATAAATATAAAACACTAGCAACTCTAGAACCGTGGCTCTGAATAAGTGATGGGAGCGACTAACCCCGGTCCCTCCCGACTCAGGTATTTTCCTAAAAAAAAGGTTTCCCGGGTAGAGAAAAAGATAAGTCCCGGGTCCCGGATTGGGAGAACAGGAATTCCCGGTCACGATCCCCTGCTCCGGGTTTTGATATTTTCAATTTTTAAGGTCCGACCTGCCCGGAATTCCAAAAAACAGTGTCTCTCCCATCACTGCTCTGAATGTCACTGAATGAATCACTGAATGTCATATCACTGCTCCCTAAGCATAACATTTTCTTTGACACCTTTATATATGTGTGCATCTCCTAATTTATTGATTTGAACTTGGATCAGTTGTTTGTGGATCAGTTACTCTTGCGGGATCAGTTGTTCATCTTAATTATTTGTTCTCCTTGAGTTTTGATATGGTGTATGAATAAAGAATTATATTAAAACAACTAAACAAGTGCATAAAATGCTTTTAAATAATAAATAATGACCACCACTTGTTATTTCTTCATTTATACGAAATGAAAGTTTTCAGTGTTTGTGTCCGGGCCAGCCTAAATTTTAGATAGACTTTTCTCGGCTCACAGGACAAAATAATTTTTTTCATAAATACTAGAGTGTTCAGAAAGCTCTACCGATGTAAATTTATTTGTAAATTTTACTTTAAACATCTTTTAAACTATTTTAAATCGTGTAAAAGAAACAAAATTTCATACCGACACACCTTATAAAAATAATTTCTCAAAGACATACAAACATAAAACTTACATTGATAAGTTCTTGCAGCCATTAGCTTCACGAAAATTGGCAACATTTTCAAATTGAAAAATATAAGTAAAAGCGACGACGAAATAACATCCAGCACCTGGTAATAATGCCCCAAGAATGACAAGGTATCGTACTAAGATCACCAATACTCTTAATTATGGAAGAAAAATATAAACAAACTTCGTAGCATGTTTTCCACGGTTTCCTCAATTGGAGATTTAGCATCATTATTATTACGCTTAGTCGAATCCATGAAGATACCTGGCTGCAAAAATAATAATGATAAATACAGTAAATGAAAATTAGAAATAAACAAGAGAGAAGGAGGGAGGGAATACAATAAGTAGACTGTCGTGAATTAAAAAATATTGAAATCGCCTTTTTCTATTGATTATCTCAGTCTCAATGGCAAATCATTTGCAGCAGCCTTCTGTCACTGTCACAATCATCAATACAATCTTTCTAATTTCGCTTTTTTAAATTCATATTTCAATCAGATTGCAATAATTATGGAAAGTTTTAGTAGTAATAATTAATGAAAGAGAGAACATAGCTTTAACTTGTGTCTTGATACAGACATCAAGTAAGTTTCGACGATTGCAAATGGTCGAATGATTTTTTGATATTTTAAACAATATCAGTCTCTGGTTTATTTTTGTGATCGTCATCGTCACCTATAGTTATCATTTAATAACAGTTTTGGTTTTTTTTATCATTTCCCTTAGCCAATTAAAGATGATCTTGGAATGAAATGACCTGCAAAGATAAACGTTTTTTGGCGAATGAATGGAAGGAATTTCAATTTTTCTTGTTTACGATTTTGTGTTGAATTTAGTTTTTAAAGATTTTTCTAGAGAAATATAAACAACTTATAGTCTACTTGGGTAGATTTTCTAAATTTCATTACAGGAAATGATTAATGAACCTGCAGATTAATTATTATTATTTCACTTTTTATTACTAAAAGTTTAAAAATTAAAGAGTGTTCTCCACGATGTTCGCGTAAATGTTTCAGTAAATTTGAGAATTAATACTGCATTTTGTATTTTAAGCTAGCAATTCTTTATTGTCACTAAGCTCTCAATTCGTCAAATTTAAGGACGAACTATCTGCTCTAGAGAAATGTCTTTTTCATTAAATTCTGTAGGCCTTCATATACCAATTTAATATGATGATATATGGATTTTCTGACTAAAGATGATCACCATCGACATAAAATGCATATTTAGTCTCTACTTAAAATTAAGAAAAACGTGATTGAAGCTCGTAAAATCGAAATTTGCGGGTGGCGTGAAAAATTTAAAAACATTAAAATAATCATGTGAAAATTTAAAATATTTACATTCCACTTTTTGCAGCATTCTTTTTTAAATTTGTGTATTTTTTTACGAGTTTCTTTTGTTAAATTAAATTTCACGATTCTGTCTCTATATTTCTCATTATTTACGTTGTCTATAATATCAACTTCTGAGAATTAAATTTCTCCCCAGGCTATGAAAAATACATTCAAGACGCCCGCAATGACTTTTGTACTTTCACATTTTTTGTCATGAATTTATCAATAAACCTTGATATTGTGTGCATTGGTTGCTTAAAATATCTATAATTAACTTTAAATTATTTTTAACCTTGTAATTAATATATTGTCCTATTCAGAAAGCCTAATGGAAACCGTTTTGTCTCTCATCAATGTATGTTGTCACAAAAAAATGGATAACACACATTGAAGAGGAATAGATGTAAAAGTCCTTTGTGGCCGTGTGGCCGTCCATCCGAGACTACCTTTTTTCTTATTTTTTTTTGCTCTCCCATTAGGCACCCATCTCTGAAAAGTACAATATTAACCTATTTTGCTCGCATTAATTACATGAAGTGAACGCAGATCAACCATTTCTTTGTTATAGACAATTTTCTTGGCTCAGAGAGCGTAATATGTTTTTTGTTACACTGGTGAATCCCAACGCGTCGGTTGAGAACAAAACGCGCTTCGGCCACGAGTGAAATCTTAAAAACATCGATTTTAAGTATTCAGAAGAAGGCTAAAATAGAACAAATATGTTTACTGTTTACAAAATAGTTGAAAAATGTAAGCCTACCCAAAATGTTTTTTAAAAATACCAAAATTAATTAAAAAATCCTATTATTTCAGTTTTATTTATTTTAATGACCTTGGCTTTAGTGAGCATGAAAATAGTTTCGTTTTTATATCATTAGACTTTAATTTAGTTCTATATTTTATTTCAGTTGTCGCGAGAAAGCCTGGGCTGCCAAGATTCGAATAATTCTTATTTAAAGTTTTTCGTCCGTCGCCGAAGCGCGTTTTGTTCTCAACCGACGCGTTGGGATTCACTAGTGTTATATATTCCTTTAACCTGCTTTATTTACGTATTTTTAATAAATGTATGAGAGTACTTGTAAGTTTACTTAGATTATCACTATCAAAGATACAAATAATCTTTATATTAAATAAAACAATTTTTTAAATTAAAATTTAATTTTCTTCCATGTCAAACATACAAGTAGATTCGACATTTTCAATATTTTTTAGATCTCCTTTTTCCAAAATGCAGGATCTCTCCCATCTCTGGTGTAAATCCTCTATTTTGGAAAGTTTGAGTATACTTTACAACACTCCAAGTGATTATAAATAATAGAAATTTTGTTCCAGACTATGGATGTGTCAGGAAATATCCAGTTCGACCAATATATTGTTGGTATAATTAATCTGGGTGGTATAAAATGGGTTTTGGTTCATGTTGGTCCAGTTGGTGCGCAACAGAGAAGGCCGGAATGAAAATTTTTTGAATTCCGGAACCGGAAAATGGGTTTCGGGATTGTAAAAATCAGGAAAATGTTCATTTTTTATTGTCGTGAAACCGTGAAATCTTATTGGATAATACTGTAGTTTAAGACACTAATTTATTCGCAATTCTTTGTGAATTCGTCAAAATTTCAACTTCGTCCTACTAGGTGAGTTATGTACTGTTTTGAAAAGTTGCACCATCTTGAACAAAAAAATGGGGGATCTGTTACAAATATCAAAAGTTCACTAAAAGTTTCATGGATTGCTGAACATCTAGTTGTAAGAATTGTAAAACACTATAAAACATTGAACGATCAAAACTTCTGAAAATCAAATCGCGTGTTGTGTCGGACAGCAAAGAGAAACTTTGAGCTCGTGTGAGCATATTTATTTTATCTAATTTCCAGACTTTAAACATTGTATGTGCTATTGTCAATGGTTTATCCACTATTATTGCTATTATTTCCAATAAATACTGGTATCCAAAGTTTGACTGTTTTGGGATTACGGTAGTGAAAATAGATTTGGGAAGCATATGATTAAATTCAGAATTATATTTATTATCCTCATCAAGCTGCCTTTATGCAGAAAAAACTGAAAAAAGACGAGATCAAATTTGGCAGTTTGCCTGACGGCAATTAATGTGTCTCTTTATTGATTTTCCTCCAAATATCACTAAAAAAATCAAATCGCGTTTAAGTTTCACTAGTTTCTTTGTAAGATGGTTTTACTTTCCTGCTTCTCTATGTCTCATTATTTAAATTGTCTCTAAAAAGATGACAAGACGACAATAACGCCCCTTAAGAAAACCACGATTTTGCGGCGAATATTCGAAAATCATAAACCCACAAATAGAACAATCTGGAACTTCCGAACAATCTGATTTATGAATTATTTGAAACATCAAAAAATGCCCTTTCTCATTGGGGCGTTCAATACTTCTCTCATGCTTCCATTATTATTAAATGATGATTTCAAACCAATCGTTATCTATCAAGACCATGCATCTTCAAGTTACGTCACATTATGATTTCTAATCTTTTAATGGAATCTCTAAATCATATCTCAAAGAAAGGGGTTAAAGTCCGGAAATTGTTTTTTTTTTTTAATAAACTCGAATCGGCGTCTTTCAATTAATTTGAGTTTCAATAATTATATTGAAAAATAAGAAAATGAGTTTTTTAGGAATAAAAAGAAAATATTGTCCATTTCAGAGATCGGTGCCTAATGGAAGAGGAAAAAATTAGGATGAAATGATGTTCTCGTTTGGAAGGCCACTCTTTTGTCTCTCATTAATGTGTGTTGTCTCAAAATAATGGGCAGCCAACATTGAAGAGGAATAGACGATAAAGTCGTTAGTGGCCGTGTGACCGTCCATCCGAGACTATCATTTTCTTCTTTTTTTTTGCTTTTCCATTATGCACCGATTTCTGAAATTTACAAAAGTATATATATAAATTTTTCTTAAATAATCTTTATTGTTTTAAAGATATAACCTTAGTGACCTTATGAAATAGGTAATATTAAAGATTTTCACGAAAACCTATAGGCTATTTCAATTTTTACGGCGCACGCCAAATGTAAATTAACATTTTGCCAATATTTAAACGTGTCTTACTAATTTACATTTACAATTTACAATTTTTTGACGGCGCGTTGCGAACCGCTGCGCAGCAAGGCTATTATAAATTGAGATATACAAAAGTATGTAAATGTAATATTGTCCTTTTAAGAGATTGGTGTCTAATGGAAGAGCAATAAAAGAAGAGAAAATTATGAACGGCCACACGGCCACAAACAACTTTTTCGTGAATTCCTCTTAAATGTGTGCTGCCCATAATTTCGTAAAAAGAGAGGCCGTACAAACGAGAACCTCATTCCATCCTATTTTTTTCCTCTTCCATTAGGCACCGATCTCTGAAAAGGACAATATTATAATATGATTTAATGTGCTAAAAGTACAAGATAGTTTCCATATCAGTTCCAGTTAATAAAGTTTGTTTCTGTTTATTTTTGAATTTTTTAAACTTTTCTTCATAAAAATATTAATTTTACAGATATCGAGCTGAGCTGGGAATTAGCCAAAACTTGAGTTGATAACTAGTCACAAAAGTTTATCTTCCAGTCCAACCAAGAAGAAATTGGAAAAACTGAACAAGGACTCATTTTGTTGTCTAATCAAGGAAAACTTGGTTAAAGTGAGACAAATCATTAGAGGAGGGAATCCGCAATGCTGCTGAAGGTACGGAAATCAAAAACGAACGATCTTAAATATTATGTTAGAAAGACCCCAAATTTGGAATTCAACACTTTTCGACAACGCTAAATTCAAAAGTTTAAGAAAACATGTGAGTAAATCCTTGAATGAAGACATGGCTAAGCGGAAGTTGGTGAAAATTAATGATCAAGCTACGTGTAAAACGATTAAGAGCTCTCAAAGACGAATTCTCATAAAAAATTAAGCAGTAATGTAATTTAATGGTAATTTTCATAGTCATATGAAATAAACATTTGATTGTTAGCCTATTTTCTTCATTACTATTTTTTTACATATTTAACTTGGCGCAGACAAGCCAACTGCACTCATAGAAATCCAAGCTCGTTTAAGAAGTTTCTCATAACAATTTTCTAGTTCATTATTAAGGTTTTTCTATAAAGACATATTTGTGAATATGCGTTAACATATATTTGTTATTACGACGTGGAAATTCAAAAATCGAAAAATGCTGTTTTTATTGTGCATATACTGACAAAAGTTTTGTCACAAATTTTTTTTCGGGTTTAACTTTTTTGTGACTTGACCAAATTGGCTGATTTTTTGATATGATGGATTCATATGGTTGTAGATTATTTTACAAATTCCCGCTTGTGATTACGATGATCCGTTTTACAGTGACAAGCGTTTATCGTAAAACTCGTAGCTCAAAGGTATTACGCCCTTTTCTTGCACTGCATTTTTTAATAATTTTTAAAGTTCAATTATATTTATTTCATAATTTATTGAAAATAGCAGTAATTGGCAACATTTTAGAGATGACTCCACGTAAAGAAACTCCAATTGCCACCCGGCAAGCTGTTATCAATATGAGGGAAAACGGAATGCGTGGTACCGAAATTGCCATGGTAATTTAAACCAAATTTTGCTACTATAACATGTTAAACACTGATTCACATAAAATATCAAAAAATCAGCCAAGTTGGTCAAGTCACAAAAAAGTTAAACCCGAAAAAACATTTGTGACAAAACTTTTGTCAGCTAGTGTATATAACTAATGTGCTATAGTAACATCAAGCAGTATGCTACTTTTAAATTTACATCACTAATAATTAAATAAACCTTTAGAAACCTTTAGAAAGGGCAAAGACTAACAACAAAATAATTGAACTGAATTGTAGTTTACAGTAATTACACGCAATAAACTATAAAAATGATACTTTCAAGACAACTTTGAGATATAAAACAAAACAAAATAGAAAACAATAACAGAAACAGACCAATATTATAAAACTTAATGGCCCAATTTAATGTTTATTTTGTTTATATAATTAAATATCCAACGGTAATTAAATTAACAGACAGGAATTTTGAATAAAGTCAACAGGTAGTTTCATAACAACTTAAGAAGATAGAAAAAATAATTCGACAAGCCTATATTGTTATGCGAGGTAAAATTCCAAAAAAAGCGTTCTACTATTTTGAACGAAACTGCAACTTCTACTATTACCGACGATGACACCGGTTAGCACACCTACAAAAAACCCTCGTTGATAATAATGATGTTGATGATGATTGTATTGAACATTATGATATAATTTTAAACAAAAAAACCAAACAAGTTTCTTGCTTTTCCATTGTAAATGTTAATTTATTGTATTTACAATAGAAACACATATGTTCTCCGATTGTTTGCCCTTTCAGGCGCCGTCTGAAATAGATACCGTTTGTGCTTTTAATTATCATTCAAGTTATGAACATGCTTAAATTAGAGATTCTAAAAAGTTTATATTAGGTAATATTGTTTCGATTTAGGAAAAAAAACAAAATGGAACCGGGAAACAGGCACCGATTCATTTTAAAACGACCATTGTTTGAATTATTTGGAACCAGATCAAGAAGATTGATAGAACAGATGCAGACATTATATAGTTAAACAGTGAAACCTATCCAATGGGAATTTTCAAAGTCAAAACAGAGCGTTACTTACAATTATACCCTAAATTTAATCTAGTGAAAAGTGTCTGTAAAGTTGTTGTGATTAATATTGTGTAGAGCACGCCAAATGAATTTCTAAAAAAATAAGCTCAGAACTGTCCTTAAACGTAAATATTATCAAAATATAACAAATTGACAATTCCAATTTTATTTTCATAAAAAATAAAAGTAATCAATCTTATTTAATCTAGAAATTTTGAAGAAATATAATGAAAAACAGAGAAATTATTAACATAAATTGAATATTTGTTTCATTTTATCTTTGAGACCATTGAAAATAATTCAAAAATGTTGAAAATCAATTTTCAATTTCTTATATTTTTATAATATATATTCCATGTTTCATTAGAAGCTTTCACGCCAAATGAAAATAAACGTTTTCGAATATTTAAATGACTATTAAAAGACAACGCGTGACCAGTTCTTTCACGTACATTCTTTATTATATAGAATACTGCTTCTCTGAACAAAAAAATATATTTAAGCATGTTTTATGAACACTTCGTTTAAACGTTTAATTAGGCCTGCGACTGTAATGTTCTATTAGAAATTATTTGTTTACTTTTACGTGAAAATTAATAAAATTCGTTCAAAATTTATAGCCTATTTCAAAATAGTTGACGACGAAAATATATATATATATATAGTTAAGACGAATTCAAACTAGTTAAGACGAAGTTTTATATTATTTCTGTGACATTTTTTAGTTGATATTGGTTATATGGAATAAAATAATCGTTTTGAAAATGAATTTGAATTAGTATGCCGCATTTGCAGCGTCATTGCGTCGTCAACTATTTTGAAATAGGCTAAACATAATTGTAACTTTCATTCGGCATGTAGAGTTAACCAAAAACAATTTTTGGCTGAAATTATTCTGATTATACAGTGGTGTCCAAAAGTTTGCGACACCCCACTAATAAGCTGTTTCGCATATTACTGTAGGACAACAGTTGAAATGAGTGGTACCAGTGGATTCCCCGTTATGAAAAACCTATTTCCAGAAAATTTCATTAAAATCGGTTTTATTACCGCTACGCTACAGTGCATTTTCCACAAACAGTGGTGGTCACATCGATGAGACGTCATTTTTAAACTAGGAAATAACACTAAAATTAGAGACATTTACTGATTAATTTCATTATTTAATACTTAGTTGCTTCTCCATTGATCTGAATAACCTAATTAATTCGGTTTGCCGTGCTTGCAATCAGGCTTCCAATCAGATTTGTATCGATCAGCGACCATTGACGAACAATTTCGGCTTTCAGGTCCGCTACAGTGTTGAACTGACGTCCTTGATGGTAAAATCTTCTAGCAAGGACGGACCAGAGATTCTCGATTGAATTGAGATCGGGAGAACACGCTGGCCAGCCCATAACAGTGATATTCTTTGACCTCAACCACGTCGTCGTTGAAGCACTAACATGAATGGCGGCGTTGTCTTGTTGAAATGTGAAGGCAATATGCCAGAATTGGATCTAAACGTTTCTCCAGGACACCTTGATAGTCCGCAGATTTCATTCGAGGTGAAATGAATTCCAAATAAAGAGTTACAGGCTCCCCAAACCATGCACGTTCCACCTCCAAAGTTTCTCTTGGAAAATGTCAATGGATCCTTCCTCATATCACGCAAATAAGAATTCCAGCCGTCCGGTCCGTGAAGATGAAACTTCATTTCGTCAGAAAAAATTATCTGAGCATGTTTGAATTGACAATTAAATCCGTAAATGGACTCACTGTTTTCCAATGTGTGACCAAGTTTCGGCGAGCAAAGTCAACACGTCTCAAATCGTGATCAGGGGTCAGACGTGGATTATTTTTTAGTTTTTGACAAACAATAAATCTGCTCCGACGTAGAAATCGATAAATTGTTTGTCTCGAGGTCGCAACTCCAGCTTCACGGCCAATTTGTCTAGCCGACTTCATCGAATTTTAAGCTGTCCGCGGAATTGTTCGATCATCTGTGGTCGATAGAATCCTTGGACGTCCCGGTATTGGTGTCTTTCTGTAGCCAAAAGGGTCCTTCAATTAATTACTCACAACGCAACGTGATCGGTTCAGATGCGCAGCGATTTTCACGTTAGATAATCCGAGGCTTCAATTTTTGCACATTCCTGAGGAGAAAAACGACATCGGCTGCCCATTTCGTGATATCATGTTCAAGACATGTTTTCAGACCTGTTATACTCTTATTATTTGAAAGAACTTTCATTTTGTGCGCCAAATGAAGATTTAATGATCAGAAATAGAAGGATCACTCATCACTGTGACCACCACTGTTTGTGGAAAATGTACTGTAGCGTAGCGGTAATAAAACCGATTTTAATGAAATTTTCTGGAAATAAGTTTTTCATGACGGGGAATCCACTGGTCCCACTCATTTCAACTGTAGTCCTGTAGTAGTATACGAAACAGCTAGTTAGTGGGGGTGTCGCAAACTTTTGGACACCACTGTATATAATTTCATATTTTTTAGGCTTCTAGTTCAGAATATATTCTTTAATAAATTTCAGGTTGCATTTTCCTCCAAACTATTTAGCTTAAATCGTGCTTGGCTCAGAAAAGTAGCCTTCCAGAAATTTCGGAACGAATTGCAGCTGATTTTTCGATGAACGTAAATTTGCATTGAATCGTAAAGTCGTATTTACGTAATACTGAAGCAAAGTAAGAAGTGGGTGGTTCCCGGAGATACGCCAAAGCCGAAACTCAAGCAAGATCTTCACCCCAAAAATATGATCTGCGTTTGGTGGAACTGGGAAGGCATGCGGCACTGCTCGAAAGAAACGCCACTGTAACAAGGAGCTCTATGTTTCAAAGCGCATAAATGAGGCTATTCGACTGATCGACAAGGCCAAGTCATCTTCCTCCACGCATGTTTCACAAGTCGTCAAAACCGCCCTCCAAGAGCTCGAAGGTTCTTCAGCATCCACCGTACTCTCAAGACCTTGCGCCATCCAATTATCACCTTTTCCGCTCTCTGTCAAACCAAATGAGGGGTGTTACCTTCGATGGCGAAGAGGACCTTAAAAACTGGCTCGAGAACTTCTGTGAAACGGCATCAACAGACTGATCGAGTAACGGCGAATACATAATTGCACACCATGGACAAATAGTAATAAAAAATGTCAAGAGAAAACGTGACAAAAATGTAAGAAGAAACGACTAGGTCGGTCACGTTGTAGATTTACGAGCAATTTATTACATTAATTAATTTAAAACACTGAAAACACATTTTTTGCAATTTATTCGTTGATTCTTAAGGTAATCAAAAAATCTTTTTTACAATAACTAAAATTACATGATTTGGAATGTTTATACACTCGCTTTTTATTTATTAAAGATCGAATAGCAGCTTTTTTTCGCTGTTGAAACTTTAATTTTCATTTTTCTCCACATAAAAGCTGTCAACCTATATTTTTCTCTTCATAATAAGATAGAGAATTTCATGACGATCAAAATGATATATAGAACTTGTGGTGAGAATGCTTTATTTTTGTATATTTTCACAATTTGTTGAAAACACCAGACAAAAATTACAATTTTATTTTATATTATAAATATTATAGTATTACATTAAAATTAGTTACTTATAATCAATCGATTAACATATTAACATATTTTTCAGCAACAAATCAATATTTTCAATATTTCAATATTTTTGAACAAAAACTCGTTATATAATAATTATTCCGCAGAAAATTGTTTGATAACTTTACCTTTATTAAAAATGTGTTTATTACCGATTTATATGCTTCTTCGGAGCATTTTCTAGTTCAGAATGATTACTAAAACGATACTTGACCTACTACCATCTAGGACAAATGACATATGCCGAAAATCCAAAAGTAATCGAATTTATATTAACGATGAGAGGTTCCTCGAGCAGAAAATTATTTTACCTGCTTGTTTCATGATAGTTTGTATTGCTTAAATTCTCCAATTTGCAATCAAATTATTTTATATTTATTATTAAAAAACAAATAGAGATATTATAATCCATTTATTTAAGAATTCTTATAAAGCAATAGTATATAGTATCAAAATAGGAAAAATTGTTGGAAATTATGCACCGCCATCGACAATCCATGCTCTTCCTCCAAGAATTCAGCAATTACAGCTTTATCGGTCGAACAATGTTTTAATTGACCTCGACTGGTATAGAATAATTCGTTTCTAAATTATTATATCATCAATTTAAAGAAAAAAATTATATCTTACCCAATAGTGCCCCAATCATGGACGATATGAATAATTTTCCAAGAGCATCATCATCATAGACAATTATGAAGTAGTACTGAATCGCTTAAGGCTGATAACATCATAGCCTTAAATGTTGACATGATTTTTGTGCCCATCATGAACAAAACCAATGAAAACCTTCATAAACAGTTCTGAAACAATTGGTATTTCGTATACTACGGAAAATTTAAAACTCACATTTTAACTAGGTGTATTACTGAGTAATACAATCATTGTGATTCACATTTAAGACATGTTATCCTTGATAGCAGAGATTGTTTGATAGCCATTCATAAAATCCTGCAAAATCAATTATTATTCAGGGTGAAGGCTTGAGAGAGTAAGTGAAACGAGTTCGAGAGAACAATATAAGGATGAAGTACTTAATAAGTGGCTTATTTATAAATTTAGAGCACTAAAAATAATTATTAATTTTTAGAAAGGTTTTTTTCTAATTTTTCAGTAAATTGTGAAAATATGGCAAAATAAAGAATTTCAATCACAAGTTATATATATATTATTTTGATCGTCATGATCTCATCAATCTATTTATACTAAAAAAAGAAAAACTTTGATAACTATTTTCGCAGGAAAAACTGTTTTTCATGGGAAATTCGTTAAAACTTAATCAATATGGACTATAATGACAAAAATAATATATTTATATATTTCATGCATGCGAACATAACTAATTATCAATAATTTTCTTTAAAAAACAATATAATTACCTTGTTTCAGCTTCAAAAACCATGAAAATATGATTTATAATAAAAAAAATAATAAATGCGTTTGCTGGCTGGCGATTTGAAATGCCGCGTAAAAATGTGTGATACACCGATTACCTCAGAATGTCCAAGGTGTGTAATTGATTAATTTATTATTATAATTATTAATTTTTATTTAAATAGACTGACAACCATGGATACCAAAGAAGACACAGACCGGAGACACGCGAGCATACATTATGGAACAGGAACTCTTGTGGTCCCGCCTCCTTCCCTTGATGCTTTAGTCAGTCGTCTACTCAGCAGGGTTACGGGTCGGTGGCTACCCTCGGTGGTCACCGAGCCGAGTCAAGATGTGAGCAATTCCTATTCCCCTAGTTCAGATATTCTCGTGTATTCTATATTATGTATTTTAATATATTTCACTAATAAATATTATTAATATTGAGTGCTGTCGAACCAGTCATAGTAAGCCCTCTTGCTGGTTCCAAGTAGTTTGCATGCGTCTTATCTCCTAACTTACACTCTTCGGGGGATATAAGGAGAGTATGGGATAAGTCGTGAAATGTAACGAAACCTTTGTTAAAAAATAACTCTACGAACTTATTCCTCAATCCAATATTACCTGTTTTGGAAATTTCTTCATTACTTTCTTTATTCGTTACTAATGTTTCACAAAAGATATTCCAATGAAATGAAATTTATTTGTATGCCGTTCAAATTTTCAAAAATAAATGTTGCTCTTTAATTCAAAAGCCTGCTAGAATCATCAAGCATCAAGTAAATCAGTTATGAAAGTGTGCAAGATTTGTTTATAATTTAACCGATTAATTCATGAGTCATAATTTACGTGACACTTTCAAAAACCATTTCATAATATAGTTTATTTTGAGAATGTGAAATATTTGGTTTCAAAAGAAACCGAATCATAAACAATGGATTCATTATTCGTTAACAAAGGAGCATGTACGCTGAAATGTATTTTGGTAAAATTTAAAATTTATAGTTTTCAGATGTGCAAACAAGTCATGTGCAGAATGCGGTTAATATCTACATGATTGTAGTTGCCCTGGTTATCTTCTTCTTCCTAATAGTCCATGTAATATTTGGTTTTTAATATTTTTTTCAGATTCCTCGAGAGAATTTTAGACTTGTGCAATATATATATATATAATTTATTACCATTTTGATGATTATAGTTTAATAACTTATATTTCAGCTTTGCATCCGAAGTCATTACAAAGCCAAGACCGAATATGCCGTCAGTCAGGTTAATAAGAAAAAGAAGTCACAAATGTCAAAGAGTATGTTGTTTTCTTATTCCCAAATTTGATTACGATCACGATGAAAAAGAAAGAGCTCAAGAAATAGTAATTATAGCCACATCGCCATTCTCGCTCCAAAGTGAAGATAAAAAACCAACGGCTACGGTTGCGCCAGCACAATATGCAATTGAAATGAGCCCTGAACAACTTGAGCCGATTATCAACTTTATTGCTCTTGGAAATCCGCCGAAACCAGGATTGACAAACCCGCATATTCAATTATACACGGAAAAATAATCTTGTTGGGAATATTAATTGTTTGTTTTCTTTCTAATGTAAATAAAATGTTGTTTAAATATTTTTAGATTGACAAGAAAGTTATCTTGTATTTTAACAATTTAGGTTCTTTCGTGCTTAAAAATTGATGGTCAGTAATGACTCTAGGAGTTTCAATTGTCAGAGATTTATTGTAATTTATATATGGAATTTTAGACACTGTTGTAGACCTCAAACTTGGGTAATTAAACCAATTTATTAATTTAATATAAAAATTAACATAATACAACAAAGGATATAATCGATAATAAATAATAATTACATATGAAAATACATAATAGAATGGGCCCAAATAAAACTTAATTTAAAGGGACATGCAGTATCCCACTGTGGACGACCTGCGAATCCTTTCAATGGCGCGTGTGTTTGGCGCCAGTTCAAATTATTGCGGTCACAGCCGCAACAGACAAGTTTAGTCATTGTGCGTCAACAAATTTTATTCGTGTGTAGTTTCCGCCAAGTGAGCAATTTATTAGTATTAAGAAGGCGTTTAGTATTAAGTTTACATCGGATCCTCACACCAACTTCGGGTCGCTAAGAAGAAGGGGATTAGGTGGGGGAGACGTATTGTAACGATTCCTTTAGTCCCCGAGCGCATCCGTTTTTGCGTAAAATGTGTCATGCGCATTATCTCACGACTTTTCACGACACCGGGCTTACCGTAATAACTTTTAAAACCCTTTAAATGAAATAAATCTTGTTTAACAGTTTATTGGCATTAAGATATAAAAATATGTTTATATCAAGTTTTTAAGCGTGTCTGAAACTACCACAAACCTAAATGTTTGCATCAAATGTTAATTAGGAATGACACAGAAAAATCTCAAATTATGACATATGCAGCGTTCACAACAATATTAAATCGTGTCTCGCTATTTTCCACGTAAATAATCAAGAACAATTTTCACGTCGGAAGCAATTCAAACTTTGTGTTTTTTGGTTATTGCGTAAGATAAAATCCATTAGATGTTATCTGCGTACTTTGTGCATATATGCGGATTATTAATTGTATTACATTTTAATGGAATATGATAAAACGGCACACCGAATCGAAACAAGGATTTTCTTATTTTTACGCGTGATTTATAACTTTCACGTGTACTTTACACAGTTATTGTCCACCCCAGAATTGCCAGATTCTTCTTAAGCTCTTTAAAAATATAAACATTTTCATAAAATATAAGATTTGAGCAAGTTTTCTGAGCTTGTTTTATTAGCCTTCAAATTGGTGTGAAACGGTAAAAATATTATAAATAAACTTTATTTATCAATTAAGATAACTCTACAACATAAGTCGTGGTAATAGAATTTAAGAGCTTAATTTAAAGCTACAATCTTTCAATCAGGAAAATAATCAGAAAAAAAAGTGAACAACTGTTGAACTCTGCCGAGGCTAGAACTTCCATAGATTCAATCCGATCCCATATCACTACTATGATATTAGAACAAGATTCCTAAATCTTTTTCTATTGAAAGTGAAATAGTTATATATATATATATATCAGGGTTGCACGGAAATCGATTTTTTGTCAAACGGAAAACGGAAGATGGAAGATGGAATTTCGTGAAGAAGATTAAACTACTGGGAATAGAATTTCGATTTTTGCTGCTAGTAGATCGTGTATCAATTATTTGGCTTCGCATGCACACATTCCACACGAATTTGACGAGAAGAAGAATACCAGAAGATTGGAAAATCGCAAAAAGTGAGTCTCCTACGAAAGAAGAAGGATGGTATAGAAGATCATCGAAAATATCCATTCTGTTCGAAAATTCATTGAAAAATGTAATGAATTAAAATTTTTTCTATAACTAGCTCTAATCGACTTTTCGGATTCTTTTTTCAGATATCAGAATCCATGGCAGGACAATAAATATTCAGTTCAAGAGATTGGTGAATCAAGATGACTCGATATCACCATATCTGTTCGAATTTGCTCTCGAAATGAATCCGACAAGGAGAGTGTGGGAAAAGCTGAAAATATCTGTGTTGATGGGATGTTTTTGAAACAATTCGAATCCGCTGACGACCTGGGGCTAATTGGAAGTTCCTCAGAAGAAATAAGCCGGCGTCTAAATAAACGGCTATAAATCACGATCTAGAAATCAGCCACAGGAAGACGGTGATCGTAGGCCATATTTAGCATTCAACAAATGCAATCTTCTACTTCCTCACATTCCAGCAAACGAAAAAATAGCATCGTTCCGGCCTTGCACCAAACTTGATGTTCATCTCAGGAAGCTCTCTTCAATAAACGTCTTCATATGACCCTTCGACATAATATACTTTCACGCCAAGCTCTATGGCTCGATTTCCTTTGATTTATTAGTTACGAGGAAACTGCTCATTTTAAGTTGCACATTGGTCAACACTTGAAAGTCGAAGCCGAACACTCTGGAGAGGGCTGGTCCGCATCTCGACGCAGTTGGGATGACGACCGACAATTAAGTAATCAAGTAATCAAGTTTGCAACTGATAAAAATTGTCTAGAAACTCGCAAGATGATCCCCCATCGGATTGGTTTATCTCGTGGCATTACACATTTTAAATACAGGCCGGGGTTGCACGGAAATCAGTTTTTTTTTTCAGACGGACGACGGAAAACGGAAATGGAACTCAAAAAACGACGGAAAACGGAAAACGGAAAATGGAAGATGGAATTCCGTGCAACCTTGATATATATATATATATAAAGTATTTACTTTAGCTTAGCTCCTCCTTTTTTCATATCAATTATATATCTTAAACTATCCAAAAAATTTATTTAATTGACATTCGCTGGATTATATTTACCATTTGTAGATGAGGATGTTATTAAATCTAGGAAAAGCGGAAATTGCTCCCGTCGGAAAATAAAATGCATATCTGCAAAAATCACGGATTATTACACCATCTCATTTTAAACTTCGATTTTTTTCATTTTTATAAAAAAAGACTAAAATAGCAAAGATCTCAAAGGAATCGAACCAACATAGATTTGTCACGAATCAAATCCTCTACCAGGTATGCTACGCATCCTCTTTTGTTTTAATTAATTAATCCGTTGAAGTTTGAGGAAGTATTTTAAATTCTATGGTGTAATAATCCGTGATTTCTTTTGCGGAAATGGATTTTATTTTCCGACGGGAGCAATTTACGATTTTCCTAGATTTAATAACATCCGTAGATGATATTTTGTGGAAATTAAAATACAATTTTCTTAAAAAATCCCCTAATAACGTTTAATTTAAAAATTAAAAAAAAACGTCAAAAATCCAACAAATTGTTTAAACAAAAATAGAACAAGCTTCATTTAAAATAAAATAAATAAATGAGAGTGAACACAACGTGTTTTCTCATTTCATTCCTAATTCATTCCATTCCATCGACTCTACTTAATTAATAATGGCACATGAAAAGGCAACAGATTTGAAAACAGCTAGTGAAGTATCAATTGCAACAATTGAGAATATTCGAAGAAAAATGGTTTATTTTCAATTCTTGATTTGTCTCTCCTCTTCTTAAAATTCCGGAAAACATACCCTTGTGTGTGTTTCAAATTTCTCAACTCTGCAAAATTGAAGATTCTGATGGAAATCGAAGCAAATGAAAAGTCATGTTTTGAAGATGAACTAGATGATGCCACAAAACACGAGTTCCCCAACTGGAAAAAGACGAGAGATGATATTATTACAGATGATAATACCGAATCTGGCGGTATATCTATCTTGACAATCGACTTCATTTTACTTTTACAGGCGAGACAATGGGGAAATCAGAAATCTACACAGATTCGCTTGAAGTCCAGACGGCTACAGGTTCTGGCGGCCATACAGAAGCGGAGAGCGTCTGTGCCGCTGAGAGCTACTACCAGCTGATGGAGTTGAATACGGACCATGTCGAGGAAGTGAACCGAGTATTTCGAGTTCCGTCGCAGTATGAGCTCGATGAATTGAGCGAGAACTTCTTTTTCGATTTTCCCAGGCAACTCAAGTGCGAAATTGTTTTCATTAATTATTAGAGTATTTTTAAACTTTAGCTATACGTGTATAAATGCACCACAGTATTCCCATGGCACGACGAGAGTGACTAATAATAATTCATTGGAGAAGAACGATGGGTATGTTCTGTTTAATAAAATTCTTATTGCTCTTGATTTCAGAATAACGCCATATTATGTGAATTCTGAGTATGTTTCGGAACTATTAATCTAACCCATTTGAGAAATATTCATTAATAACCTTTGATTTGAATAAATTGATTTGCAAAGTTTGCAAAATCTGTTTTTTGTTTCTATAATCCACTTTGTTTAAAAAATAAAAAATTAAAAAAAAGGCTAATAAACACGGATGTTATTAAATCTTCGAAAAGCGGAAATTGCTCCCGTCGGGAAATAAAATGCATTTCTGCAAAAATCACGGATTATTACACCATCTCATTTTAAATTTAGATTTTTTTAATAAAAAAAAACTTTAAAAAATCAAATATCTCAAAGGAATCGAACCAACATAGATTTTTCATGAATCAAACCCTCTACCAGGTATGCTACACATCCTCTTTTGTTTTAATTAATTATTCCGCTGAAATTTGAGGAAGTATTTTAAATTCTATGGTGTAATAATCCGTGATTACATTTGCGGAAATGGATTATATTTTCCGACGGGAGAAATTTCCGCTTTTCCTAGATTTAATAACATCTATAAACACTCGGCGTGGAATTTTTCGGATAGTTTTATAGCGTATGTCAAAATAGTTGACGACGCAATCACGCTGCAAATGCTGCATACTAATTCAAATTCATTTTCAAAACTATTATTTTATTCCATATAAAAACTAAAAAATTTCACAGAAATAAAATATAATAATCGTTTTGAAAATGAATTTGAATTAGTTTGCCGCATTTGCAGCGTGATTGCGTCGTAAACTATTTTGAAATAGGCTATAGAATCACTTAAAAATTCTATTGAAAGCTCAGAAACTGTTAATATTGCATGTTTTAATAAAACTCGCAATTTTTAGATATTTTAAGACAGGCCAGTAAAATTTCATGACAAGTTATATGAAACTAATACGTGTGAATCAATAATCAATTCTTTTAGAGATTTTCTTTTGACTTAAAACACAGTTTACCGATTTAAAAACAATTTTAATCCAACTTTAGTTTTATAATTGATGTTTTCTTTAAAATGACCAAAACATGATTTTTTAATCTTAAATGTTGTCGTTATCAGAGATCAGGCATTTCAGTGGCCTTCATTTGGCGGCGTCTCTTTCCATTCGTGACGGCTTTTAATTTCTTTTTTTGTAGTTCATGTGGGTTGTCGTTCAGGCTACTCCATCCCCGTTCCCCGTACAGCGAATGGAAATAGCAATGTTGCATATTTTGAAAGGGTCTGACACATTTTACGTCATTTTAACAATTATCTTTTTACTACAAATTAACTAGGATTGTCTTAAACTATCTAGAATTAATACTCCAAAAAAAGTTGGATTTGAGCATGTTTAGTGAGCTCATTTTATTATCATACCAATTGGCGTCCGTGTGTACTTAAGCGTGCTGTTCTGTGTCTGTTAGAAAAAATACAAAATTAAATTCAATATCATTAACTTTTACATTAATCCACTTTTTTCTTCAAAACCGATGTTTTTGAAACAAACGGTAAAAGAAAAGTAGGATGAAGGGGTGTATTGGATGTAACCTTAATAAACTATTTTTTCAGGAACACATTCAATATAATTATTGAATTTATAGTATTCAGAGATCGATGCCTAATGGAAGAGCAAAAAATTAGGGGCGGAGAAAAGGTCTTGTTTAGACAGCCACACGGCCATTAAGGCCATTGAATATCTTCCTCTTTTGTTTCTTATTTGATTACAAGAAATGAAATGTTTAATTTAAAAATGTGAATGGATGAAATAATAATATTGATAAGAAAAAAAGAGGAAGAGACGTGATGGCCTTAGTGGCCGTGTGTCTGTCTAAACAAGACCTTTTCTCCGCCCCTAATTTTTTGCTCTTCCATTAGGCATCGATCTCTGAAATGAATAATACTTTTATAATCCTCCTCTAATTGTAATAAACATTTTGTGTTCTTTAATATTACTGAATTGTCTCTTAAATTCTCTAAAATATTTGTTTATTTCAACGTGGCGTATTGCTCAAAACAAAATACAGGTCAGAAGGTCAGATCGACGGCAACAAACGACTTTTTCGTCTATTCCTCTTCAATGTGTGTTATCATCCCATTTTTTGAGACAACACATATTGTGGCCATCCTAACGAGAACCTCATTTCATTCTAATTTTTTGCTCTTTTATTAGACACCGATCTCTGAAAAGGACAATATTATAATTAACTCTTAAAACTAACTCTTAAAACTTGCGAAGGCTACTTCCTGAACCGTCAAGTTAAAATTCAGTCAGCCATATCCAGCTCTTTCACAAGTTTTAAAAATTAAGTTTTTTTACAGTATCCTCAATTTAAAATTCTCGCTTTGAAGTATTTTTCGTATTTTTGAAACTGAAAACAATCAAACATTCAATTGAAGATAAAAAATGTCCACGTTGGAACCATCAAATTTTATAAAATTGATTGAAGGACTCATTATATGCTTCATTAAGATATACTCAATTACGTTTTTTGAAAAAAAAAACGCCTATGTGTATGAACGCCAACTGGTATGGTAATAAAATTAGCTCAGTAGAAATGACCTAATTTTTAAGGAAGATACTAACTAATAATATATTTTTTTTTAATAGTTTAAGATGAGACTATTTAAAATTTTATTCTTTCAAATTGTTTGTTATAAATGTTAAAATTTCAATACACCGTTAAAAATAGTAATTTAAATTTAGCGTTTATAAGTAGACATAGAAGATAAAGAATTTCACTTTAAACATCCATTAAGGTTTTATTTTTGTAGTCCGATCCCGCTGCGGTATTCCTCCTTGTTCTTAGAGGACTCGCGGCATCGGCCAGGTCATTGAAGCTACGACCACGAAAAAAGTGTGCCATGGATCGGAAAAGATGATAATCAGATGGCGCAAGGTCCGGACTATAAGCTGGATGTGGAAGAAGTTCAACGGCGTCGAGATTTTTTACCTTTTCCTTCATTTGTCAGCGGTGTGCGGTTTTGCATTGTCTTGTTGAAGGAGTATCCGCTTCCGATTGATATAATACTAGATATTTCTCGCCAAGTGCCGCATACATTAGATCAAGTTGGGCGCAATAGAGGTCTGCGTCGATGGTCCGACCATTTGGAATAAGCTCGAGGTAAATTACGTCTTCGAAATTCCACCAAACACACAGAAGTGCCTTCTTTGAGAAACGATCACGTTTTGCTAGAGTTTCCTCCGTTTGACCGGGTTCCAACCATTGATTATGTCTGTCCGGATTACTGCAGTAGACCCACTTTTCATCAAAAGTTACAATTCTTCGAATAAAACGGCAATGTGAATTTACCAGCAGTTTTCGGCGGCTCAACACGTTTTTGAGCTTTAATCAATGCATGAGGTACTTCTCGACAGCTTATATTGACTTTCCCAAGAGCGTGAAGGATTTTTCAGATTTAAAACCATTTTTTAAGTACCTTAAAATATTTTTGGCGAGCTGAAATTTTTTGTGCATACGTTTTGACCCAAAACGAATCTTTTTGCGAAGTTTCATCAAAATCTGAGATGTTGACCTTTTATACTCTTGTAAGACCTGCCGCCCATGTGCAGTCTACCACGGAGCAGAAAAATCTGTGCAACAGTGGCGTTTCTTCACTGCTTCTTTTAAAAGTTTTATTTTTAGGATATTTTATATTGTTGAGCAAGATTTTGGGGTCCTAGAACGTAACACTCCTCATATGGTTTGACATCGGATGACGCAGAGTACGGTGGATGCTGAAAAACCTCTCATTCGAGCTCTTGGAGGACGGTTTTGACGGCTTGTGCAATATGCGCCTGGCGTTGTCGTGAAGCAAGTTGACTTAGCCTTGCCTATCGGGTCTTTTCAGACAACATAGAGCTCGTTGTTGACCGCGGAGTTTCTTTCGAGCTTTTCCCAGTGCAGCATACCCTTCCAGTTCCACCAAGATCATGGTGTTTTTTGGATGAAGATCTTGCTTTACTCTCGGCTTTGACGTATCTCCTGGAGCTAACCTCTCCTTTTTTGCTCCAGATTGACGTACAGCGATTTTCTTTGTTTTTGTTCTCATGAGGTATTCAGGCCATTTATTAACTTTGCGAACCATTTTTGTGCAGTAGACACGAAAAACCACAAGAAAATTGTTGTGAAGCACAAGATAATATAAAAGTCTACCAACTTATTCCTCAAACCAATAGTTAGAATTTCTGCTTGTCGCAGGATATCCCGAAATACTTAGACGTAGCGTTAATAATGACAAACGGAGATCCAGAACACAACGTGATTTTTGGTTTACCAAACGAACTATATCTAAATTACCATACGACAATAACTTCGAACCTTGCGCACAGAGCATTAATAAACAAAATAAATAAAGTACGTTGATCACGTCTGATTATATCTCACAGACATGCTATATTAAATGTTAATTCTTTCCCCGGATTATCATTTTACTTCTTTATTAAATAACATTTATAATGGTTGAAAACCAGGAACGAACGGGTAATGAGACAAATAACAATTTTATGAAGGAAATACTTGATCAATCACAAAAGAACTCTTCGTTGGTTTATTTATATTAATCCATAATTCTTGTTATTTCTAGATGGTCACTAGATGATTTCGACATCGGCAGGCCGTTAGGAAAAGGTAGATTTGGGAATGTTTTTGTGGCAAGAGAAAAAGTCACAAAGAAGGTTGTCGCATTAAAAGTAATGATAAAGAATTCAACAATTTTTAATTATTCAACTTTGTAGGTACTTTTCAAGGATCAACTCATCACATTGAGGGTTGGACATCAATTGAAGAGAGAAATAGAGATTCAATATCATTTGCGGTTTAGTTTTATTTTTTATAACAAAATATGTTAGTATCAGACAACGGAGGACTTTTTGTCTGTGAGTCCAATTGGTAGCTCTCATACCAATGACAGATTGTATTAGGTCTAGAAATTAATTTCCGCGTTGTTTTACGCATATCGCCGCATATCCGTAAGCTTGGGCAAGCATTTGATGCGCGTCAGTGGCTTTCTTCTTGAGTTGGACAAGGAAACGAAGAGCTTCCCGACAATGACGTTTTCCTGGCACAAAGGTGGACATATTCAGAACCAGAAATAATGATTTTTTTTATAAAGTACGTGAAGAAAGTTATATATAAGTAGAACGCTGATAATACAGAGAACATTATAACATAAAATTCGATATATAAGAATAATTTTATTTTGACAAAATATCAACAACAAAAAAAACGCGGAAATTAATTTTACAACCTCACGCCACTGGGAATAACAAAATTTTTAAGCGTACCTGAAAATTTTTACGTCTCTTCAATAAAAATTATTTACGACAATTTAACTGGACATTCTATCTAAATCTGAAACTATCTAAAATGTGAATATATTTACAAAAAGTTACATTTGAGCACATTTATTGAGCATACCAATTGACGTGCATACTAATCATTTGACATAATAATATAATATTTTGGATAAAAATGAATTAAAAATTATTACAACCATGAAATTTTATTACAAGTAAAGAATCCCATTCTTTGCACTTCCACCAGAGGCCGTATGCAAGAACGTATTTAACTGTTAAACGGTGATGGTAAATCATTAATAAATTATCATTTCTAGTAAATTAAATATATTTTTCAATCAATTTTGCAATTTAAATAGTATTCTTTCACACACTTATTTACACATTTTTAGAAAATCATTAAATCACTGATTTACCATCACCGTTTAACAGTTAAATACGTTCTTGCATATGGCCTCAGAACAATCACCATGACAATTGATTTGGGGAAACAATTAGTATCGTATTATGGATGACCTGCGAATCCATGCAAAGGCGTGTGTGTGTTGGCGTCATTTAAAATTATTGCGGTCACGGCCGCAACACTGATCTTGAGTAACCAGTTGGACTTCTATTATATTAAGGAAGATACTAACTAATAATATTTTTTAAATAGTTTAATAAGAGACCATTTAAGTTGTATTTTTAAATTGTTTGCTATAATGACGTTAAAATATTTAAGTTGGAGTGAAAAAGAAAGAGTGAGAGAGAGAGAGAGTGAGAGAGAATTTTGTGTTGTTCAATATAGTGCAAAAAATATACTGTGGTTTATGGCGAAACACATAATTTGACGAATTATTTTAAATGCTACTTTCGAATGACATTGTCACTCCACTGCCACAACTACTGCACTACAACACTATTTAAATTATTTTTAAGCGGTTTTGACACCCGTTTTCGAGTGTCAGTAAATAACAACTAATGCGCTGAGTCGAACAGTGGCGGTGTTTATGTACTGTCGTAAAATAAAATGTTCGCTTGTTTATTATTAATATAAACAAGCGAACATTTTAAACAAGCGACGATTTTATTTTACGAAAGTACATAAACACCGCCACAGTTCGACTCAGCGCATTAATTGTTATTTACTGACACTCCCCGTTTTCTACATCGGCCAGGTCATTGAAGTTACGACCACCAGTGAATTCTCTGAGAAACGATCACATTTTGCTACCGGTTCCGCCGTTTGACCGTGTTCCAACCATTGATTTTGCCTGCCCGGATTATTGAAGTAGACCCACTTCTTCACAGCAGCGTCTATTGACTTTCCCAAGGACGTGAAGATGTCGTACAACTTATGTTTGAGGAATATCGAGCTCGGCCGACAATCTGCGAAATGAGAAGCGATTCGAGAGGGCTGCCGTGCCACTGTCGACCATGCAGCTCGCGTCTCCAGGATTCCTATCCGTCTTCTGGTGGATATTGTCGTGGACCGTTAGTTCATCCGGTCCTATGATCCTCTCATAACTACACCCAGGCCGCCATCTTCGTGGGGATCGTGGCGAAGATGTGGTTGCTACCCGAACTGATTCCATCGGTTTTTTATCTTTTTTTATTTTGAGGGTTTTAGTAGTTTTCCCTGGGATTCCTTGGAGGTGGCTTACAGGTCTTCCAGGACCACGCCTTGTGCAAGTATTTGCCGCTACTCTACAAAGGTGGGGAACGATTCTATTAGCCTGTTTTACGAATCGTGGCAAACTCCATTCGATTTGTCGAAGAACAGTTACCCTTCTTCACCACGAGTAGGGTGGAATCATGAAGAAGACTTCGCATATATTTTTTGCTGCTGCAGTTGCGTTGAAGCCTGGCGTAAAAGAACACGAATTTCAGATTTTTCCATTCTAGGTTGTAATTACTTGTAATTAAGAAAAATCGATTTTTTTTAGTAGAGAAATAGCAAATAAATTTACAAAATTCACCACAATAAAATTGTCAACATACTTGAAAAACAAATTCAATGATCACGTTTGTATAATAGCTTGACAGACGAAACCGCAAAAAATCACTTCTAACCTGACAAAAATAACATTTTATAGGCATCCAAATATTATTCGATTATTTGGCTATTTCCATGACGAAACTCGCGTTTTTGTCATTATCGATTACGCAGCACGAGGAGAATTATTTCACATTCTCAAGTCGCAACCCGGTCACAGATTTTCTGAGCCAATCGCGGCAAGGTCTTTGCTAATTCAAATTCTGATCGAATTAATTTCAAAATTTCAGATTTGTAAGGCAACTCAGCAGTGCATTGGTGTATTGTCATTCAAAAGGAGTTATCCACAGAGATATAAAACCTGAAAATTTGCTACTCGACCAGGATTTAAATTTAAAATTGGCGGATTTCGGATGGAGCGTTGTTGCTGATCATTCTAAACGACATACTCTTTGTGGAACCACGGATTATCTGGCACCAGAAATGGTGACAAACATGCCGCATGACTTTACTGTAAGATTTGGCTGTCACAATGCACACATTTATAGGTTTTAGGTCGACATTTGGACGGTTGGAATATTAATGTACGAGATGATCGTAGGATACACACCATTTGCCCACCTAAATGGGGAGAAACTATTGCTTTCCATTCGAGAGTGTTGTTTTCATGTATGTTTCTTTAATGTATGATATTGTTCAAATAAACGTGAGTTCAGATTCCTAATATGGTCAGTCCTGACGCTAGATCCCTGTTATTAGCCATTATTAAAAAGGATCAACGAGCAAGGTAAGAGGGAGCGAGGCAATGTGAATGTTTACTAATTTTTTAGACTGCCACTGGCGGAGATTTTAAGACATACGTGGATAACCGAAATGGCTAAACAAGAGGAGCAAGTACTGAAAGAATTCATGGAAGCTTTGAATGCAGCAAGAAAGACGAAATAATTGTGATTGAAGAATTTTATAAGAAACTATGTTATGTTGTTCAAAAGAAAGTTTTGCATTGTATGAGGACTGCAGTAGAATATGTAACATGGATTACAAGACATTGTCAAATGCAACAAAAATGGACTGAATCATAGATCAGAATAATCCGCATTGTAAATCGTCGATTCTCAACAACCAATCAATATTTAAATTAGCAATAAGAACCTTTATTGGCAGTACAAAATTACTCTCTCACGCCAATTGAAATCGCGAGAACATGCAATTAAATGTGGGAAATCTGCTATTTCTCTAGTCTCGATTTCTTAGGCAATTTTTGGATCCAGTTGCTGACGTCTTGTAAGCTCAGACTCTGCAATAATATGATTAATGGCCCCAATAGTACGCCTTAATCGCTCTAAAGTACACTTTTATTGTTACAACTGCAACTAATCACCGCTAAATCCTTTGCTCTACCCAGACGACAATTCATCACCTCAGTCTGTAACGTACGTCAACTACGCCACCAAACATAGTATAAAATGGTCCATGTAATTGTTGTAAATGGCTTAGTTATTCCTTTATTCCGCTACTAAGGTACTGCTTATTCTGAATAAACTATATTAATTATATCCCGAACTTCTACAAGTCGACAGATCCTTTCTGTAAAGAATTTGGGTTGCACGCCAAATGGAAATTACTATTTTTCAATATTTAAACGTCTATTACTAATTTAGACGTATTATGTGCATATCTTAAACTCGTCTTAAACTTCTTAAATTATCTAAAAACTGCGCTTTTTACCGAAATTTGCATCATTATCCTCTTTTCTGAGCCCCAAACAACCATTCAATTTAGGGTGCGGGTTGTCCATCCGCTCACCCGTTTTGGCACTCATTCAGACTGAATTACTTCTTTGTCTGCTTTTCCAGTATGTGGACCAGTGATGGGAGTGTTCCGGGTCGGAGGGATCTGCTATATTGACCCAGTCACTCCGGTTCTGAATTCGATCGAGCATATGGAGAACACATTCTGGAGAACACAATGAGACCATGGGCCCTGGCAAATGTGGGTCGGGCTTACGTCTTTCAACAAGACAACGACCCAAAGCATACATCTCTCCATGTGCGCAATTGATTCCAACGTCGTCGTGTGGATGCGCCCCATTGGCCCAGTCAGTCTCCCGAACTGATTCCGATCGAGCACATGGAGAACACATTCTGGAGAACACAATGAGACCATGGGCTCTGGCAAATGTGGGTCGGGCTTACGTCTTTCAACAAGACAACGACCCAAAGCATACATCTCTCCATGTGCGCAATTGATTCCAACGTCGTCGTGTGGATGCGCCCCATTGGCCCAGTCAGTCTCCAGACCTGAATCCGAACGAGCACGTGTGGGAGGAAACGGACAGTCGAACCAAAGGTCTCCGGGCTTCGAACGCTCAATGGAAAGCTGCATTGAAGTCGATTCCACTCTGGTTTGTGGACAACCTTCTTGATTCGATGTCGAGAAGATGTCATTTTCGGGATTTTTGTTATTTTTTCACCAATTTTTGAAAAGATTGTCTAATATCATAACAATCACAATTACCGTTAAAACAAAAAATGTGACAAAATTTCAGACTGATCGGATGAATATGAAAAAAGTTATGCTCAAAAAACATTTGTTTATGTCTTTATGGCCAGAACTATACTATGGGCCACTGTAAATCGTTACAAACAA
The DNA here is from genome assembly GCA_963931815.1 of Caenorhabditis plicata. Lineage (NCBI taxonomy): Eukaryota > Metazoa > Nematoda > Chromadorea > Rhabditida > Rhabditidae > Caenorhabditis > Caenorhabditis plicata. The sequence continues at coordinate 15,156,709 of OZ007490.1, read as the reverse complement.
CAATTGAATAGATTGCACAAAGAACTGGAATTAGAGCGACCGGAATGACTCGCGAGGCACAATAACCGATTCTGATGTATCCACATCTAGAGCAGTGATGAGAAGAACTCTGGAGGTGGGGAAGGGGACTCACGTCCTGGGACCGGGAATTTCATTATTCTCTACCTGGGGTCCTCCCATCACTGGTCCACATGTTGGAAAAGAAGACAAGGGAATAATTTGAAAAAGGATTGATTTACTATGATCTTCTGAAAATCGTTACAAACAACAATTGAGTATATTAAGCACAGAACTGGAATTCAAGCAATCGGAATGACTTGATCGGAACCAGCACTGTATATCAATTGTGTCTTTTTGCCATGAATATTCGGGTTTAAAAATCAAATTTGGAGAAATTCTAGGATCCCTCCATAACGTATTATTCTCATAAACGTTTTTTGATTGTTAAAGTAGATCCATTCTCCAGTAATGTTTCGATAAAAGAAAGATTTGTCGTAATTATTTCAACAATACTGTATTTCTTTCTTCAAAGAAATATCAAACACCAATTTTCCATATTGTCCGTTCAATTAAACATTTACTTAAAAATATATATTTTAAACATACAATAATCCCGTTTCAAACAGGCAATGTTCAAAAAAATAAAAACAGGAATTAAAAAAAAATTCTATGAAGACAACTCCCTGAAATATCTATCAAAAATACTATACAATGAGTATCAAAGTAAACCGTTACGCGACGAGACATTTATAAACAAGTTAAAATTGTCGCTTCTATCTCGCCGCGCAATGGTTTTCTCGCTGCGGTTGCAACTTTGATACAGACTAGAAAATTACATATAAATATTTTTATAAAAATTACAGAATAGTACAAGTTTTACTTCGATTTCGAAGTGATTTATGCTTTCTTTTATTTTTGTGACCTTTGTTCGATGATGGTTCCGCACCTGCACTCGACGTAGAAGGTTCATCTTCTGATGTCTTAACGCCCTTAAAATGTATAATAACTAATTAGACATTACGAAAATACACAACCTTGGTAATGTCCGCCTGAACTTGATACTGAACTATTCGATATGTTCCAATGATAGAGTCACGCGGTCCTTTATCATTGCAACCTTCCGTCAACATGCTTTTATCGATGCCGAAGGAGTTCATAATTCGCCACACTCTTGCATTAATCTCAGTCTTTTCGGCTTGTTCCTCTTCTTCAGCCTCTGTCGTTTTGATAGACAAATAGGATTTGTTGAAACGGCAGTCCCGAAGCCAATAGTTTTTCTAGAAATGTTAAATTTTAAAGGCGCTGGAATTAGCTTTACCTTAACGTCGTCGATGTCAGCTCTATTGCTAGTATCAACACGAAGCATAGAAAGGAGTAGATGATTGGCAAGAAGTGATACATATTCGGGAATTGTGAATGAACCTTGCATGATTATCTTCAATGTGTAATTTTTAGGAAATTTATAAACGCAAAATTATATATTTTATATTGTATTTTGAAGATTTTTAGAAAGGGAATGGTGGTCTGACGTGAAGTTAAGAGACAGTGGTCTCAATTTTTCTTATTTTGAGGCTGTTCTTTTTCTCAATAAATCTTGCTAGAAGACCCTTATAATCGTAAAATTAAAATCGGAGTTATAATAGAGACTTTAAGATTTCTTTTATAAATAAGCACGCCACGGTCACAACTCCTCGCGGTAATGGAAATGGCCGGCAAAACTTTTTATTGCACATTAAACAAAAACAACGTTTTTCAGCGCTTAAAGTAAAAAAAAAACGGTAAAATTCCTTCATTATATAATTAACACCCGTATCGCTATGGTACATGACAATAAAAATCAATATATCAAATGAGATAATACCTTTAATCTTATTTTAAGCTTTGAAAAACGTTTTTTGTTTAATGTGCAATTCAATGTGCATGCCGCATTTCCATTGACCGTTGCGAGGTCATAGTATTGGCGTGAGGAATAAGTTCGTACAGCTTCTTTTGTTTCACGGAAATTTTCTTGTTGTTTGGCAGAGTGCATATATTTATCTGATAGCTCTTTTTCTACTCTAAAAAAATGTGTTTTTAGTCTTTTTCTGAAATTTTAAACTTTCATCATTTTTAAGGCTTAGAAATAAACTATGGCAAAAATCAGCATTTTCGACATCTGCTCTTCTTCGCTTTTCATCGAAAGCAAAAAAGCAGCCGAAGCTGCTCGGGAAATATGCAGAAGGTGTCTTAGACGAGTCTACTGCTGCACAAAAATGGTTCGCAAAGTTAAAATATGGCTCGGGGCTTGGATACCTAATGAGCTCAACGAACAAAACCAAGAAAACCGCCTTCAAATCGTGACTCAACATCTCGCTCGCCATCGACCAACCCGCGGTCATAAACAGCGATTTTTGTACCGAATGGCTATGGGAAATGAATGGTGCATGTGAAAGAAGGAAGTGGGTGCTTCCAGGAGATACGCCAAAGCCGAGAGTCAAGCAAGATCTCCACCCAAAAAATACTATGCTCTGCGTTTGGTGGAAAAGAGAGGGCATGCTGCACTGGAAAATGCTCGAAAGCCATTGTCAACAAGGAGCTCTATATTTCCCAGCAGCGCCGCGTAAATGAGGCTATTCGACTGAAAAGACCCGATAGGCAAGGCCAACTAATTTCTCTCCACGGCAACGCCAGGCGACACGTTGAACAAGTTGTCAAAACCGCCCTACAAGAGCTCGAATGGATCTTCAGTATCCACCATACTCTCCAGACCTTGCGTCATCCGATTATCACCTTTTCCGCTCTCTGTTAAACCAAATGAGGGGTGTTACCTTCGATGGCGAAGAGGACCTCAAAAACTGGCTCAACAACTTCTTCGACATCATAAAGGGCGAATTTTGGCGGAATCGGCCTCAACAAATTAATCGAGAGCTGGGAGCAAGCCGTAAATAGTAACATCAACCCAATAGGATACAGTTTCTCTTAAAGATTGGAAAAATGAGAATTTCTTGATTCATAAACGAGTAAACTACGAATCATGTTTTAATTGTTGAACTTTCCTTAAAATAACTTTTATTTGTTTTAGACCACCCACATGAGTTTTACCAACGATATTTTTGCTAAATCAGGTAGTTTCGAATACATGATTAAGTTGGGCAATAACAATCGGTATATTCAGGTGGAGTCCAATGGTCTGAACTCAAACTCTCACAAATCGAACATTTCAATTGACGTGCAAATCGTTTGCATGAACAATAACTAGGAGCCTTACAAGGGAAGTGTTTTGAGTAGAACTCTCAGAATCTCAGAACTCAGAACTTTTCCTCGTCGTACCGTCGTTTGCCACTGCGCTATCCGTTGCCTTGCTTCAACAATTTTTGTTGTTGTTAAGTTATTGGAATGGAATACGATATAAGGAACGTACGTGATGGCACTTGGGAATTCCTTTCGTCATTTTTAACACCTTAAACCGTTTTTTTTCAAAATCTATGTGTATACTATTTTCGACATAAGGAATCTACCTGCAAAGTTTCAAAAAATTCTTAGAGTTCGACTCAAAACACATCCCTTCTTACAGCTTATTCCTAATTTTTGGACATTTAGTCGAATAGCCTATTCATGACGGCACATCGGGTTTTCTTTTGTCATTTTTAACATCTTAAACCGTTTTTTTTTAATTCGTGGGTATACTATTTTCTTATGGTTGTTCAGTTAAGATGTAAGAAACATAAATTTCAGAGCTTTTTTATAATTTAGAGAGAATTTTAGACAAACCAAATCATTTTCCGTCAACAGAACTATTCATGTGAACCTTCATTATCACGTGTAAATATTCAAAAATCACCATTTTCAATTGGCGTGTTAGTGTAAAGGATTCATTTGACGTGTTCGATGTGAGAATTTGTGTATAATTCGCAGGCCATCCGCACATTTTAGTTTTTTAATCAGGTTTTATTAATTACCTCGGCACCCCACATTGAATGGTTAAGTTGGGGGCTCAGAAAAGATTCTCGTTTTGCAAATTTCGTCAAGAAGCGCATGTTTTTAGATAGTTTAAGACGGGCTAGTAAAAACGGCATGTCAAGTTCTATGAAAATATTACGTTTAAATTGGTAATACACGTTTAAATATTGAAAAATAGTCATTTACATTTGGCGTGCCTCGGGATCTGTTAAATATTATTCATGGATATATTAATTCAAACAATCCAAATAACATCAAATTCTAAGAGAAAATGAAGATCTAATAAGCTAAACAATAGAGCCATTTTACCGGATGGCGTGTATCTTTACGCGCCACGCAAAAATACAGACTGCTAACCCGACCTTTACCACCCCTAATAATAAAAGACAATATTATTATTATAAAATAATTGTCATTCATTATCATTTTCCTTCATTTAAAGAGTATGTCCGCTTCTGATCTTATAAATTTTGCAATAACTTCTTTATAGCTAACTTGCCTCTATGGAATCGTGTTTCAATCTATTTTCTGAACGTAAATGTCCCAATCCATAAAATTGTAAATATTATTGATGATATTCCGAAATCTTTACTGTACTAATATTCTTTTTTTTATACCTCTGGATATGTATGCATTTCCTAATTTATTGATTTGAACTTGGATCTCTTGCGGGATCAGTTGTTCATCTTAATTATTTGTTCTCCTGTTTTTTTTGTATTATATATGGTGAATGAATAAAGTTTTAGAATAACGCTTGAAATGTGTAATTCTGTACTGAACTCTTTTAATAAATCGGAAATTCAAATTTTGCCTACAATTAGAATTATATAATAAAGTGACGGTTATTTGAAAAAAAACTTTACGAAAATCTAATCGAATTATTAATAATCCTTCATTTCCTGAACCATTTCGATCAAATTCAACGAGAATTTTCTCAAACATCAATACACACTAATATCAAGAAACCCCTTAAAACTTTGAAAAAAATTTTTTGCTAACATAATTAAAATGATCTTTGAATAGAAAATAGAATAAAATACAATCAAACTAACCCCCTTGAGTTCAGCCACAGTTTCACCGCGAAACGGCGTAACCCCAACCAGCATAAAATATAGAAGGACACCCAGTGCCCAAATATCGACCAACTCGCCCGAATAGTTTTGATCGCGGAAGAGCTCGGGTGCCGCGTAGGGCGGGCTTCCACAGAACGTTTCTAGCAGCGTGTTTTTCGGCGCAACACACGAGAATCCAAAATCGACGAGCTTTACTGTTCCCGGACCACTGAACATCACGTTTTCGGCTTTGATATCTCGATGAACTAATGAGCGCGAATGCTGAAATGTGGAATGGTATTGAGGGTTTTTCTGGGAAACTATTGAAAACCATGTGAGAAACGGCAGAAACTATTTGGACGAAAAGCGGTTTTGCTTCTGCTTCGGAGAGTTTGCCTTTTTCGTGAACGTACGTGTAGAGCTCACCGCCAGCAGCGTATTCCAGTATTAAATGAACGCGAGTTAATGTCTCGACACATTCGAACAGCTTGACAATGTTCGGATGATTCATTTTTTCCATAGACTGAATCTCGCGAGCCAATAATTTTTGAGCTTTCTGGTCCATTTTTGCTTTGTCCATTATTTTGATAGCAACTTTCTCTGGAAATTTTTACAAAATATTTTAAACAACATCTAAAACTTAAAAAAAAAACCTTTTGTCAACACGTGAATACCAAGTTTAACTTTCGAGAAATTGCCGGCTCCCAATTCTTTCCCCAATCGATAAAATCCTATCCTCTTGCCAAGAGCTACCTTAAATCGCCTTATCTTATATACACTAGCTGACAAATGTTTTGTCACAAATGTTTTCTCGGGTTTAACTTTTTTGTGACTTGACCAAATTGGCTGATTTTTTGATATGATAGATTCATATGGTTGTAGATTATTTTACAAATTCCCGCTTGTGATTACGATGATCCGTTTTACAGTGACAAGCGTTTATCGTAAAACGCGTAGCTCAAAGATATTACGCACTTTTCTTGCACTGCATTTTTTAATAATTTTTAAAGTTCAAATATATTTTTTCATAATTTATTGAAAATAGCAGTAATTGGCAACATTTTAGAGATGACTCCACGTAAAGAAACTCCAATTGCCACCCTGTTATCAATATGAGGGAAAACGGAATGCGTGGTACCGAAATTGCCATGGTAATTTAAACTAAATTTTGCTACTATAACATTTTAAACACTGATTCACATAAAATATCAAACAATCAGCCAATTTGGTCAAGTCACAAAAAAGTTAAACCCGAAAAAACATTTGTGACAAAACTTTTGTCAGCTAGTGTATGTTGCTTAATTCGACTCTACCTCCTTCTGATAAACGGCGTCATTGGCTAGAAGGTACAATGTGCGCTCGTATGAGCTCATCTCTGTCATTTCTTTCAGTTTCTTACCAACCGGCAGAGATTGCGCCGATACTGATCTTGAAAACGTCTCATCTCTTGACTACAAGACAAAACCGTTCAAAACTCAATTTCAATTCCAACTTACGTGACATGGAACACTCTCATCATGACTTCTCTGCGTCGCCACGAACTTTGCCGGCTGCCTTTGCTGCTCCGTATCGGATCCGTCGGCTTCTTCCTCGTCGCCACAATCTTCCTAAAACAAACTTGTCCGCGACTAAGGCGAAAAGATGAATGAGCACCTGTATTGATGCATATGTGGGTGGCTCGCTTCTTATCAATCGATGTCGTTCTTTCATTTCCTTCAAGGTTTCACTTTGATAATAAGGATTAAAGCAGATAATTTCTATAATGAGCGGGATTTGATTAATATTTTTTAATACTTCTCTCTTGATATATATATATATATACATGTAAATATATTGATTTTTGAATTTTCTGAATAATCACCACCCTCAATTATGATTGAATTCTCTTGCCATTTATCTATAATTAGTCTTAATTATATTTATATATCACATAATTTGTCTAAATAAATAATTAGTTGGGGGTGGCAATAATTAATGAAGGAAAAAAGGGTAATTTGGGTGTTTTGAAAAGACTAAATGCACTTAAAATGTAGGAAATTGTATATCATTCGGAGAATTCATGCTAAATTGGAATCTTCTGGAATTTTCGAACTTTCATTCAAAGGACATTTTCTATTTTTAGATTAATATTAATAATAATCCTGATATTCTGCTATTGGTTAGAAACAAATAGATTATTTTAGAAATGAAGAAACTGAAACTTCACATCAAATAATTTTCTTTCATTTCTCCTGCAGTATATTAAAAAAATACTTGGGAAATTTAGGACCGACCCGGGCTAGGCCACCGAGTTTTAATTTTATCCTAAATCCCTCAGACAGATGAATCTGAACGCGTCTTCCGTTAACTAAACACGTTTCGTTCACGAGGGAAATCTTAAAAACATCGATTTTAAGTATTCAGAGAGATGAAATATATTTACTGTATACAAAATAGTTGAAAAATTTAATCCTACAGTAAATGTTTCTTAAAAATTCCAAAATTGATTTAAAAATCCTATAATTTCAATTTTAATTTATTTTAATGAGCTTGAAAAAGGTTTCGTTTTTATATCATTAGACTTTAATTTAGTTCTATATTTTATATCAATTGTCGCGAGGAAGCTTGGACTTTCAAGATTTTAACAATTCTTATTTAAAGCTTTTTCGTCCGTCGTCGATGGTCGGTTTGTTTTCAACAGACGGGTTCGGATTCACCTGTGTCATTAAAATTGTTTTTGTTTTTTTTTTTTGAATTTGAGAGCCCAAAACCATAGGTACTAATCCAATTGAGGAACAAACATACACATAATATTTTAAGAAAAGTATCAATAATTTAAAAAATAAGGAAAAAAATTGTAATTTTGTTTTATTTTAGGGCCGGCCGGGGGACGGTCCCGATTTGGCAAAACTTTAAAATAAGCAGCCAAAGCCGCTCGGGAAATATGATTTGTGTATGGAGAAGTTGTCTTAGGCGTATCTACTGTACAAAAAAGTTAAAAAATGGCGACTTTAATCGTGAAGACACATCTCGAAGCGAACAACCTGCAGATGTGAAACATTATTGAATGTAGTTGGTATCCAAACAAGCCGTGAATTAATCGAAAAAATGAACTGTGATCAAAAGACAATCTTTAATCATCTTCATTAGATGGGATTTGCCGAAAAACTCGGGAGCTGGATACCCCATGAGCGCAACGAACAAAGAAAATCCCCTTTAAATCAAATCAAACAAAGATTTTGTACCTAATCGTCAGAGGAGATGAAAAATAGTGTCTAAGTTTGGTCTAAGAAAGAAGCGCCACGGTCAACAAGGGCCAAGTCATCTTGCTCGCATGTCCATCAAAACCGATCAGAGCTCGAATTGAAGGTTCTTAAGCATCCACCGTAATCTCCAGACCTTGCGCCATCGTATTATCATCTTGAGCGCTCTCTGTTACCTTCGATGGCGAAGAGGACCTCAAAAACGGGTTCAACAACTTTTTCGACACGAGACCGGGCGATTTTTGTCGGAACGGCATCAATAAATTGACCTTTTTTACATGCACGATATTTACACGAATTTCAGTTTTTTAATTGAAAAAATATTTATAGTCTTCGCCAAATGCGATTACCACCGCAAAATGTGCACTTTTTCAAATATTATTTTGTCACTTAATTTTCATGCTTATTTTCATGTTTATGCTCATTATACAATAATAATAAAAATTAAATGAAAAAATAATATTTAAAAAAGTGCGCCACATTTTGCGGTGGTAATCGCATTTGGCGACGACTATAACAGTTTTTGGGAAATCTTTTGGAATCTTTTGGAATTGTGTTTTGGAATATTTCGGGTCATTTTTTCGCGTTTGTTTTTTTCTAATAAACTAGATTTATTAAATAAACTTGTTCAAAATAATCTATAGAAAGAACTAAAACTTTCAGTAACGCAAATCTGGGCAAGCCCAGATTCAACGAAAGTAGAGAAACCCATCGAAAAGCGTCGGTCCATAACCCAGAAAAATGGATTCTTGGGTGGTTCATAAACCGTTTGCCTGAAAACCCCCACAAGCCGTGAAACTATTTCTCGGAACTTTCTATGGAAAATTGCCCATCAACCCAAGTTGTCAACCCTTCAAAGATATGTTGCTAGAACTTTGTCTTTATTAAATTAAAGTTTATGTTAAATATTCCCTACTAATTCAAAATATTTAATAAAATTAATCGAGAGGTGGGAGGAAGTCGTAAACAGTAACGGTGAATACTTAATTGATTAATTGATTATTATAATTAATGTTTTTTTTGTTCAAATAAATCTTTGTGAAAAAAACTCAACGAACTTATTCCTCAACCCAATACTTACTACAGTTAGCACGCCAACAGGAAATAACAATTTTCGGATATTTCAGCTTGTCTAAAAATTTGTGCGTCTTTTTAACAAAAACATTTTTACTACAATTTGAATATGTTTGTCTTAAACTATTTAAAAATATTAATGCCGTTCTGAAAAGTTAGATTTAAGAACGTTTGCTGAGCTCGTTTTATTACCATACCAGTTGGCGTGCAGCTAGTAATGAACGTCAACCGCAAAATCAATCGCACTGCACTGCCACGAAGTATGCAGCATGTTGCAAAAGTTCACGCACCAATTGAATTTTTAAAAAATGAAAACACGCCCTTCATTTATTAATTTCCAGTATTTAAACTTTTTTAATTACAGCGTATCTTTATTAAATTTGATGTACTTTCTTGCTTACAATCGTTTATAATAATTTATTAATTGTATTAAGTTTGTTTTAGGCTCCTCAAAATGTTTTAGAACCAAAAAAATTAAGTAAAAAGAAGGGCGTGTTTTCATTTTTTAAAAATTCAATTGGTGCGTGAACTTTTGCAACATGCTGCATACTTCGTGGCAGTGCAGTGCAATCGAATATACCAATATAATTGTAAATACAAAATTTGAATAAAATTTTCTGTAAACTTTCCAGGATTTTAATAAAATATTATTAATTCCAATGCAGCTCTATGAGCACTTATTTATTGTTGTCAATTGCTGTTTAGTAACATTTTACAAGAATAGTAATAAAGGGAAAAATAACGTTTTTGCAATAATCAAGCGTGTCTTATAAATTTCTCATCATGCAATTTTGGTCCGCTTTTCTTAAACTCAAATTATTTCTTTACTGATTCTAGGTGTGCTTTAAATAAATCCACAATTTAACTATAAAAACCACAACTTTGCTCATCTTTAGTCTTATCTATTGATAAAAAGCTCTCGACAAGTGTCGATTTCATTCACGTACCATCGATGCCAATTTATTTCCACGATGCTCCTGAAGAAAACCCGCAGGGTTTTTCGTGTAGTTAATTTGAATAAATAAATTCCTTAAAATAAGATAGTCATAAACCACCGGAATATCATTAGAAAATAAGATTAAAGTTTAAACTAGTATTACAAGATGTATTCGAATATAATATAGGAAATTTAAAAAATATCAGAAATTTAAAAAGAAATACTGAAGATATCCAACAACCAATTCAAACGAATAGATAATAATTGAATGATATAATAATTATAACGGAAAGTAGGAAGGAAGGAAGGAAGCGATGAATGAATTCATTTATGAAATTTGTTATTATTGTGGGTGTTATTCATGAATCCATTCATAATCTATTTCAACTATAAAGTAATTACAAAAATCCGCGATATATATAAATGCTTATAATAATAATAATGCTGATGATGAATATCATTTTTTCAAATACTAATTCTGTTATTTTAATGCGAATATAATATTTAAATTGATAAGCTCATCCTCGCATCTTCGTCTTCTATCTTTGAGCGTCTGAGATTAGAGCAACCATCTATTGTCGTCATGGTGAATTGGCGAATTTTATCAACAAAAAAAAACGTCTTAACGGTCTTGATGTTATTTTGTTTTCGATCGTTCTCTTGGAGTATAATGCATTAGTTTGATGCTAATCGCAAGGGAATTTTCACTAAAATTAGCTGATTAAATATCCATTCTAGTGGTTTTAAGTTACAAGAGCAATGTTTTGTTCTAATTATAGGGTTGTTTTAGCTTCTAGGAAGCTGTTAATTATAGTCTATCGTCTATAATAATAAACTATCAAGGGATAACTTTTTAAATTGTCAAGTTTGGATTGATTGTCCTAAATTTTAAACTTTTCGAAAAGCATTGCACTTTATTAATTAAAAATTATATTGTATGAATAATTAACAGAGGCATTGCTCAAACTAGATACTAGGAAAAATTAGTTTTCATTTCAAATACTAGGGATGTCATTTTTCTATACAAAAGATTTCGGAATAAAATTTTGTATGGCGACAGCTGAGGGCATTTTATTAATGACTTAAAACTTCAAGTTTCCTGAAGAAAATAGCTGTTAAATTTATATTAGGATGAAACAATATGTTTTTCCGATTTTTTATTAAAAATTTAAACATAATTTTACAAAACATGAAAAACAATTAGGTTTCAAAGTAAAGAACATTTGACTCTATGGCTTGAACCCATCTATCGGCAAGTTGTTCGATCCCGCTGCGGTGCCACTCCTGGTTCTTAGAGGCGAAAAACTCGCGGCACCCGTTTTCGACATCGGCCAGGTCATTGAAACTACGGCCACGAAGAAAGTGTCCATGGATCGGAAAGAGTGATAATCAGATGGCGCAAGGTCCGGACTATAAGCTGGATGTGGAAGAAGTTCAATGGCGTTGAGATTTTTGATCTTTTCCTTCTGGCGGTGTACGGTTTTGAATTGCCTTGTTGAAGGAGTATCCGCTTCCGATTGATCAATGCTGGATATTTCTCGCCAAGTGCCGCATACATTCGATCAAGTTGGGCGCAATAAAGGTCGGCGTTGATGGAAAGGTCTGCGTCGACTGCGTCTTTTGGAACTAGTTCGAAGTAAATTACGCCTTCGAAATTCCACCAAACACACAGAAGTGCCTTCTTTGAGAAACTATCACGTTTTGCTACCGGTTCCGCCGTTTGACCGGGCTTCCAACCATTGATTTTGTCTGTCCGGATTACTGAAGTAGACCCGCTTTCATCACAAGGTACAGTTCTACTAATAAAACGGTAATTTTGTGGATTTTCGAGTAGTTTTTGGCAAGTCTCAACACGTTTTTGAGATTGAATTTCAGTCAATGCCTGAGGTACTCCTCGGCAGCGTCTATTGGCTTTCCAAAGGGCGTGAAGATGTCGTACAACTGATGTTTGAGGAATATCGAACTCGGCCGACAATATGCGAGTACTCATTAATGGATTGGTCTCCACAGCTTCACGGATTGCTTCAGAATCCACTGTCGTAGGTCGGCCTGAGTGTGTCTTGTCCTCGAGATCAGTGTCGCCGTCGTTAAATCTTTTGAACTAATTTCGCACAGTACGATCCGAGACCATATTTTGGTCTTCAACTTCGCATATCTTTTTTGATGCTGCAGTTGCGTTGAAGCCTTGTTTCCAGTAATGGCGTAAAAGAACACGAATTTCGGATTTTTCCATGTCTCTTCTACAAGTTAAAAAAATTTTAAATAAAAGGCCAATTAAAAATTTAAATGTATATTATGATAGAGCTGTTAAAGAGCTTTAAAAAAAATATATATATAACACGTGTATATAAAAATCTTTATTTGGTAAAAAAAACAGTTAGACAAAAATATATAATAAATCGGAAAAAATTTTGGTTCATCCTAATGATTGATTTGTAAAAAAAACAGAAATGAGAACAACAAGAGCTCAGTTAAAATTCTTAAGGCAATAGTTCCAGCAAAATTACCACCGCAAAATGTGGCGCACTTTTTTAAATATTATTTTTTCATTATTATTATTATTATTATTATTTTCCACATTTCTAAAAAAGTTTACGAAGGAATAATTCACAAATTTTTGATGACAGCATTCGTTAAATAATACGGAATAATATGGAAGATAATATTCGATCTGGATTGCTGGAAACAACTCTTAATCTAATCGGAAAGATCAGCTGGTAAACTGAAGATTCGATGAAATCGGCTGTAATTTGGCAGTTCATTACTATATTTAAGAACTCAAATAAACCATCTCATGATAGACTATCGTCCAAAATAGCGAAACAGAGTGTTCATCTGACTTCTGACACGCGAATAAAACCGTCTGGAAGAAGGTTAGGCCACTTGCCGTTCTCAATAACTAAACGCGAATTATTCTATAATCTTTTGGGAAGTTCAACTTGAACGGCCCCTATACATGGTTGTGGCTCGTGGGGAACAGAAATGATTGTGGCTCGTGGGGAACAGAAAACTGCGGTGGATTCATCCTGGAACATATCAATGCATTTATGGCCGCTCATCCTACTCTTCGGTGGATGCTTCAGCAGGACAACAAAACCATACATTGACGTGGAAAAGGGACATGGATTGAGAGTCATATTCTCCAAATCTAAATACTTTGGAGCAATTGTTGGCAGGAAGAGTTTACCATCCGCACGTAACCCGAAAAAATAATCATAAATCACTGAAAATAATCATAAATCACTGAAAATAATCATAAATCACTTCAAAAACTATTCAGTATTTTCCACGTGGTAACAAGTTATACGGTATTATGTTTCGAAAACTTGACATCATCTGAAACTTAAATACGACTTCCTTCCAAAAAATAGTATTTTATTTCTTCAATAGTAGTCGATTGATAACAAGCTGATAAATTCTGTCATTCGAAAAATGACAAATAATTCTACAATTTAATGTAAAAAGGCACAAAATCTACCTAACAAAACTATTATACTATATTTAAGAACTAATATTAACTTCATCCCATCAAATGAAATAAAATGAACAAATTGAAAACAAAACCGTGATATTTGATTAATTGAAAATGTCATTTCGACCAATAAACATTTATATCTTGTACTAAATGAGTAAAAATCCATTTTAAAAGAGTTGGAGAAATGCTCAAAAGTGCATTATCAGTTCAAATCGGAAATTATGTTTTTATACAAACATGTAGAGCATTATAATTATGGAAATTAATAGATATTTTAAATGGGTGTTTCGCAAAATATATGATAATAATAATTATCTATGTGTTGCATTGTTGATGAACAAATAACTGATCAGGGCTGGTTTTTTAAATATTAATTTTATGGATTTCTTTAAGAGTAATTAAAATTCATCAGATGGTGTTGGCGTCTTCTGCGAATATTTGCGTGTGTATATAATTGTATTTGAAAATGGAATATGGTAAAATGACAAAAAAGGAGTTGTGGCGAGCCTGAATACACAAAGATTAGTCCAGTCACCTCTGACACTGACCTATCTGAGTTAGGAGACAATGGTTAGGAAAGGGTGATGAGTTTGTTCTCACAAAAGAGCTGCATACACTCTGCAGACTGGTCAGCCCCCGGGCGCAGACACTGTTATTACGATTATCCTTTTTTGGTTCCTTGAACGGTGTGAACTTAGGGGTGTATGAAAACGGTAAAGCTCAAAAGCCGTCATTCCTTTCAAAACTTATACATTAATTAATTCGGATTCGGAAACGTAGCATACCTGGGGGAATTTTCTCTTCACTTTGGGCTGGGCGGTGGCTTCACTGTGTTTTGCACGAAATTGTTATCAAAACACGTGCAAAACTGCCGCAAATAGGCAAAGTTGAGAGAATGACTTTATGAAAAAATAAAACGTGAAGATATTCAAGATGCAGAACTACGGACAATATATAACAATTGAAACAATAATAACCTGCATGGATTCAAACCCTGATCCTGCTCTGCACTTTCTGCTGGGCGCTTCCTTCATTGCGTTTTGCACGAGAAGTGTTACTTTTAGGACACGAAGTTATTTTTTCGTGAAGTTGCAGAAAACTGTTTGGGCGCTGTGTCGAAAACACGTTCTAACAGGAGCACTTTCTCGTGAAAAACATGGATGTTATTAAATCTAGGAAAAGCGGAAATTGCTCCCGTCGGAAAATAAAATGCATATCTGCAAAAATCACGGATTATTACACCATCTCATTTTAAATTTCGATTCTTGTCATTTTTATAAAAAAAATCAAAGATCTCAAAAGAATCGAACCAACATAGATTTGTCACGAACCAAATCCTCTACCACGTATGCTACGCATCCTCTTTTTATTTGATTAATTAATCCGTTGAAGTTTGAGGAAGTATTTTAAATTGTATGGTGTAATATCCGTGATTTCTTTTGCGGAAATGGATTTTGTTTTCCGACGGGAGCAATTTCCGATTTTCCTAGATTTAATAACATCCAAAAACACAGTCACACCACCGTCAAGCTCAAAGTGCAGAGTGATTCACGAAAATTATATGCTGGTTCGATCCTTTTGATATCTTTTGTTTTTTTTAACTTTTTTAAATAAAAATGAAAAGAATCGAAATTTTAAATGAGATGGTGTAATATTCCGTGATTTTTGCGAAAATGCATTTTATTTTCCATCGGGAGCAAATTTTGCTATTCCTAGATTTAATAAAATTCCAAAAAAGAACGAGCTCTAATCACTTAAATAATATTTGAACTCTATATTTGATCACGTCAAAAAATCATTTGCAAACAGCTTGCATTCAAAAAAATTATAAATAGTGGAAATGTTGTTCTATTTCTCTCTGTTTATCAATATTCCAATGAGTTTTGTTACGTGTCTCCTCCCAGTATATGGGGGTATTAGTAATAACCCGGAATATGAAAATGGGAATATTATTTAACAGTGTAGCACCTTGATCAATTAGAGATTTTCAGGTTTTATGTTTTTTTTTAAATTAAAATAACTAAAATACAGTTGACAATATTTTAACAACTCCTCGCAAAAAATAGCTAGGTTTGCTTAAAAATTTCGTTTTTGGGTGGCGTGTTAAGGAACAAATCTGCAAGTTTTTTTTTAATTCAAAATCTGAGGTGGCCTCCTAAACTATAATACTTCCCTGTCACGCCAACTGGTATGATAATAAAATGAGATCTGTATTCTAAATTTTTTTGAAGATATTAATAATTTTAGATAGTTTAAGACAGACCTAGTTAAATTGTCGTGAAAAATATTTTGTTATAATGACGTAAAAACTTTAAAGTCTTCTAGGTTTTTGGCCACACGCGCTTTTCCTTCCCTTCCTTCGCATACAACCGTTCCCTGTAAGCTCGATTTCACTTCGAAATTCGCGTCATTCAAGCTCGCATTTATCTAAAGAAAGAATTTTATAACGAAGAAAAGGACTCCCTGTGTGCATACCGGCTACATATGGTCCTGAATCACGAATGGAAACTGAAGCCCTTTGTAAATGTGAGCAACGGCGTTCCTCTACCGTGTCCTGTCTACCATTATCACCGAGCGTGTCTCTAACAGTTCTTAGAGCTAAATATCACGGTCCGGAAGGTATCCCGCTTGCACGCCAACTGGAAATTACAATTTTCCGATTTTTAAGCGTGTCGGAAATTTGTTACGGCTTTTCAATAGAACATTGTTTAGGACAACTAAACTAGGTGTTTCTTAAACTATCTAAAAGATTAATGTAGTTCCAAACAGTTAGATTTGAACACGTTTACTGGGAACATTTTATTACCACACTAATTGTGCTTGATACAACTGTGAGCCCAAGATCTCGTTATTAAACTCGATATCTCCGCTTGGCGTGCACTTTTAAGATTAAACAAGTTAAATTAGATATTAATTGTACTTTTTCCGGTGTTGTTTGCAAAACAGACACTAACCGTTGTGCCAATTTCACTATTTCTTACGAAATATATTATATACACTAGCTGACAAAAGTTTTGTCACAAATGTTTTTTCGGGTTTAACTTTTTTGTGACTTGACCAAATTGGCTGATTTTTTGATATTTTATGTGAATCAGTGTTTAAAATGTTATAGTAGCAAAATTTGGTTTAAATTACCATGGCAATTTCGGTACCACGCATTCCGTTTTCCCTCATATTGATAACAGCTTGCCGGGTGGCAATTGGAGTTTCTTTACGTGGAGTCATCTCTAAAATGTTACCAATTACTGCCATTTTCAATAAATTAGGAAAAAATATAATTGAACTTTAAAAATTATTAAAAAATGCAGTGCAAGAAAAGTGCGTAATATCTTTGAGCTACGCGTTTTACGATAAACGCTTGTCACTGTAAAACGGATCATCGTAATCACAAGCGGAAATTTGTAAAATAATCTACAACCATATGAATCTATCATATCAAAAATCAGCCAATTTGGTCAAGTCACAAAAAAGTTAAACCCGAAAAAACATTTGTCACAAAACTTTTGTCAGCTAGTGTATGTATATTTCAACACACGCGTCAAAATTAGTACTAAAAAAAGAGCTTAAATATATTAATCTTTTTGAAATATAGCTTCTTATCATAATCAAATGAATTGAAAAAATAAATTTATTGACAAATGATTAGCAAAAGATTATAAAGAGCATGCAATTTGGATTTATAGAACTATACTTTTACATAAAATCGATTCGAATATAAACTTCCTAATGAATTTCCGTTTGACTGACATCATTCCGGATGTATTAATCATAGATCAAGTATAAAATCATATCAAGTTCATAGCGGCTTTCTTCTTTTTCTTGGGATTCTTGCTCCGCGTCTTCATCTTGCACATGGGACACGTTGGAGCATTGCGATGAATGCTTGCTCCACAATTTTCGCATTTCTGAATTACAAAAAGATCTTTAAATAAATAAAGATTGATAGAAAACCTTAAGTTTACTAGCTTCGACAAATTGCGGTGGAAGGCGGTGTCTGTTGAGGAAACCAGCCGGACCCGATTGACTCGTTTGAGAATGTCTCTGTTGATTCTGTGAGGGTTGTAACAAAGAGGAAAGCATGGCAAATATTGGGTTGCTTGAGCCTGGGGTTTGAGCGGGAGAGGTTAAGCCTAACTTTGATTGTTTTTCTTCCCATTTAAGCTCCTGCTCGCATTTGTCGATTAGTTCACTTATGCCTAGTTCCTGAAACAAATGTTTTAATTGCAAATAAAAGCTGTTTGGATACTTCTAGACACTTGTTTAGAGTAGTACGAGTTGTGTTGACGGATTGAGAGGTTTCGAGAAGCTTCTGTGACTTTGACTCTTTTTCAGCTCGCAATGCCTTTTGCATATCTTCTAGAATATTGATATCCTAACATAATATGCGATTAACTTTGCCACTAATAACTTCTTACTTGATTAATTTGACGCAATTCTTCTGCGTGAGACTTTCTCTCCGCTTCCAATTCATCCTTGATCTTTTTACAATCATTCACATGTTGATCTAATTCGTTAACCACTGAAATATCCGCTTGTATCTCTTCGACAAGTTTGTGAAACTCGTTTATATCATTTCTAAAAATGATTCAATATAAACAACGATAAATTGAAAAATACCTCAACTTCTGAAAGTCGTCGATTTTTTCGGAAAACTCGCTCAAATTCATGAAGAGCGTCGTCGAAATGATGAAATTGTTCTGAAAATAAAACAATACACGAGTTATTGTTCTTTTCGAAGCGTTTAAACAATTAAACAATTATTTGGTTTGAAATAAAGATGGAAATAGAATCATGTTGACTGAGGATCGTCAATGATCCGTTCAATTGAAAGCACATGCTGTCAATAAAATTGAGAAGGTTACAAAATACAAACGAGGGAAAAAAATGGAGATGATGATAGAACCATGGAATTTGCATATGAATTAATTGTTGAGACGCTTGTTATTGGTGTTAATTGGGTTCGATCACAAGGTTGAATCAAATATTATTGAGATTACTTTATAGAATATTTCATTTATATTTGTAGGCTCTTTTTTGCTGTCAACCGGTATGGTAATAACATGTGCTCAGTAAACGTGCTCAAATCAAACTTTTTGGAAAGCTGTTTACACACAAACTAAAAGGAGAACAACATATGATCAGTTAAGGTGTTTAGCAGGGTTTCACGGAAACCGATTTTTTTTTTCAAAAACGGAAAACGGAAATGGAAATTAATTTTTTCTAATCGAAGGCGGAAAATGGAAATGGAACTCGAAAAACGACGGAAAACAGAAAACGGAAGATGGAAGATGGAATTCCGTGAAGAATATTAAACTACTGGGAATAGAATTAAGATTTTTCGTTGCTAGTAGAGCATGTTTCTATTTTTGTCTTCGCATGCACGCATTCAACACGATTTAACGGGAAGAAGTATACCAGAAAAGTGTAAAATTACCAAAATGAGTCTCCTACCAAAGATGGTCTAGAAGATCATCGACAATATTAATTCTGTTCGAAAATTCATTGAAAAATGTAATGAATTCAAATTTCCTCTGGAACTAGCTTTAATCGACTTTTCGGATACTTTTTCAGATATCAAAATCCATCGATCAACAATCAATATTCCTTTAAGAGATTGGTGAGTCAAGTTGACTCGACGTCACCATTTCTATTTGCATTTGCTCTCCAAATCATTCTCGATGAATCCGACAAGGAGATTATGGGAGAAGCTGAAGATATCTGTGTTGATAGGAAGTTTTTGAAACGATTCGAATTCGCTGACGACCTGGTGCTCATTGGAAGTTTCATAGAAGAAATAAGCCGGCGTCTAAATCGACTCGAAGAAAAGCCTAGAAATCACGGTCTAGAAATCAACTCCAGGATGACGGTGATGATTTAGCATTCTACAAATGCAATCTACTATTTCCTGACATTCTAGAAAAAGAAAATAGAGCTAATACATCATCGTTCCGGCCTTGCGCGAAACTGGGTTCCCATCTCATGTCAGGCAATTCTCTTCAATAAGCGTCTTCAAAGGACTATCGACATAATATACTTTCACGCCAAGCTCGATGGCTCGATTTCCTTTGATTTGTTAGTTACGTGGATGCTGCTCATTTGGGTTGGACATTAGTCAACAGTTGAAATACGAAGCCGAACACTCTGGAGAGCTGGCCCGCATCTCGACGCACTCGGAATGACGATGGACAATGAATTAATCAAGTCTAAATCAAGTTTGCAACTGAAAAAAAAGTACACCAAATGAAAAGGAACATTTTCGAATATTTAAATGAGTATTATAAGCTTTTACGTGAAAAATCCAAAATAATTATAACTCAAATGTGTTTGGTACATTCTAAACAATATAAGATGCCGTTTGTCTTATCTCATAACTAGATCTGCGTATGTTTTCTGAGGTATCAGTTTAAACGCTTCATTTGGCGTGAAAAAGTGTCTCCATATTTTGAGGAAACTGCTCAGTCGAGTTGGACATTGGTCAACACTTGAAAGAGGAATCCGAACACCTTGGAGAGAGCTGTGATAATCAAGTAGTCAAGTTTGGAACTGTAGAAAGAGTGTATGGAAACTCGCAAGGTGATTCCCCATCGGATTGGTTTTTCACGAAACCCTGGCATTGCACATTTTAAATACAGACCGGGGTTGCACGGAAATCAGTTTTTTTTCAGACGGACGACGGAAAACAAAAATGGAAATAAATTTATCCAAATGGAAGGCGGAAGACGGAAAATGGAAGATGGAACCCTGGTGTTTAGTACAATTATTCAGCAATATTTTATGTATAACCTATAATTTTGAATAAATATAGGAAGTTTGCGCCAACAAATTCGCAAATCCACGACACACATTTGATGACTTCGCAGAATAGTTTAAAATTAACTTTCCAAAGAGCATCAAGTTAAAATTTCTTTGTTATTTGACAATCGTTTTGGTTTTAATCTAATTTCACGATGTTGGAGATATTTTAAATATTTTAACCTTAATAATCTATATTAATTTTTAATTTATATTGTTCATTTTTAGAGATCGGTGCCTAATGGAAGAGGAAAAAAATTAGGATGGAATGAGGTTCTCGTTTTTTTTTTTGTTTTTTTTTTCTTTTGTATCTCTTCAATGTATGTTGTCTCAAAAAACCCACATTGAAGAGGAATAGATGAAAAAGTCGTTTGTGGCTGTGGGGCCGTCCACCATAATTTTTTCTTATTTTTTTGCTCTTCCATTAGGCACCGATCTCTGACATTTACAATAATTATATAAAATTTAAATTTACAATTAAGTCTACGCCAAATTTTATGGTAATGAGTTCAGTAACCGTGTTCAAATCTAATTTTGCAGTATGGTATTAATATTATAAGGTTGTTTGAGAATAACTTTTCTAAACTGTCGATAACAGAATTTTCTACAATTACCATAAAAACTTTAACACACTCCTAAACATCGGAAAATCACTATTTCAATGTGACGTGTGATTCTAGAATTGAAAAGTTTTCCTGGCTATAACAAATATATTTTTATTCTAAATCACCATGTTTATTATATACTTGTCTGATTAATCCACTTTCTCAATTAATAAAATATTCATTTTTGCATTTTCAGTTTTTTCCCAACACTTTCCCCCAAGCTCTTCCGTCATTTACAATTATTCTCACAAAATTATTGTCAATACAATCAATAAACAAATAAATAAATATTTAAAACAAAATAAAAAGATGAAATAATTCGAATTAAAACAGCTTCTGGCTCGTCTTGACACCACCCACTCGATTGATTGCCTACCGTAGGCGCACATCATTCATATTGCCAAAACAATTGTAAAATGTCAACAAACATTCATTTAATGAATAATCTTCAATTCATTCATTCATTAGGCACATTAGTAAACAAACAAAGTTAATTCGGCACGGCAAAAGTTGAAAAGAGCTCAATTAGCATATGATAGTCAATTGATAATACAACAAATTCCCATGGAAATGATCATGTAATGTTCTTTTGCAGCTCCTGTCGGCTCATTTGCATAATTAATTTATGCAAACTTTTACGGTATTTTGATTTGTGCGACGGGAGCGATATATAGACAAAGTTTTTATTGTTAAATATTATTATTATTCTTCTTTTTGTTTGATATTATTGAATAATAAAAATAATAAACATTGAAACGATGGGAAAATAATAAGAGAGATGTTTTACAAACGGAAATCATACTACAGTAAATGTGCTTTTATCGAATATTTGGAAAATATGATTAGATTCTGAAATAGTTTAAAGCAATGATGATTTTTAAGTTTTTAAGTTCAATTTACAAAACTGTTATCTACGCCAGTTTGTCAGCCTTTCCTTAAACACTCCAAATCAATTGGTAAGAGCAGTAGCTCCAAAAATTCCTATAGACCAGAAACTTTGTAAAAGTTTATAACGCCAGAGATTTTTCAATCAAAGACTGAAATTGACATTAAATATATGATTTAACTATCACGCAGTAATTAATAAAATACGTTTGAAAATTGAAAATCGTAATTTTGATTAAATTTTTTTCGTAATTTTGCACCAGAGATGGGCGGAATTCCGGATTCCACATTCCGGCTATTTTTCCATTTCGGATTATGGATTCCATATTTTCAAATGTTATTCCGAATTCCAGATTCCGAAATTCAAAAATTTTCAATTGTCATTTCGCTCATCCCTGGTTCACACCGAAGGAAATTAACAGACTTGTACTAAGGATGCGTTTAAATTTTTTACGTGAATTCTTGAATAAAAATTGTTTAATATTGCTTCTAAAACGTTTTAAATTATACATTGAGCTTTAAATATTATTGAATTTGTCTCTAACAACCCGTTAAATGATCATTCTTTTATAAAAATCCAATTGGTGGGCAAGTGTGTCATAAGAATTTCCACGTTTCAAGACGTATAGAATGTCAAATTGCGAAACAATAGTTTTTCCCTCCCCAATGGAAGGCAAATTTCTTCTTCGTGATTCTAACCTCCCTTCATGGAAGGCATGGTAAACCGTCTTCATGGAATTTGGGAAAATATCATTACCCAGTTCTGGCCTCAGTGCCTTTGATGTCACGAGACGTGAACGAAGCGACCGAAGGACCACAAGGACAACTCGAAGAAGAGTCGAAATTCTTGAAGAGTGGCCAACATTGGGAAGTCGGAGCCGAACACTCTTTAGATAGTTGGTCCGCATATCGACGCTGTCGGAATGAAGACGGTCGATCAAGTAGTAATCAAGTAAACGACGTGTTTAAATTGTTTACGTGAATGTTTGAAAGTCAATTGCAAATATTATTTCTAACAAGGGAAGTATTTTGAGTTTTTTTTTGAGTCTCAGAGACTCTCACATCTTTTTTTTAGAATGTGTTAGAATTTAGAAGATTAGAAGAATGTTAGAATTTTTAGAATGTCAGAATTTTGTTAACTTATCCTTGCTTAAATGGTGAATATTGTGTATGTTTCCCTCATATGTTAGTATTATAAATATGCAAAGTTGCGAAAATGACTTTATGAATAAACAAAACGTGAAGTTATTCAAGATGCAGAACTACCGACAATATATAACAATTCAAACAATAATAATCTGCATGGATTCAAACCCTGATCCTACTCTGCACTTTCTGCTGGGCGCTTCCTTGACTGTGTTTTGCACGAAAAGTGCTTCTGTTAGGACGCGAGGTGCAGGTGCTTTTTTCGTCAAGTAGCCGCAAACTGTTAAACTGTTTGGACGCTGTGTCGAAAACACGCCAGTTTGGCGTTCAGAACTGCCGCCAGAACATTCCAGCAATCTCACAGAGTCATCACAGATGAAATCGCAGAGTTTTCCTCGTCATCCCGTGGTTTTCCACTGCGCTATCCGTTGCCCTGCTTCAGAAATATTTTTTGTTGATAAGCTACTGGAATGGAAAGAGATATAAATAACATAAGTGACGGCACCTGGAATTTTTCTTTCGTCAGTTTTAACACCTTACACCGTTTTTTTATTAATTTTTGTGTGTTGTGTTCGTGTCTAATTAAATATTTATTATCAATAAAATAACATACGGAATACAATAATTATATCATGAGGAAAAAAGTAACTAAAAGAAAATTGAAATCATCAGTGGCCTAAAACGGCTATATCTCAAGTCAGTAGCAGATGTGTCTGCTGCACTGAGTATCATATTATATAGTACAGTGAGAGGGACGGACGAGTTTTGGATCATAAATCAGACCATTAATAGTTTGTATTGGCTAAATTATTTGCTAATTATCATGGTAGGAAGGGGTTTGTTTGACCCCACAATACTTTTTGGTAGATTTTTATTTTTTTATACAGTAAACGTATTACTCCCCCTAAAGCATGTTTCACACAAAGGAAGACCGTTGTATTCCCATAGTTTCGGCCGACTAAACTAAAAATACAAAAAAAAAACATTTGTTAAATTTTACACTTCTTGTTTCTTTTTTTTTTTGAGATTTCTCCCCGTGACTCCCAAAACATTAAATTGATTCATAATCAATTTTGTGCATCTATGAACCATCCGAAAAGTGTAACAATCTTTGACAGGATTCAATGAATGACTCATTCCATGATGCTGATGATGATTATTATCAATGACATTTATTTAATTGATATTAATTGACATTTATAAATGCCAGAATTGAAGAATACCGGAAAGTTTAAAGAAAAAATCGTTGGTAGATTAGAGCAGTTCAATAATTGTCGCCAAAATCGTTGTTTAGTATAGAAGAGCCAATTCTCAGTGTGAGTTGAAATATTGATATTTTTGGCAATTTATCTTTTTTGAGTGATTACGGACAATTTTGTTTTTACAGGTATTTTTGGATAAAGGTGTTTCCTTTCAACCAATTATTATTTACTATTGTCCTTTTCAGAGATCAGTGCCTAATGGAAAAACAAAGAAGAAGAAAAAATGATAGTCCCAGATCTCAGATTTTTCGTCTATTCCTCTTCAGTGTGTGTTATCCATTTTTTGAGACAACACACATTGATAAGAGACAAAAGAGTGGCCGTTCAAACGAGAACCTCATTCAATCCTAATTTTTCCTCATCCATTAGATCTCCAGTCTCTGAAAAGGACAATAATTCTTTTTTACTCATGCACCTCAACTGCAAAAGTTTCGTATATAATTTTTTAAACGTACACCTTCCCTTCAAAAATTTAAAAAAATATTATAGCTTTTTCAAAAATCCAATGATACTATCGGTTTAACTCATATTCCGTCGATTTCTTTGTTATTTTAGAACATTTACAAATTTTAAAAACGCCTAGGAACTCTTAAAAGAATTATAATACCATATATCATTTAAACTATTGTTACTTTTAAATAATAATTAATAAATAAAATATTTTATAAAAAGAAATTGGGTGCGTTTTGTGAAATTGGTTCGTGGTCTTTTGCAATGCGGCTAAAATCTTTAGAAACGTTTATGTATGTTCAAAAGATTAAGTCATTACAAAGCTCCAGTTTATAAAATTTCAGTTGGTGTACGTAGAATGATAAACTAAAAGTTTTAACTAAAAGAAATGAATGTAAAAATATTCCATAAACATCATAAAGTATTATTTTACTAGTCACTTTTTAAAACCCCTATTTTACCGTTTTATTGGATTTCGTTCGTACACTATTTCGAAGGTGGTGGGGGGTGGTGGGGGGAGAGATAGATTTCTCTCATTTCGTGTCTAATGTCTCCACACACTCGTCTGTCATCAGAATATTTAATGAAAACAGTTCTACTCAACATAAAAATTGAAATTGTTTATTGACTAATCGATAACAAATTTTTGGATACATTAGCTATCAAAACAATCAAAACCTATAACAATAAAAAGCATATATATCTAACAATGTTAGCACATTAAAGATATTTGAATCTATCTCATAAAAATTTCATAACACTATCTTAATCTTGGCTTAAAGCTCTTCTAAATCCGTTAAAAATAACATCATCCGAAATTCTATAAAAACTGTTGGATACCCAATTTGTCACTGTTGCGAACGACGGTCTCTTTCGTTTCCCATTTCTAGTGAAAGTTGCTTGGCTCAAATCGGCCATCAAAGATTCCCAGCAGCTCCTTAATCTATCCTTAAATGGTTTGTTCACAGCAACGTTCAATGGTTGAAGATACTTAGTCAATCCACCCGGTATAACTGCTAATGTGCACAGTTGATTAAGCTCATCTAGTACTGTCGGTTCTATATGACAACGAGCCGAATCCTTATAAAAATCCATTTTTAGGGTCAGGGTTTTTCGAAAAAAATTTGCCTCCAAATGTTATCGATCCCATCCCTTAGGCAAAGTAGAAACGTGGCAGATAAGCATGCTCCATATTTGTCATCCTTCCTTTTTCCTAACAAATTTATGGGCCCGGCACTTTTCATGTGCCTATGGTTTTGTCAGTTCACTGATCGTAAATCTCCCTATGAAGTTTTAATAAGATATCTCATCTTTATTCATCCCTCAAGTTGTTTATCTACTATACTATCAAGAGTGTTCCATTTTCATTACAATTTCATTAGTTTAAAATTTATCTTTAAATGTAGCCATATATTCATTTTTAAATTCTTGTATTCCTTGTATAATGATAATCATAAGAGCAACAACAACCAACAACCATTCCCCCCCTTTTCTCCCATCGGAGGAGGAGAAATTCTTCACTACTTTTGTGCATAACAACTTCTGTTATATTTTCTTTTTTGATCGAAATGATGAAAACATAACCATCTGCGTCGAGGAATCCAATGAAACGGTAAAATAGGGTATATTTTCTTTTTTGATCGAAATGATGAAAACATAACCGTCTGCGTCGAGGAATCCAATGAAACGGTAAAATAGGGTAGTTGTGCAAAAAACTTTCATTTTGTTTATATCGAAATTTAGCAAGAATTGTTTTGCTCATTTTTTTGAAACTTTAGAGGTTTTATCGTAACATTATAGAAGGTGAAATGGAAGGTGCCTTTTGATCGTACTTTAAACTTGGGTAATTAAACCTTTATACATTAAAACAATTATAACAAACAATAAACATAAATATAAATAGAAAAAATAAAATAAATGAATTCACAACTTATACGTAAAAATTTTTTCCATGTCACTAAATAAAATAATATTAAATATCCGTGCTTCAGCACAGAAGGAGTAAGATGAGAAAATGGTGCGTTCGAACTCCCGCCAAGTGAAATTGAGAATTTAATCATTAAAAGAATCAACGGATAAGTTATAACTAATCTTCTTGAAATTTTTTAACATTTTTTTGCAGTACCCTGCCACTCGCAAATGTCAATTTTAAGTAGTTTAAACATGTATTATTAATTTTATATTAGACTTTTCAGAAAATTTAAAATGGTATTTTGACTATTTTAAGCCAAACCATCCATATATCCTCAAATTATATCGGTAAATATGGATTTACATTTTTAAACCCTTTTTCCCAACACTGGCCTGCTTCTAGAGCTCTGTCTGAGATCCTGTTTAATGAGTTCTTTTAGAGTGTCCGATATTTTAACAATTTGGTTCTTTCTTTTTTTTTACTTTCACCACATTGTCCGGACGGAACCTTGTAGGGAAGCTCTGTGCTTCTCTGTGCTTCGAAAAGGGAAAATTTTTCAACGCCAAATGAAAATGGCGATTTTGCCATATTTAAGAGTATTCTATTGTGTCAAATTTTTCAACTAATTTTTACCTCAGTTTCAGAGGCTTTCCTTAAATCATCTCTGGAACTTAAATTTTTTACGAAATTTCAGATTTAAGTGACTCATCTGATGTCATGTTTCTGCTAATTCATTTGACGAAAACAACATTAATCGAAAGATTAC
Organism: Caenorhabditis plicata; assembly: GCA_963931815.1. Classification (NCBI taxonomy): domain Eukaryota; kingdom Metazoa; phylum Nematoda; class Chromadorea; order Rhabditida; family Rhabditidae; genus Caenorhabditis; species Caenorhabditis plicata. Next base: position 15,129,172 of record OZ007490.1, on the reverse strand, counting down.
GGAATCATTATTTCTTTTTAGATTCTTTTCTTTTGTTTTTTGAAAAAATATTAATTTTATTTGTAGAAAATTTCTGAATTTCTGAAATAAACTTAAAACAACTTTAAACTTTTGATGTGCCACAGATTTTACACCCAATTCCACTACAATTTGAACAACAAAATTGAGGCTGTAAGGCTATTTCAATTTTTTGACGGCGCGTTGCGAACGGCTGCGCAGAAAGACTATTATAAATAGAGAGACACAAAAGACAACTCTCGATGTTTATAATTGTCGCAACGCACAGATTTTTGCACTGCGTCGTCAAAAAATTTAAAATAGCCTATATTTGAAAAAACATATATTTCATTTTATATAAAAAAATAACGACGAGAAGAGGAGCATGAAGTTGAAGCTAATTCAGAAAAGTAATGATTATTTCAACAGTTTCTTATAAGAATTCTAATTAGAAGTAAAAAGTTTTACAACTCAATATCTGGAGCAGTTATTGATATGTATCACATTTCAAACATTATTTACACGTAGATACTAGCGAAATTTAAGAGATGTTTACTTTCATTTCGCCTGTGATCGCGTAATGAAATAAGCGTGCTGATCATTCAATGTGTTTCGGTTTTAATTTTATATGAAATCAAGATACAACTTTCTAATTTTGTATTCCGCGTTCCGTATTCCGCGGTTTTTCCTCTTCCGTATTCCGTATTCCGAAATTGAAAATTTCTATTCCGTCCATCACTGTTCTATACAAATTAGTAGATTATAAAATATAATAATAATAAAATTTATTAATAATTAACATAAATAAAATTGAAATAAATCATAACACAGTGAGATCTTCTCGATCAATTAAGTCTTTCTTTGTAAAAAATTGATTCAATTTGATTTTCTCATAAACTTGAATATGTACAAAATAATTGCAAAAATAAATTAAATCATCAAATATCTTTCCTCTTTGGTTTCTTCGGGTTCTTACTGCGACTTTTTGACTTGCACATTGGACAAATCGGTGCATTTCGATGAATTTGTTGGAAACAAGATTGACAAGTCTGAAAAATAATCAAATAACATTACATCATAAAACAAAGGAAACCTTCATTGGCGGTGATTGATGATCTGTTGACTTGATATGTGATTGCAAGTGATGCGGCGGCCTAAAGGCTGGTTGAGTGACTTGTTGTTGTTGACCTGGCCCGAATCCTTGCAACTGCTCGAAAAACATTGGCGGGAGCAGACTGCCAAGTTGCTTGAAATTGAAACCACCAAAAGGCGAGGATGGAATCGTTGGTGGTGCTCGGGATGGCGGAGTTGGCTCTCTTTTCAAATTTGTCTGCGGTAGATCCTCTTCTTTGATTTCATATTCTATGCCGCTTTCCTTTAGCTTCTCATTCGTTTGTTCCATTAGTTTCAAAAGCATCTGTATATTTAAATTAGCGTCAAAACAGATAATGTTTATCGTTACCTCATATTTTCGAATGATTTTCAGCTCCTTTTCTTTCTTCTCAGTTTCGGCTTCTTCAATCTCACGCTCCAGATCGATCTTATCTTGGTTGATCATTTGAATAATCTCCGAGTGTTCTTCTTTTTCCTTGTTCAGCTCGTCGATTGTTTTTGATGTCTCCTTGATGAATCTGTTATGCAAAATATGAATGTTATCATTTTCCAACAAAGGATCGGGTTTCAGTAATTATTTCAGGGCTGTTTGTTTACAAGTTTTTGTTTTGTTTTATTTTATTACTATTAAATAATTTAGTAATTTCCGGATAATAATAATAATAATATTCTATAATGTCTTACAGACCAAAATATTAAATATAAGGGGAAAGCAACTACAAATAACAGAAGGAAATTATAATTTTGTTGAGATGAAACATGAAAAAATAAGACTATCAACTATCAATTGATGTAAATGTGGCTAAATATGAAATTCGAAATCCGGAATTGAATGGAAAATCTTATTCTGGAATACATAAAAGGTTATTTTTTAAGCAAGCCAAATGGAAACATGGATTTAATTATTTTTACGCTTGTCTTACAATTTTCACGTGCAATTTACAAAACTGTTATCTACGCCTGTTTGTCAGCCTTTCCTTAAACACGCCAAATCAATTCGTAAGATCAGTAGCTCAAAAAATTCCTTTAGACCAGAAACTTCGTAAAAATTTATAACGCCAGGGATTTTTCAATCAAAGACTGTGAAATTGTCATTAAAATTATGATTTAACTAACACGCGGTAATTAATAAAATATGTTTGAAAATTGAAAAATCGTATTTTTGATTTGGTGTACATATTGAAAATACCGAAATCTTCACAAAATATATGAATTGAGAAGGTTTTATTAGTCTTCCCGTTAGAGTACTAAAAATTGGAGTTGGTTTTACGCGTCATGTCCAAAAAAATCGGTTAACGGTTCGATTTTTGTTTTTGCCTCAGTCAGAAGACTCGTTTAAATATTATATAATAATCTTTTTGATTAACTATAGAAAATAGTGCCTAATTGAGAGCTAAAGCAAACCAAATTAAAGTTGTTTTTACCGTCAAATAACGATTTTCTGGTTTTTACTAACGTCAAAGAATGTATACGTGTAATTTGAAAAAAAACATATTTAACACCAATTTATCTTTTTTTCTTAAACTCTTTAAAAATATCAATATTTTTCCAAAATATGAGATTTGAGGACATTTCCTGAGCTTGTTGTATTAGCATTCCATTTGTAAGCATCACGATATTAGTCCCTTAACTTAAGGCTACACGTTTATTTAGGTCTAAATTTTCTCTCAAAAAGTTAATTCTAATTTTTGAATAATTCATCTTTTCATAGTTTAGAAATGCAGCCCAAATTGAAAGTGTTGGATGCTCACAAAATATTCGCATTCTTCCAATTTCTACAAGAAGAGTATATTTTTTGATAGTTTAAGACCGGCTAGAAAAAATGACGTCAAGTAATGTGAAAATAAAACGTGTAAATTAGTGAGAAACGTTTGATTATTGAAAAATATTCATTTCGATTTGGAGTGCTCCAGTAACTACGACTTCCCTTGGCGTGAATTCGACTGACAAAGAAAACGACGGGAGGTGAGCTAAGGATGATAAAAATGATGATTTCTTAAAAATTTAACGGTTTATTTTTTACGAAACATGTATCAAACAATTTCTCCTTTTCTGCTCCGTCTATTCGCATTATGTAAAATGGTTAAAATATAAACAAAACGTGCAACTGGCAGTGGAGTTTATATATATATATATAGTCCTTTTCAGAGATTGCTGCCTTCAACGTGTATCACGATATTTCATGTGGATGTTTTTACTTTCTTAAATTTATTAATATTATATTGTCCTTTTAAGAGATCGGTGCCCAATGGAAGAGTTACAAAATTGGGATGGAATCTCGGCCATCTTCTCATCTCTCATCAATGTTTGCTGTCTCAAAAATAGGCAGCCCACATTGAAGAGGAATAGACGAAAAAGTCGTTTGTGGCCGTGTGACCGTCCATCCGAGACTATCATTTGTTTCTTCTTTTTTTGTTCTTTCATTAGGAAAAGGACAATATAATATATTGATTCTGCCAGAAATTAACGTAAGAAATCGAAACTATTCAAATAACAAAAATAAAGTAGAAGTACATAAAATTCGTGGACTTAAATTAAGGGACGAAAACCTCGACGGTAAAAAGTTTAATTTGGTGTGCTCTAGATCTGAGCTTGACTTTGCGTCACAAAAATAAGGGTTATATTAAACATTTTAATCTAATAAAATCTTTTTATTAAAATATGCATTTTCCCAGCCTTTTAAACGCAAAACAAAATAAATAATTTTAAAAATAAAGAAAAACCAACTTTTCAGTGTTCTCCAACTCAAACAGTTCCTCCAATAGCTCATTCTTCTTCGTCATATAATCGTCGACTTTGGTTCTGAAATAAATCGAAATCACTTGAGTAGGTACTCTATCATATCCCCCCTCCTATTTTCTGACAATTGAAAACAGTTTGATTTGATACCTATCGGTTTCCTCAAAACAATTTCAAGTGGCTGGATTAATGCACACCTGCTTCGGCTGGATTACGGTAATAAGGGCAGTATCAACAAAATTCTTAATTGAAGTTGCAATAGGTCATGTATTTTAATTAAATTAATGTTTTTTCTTCAGCCAGCGTGATTGTGGTAATTGAGGGTCAGCGGTTTGTGTGATCGGCGCCGACACATCAAATAATGCCGATGAAAGGTTCGAATTGAATGGATGGGCTTGCGAAATGGTATTGTTTCGCTGATTGGTCTTGTTAAGGTGGTTATTTTTGAATTTTAATGTGATGATGATTTTATATGCAAAATGTGTTATTAGTAATACGTATTTATGGTAAAGCTAGAAATACCCAACAAATACGTTTTCCTTTTAACAAGTTCATTCTAGTTTTTTTTGCATTTTAAGCGTGATTTTTGAATTTCCTCGTAGTAAAAACATATAAGTTTCTATGTCAGTTTAATAAACTGATTTTAAAATATCTAAAAATCGTATAATTTAGCTATAAAACTTTATTAGAATAACTCTAGTCCGATTTTTTTCGAAGAGTGCAGGTGGCGTGTGTGGACGTTAAGCGTTTTATTTTACGTAAGATAAGTTTTACCTATGGGAACCAATATTATCCATTTTCGAGTGAAGGAATCTAAATTCTGGTTTCAAAACTTGCGCGATATCTATCTTATTATAGAGAAAACAGAGCTAATCTAGTAATAATTCATATAAACACTCACAGGCACGCCAACTGGAAATAACGATTTTCGAATATTTCAGTGTGTGTAAAATTTTTGCGTCTTTTTAACAAAAACGGTTTTACTACAATTTGACTATGTTTGTCTTAAACCATCTAAAAATATTTAACACTTTCTGAAAAGTTAGATTTAAGCACGTTTACTGAGCTCATTTTATTACCATACCAGTTGACGTGCACAGGCAATAAGAAAACAGTCATTATTCCTATCAAGCTCACACCAACTGCAACTATTTATACCGTGATATATTTTCATTCAAAAATATTCTATTTTGAACAATATTGAATATTCATTCGAAAATTCATATAATTAAACTGTTCCTAAAATATCTAAAAACCTTAAAATTAAGCTAGAAAACTTTATTAGAAAACCTCAAACTAGATTTTATTCCTAAGAGTGCAGTTCGCGCGCGTGGTTTTTTAGAAGAATTATTTATCCTTAAAAAGTTTATTCGATGGAAAATCGTTGATAAATTAGGTTTCTTTTAAATTTGGTTAGGTTTAAATTAGGAATTAGGTTTAAATTAGGTTTAAATTGGGTTTAGGTTTTTTTTTTTGGAATTAGGTTTAAATTAGGTTTTTTTTAAGACGAGCTAGTGAAACTAAAGAGTCAAGATTTAGGAAAATAATATGTGTAAATTAGTAAAAAAAAACGTTAAAATATTGACAAAATTTTCATTTAAATGTTTTTAGTGCTGAAAAATTCAAAAATTATAAAATTCGGATTGGAGTTGGGATTGGGATTTTATAGCATTTTAACGCGTATTGTAAATTTTCACGTGTAATAATTATCATGCTTTTTCACGCCAAATCGAAATAACGATTTTGCGGTTTTTTAAACGTGTACGGAAATTTTTTCGTCTTTATAACAGACAAGTTTTTACTACAATTTAATTAAGCTAGTCTTAAACTATCTAAAAAAAATTTATATCTTTCTAAAAAGTTAGATTTGAGCATGCTTACTGAGCTCATTCTATTAACATACAAGTTGGGGTGCTTTTTCAATTTTCTTTAGAAGGAACATCTTAAAGTAATAATGAATTGATTTTCATAAAAAAATTTACGCCAATGTCAACAAAGTTCAGCCCCGTTTTTCGTTGAAGCGAATTCTGGGTATTTTAAGCAAAACAATATACACGACGATATCAAATACGAAGAGGAAACTTTGATTTATAATAAAACGTTATAGTAGACACGCATTTGTTGTATTGCAGGAGGAATGAATAAGAAGACTTTACGGGGATATTGTCAAGTTATGATCTTAACCGGAATTAAGAGAAATTATTAAAATGGTCAATCGAATCTAGCTAGATTCTAGCTAGATAGCTAGCTAATCTACTCCAAATTGAATGATTAAGTTGAGTTCTAACAAGAAATGTAAGAAAATATGTTCATTTTGCAAGTTTCGGTAAGAAGCTCATATTTTTAGATAGTTTAAGAAGAGAAAATAAAACGTGTAAACTGGTGAGACACGTTGAAATATTGATAAATATTTATTTTGATTTGGCGTGAATCTAGAGTCAATTAAAAAACAGTAGGTTTGTCTGATTTTTCTTAAACTAACATCTGATGTGCTGTTCATCCAAATATTATCAAGTTGTGAGAACTTGGTAATTCTAATTTTAATTTCATAAAAAATAAAAATAACCAATAGGGCGTGAACTATAAATTTAGACGAAATATAACAAAAAATGATTAAATAAAGCGAAATTATTTAAATAAATTGGAAATTTGTTCTCATTGAGACCATTTGAATTTAATTCAAAAATATTGAAAATGAATTATCAATTTCTTACACTTTGATAATAATTAAATAAATAATCTTACTTTGCATTAGCAACTTTATGGAGCTCAATCGCTGGAAGCATCGAAGCCGTTGTCGTGGCTGTTTGTGGATTCGACTGCTCTAGAATTGCAGCCATCATTTGGTCTGAAAAAACATTCATATCTTGTACCTATCGACAGAAATAACAAAAAACAATAACAATAATAATAATAATAAACCGACTCAACAGTTCAATTCAATTGGGCGGAGCCTGAAGGGGGCATTACGGTGTGTCTGCTCAAGAAGACTCGATGATGTTATTATAATAATAATAATTGATTAATTAATTAAGATGATAATGATCAAAGAGTGCGCAGAGCCTTGCTGATTGATTAAACGAAATGAGAAATCAATTGCTGACAGGCGAATGATGAATGGGATGATGCGAACCGAAAAGAAACGATTCTTCACACGAACGTGTCGGAATATGCGCAACAAAGATTGTGATGGTGTTTCGAGTGGGAGGCTGTTGCGAATCGATTTGTCATCAATTTGCACACAGAAGCAGACGATCTGGTGGGAAGGTTGTTCTTTCAAATCAATCGTGCTTTTTTTTAACAATTTGTATTGTATGTTTTTTTTGTAAAAACACGCCACCGATTTGCTAGTTTTACTAAATACCCACACTTAGAAATATTCTTTAACATACTAGGTTTCAATGATAATAATTGGTTCTCACTTTCAAATTGAATTTATGAGCCTAACCATGGTCAAAATCTTAAAATATTGTTTATTTGAGACTCTTAGCGCATTTGTAGATAAATGGTCAGTAGAACTTTGACGTTGTTAAATTTTTATCAATATGTAGATACAGTGCTTTAGACAAAATAAAAGATACAAAAATCCATCGACAAATTTTCACGTGATTGGCCGTGAGCCTGACAATAATCAAATTCATACAAAATTATTTATTTAAAACTCTGCACGCATTTGTAATTAAACGGTCCGTAGAATTATGTTGTTGTTAAACTATTATTAAAACATAAATACTGTACTGCAAAATGAACAAAAGATATACAAATTTATTGACACATTTTCACGTAATTTATCGTGAGCCTGACCATGGTCGAATTCTTAAAATATTTTCTATTTGAGACTCTTAGCCCATTTCTAGATAAATGGTCTATAGAATTTTGGTTTTGTTAAATTTTTTCTAAAAAATTAAATATAGTCCTTAAGACGAAATAAAATTTATAAAACTCCATCGACACGTTTTCACGTAAATTGTCGCATTCTTAAAAATTAACTATTTGAATTTCTCAGCGCATCTCGAGGTAAATGGTCCGTAGAAGTGTGACGATTTTAATTTTTTTATTAAAAAATGAATACAGTTGTTCAAAATTAACAAAAAATGAAAACTTCATCGACCCGCTTTCACGTGATTGGCCGTGAGCCTGACAATAATCAAATTCAAACAAAATTATTTAAAAATGCATAAAAATAATGTTTTTAAGATTTTCCGCAAATTTCTTCGATAAAAAAAATAAGTCGTTTAAAAAAATTAAAATATTTCAAAAACCACATTTTCACGTAATTAAGCGTCAATCTTGATATTAAATAGCAAAGTCATTTAGAAATAATTTAGTATTGTCCTTTTCAGAGACCGATGCTTAATGGGAGAACAATAAAAGAAGAAAAAACTGATGGATGGTCACACGGCCACAAACGACTTTATCGTCTATTCCTCTTCAATGTGGGCTGCCCATTTTTGAGACAGCAAACATTGATGAGAGATGAGAAGATGACCGAGATTCCATCCTAATTTTGTAACTCTTCCATTAGGCACCGATCTCTTAAAAGGACAATATAATATTAATAAATGTAAGAAAGTAAAAACATCCTCATGAAATATCGAAAAAAAAAGTTTTAATTCTATATTATTATAATATTCTTATACAATCGTAATAACAATTAAAATTTCATAACTTTTTTTCGAATCACCGTAAATTTTCGATCACAGAAAACTTACTGGTAAAAAATAGAAATGTGAATTTTTATTTTAAATGAAGATATTTTAATGGTTGCGAAGTGTAATCTGGTCTTTACCATAAAAAAAGATTCTGCGTAAATGAGCTTTTGTCATTTTCATATTATTACGTAAAAATTCCTAATCTATTAAACATGAAGATTCCAATAATTTAGTTTATAATGGAAAAGATCGAATAGAGTTCATGTTGAGCTAATATAGCTTGTAAATTTAGAGTATTTATATTTTCAAGAACATCACTGCGCAATATTTCAAAAAATAACCTGATGTTTACTTATAGCTCTCACGTGTATTTTGCATAAATTTTGTCGACCACAGTTCGTCAGCTTTTTCTTAAACTCTCTAAAAGTATTAAAAGTATTCAAGTAAAAATCTTCACAGAATATTAGATTTAAGCACGTCTCCTGAGCTCGGTTTATTAGCCGTCCAGTTGACGTGAAAATGGTTGATAGAATGAGCCTATTACAGACAGAAAAGATAAAGATATACACGTCACCCGGTATAGTAAAAAGACAGTTGACAGCTATTGTCGTGGTGTAGGTTAATGAAAAATCAGGGTTAAAGGAGCATTCCGAATAATAAAATGGTCTCGCTTGGACAGGTGTGGATTTCAATTGCTTTTTTTATTATTTCGATCCTAAATATAATAAATTATACAACAATTTTTATTATAATAATTATTATTATGTTGATTTAACAACCTTTTAGTAGGAGAAAACAAAATGAAACAAAATTGTGATGAAAAAAAGCGAAATAATAAACAAATTGCAAATTAAATCTACACCTGTCTCAAGCATTTTATTATTCGGTATGCTCCTTTACCCCTGATTTTTCATTAACCTACACCACGACAATAAAAGCAACGGCCAAAGTAAGAGTTCAGAAAATGAGTCTAAAAGTTTATCTTCAGTAAGGGAATCGGTTTTTAGTATTTAGGGCCTGTTTCTAAAAATAACGAGTAGATTTGTCTGGCAATAAAACCTGAAAACTGTAATGTGCATTTGAATATTAGAAAATGTCTATTTTCATTTGGCGTGTGACAGGCCTATTTTATAATCAAAATCAGTAAGCACGCCAAATGAAAACGTCAAATTTCCAATATTTAAAACAAAATGTATTTCAAATTTCCACGTAAATATCAGAAAAGCTATCTCAATTAAGTCTTAAACTATCACAATTAAATAACATTAATTGCAATCTGCTTAAAAAGTTAAATTAAAAATCGACGCAGGATTCTATAAAATGCAATTGAATCTCGTATAATCAAAATGTGCGATCTGGAGTATATATACACACCAAATAAAATGGGCTCAGTAAACATGCTCAAATATAACTTTTTAGAAATTTATTAATATTTTTAACTATTTTAAGACAAGCCTAGTTAAATTGTCGTAAACAATATTTGATTGAAAAGACCTAACGATTTCAGACAAACTTAAAAGTTGAAAAATCGTTATTTGCAGTTGGCGTATATATATATATATATAGAATTATTTCAAATTGAAATACAGGCAATTCCCGTAAAAATATAGAGAAAATTGACACTTTTAGAGGCACGCCATTCACCGTACAAGTAATATAATTGTCTACTTTCACGTGTTAAAACTTACGGTACCTAATATCTTTAATTCTATGTGACTTGCCTGAAAATAAACTAAAAACTGAAGAATTCACCAGTAATCTAATAAAACGTAGATAAATTTTCTAGAATTTCTGGTTTTGGATTGGCTTGTTCTTGAATTAACAAATTTAAACTTGTAATACTCATTTAAAGAAAGAGAAAAAGTTTTCACATATGACCATTTTAATGTCAATTATTTTTAATAACCGACAATAACAGATTATAATAACGGAATATTATGATAATTGAGACTATCTTATTCAATATGATTATTTTAAAAAATTTATATGATCACGTAAAGTAAACAAATTATTTTACGCTAACATTACCAGCTTCTCTCAAAGTGTATCATTTAGCTTTTCACGTTATGTTCGGTTTTTAAGTGTTCTTTTCGGAGCTCAACAAAGTCATTTGGAGTGCAAGATTCAATTTTCTTAAATTATCATTAATATAGGTAAAATGATTTTCCAATGTATTGAACAAAAAAAAAAGAAAAAAAACTGTTAAACACATCAAAATGTTATAAGGCAATTAAAATGTGAAAAAGAACAAATTGATGGGTGGAGCCGTCATTGTTGAATGATTGGATGGTCGTTGACAAAGACGTCGAACGAAAACAAATAGAACATCAAGCTTGTTTCCTACGGTAGACGCCAAGAAAAGTACATTGCGGAAATGTTTGAATGGAAATGTATATTTGAGCGAAATAAAAACAATTTTGCCTGGTTTGAAGGATGTTTGTATTGGATGGAAAGAAAAACTAACTTGTGAGAATGAGAAATCAATTGATTTGCGAGGGGCGAATGATGGGAATTTTTTGGTGGTGAGCTGGTTACGGCGAGCGAATTTTCATAAGGTTGGTGGCTAGGTAATGTTGCGGTAATTGGTTTTATGAAAAAAGTTGGTTAAACAAAGAATATTATTATTATTAAAATTACTTAATGATTTAGATGAGATGAGATGTTTTTGTAAGTAAGCCCTAATTTGTGCCTTTATATTTTGATAATATCTTTGATGGGAGCCAGAGCTCTTCCCACCGAAAAATCTTCAGATTGAAATGAACAATAAGCAATTAAAACTAATAATGGCTTCTGTCTCATTAAATTGATTTCAATGCTGTAACGTCATCCGTGAAATTGGTCGTTAAATAACGGAAGTGAAACCAAAAAACAATTTTATTATAGGTTATGGCATGAATCGTATTCTCCTTCGTCTACTTTAGTATTTTATCAGGAATGCTGATTTGAGATAATATGAGATTCTCTAATGCAGATCCTCCGCCTAATTTTTATTCAAAGTACATGAACACTGCCATGAAGTACGCGCCAATTACAAATGCTCGCGCGCGCCAAATGAATCGTTCAAGTTGAGAGTCCAAAAAACATGTTCATTTATAGCTATGCAGCAACACGCCAACGGCAAACAGCCTTCACATAGAAAGAATGATCAACGAAATTGACCACTCGTTCAACAAATTTATTCTTTTTTGTTCTTTTTTGTAAAACAGTATTTTGGCTATAATATGAGAACTAGTGATTTTTATGAAACGTAAGATATATCATTCTGTTGCTCGTAAAATTCTGAATTTTTTGAAATGCAACATGACGTGGTTACGGTAATTGACGTGTATTTTACAGTCGATTGAAATTTTAAACTTTAAAAAATCATAACTTTGCTTAAACGACGAATCTAATTTAGAGACAAGTATATTATTGCTCATGGTTATGTCCTCTATCAATAAAGTCTTAATCTCAAAAATTTAAAAGAGCGTTTTCAAATTATTTGATTCTAAAATTTTGCACCTTATAGTGTCCTTAAAGTACTTAAAACGTAAAACCTTTTAACTTTATTAAGTTTATCTCCTAGAATAAATGTTTGTAAAGACTATAGTCAGTACAGAAACATGAAATTCAAAAAATGGCCACTTAAATGAGCCATATATGATTTTTACTTAAAAATGTTCCTATAAGCACCAATCAAACATAATTTGCTAACTTTTAGTGTTAAATTGTTGTGCAAAATATGCTCTTGACATCAGGCTTCGTAACATCTCAAATCAGACCCATTCTACAAAATTATCAAATAAGGTGCTCCACGGTTACAGAGCAGCGCCAATTTTGTGCACAATTTTACCAAAAATAATATCTTTTTAGTTTTTTTATAATTAATTCAAGCTTATTTATCATTTTTCAAACGATTTCCGTATTTCTGTTATTTCAGGGATCAGAAAACGAGGAAGATTCTGAGTTCTTTGTGAAAACTGATTTTAAGGAAATTATGGTTGGATAATCCGATTTTTGAAAAATCTTCGATAATATGGATTTTAGTTAGCTTCTTTTATCCAATCTTCATGCTAGAAATCATGAAAACTCACAAAATTACTCATTTTTATCAGATTAATGTATTGTAAAGAGCTAAACTTTAAGATCGAATATCTCGAAAACTTTATTTTAAATTTTTGAGATTAAGACTTTATTGATAGAGGACATAACGATGAGCAATAATATACTTGTCTCCAAATTAGATTCGTCGTTTAAGCAAAGTTATGATTTTTTAAAGTTTAAAATTTAAATCGACTGTAAAATACACGTTAATTACCGTAACCACGTCATGTTGCATTTCAAAAAATTCAGAATTTTACGAGCAACAGAATGATATATCTTACGTTTCATAAAAATCACTAGTTCTCCTATTATAGCCAAAGCACTGTTTTACCAAAAAGAACAAAAAAAGAATAAATTTGTTGAACGAGTGGTCAATTTCGTTGATCATTCTTTCTATGTGAAGACGATTTTTCTATTGGCTGCCCTCGGCGTGCAGCAAAATAAGTTTTCTATAGTTTAGAATGTGCTTGACAAGTTTCGAAAAACGTTTTCTGAAATTAGCAGGCGGTATAGAAATAATGCACATTTAGACCAAAGACAAAGTACACGAACGTTGGAACATGAACGAATTTTTATATGACACGAACGGTGTCCGTGTTTCAGAATATGAAGTTAAAGGTAACAACAATTATGTAGAATAATTTAATACATAGCAGTATGTTGCTGAAACAACAGCTATCACAGCGAATTAGGCTTAGGTACCTAAGCCTAAGCCTTTCATCTGAAGATGTTTCGTGTCCCAACGTTCGTGTACTTTGTCTATGGCCCTCATTTAAGTATTAGAAAATCTTTATTTTCATTGGGCATGCTCGCGTAACAATTGCATGTTCCCTTCAAAAGTTACAAAAAAACCTTTTAGCTCTTTCAAAAAACTCTTTGTACTATTTTAAGTTGTGCGAACTGGACAGAGCAAACAATGAGGAATTTTTATACCTGTTTCGTAAAAATAAACCATTACATTTTCGAGAAATCATCCTTTTCATGTTTTCTTTCGTACTCTTCGGTTTGTGCTCATATTCCGTAGTTTTCTTTCTTTGCAAAATGCATTATAATAATATACAACATTTAAACTAGTTTTTCTGTTAAACAATAATTCATAAATAAATGTTTTTTCAATAATTTATTGAAAGAGCGTATTCGCAATTGGCGCGCGGTCTTTTGCAACTTGCTCGTACTTTGTGGCAGTGGAGTGAATAAATAACAGCACGCCAAATTAAAGTTATTTTCACCTTCGAGGTCTCTATATCTTACGTTAGGTAGCATATTTGTTTTAAAATTTTAAATATTGGCTAACATTTTTATTTTGATTCCTGAAAAAAATAAAAGAAAATTCTGAAAATGCCGTAAGTTCGAAACACAAACGTGGATTAAAAAATTACAAGACCACGACAAAATGCACTATAATTTGGTGTGTAACAGTATAAATTTTGCTAGAGTATTCAAAAATCATGCCTTCCCGCCATTATGGCTCAAAGATGTACAAAGAAAGGCGTGATCAGAGATGTAGAAAAGTTTCAAACTTAAAATTCGGAGCTATGTAAAGTTGTTAAGATTTTCTATTTTGTTAAGATTAGCAGCTTCTTATAACGTAAAAATAGTCTTTTAGCCAAAATATTTGTGTCAAAAACTTTCGAATTATGTAAACGTTATTTTTGAGTTTTAATATATTTGAAAGCTCTTTTGGATATTTTGTTAAAAAATATGAGTTTTTTATAGAGTATAGAGTAGAATATAAATTTTATAACGGCGAGTTTTTATAATTCGTCTTTATAACGTTTGCCTTGTATAGCAGAGTATAAAACAAAATAGTCTTGTAGTCTAATGCGAATTTTCCTTTTTGTATTGCGATGTTTCCGCTGGCTATTTTTATTAGGATTTTTAGGAACCTAGGAAGCTTCTGACACTGGCTCAAGCGATGTTTTGCAGGTTTTACTAAAAACCAACGGTGATAGTGATTTGCACAAACACTCCGGTCAAAAAACCACGAAAAACGCTATCACTCTTCATTTTATGTATTGTTGTCTGCGCGTTAAATCATTTTAAATTATATTTGTTGAAATAAATGATCGTGTATTGTAGAAGAGGAATATAGAAAAACGCAACACATCACAAAAGGCAACGCGCAGAGAAAAATACAAACTCTGAGGGTGGAATTTCGTTTTGACCGAAGTGCACAAAAACAACTTCGATTTACCAGTCGATTTTGATGTTTTTTCGTTGCAACTAATAGTTCATTGGGAATTCAAGATTTGGAATTCAAAAAAGATTTAAAACAAATTGAATCTTAAATCGACATCTCTTTCTCTTTGCTCCAAACGAGACCACAAACTCATTTTATGGTACAAAACTATGTGAAAATCTCCATGGTGCACATCTCCACATTTTAACATTAAGGCAGATGTCACGACTTTGTTGTCAGTTTATTGACAAATTTACAACCAAATATTTATTGTTTTTTATTGCGCAATATCTGGCGACTCACTCTCGCTGATTATTATGGTCATTTTGTCATATATATATATGGTGTCAAATTGTGACATCTTGTAATCGAGCATTTACAACATCCGATATAAACCAGCTTTTGTGTTGTTTTGTTTGTTTATTACTTTTACGATTGGTTTAATGGCTTTAATCGCGAGATATTGGCCATGGAATTAATTAAAATAGGTTTGGTGGGTGGTGGATGTGTTGTATGAATACAATTAAATATTTGTTTTTGTTGTAAAAAAATTATTAGAGAAATACGTGAGATGGGAATGAATTGTGTGTAATTTTATGTTTTTAGGATAAACAACCCCAAATGAAATGGTAAAGGTTGGAGCCCAGCAATGATACTAATGTTGCATATTATAGTTAACTTATGACGTGGGTAGCACGTACATTGAAAATTAACCTTTTCTAATATTTAAATGAGCTACTCACTGGTGAATCCTATCATATCAAAAAATCAGACAATTTGGTCAAGTCACAAAAAAGTTAAACCCGAGAAAACATTTGTGACAAAACTTTTGTCAGCTGCGGGAGGAGAACTGGATCCAATTGAAATCGTCTCTTCGATACAATGTCCGGACACCATGGTTACTTCTTGCCGCTCCATTGAATAGTATTAGTAGCAGTAATAATAATAATAACAAGAATAGTAGAGTCAACCGAATGAGTCAGAGCTGATTTTTAACTAAACTGTCAAAACAAGAAAGTTTGAGCAGCAGCAGCTATAGTAACAATAAGACTTCACACGGGGTTAATTTGACGAATATTAGAACAACCGACCGCTCACTATGAAAAAATAAAGCGGGAATGAAAAAAGTCTTGACAATATCAAAACACAAACTTCCATAAAAAGAAAAACCCGGCAAATTGAAACACGGTCAGTTTCACGTTTGTAACGAATTAAAACAAAACTTGGGAATTGGTGCTACATGGAATGCTTTAACAATGAGCGTCAGAAATTGTACTTACGTTTAATATACTGACAAGGTTTTCAAATACGTGTATATTTTATGACGAGCTTGATCAACTTACGTGACAATTAGATTCTGATTTACACGTAAAAATTAGCAAGAACCATTAAAAGATTTGAAAAATGTTGATTATCATTTGACGTACGTGTATTTTTTTCAAAATAACAACAATTTAACCCAACCAATAAAGTTAAAAGAGTATACGGAAAAAAGGTTAGTCAACGCCCTTGAAAAATGCTCGAATTTAGCATACGAACACGATCAGAAAATGTAAACAAACAATGATGAATACCAATTGAATTTGATTGAAAAGAATAGCAAACTGTAGAGAAATGTTTAATATTATTAGTATTTTTTGTTGTTGCTGTTCTTATTATTATTCTTATTAGAACAATCCAATCAGATTCTTCTCAATTTCAATATGAATCATCATTTAACAATAAAAGTCATTTGACAATAGAGCTCCGACTAATATTTCTTCACAAAATGGGTTGGCTATTGATTAGAATGGGCGAGCATCGTTAAGAGTTAATTGAAATGCTAAAATGTCAACCTTGAACCAAGATTGTTGCAACATTTGTGAATAATGAATAAATTAGGTTAACATTGAGTCAAGGACAAGAGTTGGAGTGAGTGCAAGAAATTATTTCAAGATTCCGTGAAATGTGGACTTCGAACATTGAATCTACATTCATGCCAACTAGTATAGAAATAAAATGAGCTCAGTAAAAGTGCTCAAATCTAACTTTCAAGGAAGATATTAATATTTTTAGAAAGTTTAAGACAGTCATAGTTAAATTCGAGAATAAAATATTTTATTGAAAAGACGAAAATATTTTCAGACATCCTTAAGAATCGGAAAATCGTTATTTCCAGTTGACGTGCAG
Source organism: Caenorhabditis plicata (assembly GCA_963931815.1). Classification (NCBI taxonomy): domain Eukaryota; kingdom Metazoa; phylum Nematoda; class Chromadorea; order Rhabditida; family Rhabditidae; genus Caenorhabditis; species Caenorhabditis plicata. Next base: position 15,112,240 of record OZ007490.1, on the reverse strand, counting down.
TAGAATACTTTTTGGTTGTAGCAGCCGCGAATCACAACGCACAGTTACAGAGAGGATTTTCTTTGTTTTCCCTATGGCTATAATTTTCTGACCGCACAGCTGCAAAATTTTGGATAAAATGAGAAAGTTTTAGCTTTTTGTGTTTAAACTCAAATGGCGCTAAACGTCTCGATGTAACAATATTAATTTCAGGGTATTTTTCTTTTTTCGCAAAAGCCTAATATTTAGATTCAATGACACGCCAAATGAAAATAAAGATTTCCTTATATTTAAATGAATATTACACCAAATTAAAGTTGTTTTTTTACCGTCGTGCTGTTATTCCAGAAATTTAAAGACCTGCGTTGCGATTTACTGCGATTTACAGCTCTCTCTCTCTAATGTATTTTTGTTATTTAAATAGCAGTAAATTCGAAACAAAAACGTGGACTAAAATTTACTAGGCCACGGTCGTATTCAGAGGATATTATCATTTTCACAGATCAATGGATTAGAAAAATAAACTTTTGTGCCACAATTGAGATAATATAAATTAAGAATATGAAAACAAAATTTGTAACGAGACCATTATTTAAGTTAGATTAAACCTACACGAATGACGAGGATCGAACTGTCGCATAGACGTGACTGTGGTTACGTATTTCCGTAAAATAAAATGCTCATTTATTTATTATTGTGTATTTTTCTTGTTTCTAATTGTAATTTGTAGCGATTCAATGTCCAGTTGACCATCAAATAAATTGATTTTATCAATATTACGAGATGTTTCATTTAAAAATTTAAAAAATATTAAGAAAAATAAGAAAAAATATTTGTAAACAATATTTAATAAGCGAGCATTTTATTTAACGACAATACGTAAGCACATTCACGTCTACGCTACAGTTCGATCCTCGTCATTCGTGCAGCACATTCTAAACTATAGAGAACGGTGCTTATTTCACTGCATAACTATAAATGAGCACACGCCATATCGAAATAACGACTTTGCTATTTTTAAACGAATTTGGAAATTTTTGCGTCTTTTTACGTCTAAATTAAGCATGTATTAAACTATCTAAAAGTTCCAGTATCTTTCTAAAGTGATATGGGAGCATGCTTACTGATCTCATTCTCTCTTACCATACAAGTTGGGGTGTGAGCGTCAAATTAAACGCTTCATTTGGCGTGCAATAATGAACGGTTTTTGGTTATCCCTGTGTACAAAATTTCAGCTTCCAACTCTCAATTTCGCGTTTCTTTTTCTTTTTTTTATTGCAGCGGCTAAATTCTACAATTAAGAAATGGTTAACTCATTAAAACTGCTAAAAATTAAAAGGAAAAAAACAAAACCCTAATTAACAAAATACGGTATAAAATGTTTATCGAAAGGTATACTATTTACCTATGCCACCTAGAATATAATTTATTCAAATATGTCTTATTGCTATTATTTACAAAACAATGTATTACAGTAACCTTTTTGCAATGATTATTTATTGCCCATCAAATATGCATGGGAATCTGATTGTTAAAAGCAGCAGATTAGTGGGATTGAGGGACGATGTCTCAAGACACACTTATGCAATGGCAGGTGGATTGAATGATTGACATCACGGGAAGATGAAGAGTTGTTTTGAGTGGATTGCGGACGATGGCGGCGGATTAGAGATGATATGGGGCAGCAACAAGTTTTGGTGGAGTTTGGAATGAGGGATTTGGAGCAATTTTGGAAGATTGAAAATTATGAGAACAATAGTTAGTACTTATTATTTTAAAAATAAGACAATATTGATGGGAAAACAAGCCGTTAACAAGAAATTTATTCTGAACCTTTTAAAGTGAATTATGTGCATTTTAAGTCGGGCAATTCATAAAATATGAAATTCTATGTTTGGAAGAAGATCAGAAAGCGTTTAACAAAACAGCACGCCTGATGAAAATGAAGATTTAGCAATCTTTAAACACATTTTTCTACATTCCACGTGTAAATTTGACACAAAGTTTTACGTAAATACTAATGAATTCTCTTAATGTATATCTTTCACTGTAATTTTTAGAAAATATGACGTTTAAGATACTTTTCTGAATTCTTACTAATTCTTACTAATTCATTTGTTCTGATACAGTAACTTTATTATTTTTGTGTACCTAATAACTTTAAAATTATTCAAATTTTCACATCGAAATATTTGAGCAACCGACTTCTGGCGGAGTCATATGTTCCTCTTATCTTATTCCCTATCTTACCATTTACAATGTATATTGTTGAAATGTTATATTGGGGAATAATAAATAAATAAATTAATAAACAAAGTTTTTCAATTTGCGCATTTCATTTTAGCCTATGAGCAAAAATGAAGTTTCTTATTTAACTGCTTACATAAAATACTTAAATATTAAAACGTGTCAATAGAATCTAACCCTCATCGATTTTTCGGGAATAAAATTCTCTACCGGTCCTGTTACCATGTAAACTAAGTACACATCACGGCATTCACGGTATTCAAATTAATTAATCCTCCAGTTAACCCCATGCGCACTCCACTGCCACGAAACCGCGCCGCGTTGCAAAAGACTTTGCACCAACTGCAAACTCAACCTTTTAATTTATTATTTTTATTTTCAATATTTTCAATATTTACAAGACTTATCTTGACGATCAAGACTCTTCTGGTCCATTCATTGAGGTACTAAGAAGTTTTTATCATTAATTCATTAGGATTTCTGCAGAATAAAACGTTAACTGATAAATAAAATATTTAAAATAAAAATAATAAATTAAAAGGTGGTGTTTGCAATTGGAGCGAAGTCTTTTGCAATTCGGCGCGGTTTCTTGGCAGTGGAGTGGCATTCGCTTTATTAAAATGAATCTATTTTTTAACTTATTAGATCTTAATATTTCTCTAGAATTTGATGTTATTTGGATTGTTTGAATTAACATATCCATAATTAAATTGACTCTATTTAAAACAGACCACGACATAATTAATAAAACGTGGTTAAATTTTGAAAAATCAACAATTTCACCCACATTTTAAAATTTGATGGAGTAATATTCCTTGACAAAGGGCATTTTATTTTACGACGAGAGAAATTTTCGATTCTAGATTTTGAATTTCATCTCATCAATTTATGTTATCTTACTAGGGAGGTCATTTTTGGATCCAAAAGGTTTCGGGCTGAAACTTTGCAGGGTGATAGCTGAGAAAATTTTATTAGTGCACACAAAAAATTGTCCTGCACTGGGGGGTTTAAGTGGGTTAAAAAATGGTTCAAAGTTACCAACCTCAAAATTCCTGTAGAAAACAGTAAAAAACCATCAAATTTTGCTGTCGACAATTTATTCAATTATAACGAAACCAACGGCAGCAGCATCGGTGGTCAAGTGGTTAAGCGGTTCGTCATTCAACAAAAAGGTATCAAGTTCAATTCCTCACGTCGGCATTAAATTTATTTCATTTGTTCATTTCGATTCACAAATTTATTGAAAAAATTTACAAGTTTTTTCGGTCTTTTGGACTTATGATGATAACATCCAAAAAAGAGTTAAAATTTTTAAAAATTTCATTTTAAGAGACTGAATAGTGTATTTTCCAAAAAATTACATTTTTTTGGCCCTCTGGACTTTCCGCTGTTAGAAGGCTGTTGGAAGGCTGGAATGGTTTGGCGGTGGGTTTGCATGTGTTTTCATAATAATTACGTACAAAATCAGTGCAGTTATCGATACGGTGACATATCGGCACAGCTATCCAACAGATTCCTAACAATTTTCAGCAAGTTTACGAAAACTCACAAACCGTCCAACCATCAACCCTAACCCTTGGACCTGACATTGACTTGGACTTTGACAACCCAAATTTTTTTTTAATTTTTAAATTTCATTTTAAGAGTCTGAATAGCATTGTCAACGTTATAGTAAGCGATTTAAATGGTTCATGAGACTCTGCACATCCTTCGTGACGATACATGTCACTATGTCTCGCAGGAAAGGTGCACCTGCTCGGACGATGTGTGGTTTTTTCGTGAAGTTTCTGTAAACTGTTAGAACTCTGTTCAATTATGTTGATTACCGCACTGATCAGCACTGATATTGTTCAAAATAGTTATGAAAAGACACGCAAACCCGCCTCCAGGTCATTCCAGCCATCAAACAGCGGAAAGTCCAGAGGGCCAAAAAAATGTAGTTTTTTGGAAAATACACTATTCAGTCTCTTAAAATGAAATTTTTTAAAAATTTAACTCTTTTTTGGATGTTATCATCATAAGTCCAAAAGACCGAAAAAACTTGTAAATTTTTTCAATAAATTTGTGAATCGAAATGAACAAATGAAATAAATTTAATGCCGACGTGAGGAATTGAACTTGATACCTTTTTGTTGAATGACGAACCGCTTAACCACTTGACCACCGATGCTGCTGCCGTTGGTTTCGTTATAATTGAATAAATTGTCGACAGCAAAATTTGATGGTTTTTTACTGTTTTCTACAGGAATTTTGAGGTTGGTAACTTTGAACCTTTTTTTAACCTACTTAAACCCCCCAGTGCAGGACAATTTTTTGTGTGCACTAATAAAATTTTCTCAGCTATCACCCTGCAAAGTTTCAGCCCGAAACCTTTTGGATCCAAAAATGACCTCCCTAGTTAATTGCGGCACAAATTTTGGAAGATTATTTTTCTCTTCCACCGATCTGTGAAAATGACATTAATTAATGTTATTGTCCTTTTCAGAGGTTGGTGCCTAATGGAAGAGGAAAAAAATTAGGATGGAATGAGGTTCTCGTTTGGACGGCCTCTTTTTTTAGACGGCCATTCTTTTTTACGAAATTATGAGCAGCACATATTTAAGAGGAATTGAGAAAAATGTTTTTTGTTGCCCCATCATTTTCTCTTCATTTATTACTCTTCCATTAGGCACTGATCTCTGAAAAAGGCAATAATATTAGTCTATAATCACGCCAAACGAAGTAGTAATATCAAGAGCGTTTTAGAGCTTTCATAAACAAAATTTTTTCGGGATATACATATTGTCATGGATTAACAACAAAAACTCTAAATTCACGTGAAAAATTCGGTAAAAATTTAAATGTGGAATATACGTTGAAAATTGCAAAATCGTTCCTTCCTTTTAGCATGTTAGCGACAATTGAGTTAAAATATAGACGTTAAATAAACTATAATGACAAATCTAAAAACTGCAAAAACCTATAGTATAACAAAAATCTGGACAATGCGCAGATGCGTGGTCTCAACATGAGGTCGTATCACACATACATTCCCAAATAACAACATAAATCCTCAAAATTCATTTTGTCGACTTGCACCAACTGCGGAAGACTCGCACGTGCTCTCGAAATGGTACCCCGGGGAGATTTGATGATAGAAGCAGCCGCGCGGCAGCTCATTTACGACCACCTCTTGAGCGCACAGCCATCAGGTCAATTAATCATCTCACCACCGTCTACCGTATATTCCTATTCCCTTATGGGGTGACGTCTGACATTCCTCTTCATATGTTTGTGAGCAAAAATGAATATACAATTTATTTACAACCCATAAACAAACTATCAAAATGATAAAAATTAATCAATGCTATAAATTATATCCTCCTTTTTATTCATACAACTTCATCATTTCCAAATTTTGATTATCCCATCGCTTCCGGCGGAAACAAGTATATCCGACGATAGCATTATCAAATCCGTGATAGGAGTTCTATGATGAGTCGTTGGCTAAAAATACAAATTAACAAAGTGCTTTACTAGCAAAGTTACTCTCGTCTCCATTGGCACAATTCTTCGGCTCTCCTGAGCTTCCGTGTCCGGTATTCTCCTTTCCCGTATAACAGACACCTTCGTCGCTGGGTCGATTGTTTCCTCAAAAATAGCCCGCGACGATTGCCTTCCCCTGGGTGCCACCGACAAAACCTCACACCCAGTCGCTTTCAATGGATTCCATTTACGAAGTGTTCCCTTCGTATCACCCGTGTATACGTGTCCGGTATCACTGCACACGCACAACGCTCTCGTTTCCATTGAAGACAAATCTGGATAATATTGTTGCGATTCTTTCGAATAGTTGAGTATATCAGGACCACCCGTCCAAAACACCTGCTTCCTAAACACTTGGCGACAACATTCAATTCGAATTCTGAACATTCCCACCTCATCGGCTGCGCACTGATATCCATTGCACTGACATCTCCGTGTAGATTAAATGCCACGTAAATCTCCGGATTCTCAATCCTCGACATTGTATTCGCCCAAATTCCAACTGGCCGCAACATCGGATCTGGCGATTTCCATGAATGAACCTCTTCGCGGAATCTCAAATCATACAAGAGCATGGATCCATCAACAGCACCCAAAACCATCCACGATCTTTGCCACGGATCAATTGTCGAACAAGTTATCTAAATAAATATATTTTTATTTTATTTAACAGCTTTGAATTGTCTCTAACCAAACCGCGCGCATCCTTAATCTTCTTTCTCCACACATCGTGACGACCAAGTGGTCCATTTGTCGATCCAACTCTAAATTTTCAAAAATATTCTCTAATTTATCCAGCCGTGAGTCGTATGACACGGAAATATAAAATGGAAAGCTTTTTTTGAATTAATTTGCGCTTTAAATTTATTTTTGTATTTATTATATATATATATATATATATCTTGTCGTGTCGATCTGGAGAATTGATGATCTGGACTGAGCCGGAAACGTTGAAACTTTGACCTATTGAAATAACGAGCTCCTTTTGGAACAATTAAAAAATGGGCGCATGTTAGCCTGATAAGAATAATATTTAAGTATTGTCCTTTTCAATAAAACATGCAGAATGAAAAAGTAAACATTTAAGGAATAAGTTGTTCTACCGTGCGGGTAATTGTCGGAATTAAGTTCAGAAAAGGAATCTGTAAACCGTAAAGAATAAAAATGAAAAAAAACGGAATCATATGTAAAAAGTTAGAAGCTACAATATATCATACACGCTAAATTTTTATGTAATTAAGGTTTTGCTATCATTAAAAGTATTTTATTGATCTTTACGTGTAAGTTAAAACATAATTTGACATAGACACAGACACAACCTCAAATAAAACTATTTTTATGTTGGAATCTAAAACTCTAAACAAAAAACTATTAAGAAACATAATACCGATCTCTCATATCAAATGCTCTGTACATAAAAACTTTCGCAACATCACGAACCCTAATCAATCATCGTCAGATTTCTATTTTAAAACATGTCGCTTCCAGGGTTACTTTTAATTTCAACCATCCCAATTCGAATATATACGTACCTTAGATCAAGCCCATACAATACACCATGGTGCGTCCTTAAAACACACATGTCTCCGCTAGTATGTACTTCCAATGGGAATCCGTCGTTATCGGGCACCTGAACCTTTGTCTGCACCTTTGCCGCACCTCTTGACACATCCGCCCATCTTACATAACCATCTTGTGACGCGGCACATATTAGAGAGTCGCACCATCCAACAGATCGAACCTTTTCATGAGCCCCATCTGAATAACATATTTCCAATTAATGGTACCACAAATGCAATATTATTAAACCTGCCGGCGTCCAGGTGTCCTCACTTCGCGCCGCGCCGTATCCCTGACCCAACACGCTTGACTTTTTCCAAATTTTAACCGTTCCATCAACACTACTACTTGCAAACAACTCTAAGTCATTAGAGGCGGCCAATCTGAAACAATATATATTACCATAGAAGACCATTGTTTTCACAAACTTGGTGATTCGATCCGAATGTTCGTGTAAATGTGTGATAATTGTACCTCCAATCGAAAATTTTCCACTTCTTTGCGCTGGTAAGGAAGCTGACGAATCAATTGACTTATTTGAGATGTTTCGCGAGTGTAGTTCGTTTAAATGAGACAAGGTCGCATTGAGCTGTGTTTGATAGACAAGACTGCGTACTTCAAACAATATTTATATTATAATCTTTCATGTTGTAAAAATTACGATTTGCTGTCCCGTTTCCGGTGACAGTTCGTTCTTCTTCGTACGGAACCTCACTATCAGCAAATATTGTATCCTTTCGATCTAATTTACGCTAAAACAGGCATTCAAATGTCATATAATTACTATTATTATTATATCAAACCGAATTGCTCGAGGCGTTTCTTTTGTATGAGAACTTTTTCCTTTGAACAGAACTATTAGCATTTGAAGACAAATCGATCATTCCTACATGTCTTGTTAGCATCGATTCCATACCCGCACTTCAAAATCACGTCAGGTTGACTTTAAAAAAAAATAAACTAACGTATTTCTAGTATTAGCCATCTCAACCAACATCTTCCTGAACGCGAACATGGCCTTCAGCAAACGATCCTTCGATTCCAGCGACATTTTCAAATTCCTCTCCTCTGATATTGACGACCTTCTTGCGTCATGTCTAGCAATAATCCCAGCTTCAGTTCTAGCAAATATTCGTGTAAACCATTGCGCATTCGAATCAAAAGGTGCATTATTATTAAAATGTGCTTCAAGAAGCTGCTCAAGTTGGCGAGTATCATCCAAGCTCATCTCGACAATCCTGCACCAAATATCCCGCGGTATTGGTTCGATGAGGGAGTTGAAAAGGACCATCTGAAAGAACACCTATTGCAATAGACTAAAATAAACTATGCAATACCTTGCTCTTTAAAGAAAGAAGTTTTTTCTTGGACTCAACTACAAATGGTCGGACCTTTGGTAAAATCTTCACATGAATATCAGCCATGTGCCATTTTTTATCAAGAGCGCAAAGGATTTCACAAACCAATAATCTCATCCATTCATTCTATTAAATATAAAACATATGTTAGCATTTAAATAATAAAAATTTACCGGATGAACTAAAAACGGTAGCACGTTTACTAACAAGTCCATGACCTCCTTCCTGTCCAAAATCTGTACAAAAATTTGACGTTCGTCGAAATAAAACAATTAGACTTACATCATTCCGTATCAGAACATATAAACATCCCAATGTCTTAATGACGATATTCTCCTCAAAATCTTGTAAACCTTGCTGAATCAACGCCACCTTTCCCCGTGTTTCCTTTTGTAAGCAAATTGGAAGCACATCAAAGAACGCTGCACGCAACCTCCACTCAGTTTTGACATTGATGAAAGTTATCAACAATTTGATAAGACTATCGGAAGCTTCAACATAAATTTTGTATTTATCGGATAAATATTTTCTACCTTTCATTTTCATATAGAAGTCATTAAGCTGCCGGAGTGATGTTGCCTCGAGCATGCATAATTTGACCATTGGCTCACTCAAGCAGAGCCACGTGACAATAGTCGACACGCAGTTGTAAAGCGCTGCCGAATCATCATTGAAGCTTTGTGGTAAATGAGTGGCATCTGCAAGTATATAATTTTAATTTGTTGTAATCGAAATCCGCCTTTTTGAATTCCGGGTTACGTTTTCTTAATTTAATTCTAAATTGGGTATTTTTTTAGAAGTTAAAAGTTCTGGATTACGAAATTATATTGTCCTTTTCAGAGATCGGTGCCTAATGGAAGAGGAAAAAAATTAGGATGGAATGAGGTTCTCGTTTGGACGGCCTCTCTTTTTAGACGGTCATTCTTTTTTACGAAATTATGGGCAGCACATATTTAAGAGGAATTGAGAAAAATGTTTTTTGAGGTCCCATCATTTTCTCTTCTTTTATTACTCTTCCATTAGGCACCGATCTCTGAAAAGGACAATAACTTATTAAACACTACGATACATTTCTTCGTTATTTCTCTTTTTAAGCTGGCAAATAACGTTTTTTTAGAATTTAAAGAGAAATTAAAATTTTCTAAATTGTTTCGTTCGACAGATATTAGAAAATATAGTAAAACGGTTAACCTGTTTGATTATTATCAGATATAGATAACTCGTCATCATAGTTTGCTGCCCTAATATCCCGTCCCGCGATCAAAAATCTGTACGCCGACACTGCTAATGAACCCAACACCTTTGCAATAGCAAAAGTCACATTCTGAGCGCAGGAATCTGTTTGTAAACTTATCTGAACATTTATTTAAATAAATTCAATGATAACACTTTTCTTACCAATTCAGGAAAGAGGTAATCGACGAAAGTCAACGATTCTTCATACGTTTTCGGAGTGACGGTTTCGAGGATTTTTGCTGATAATGTGATAGCACTTGCACGAACTTGAGATTCTGGATCGTTCATGTAATGCACAAAGTAGGGAAGCATTCGATCAATAGCAATGCTTGACTCGCAAATAGTACTCATATCAACAAGAAGCTTCATAGCGTCCTTCAAAAATAAATCAATAATAAATTAATAAATCTGTAAAAATACCGTTTTGGCTTGAATCGTGCGAAGGGCTCTCATGTTAGAAGTAACGAGAGAGACAAATAAAACAACAAACTGTTTGTTATCATCACTTGAAGTTAATTGTGACCACCATGTTGTTTTTTCCCTTTTTAACTTTGCTATAACATCGTCCGGCTCAACATAAGCCATTTCCAATGATTGACTAAAATCATCAACAGAATCTTCTTTCGCTGTTCCACAAGATCCAAATAATGGTCGAAATACGTCCAAATAATGGAAAAGAAATGACTCAAGAATGACTGGGAAGGAGAACGCCGCACCACTAAGCTGAAAGCTTAAGTAAAGATAATTAACATTTTACTTGTGTTACCACAGCATTTGCTGATAATCGTAGTGTAGGTTCACGATTCAGCAATAATTTTAAGAGCGGTCTGAATTGAGCAGGAACGTCCTTTTGTAGCCTTAATTTAAGATTTCTGTTGATACAATTTTGTAAATAAAACCTATCTAGAACATTTGCAGCATCAGAATTGCTCATAGTACTATATTCGCATAATTCCCCGTAGGTGAATGCCGGCTTGCCATCATTTAACAGCTCATAAACAATGCATCCGGCGCTGAATACATCCATAGAAGGTTCCAATTTACCTCAAATAAAATAACTTATTTAATCTATTTAATTTGTTCCTACCGAATATATCGTTCGACCCTTCGTTGTTGATCTTTTCATAATCAGAAGATGACAGAAACCGTTCTGGTGCAATATAACATGACTGGCGTCTGCTTGTATCAAAGAAAAAGGTAAATGATGACGGATTTTCTCTCGATAGATATTTGGGCTTGAACGGCGCGAAGTCGGTGATTTGCAGCCAGTTTGAGGAGGAGATTAGAACATTTTGCGACTTTAAATCTCCATGGCATACATTCGCCGCTTCGCATTGTGATAATGCTTTAAAAAGCAGGAAGATGTACCAAATCTTTTCCGGATAAACTACGAACGGTCTAGTACTCAAACGATCAAATAGAGTATGCTTTTGATAGGATCGAAGCATGACCGCATATTTTGGTTTCACCTATTTAATATACACTTTCAGCATGACCCTTACACCCATATTCCCTTACCAATACTTTTTTCACAGGGCAGCAGTTTGGTGCACGCGCTAGCGATTTTCTTATATCTATGATCAGACTAGGATACGGATCGAGACTTGCATTATCCTGCCTAACATAAACTTTGTATACGAATACGCCCTCCGATGTTCTTCCTTTTGCCACTTTCATGAACCGTGTACTACCAAGACTAAAATGTTTCATAAGATTTGTAAAAAATATATCCAACAAACTTTTCTATTGAATCGCATGACAAATCTGATAAATATGCATCGACAGTTAGAATTTCCGATGGATTAGTGGTGAATAATGAGTTTACATTACCCATTCTAAAATTAGTAATTTTTTATTGTAATTTCTTAATAAAATTGTTTTAAATTTATTATAAAAATAATAGCGCGGAGAACTAAGAGAGGTATAACGAAAAGTAAGATAATTTAATGGAAGAGAGAATATACGGCCAAATTTTATTTCGATACTGACACGTCCATTTGGTCAATTTAATACTGGGATAACTATTATTCGAAAACTTAATATATATTTAAAACAAGGAGGATAAAAAAAGTGTAATATAATAGAAAAATAATAATCAAATAATTTCTCATTCTTCAAAGATTTGAAAAAGTTAATAAACAAATTGTTCACAAAACGTTCTTAACAAAATTGATCATTAAACAGTTTCTTGTAAATTTAAGAACTATATAGGAATATAGAATTTGAAGAATTGTTTCTGATTTCAACTTTTACCAGTAAATTGCAATTGTCAGCAAAATTAAAGAACATTGAAAGTTTGGAAAACCGACGTTCCTAAATTAACCAACACTGCTCACAGATTTATGCAGTACCTAATTTGTCAATTTAATTTGTTATGCAACGCTACGTCAATGTCCAGCAATTCAGGAAATAAAATTCTCACAAATGAAACGACTCACGTGATCAAACTACAAATATCACATGCTTGTTATTGTTTGTGTCAACTCATTTGTTCAATATGTTTCAAATCGATCAACTCCATTGCTCATTATAACTTTATTGTTTATTTTTATTTTTTTGTTTTCTCTATTTTTCTTGATTTATTTTGAAATTGCTACCAAATATTTACCCAAAAAAATAATTACCTAATTTCTGATATTAGAGTTAGATAGTTATTAGAGAAGTACAATATTTTTAAAGATGGAAACAACAAGATAGGCTTATTTTACTAAACTTTATAAAATACCTTAAGTATAGAAAAGGTTGCTTAATCTAAAATATGGACATATATTGATATCAATACCAGGGTTGCACGGAATTCAATCTTCCATTTTCCGTTTTCCGTTTTCAGTCGTTTTTTGAGTTCCATTTCCGTTTTCCGTCGTCCGTTTGAAAAAATTCCATTTCCGTTTTCGTTGTCCGTTTCAAAAAATAATTACCATTTCCGTTTTCCTTCATCCGTTTGAAACAAGATCGATTTCCGAGCAACCCTGATAAATACGTATAACCTCTAAATTCTCGATGAAAACAAAAGAGCATAAAAATAATTTTCATTTAAATATTTAACGCAAATTTAAAGGATGTTCTGGAGTTCTTAGTAGTAGGTATATAGAGAAATGTTATACATATTATTATAGCAACTGCCTAACATTTAAGATCTTGTAAAGGTTCTAAAAATACCAAACTTTTCTCTCATTCTCAGGGAAACTCTCTAGCTTTAGCAAATCTCCTTTCACTGGTGAATCAGAACGCGTCGGATGAGTACAAAACGCGCATCGGCCACGGACGAAAAAGCGTTTAATAAGAATTATTCAAACTTTGACAGTCCAGATTTCCTCGCGGGAAATGAAATAAATTATAGACATAATTAAAGTATAATGACAAAAAACGCTACAAATTTCAAGCTCATTAGAGGCAAGGTCAATAAAATAAATTAAAATTGAAATAAAGGATTTTAAAATGGAATTATTATATAAAAATTTACGGTATGTTTATGTGTTTCAAGTATTATGTGTACAGTAAACATATTTCTTCTCTCTTAGCCTGCTGCTGAATACTTAAAATCGATGTTTTTAAGATTTCTCTCGTGAACGAAGAGTGTTTTGTTTGCGTGGAGATTGACCAGTGTTTCTAACCCCCTAAAAGTCGCATTTTTAAGCTTACGGTCAATAGACTCCTTCTGATTTAATCATCCGAAACGAATTCACACTTCTAAAACCAATAAATGATTATTCTAGCTAGAATAAATTCTAGTTTATCTTTTATTTTTCAAACTACTTCTAATCGTTATCAGTAGAGGATTATTACAATGAATTCCTTTTTGTAATTTATTTTTCTCCCCAGTAAATGATTACTTATAATAACAAAAGGAATTGTTACACACTGAAACAAGCTTTTTTCGTTTAGTTTTAGTTCAAATCTTTGCACCCATTTCCGTTAACGAAAACATATTGTTCTCTAACAACAATTTTTGTCGGTTCAGTGTGATAAATCTTTAATTACGGTGTCCTATAAATTCTATATTTGTGTTAATTGTAAGGTTTACATTATATATTTATTATTTACATTTACATTATATATATATATATATATATATATATATATATATATATATATATATATATATATATATATATATATATATATATATATATATATATATATATATATATATATATATATATATATATATATATATATATATATATATATATATATATATATATATATATATATATATATATATATATAACTGGTTCTCTAGCTTTCTGAGATGTCCGTTCTGGCGAGGTTTTCGATTAATCCATTAGTGTTAACATTTATTAGTGAAATCATATTTCTTTTAAACATAAAACTCCGCAAATTCACTTATAAAGGCACCTATCTGCAATTTTTTATTAAAATCTGACTGAGATGGCAAAAAATTTGACGATGCATTGCAGATCTCCGCGTTGCGTCAATTACCTAAAAATAGAGTGTTGTCTTTTGTCTCTCTCTATTTATAATGGTCTTGCTGCGCAGCGGCTCGCAACGCGCCGTCAAAATATTTAAAATTGCCTATAGAAATTGCCTATATATATTTTTTAAACGAACCCTACGGTTTCTTTTTTGTATGTTTTTGTGGTATTTTAATATTACTTTTCCTCACGTGTCTAGTACACGTCTTTTAAATAATTAAATATATTTTATAGTCAAATCTATTTTAAAAGATGTCACACAAATTGTCACAACACCAATTGAAAATTATGGTTTTTCCATTCTCTGAACAGTTTTACGTGTAAAATATAAATAAATTTTGTTTGCCAATATATTATCTTCCGATAAAGTATCGTAAATACCGAAGCCCTTATTATAATATTAGATTGAAGCTACTTAAATGAGCTCCTGTTTTTACAAATTTTTGGCGAACAAAGTTGGCGAGCAATCTTGTTTTGCGCATATCGATGCACGCCATAATCGATTTCTTGATTTATTGATCATTGGAGTCACGTGTTTGTTCCAAATCATTTTTATTATAAAACAATGTAAACACCAACAACAATTTTCAACGAAATGACCTTGAATATACCTAATTTTCATCATATTAGCTATTTATTTTGCAAAACCTGCCATCTCCGCCCGCCTGCAATTGGTTTAAATGCACATTTTGTCAATAACAACAATCTTAATGTTCTTATCAATTATGTGTGTGTTTTTTTAGTGATTATCATCTTTACTTCAAATTCTTGATCATCATCATCAGTTAAGTTGGAATGTTCTATCAAATTGTAATTGTTCCTTAATCAGTGTGGATGTATATTGTTTATTGAGATGTTCATGCACTTTCCCTCCTTTAATAATCGCCAGCTTTTGTCTTGTTTCTTATCAATTGTGCAACACTGTCTTTTTTCTTGATAGGTTTTCTTATAAATTGCCTTATGTTTTGCAGATTTTATCGAGTTTGATAATTTACATTGTTCAAAGATTCTAAGTTTGTCATTTTTCATTCGGTTTTTAATCTTTAATTATTTTTGTCTGCCATTTCAACTCTGTCTCAAAATTATCCACAGATATTGAAATATATGAAACTATAATTTTGTTCGGAAGAGGGTTATTTAATAGATACTAAATATGACGGGGGTTTGGGACGTTGGGACGAAGTAAAATATATTTTTGTCGCAGATACAACGTGAATAATGAGAAATAGAGAAGCAGAACAACTAGATCGTGTTATCCGCGAAGTTTTGTTTTTTATATACGAAAATTATATATTAAAAACAGCGCTTCGAAGCTTTGTCGCCATAAAAAGACAAATATGTTCTGCGACACAGCTCGCACTCATCCCATATTATATATAATTATTGCAAACCAAATTAAAGTTGATTTTACCATCGCATTGTTAGTGTCGAAATTTTAGTCCACACATTTATTTAAAGCTTGTTCTAATAGATTATACGTAGTTGTATATTGGTGAGTATTCTGACTTTATTTTATAAATGGAACAATATCATTAAAATTCGGAGAAAATACGTGAACAAAACCGCGGACTAAAGTTTACAAGGCCACGACAAAAATCAGAATAACTTGATGTGTCATTGTCTATACGATATTTTGCCTCAAAATGGGTCTTCATTGGTCTTGTTTGGGCAAATAATGAACAGTGTCGATTTAATTTTGATAGTTTCTTTCACGTAATTTCTTACAAGGGAAGTCAAGTTCGCTTGCGATTTTTATGCGACTTGCACCATTGATAGATTCGGCTGCTCTGATTCCAAATCCGCTTTCAAAATCTTCGCAATTTTTCTCTGAGCCGAGATATGAGCCGCCAAAGATCAAATTATCATGATAGTTATGGACGGAATTCCGTATTCCGTGTTCCGTATTCCGAACATTGAATGTTTGTTCCGCACTCCAAATTTAACGTTTAAACTGAAAGCTCGGAAAACGTCCTCAGAAATAGTTTTTCGTTCATAGAAGAAATGTTCTATTTTGTTTAGAATGTGCGTGACAAGTTTACGTGAAAAGTATTCTGAAGTTAATACGGGAAAGCTTATAATATACTTTAAAATATTTTAAAATGCGCATTTCCACATGGCGTGTGTTCCATATTCCGAAATTGAAAATTTCTATTCCGTCCATCACTGGTCTTTACCGTTCTACTTGTAAATTCCTTGTTAACGGAAAAATGTGAATTTGAAAATTGGTTTTATGACGAGTCAGCATACTCAAAGATTAGTCCAACCACATCTGACGATGATCGACTATCCAAGTTAGGAGAGAATGATTAGGAAATGGAAATGAGTTTGTATTCACAAAAGATCTGCTTACTCTCTGCTGGACACAGGCACTGTTACTACGATTATCTATCTTTTGTTCCTTTAACGATGGGAACCTGATGTCCTAAAAATAATCCTAGCTAGCTTCTTTGTACATAAATTGATTTCAATTATAGTCGTCGCCAAATGCGATTACCACCGCAAAATGTGGCGCACTTTTTTAAATATTATTTTTTCAATTAATTTTTATGATTTTTATTATTTCCCACATTTACACTACGATTGAAACAACATCTAAAACATATTCTTCAATTTATTTAAGCAAAAACAGTATAGAACGAGCATAAACAAGAAAATAATCATAAAAATTAAATGAAAAAATAATATTTAAAAAAGTGCGCCACATTTTGCGGTGGTAATCACATTTGGCGACTATACATTCATTCTGATAAAAAGACTATATTATCAAAATCTAGGAATATGAATAGTTTGATTTTATCATTTTTGAATTATTTTCAATGGTCTTAATGAGAACGTGAATAAATATTCAATTTATTTTAAAAAATTTCTCTGTTTTTCATTATATTTCTTCAAAATTTCTTGATCACGTCAGATTTATTACTTTTATTTTTTATAAAAATAAAATTGGAATTGTCAATTTCTCAGATTTTGATAATACATTCTGATATATAGTCGTCGCCAAATTCGATTACCGCTGCAAATTGTGGCGCACTTTTTAAATATTATTTTTTCATTTAATTTTCATGATTATTTTCTTGTTTATGCTCGTTCTATACTGTTTTTGCTTAAATAAATTGAAGAATATGTTTTAGATGTTGTTTCAATCGTAGAATAAATGTGGAAAATAATAAATAATCATGAAAATTAAATGAAAAAATAATATTTAAAAAGTGCGCCACACTTTGCGGCGGTAATCGCATTTGGCGACGACTATATTTAATTTTTTAATAAGAAATGAGACCTCGTTTAATTCACGGCACCCGCAAATCACGATTTTAAAAATTTTGCCTTGTTATACTCTTTTCCACAACACTATTCTTTTTTTTTTGAAAGATTTTTAGATAGTTTAAGTAATAAAACTGATATAATATATAGATAAAGTTTTGAAGCATTAAATGATAAAAAAAACTAAATAAAGTTTCGAAGCGTTAAATGAGCCAGTGCTTTAATGATATCGTGTGGTGTACATCCGCAGTAATGTTTACTCATTTCACGGAATCAGGTAATATGGCAGCACTCCAAATTAAAGTTTTTTTACTGTCGTGGTGGTATGTTACAGTAATATTTTCAAAGAAACGTATATTTGAGCGACAATGCTACAAAAACGACTTTAGACTTTCCACGTCTCCATCTAGTTTCTGAATGTAAATCTCCCTATGAGATTGACCCGGTGAGAGGGACCCGGCCAGTCCCGAGTCCCGGGTTTTGAAATTTTCAATTTTTTAAAAATTACCCGCCCGAAATTCCAAAAAACGGGGTCACTCCTATCACTGGTGCATAGGGACCATTGATGGGAGGGACAAAGGATGGAGGCACCCGGGGCTCCGGACGGGGACTTTCCTTTTTCTCTACTCAGGAACCCTTTTTTTTGGTAAAAGTCCCGGGCCGGAGAGAGTCCCTCCCATCACTACTATGCACGCCAATTGCAATCTTATGTTAGAAATTTAAGCGAAGAAAATTTTCTAGTTCTATTTCAGGATTTTAGATATTTTAAGACAAGTTTATTAAATTTACGTAAAAAACTTATTTACTATTATTACATGGAAATTAATTAGTAACGCTTAAAAATGCGAAAAATTTCGTGTTCATTTGGCGTGACTCTTTATAAAATTATAAATGTTATTGATAATATACCAAAGTAGTTCTACTCTAATTCTACTCTAATATCTCTTTCTACTAATATGCATTTTTTACTTTATATATGTGTGTTTCCTAATTTATTCATCTTAACTTGGATCTTTGTGTTTTTTCAAGTTTCTACTAATTCAGTTATACTATACAATTTTTATAACGCAATTTTTGTAAAATCCACACAACAACTCAGTTCGGGTGTAAAGTTCAATTGACCGATAAAAATTCGACCTTTGTTAAGATAATCAGCCCTTGAGATGAATATTTATTTTCGAGTTCTTACACGCAGGCTCAAGAGAGTTTGCGGCGATTTGTCGGCTCCATTTTAGCGTGAAATGTTCGAAAAGCGGCGTGCTAACAAGTATTTGCTCGAAAGAAACATCACAAGTACCTTGAGCTTAATTTAACTTGTCGCTGGTTTATTTTTAACAATATTTCGGCGGAAGTAAACAATAGTATTTAAGTAGTTTGAGGAGTTGTTGTTTGATCCGTTTTTTTTGAAAGATAAATATATTTATTGTTTTCGTTTTCGACTGGTTTTGAATTACAAAAAAGCAGATCTTGATTGGAAAACTTTGAAATCAATACAAGGCGTCGAAAGTTTAAGTATTGGCTTATTGGAGCTGGAGTAGTTTATATAGCATCAGGTTAGATTTTTATATAAAAGCCTGATTAAAATACTTTTTAAACCCGAAAAGAGAGATCAAATGAAATATTTGGATGCAAAGTTTCTCTGTAAGCCTTCTGAAAAAAAGTGAGAATGTGAATTCACTGTACGAAATAAATTTATCACAGAATCTAACTTTGTGGCAATATAAGTTATATTTCTGAATGAAATATAACATTCTTCCTTTCCCCATATTTTCCTGGAAACGATAATAAAATTGTTTCACGTCAAATAGTACGTTTAAATTGAGAGAGAGCTAAGAAAAGGTGCTCAGATAGCACGCCAAATGAAAATGACGATTTTACAAAATTTAAATGAATTTTATTATCGCCTACGTGTAAATTTAAACCTAATTTTCACGTAAACTTTACAGTCTTTCTTTAAAAGCTTTAAGTTTTTGAAATTTTAGATTTATGTGACTTTTTTGAGATCCTATTTTTACCAGTTAATTTGGTGTGAGATAGAATCTTACAAGTATTTCCGTATAAGTTTCTTATTATAATTTAGTTGTCAAAATAAAGTTGCAAGTAATATTTAATTAATGCGTTTAAGATTTTAAGATTTAATAAATGTTAATGGTGTGATGTGGTGTGCAGTTGTTTTCTAAAAAGATCCGTAAAAACATTTAATGCGCCTAGAAGTTAAAATTTTTTCATTCAAAACCCGGGCAAAGTTCAAATAAAATTTTTTATTATGGTCATAATGTGCAAGTTAGAATAGTCCATTTTATTTTAGATCTAAACAGGTGATAAATGACGGAAGCAAAATCATGAGCATCATCACATGCTCAATGATTATAATCCAAATAAAAAATGATTGGAAAGAGAAGAGGAAGTGAAAATAATGGCTTTCTAGGTTTGATTGGTTTCATTTTTCAGTTTTGTTAAGAATAAGAATGTTATTTGTTTTATATTTTTGATTTTTGATATTAATGAATGTAGAGGTTTGAAGATAATTTCACTAAAAGGGAATTAGAAAGAAATAAATAGTTTTGTCATATTTTATTGATTATAAAATGGTGTAGCCTTTCCGAGGAGCAAAACTTTTCCCAGAAAATTAATGGCCGTGGATGAGTGCAATACGCGGACGCGGTCATTAAAGCAGTAGCGCTTTTCCTCGACTAATATTTTAATTTGCGCGCCAAATAGAAAATTACTATTTAAACGTGTATTACTAACTTACACGTATTTTTCTTATACAACTGAGGCCGTATGAAAGAACGTATTTAACTGTTAATGGTAAATCAGTGATTAAGTAGGTTTCTAAGAAAGTGTAAATAAATGTGTGCAAGAAATAATATTTAAATTGCAAAATTGATTGAAAAATATATTTCATTTACTTATCAATGATTTACCATCACCGTTTAACAGATAAATACGTTCTTGCATACGGCCTCTGGACTCGACATTTTTTCTATCCCGTCTTAAACTATCTAAAAACATGCGCATCTTATTGAAATTTGCAAAATGAGCATCTTTTCTGAGCTCCCAACTTAACCATTCAATTTGGGACGAATTTGTAGTTTTTGATACTTTATTTTTCCACTTTTATATGAGTTTTCACGCGTTTTTAATAACGTTTTTTGCGAATAAAATAAACACAATTTCTCCCAACAAAATACCAAAAAATTAGCAATTTCCCAATCAGAAGCAGCTCTATAACGACGACCCTCAGCTATCGTGGAAATTTTTGTCCCTTAAACGATTGTAATATCAACATTATAAGACTAAACCATTTAGAATTATCATTTAGAAATTACGAGTTCCCATGTTAATTTTATCTTTCCGCGGCAATTTGCGAGATTCAATTACGTTTTTCTTAATTCTGTGTCTACGCTACAGATTTAGATGATTATAAAAATATTTCGTTAAATACTATGCAGATAATTATTCACTCTTCTCATCTCTCATCAATGCGTTTCGTCTCAAAAAAATGGATAACACACATTGAAGAGGAATAGACGAAAAAGTCCTTTGTGGCGGTTTGGCCGTCCAAATGAGACTATCATTTTATTATTTTTTTGCTCTTCCATTACTCACCGATCTCTGAACTGTACAATATTTTCCAATGGGGAAGGAAGAAAATATCAATTTTCAGTATACTTCAGTTTTCGTCCCTCACACCTTGAACCGTTTTTATTTTTTAAAAATTTTGTAAAGATACTATTTTTGGACCTGTAAAATTTTGAAATAGAAAACATCGACCTGCAAAGTGTTAAACAATTCTAACAAGAATCTAACAAGAAAATTCTGGTAAGAGTTCAGGTGAAAACACGTCCACTGCTCCAAATTGAATGCTTAAGCTCAAAAAAGATGCTCATTTTGAAAATTTCATAAGAAGCGCATGTTTTTAAATAGTATAAGACTGGGAAGGTGTTAATTTATATGAAAATAATGCGTGCAAATCAGTAATATAAGTTTAAAAATTGAAAATATTCATTTCCATATTGAGTGCTTTCATTTGTTGTAAATATTTGACGTGAACTAGGTTGAATTCAATAACATAACTGTATATTTCTAGTTATTTTCATGTTCTATAAATAGAATTCACGATAGTCAAGTATTTCGAAACAAAACATCGACTAATATTCCCACTGAACGTTACTATTTGAGTCAATCGATCGAATCAAAATGAAGAAGCTCTTATTTACAAGTTCAAGTGTGTGCGAATTCAGAGAAAAAACTAATTTTGATCCAAATGAACAGTCAGCGAACAAATAGAAAAATAATATTTATTTATTTATTCGTTATTTGTACAAGAGAAACGTTTTCCACCCCCACTCTAACTGTCTCCTCGATGCTCATTCGGTCAAGAAGCTTCACCGGATCCAGCCATGGCCGCTGTTATAACCGCTTGTCTTGAAGATGCTGTCCTATCCATATTCACCGACCGGTTCGGCTCCTTTTTAAGGACAATTCCGATAGAATCGGATTTTGATTATCCGCACGAGAATTGTTTTTATGATTGTCTGCCGTCGATTGTTGTGCAAGAAACCAAAGGTGATTTTAGTTAGTTTGGGTCGCAAAGCATTCGATTGCAGAAGATGCGTTGATTAAAACAATTTTGGATGAAATTATAGACAAAGTAGCGGTTGTAGAGGAGACCATTGACACGTCGTGCACTTTTATAAGGTCGCAACAGTCGTGTAGAGCTCGAGCCATGCTCGAAGACAGGAATCATTCGGTTTCATTGGCGCCTGTTGTTAAGAATGTTAAGGCTGTTAAGAAGCCAAAGAAGAAGAAAGTGAAAAAGAGCGACGAGAAGAAGACAAAGAGCAAACGGTTCGTACTTGTTCCATTTTGTTTCTTTTTTATTATCATCTTGAACTTGATTTATTTATCCTTAATATTTCCTTAATTTCCGGCTTGAAACTTTAATATTCCTTTTTTTCGCGGAGAGGAGTGAGTAGGACAATTACAGTAAATTTCATATGCACGTCAATTGAAACGTTAAAGTGCTTAACACTATTTTCCCAGAAAACTATTATACTTAAAATATAATTTTGAATAGTCCTAGAAAACTGACGTGAAAATCGTTCTTTATTTTTTACGTGGAAATTAGCGAGACACGATTAAATATGAAAATATTAATATTTTCAATTTTTTATCATATTTATTATGATTTTTATTGTTTTTATCGCTAAAGTAAAATCAAGCTGTCACATTTATTTTTCTACAGCTCAGTTTACCCTATGGACTTGTTGATATTTCGATAGTTTGACTTGAAATAATCCCAATCGACTTCAAAACTAAGTTCATCCAAAGTTTAGGAAAACGTAATTGAATCCAGTAAAGTTGTAATATCACGCCAATTGGAAATTACTATTTTGCGATGTTTAAGAGTGTTTTTAAAGTTTTTACGGTTTTTTTTAGAAAAAATGTTCATGACAATTTAAACATTTTATTCTTAAACTATCTAAAAGTATTAATATCTTTCCAAAAAGTTAGATTTGAGCACGTTGACTGAGCTCATTTTATAACCATACAATTTGGTGTAATATTTTCGTCTGATGTTGATAAATATTGTTTGCTATTTTTCATTTTCTTATAACTTCAAGTCAGAAATCCTCCAATTTTTCTAGCAAAAATTGCAATAATTTTGATATATTTGGTTTGTTTGTCCTTCCAGAATTCCTCTTGCTTAATTAGAAATCGTAATAGTTTTTTTTTTGATTTTTTACGAGAATGAACATGAAAAAAGATTGGCAAAATCTCACGCGAGGATGAAAACGCCAATTGAAAACTAAAATATTTTCTAATATTTAAGTGAGTCTTTCAAGCTTGAAAGTGTTATTCCGGAATGCTGTTGCACTTCACTGCCACGAACAATGCGTATATTGCACAAAAAGTGTGGACAAATTGCAAAACCACACCCTTCCCTTATTATTTGAATTCTTTATATTTTTAGAATCATAACTTCTTCGAATTTGATTTAATTTGCGTTATGATCGTTTAGAGTTATTGATTAATGATTTATTAATTTGTTTTAAGGTTAAAAAACGATTTTCAAATCCTAAAAAAACAAAGAATTTAAATAAAAGGTGAAGGGCGTGGTTTGGCAATTTGTCCACACTTTTTTGCAAGATACGCATTGGTCGTGGCAGTGGAGTGCTGTTGAATATAATTTCAACCATTATATGTTGAACTATTAGTCGAGGAACTATATCATTCGCCGTTTCATCCAGTATTACTAAAACAATTCAATTACTATTAAACTTTTTTGAAATTAATGAACGACATTTTATTAAGAAAAGAAAAGAAAATTAAACTAAAAATATATATTTCACCCGTAATATATTGTGGGATAATGCTCTTGACAAGGGCTGATATTACATTTTTACATCCGAATTTTAATTTCACTCCTTTTTCGATTTTTAAGATTGTCTTATAGAAAACAATTGTCACGTTAAATTGCTTAGCATTTCTTAAATTTTCTAAATATCTCAAAGATTTTACAAATTGTGAGTTTAGAGAACATTTCCTGTGCTCTTGTTTTAACGAATACAATTGACATGGACAAGTAATATCTTTTAAACTCAAATATAATATATTTGGTAAGTTTGATGCTAAAGTTGTTATAGTTAGATGCTAAAGTTGTTATAATTGAGATTCTAAAGTAAACTTTTAATACTGTATATTCTTTATTTTTATTTGGCGTGTTGGAGAAATCGAACCGTTTTAGTTTTGTGACGTTAATATTGCCATATTATAATTATTATTACATTTATATAGAAACCCTTACTTCATTATAATTAATTATTGACAACATCACGTGCCAAAAATAAGAATTAAACCATATAATCTTATACAATATTCAAAATATATTATTTTTAACTCATACATCATATTTTAATATTAAACCAGTTATTAATTATTTAAAACTTTGTGATAAATAACAGATTTTGTAAATTATTAAAAATTCTGACGCTTTCGTTTTTTTTTTTTTTGATGAAATGATAACAAAATGTGCTCATTTATCATGTGTGCTTCTTGGTGCTCTCGGACCATTTCGATCTTCAATCTTAATCGACTCGAATCTAATATCTCTTTTATTTTATTGTCAAGGACGTTTTTGATTATCGGTTTCACTTAATCACATGATGTTTCGAAAACATTTTTGTTTATCAGCCGATTCGAGTTGTTTCAATCCTACCTAATTAATTTATAGTTTTGCAAGACTGATTTTGATATGGATTTGTTCGATATTGTTTTCATTTAGCCAATTGTTTGATCAAGGTTTCTATAAATAATCATATTATAACTGGTTTTGAATAGAGTGCTAGCTTTTATCACATTTTATTTGTCTTATTTATTGTTTGAAACTGTCCGACTTATCTTGAGAGCACAAATCAAAAGTTATTAAAAGTTGCACACTTAAGTACCTCAATGCATTGTCAAAACACGCCAAATGGGAATATTTATTGTTTAATGTTAACTTTCAAATGTAGATTAAAACAAATTTGTTAACGTCACTTTGCCAGATTTTCTCAAACTCTTAAAATCTTCACAAAAATATTACAGTTCAGCACATGTTCTGCACGTAAGCTCATTTTATTAGCGTTAAAGTTGGCGTGCCAAAAATAGGCGTTTTTTAAAGCTTCTCACCAAATTTACATTAGCTGACAAAAGTTTTGTCACAAATGTTTTTTTTGTGTTTAACTTTTATGTGACTTAACCAAATTGGCTGATTTTTTGATATGATAGATTCATATGGTTGTAGATTATTTTACAAATTCCCGCTTGTGATTACGATGATCCGTTTTACAGTGACAAGCGTTTATCGTAAAACGCGTAGCTCAAAGATATTACGCACTTTTCAAAATGCACTGCATTTTTAATAATTTTTAAAGTTCAATTATATTTTTTTTCTAATTTATTGAAAATAGCAGTAATTGGCAACATTTTAGAGATGACTCCACGTAAAGAAACTCCAATTGCCACCCGGCAAGCTGTTATCAATATGAGGGAAAACGGAATGCGTGGTACCGAAATCGCCATGGTAATTTAAACCAAATTTTGCTACTATAACATTTTAAACACTGATTCACATAAAATATCAAAAAATCAGCCAAGTTGGTCAAGTCACAAAAAAGTTAAACCCAAAAAAACATTTGTGACAAAACTTTTGTCAGCTAGTGTATATTATTTTTGTATTTATACATCCTAAATGAAAGGATTTATTATTTTTTGGCAAGAAACGAAATTTTGGCAAGAAATGAAAACAATACATGTAAATTAGTAATACACGTTTAAATATTGTCCAATATTCCTTTCGGTTCGGCGTACACAATTATTAAGCAAGAATTAATAATAGAAATAAGTAAAATGCATGATAAATAATAAGAAAAAGAGAATGCGCGCCACGGAAAAGTTTCGGTGCGTCACTTCATTTTGGAGTTTCCAAAATTAAATGAAATGGGCTCAGGGTTTTGAAATTTTCAATTTTTTTAGGTACTCCGTCAGTTTTAAAAACGGTGTCCCTCCCATCACTAACGTAAAAGCTGTATAAGGTAGCAATATTATTCGGAATTATACAAATACACAGGAACGGCATATGAAAATAAAAGATTACAAAAATTTAATTAAGATTTTCTTAAACTTTATAAAAATATGAATGCATTTCTAAAAAGTTATATTTGTGCATGATTACTGCTATTTTCTTGATTTTTTTGACGATGCAGTGCAAAAATCTGCGCATTGCGACAATTCACAGGCAAACTGGGGACGGTCCGTTAACCGAACTGGAACCGACCGGTCAACCGAACCGGTAATCCGACTGGCAACCGACCGGTTTCAGTACATGGGACCGGTCGGTTTACCGGTCGTTTACCGACCGGTTCCAGTTCGGTTTACCGGTCGGTTCCAGTTCTGTATACCGGTCGGTTTCGATTAAATTTATTATATGCACTCCATTGCCACGAAACCGCACCGCAATGCAAAAGACTTCACATCAATTGCACGAACACTATCTTTTAATTTTTCAATATTTTATTTATTAACTATTGGTTAACAGGAGAGTATAAAAAATATTATATATACTTTTTCAGAATTATATATATATATATATAACATTTAACCTAATTCTTCTGTTAAACAATAATTAATAAATAAAACATTGAAAAAAATAATAAATTAAAAGGTAGTGTTCGTGCAACTGGTGTGAAGTCTTTTGAATAGAGGCGCGGTTTCGTGGCATTGGAGTGTTATATGTGTACACAATATTGAAAAATAATTTATCTTCAAATAAATGAGATATAAAAAAAATAATAAAACAGTTGATATAATAATTAAAATCGATTCTACAGTAATAATATAGAATAAAATAAATAGACGGTACATAAAAATTAAAGACTAATTCCTTCAAATATTCATAATCATATATAATACAAATTTTGTGAAAGCATCTTATACTAAATAGAAATAAATTGTAAAGATTATTTGGTAACAGTTTAAAAATAATTAATGAGATGTTAAAATTAAATTTTAATCTCTAACACTAGTTAATAGTTTTAAAGATTTTTGTAAAAAGAATCACTGTCCGAGCGATGAAATTACCTAATTTATCATAAAGTCTTTCTATTTTTAACAAAAATTTAAATATTTCTTACTATTTCTTCATCGTAGTTATGATATTTGTTTATTCCGGTAACCATCACTGAAATTATTTATAAAATTTTGAAAACGAATGCAATACTTACGAGTAGTGTTCTCTTTGATAAACTATGCATATGTAGTCTGACTTAAGTTCTGATTCTCCATCTGGGTGTATCCTAATCGAATTCTTTGTCACTGAATACTATCATATGAAACGATTGAAGAACTACTGTTTAAAATCAGTATTTCACTTACCAGCACGCCAAATGTCTCCTGTAGAATAAATATTTTCATTAAAACAAACTTTCTGAATGAAATATCTCTTTGGAAAATTCTATTATAATTAAACATACCAGTTCAAACGATTATGATTTAGATTTCCTTACAAAGATAGGATCTTATCCTTTCCACTTCTACATTTTCGTCTGAGCCATTAAAATCACAGAGCACAATATCTGAATTAAAAACAATTATTATAAATAAACTGACTTTAGTTGATATTACCTGTAACCTTTTATGGACATGAAATGAAAATTGGTTGATATCGGCTAAGTACATAATGACTGCTTGACACCTTGCCTATTGTCGACCTTAATAGATGAATAACACCAACGAGAATGAAGAAGAAGAGCAATGATATAAGTACCACGATCCAAATTGCCTCTAGGAAAATCAGAATTGTACAAAACTTCCTCCTAAATCAAACAAACTATACAGGCATATATAAACGAATTATATATATATATATATATAAACGAATTATATATATATATATATATAGTTTGTTTGATTTAGGAGGATATATATATAACAATTTTTAAATACTCAATATATTGGCAATTTAGAGCAAATATAGAATTATTATAAGATAAAATAGTAAAACCTTAAATATTAATAATGAAACATTAAAAAACAAATGAAAAAAAACAATAAATACAATGAAAAACAGTCAAAACAACACGCGCTGTTGTGTGTTGTTGTTTTTGTATCGAAACCTTTTCGCGAAAGATAATGCGAAGAGTGTATACGATCTCTGCCTCGCATTCCTGTCTCACATTTTGAGCGAGGAACCGAGGCTCAACCGGGAAAGGTCAACAAAAAACATGTTGTTTTTGTGGAAAATCACTCTCGCTGTCGGTTGCACTCAGGTTGCTAGTGAAACGGGGTTCTAACCGGAGCAAAACCGAAGTAAAACCGGCCATACGCCGGTTAACGGACCGTCCGAAATTTGCCTGTGTTATAAAAATAGAAAGTTGTCTTTTGTGTCTCTCTATTAATAATGATCTTGTTGCGTAGCGGTTCGTAACGCGCCACCAAAAGAATTGAAATAGCCTATAGACGGTTACACGCCAATAATAAACTGTATCAAATTGATTTGTTCATTTTCAACATTTTTGTATTATTATCAAATGGTCTCAATGAGAACGTGAAGCAAAATTCCAATTTATTTTAATAATTTATCTTTATTTCATTTTTTTGCTATATTTATACAAAATTTCTAGTTAATTTTGGATTGGTTGTGTTTACTTTTTAATAATTTAAAATCGAAATTACCTCACAATTTGACAAAAAATTCATAAAACCAATTTTATATTTACCTGTGACCATTTCTAACACCTGTTTAGATCTCCTCGGAGCAAATTTATAAATTAAAAAGAAATAAAGCTTAACCCCAAAATTAACCTACAATTGTTTTTCAAAACGCAATTTCCCAATGACCTGATAATACGAAAAATTAGTTTAAACTATTCAAAGTACTCATAATGCCCTCAAGAACTTCCAAGCGAGCTCATCTGAAACGAGTTCCAGCGAAGATTGGATTACCTACCCAGCTTCTCCAATTGTTTCAATATCATCGATAGCATCGACATGTGTTCTTGTTTGTGCTCATCAACATAAAAATACACTTCTCTCATGTCGCTCATTTTTATTTTTCAAAAAAAAAACGTTTTTCCCCGTTGAAAAACATTTTTTTAGCGGATATTTGATTTCAGTTGATCCGTCAGTGTGTAATAATTTGAAAATAGACGTCACTAATATTGTTTTTATTTTATATATTTGGTTGGATTTTATATATTATCAGCATTATTTTCGGTTTATTTTTTATTTTTACTTAACCACGCTAAGTGATATAGAATAAACAAAATTTTCTTTCAAACCCTCAAACAAGCTTAAGTTTCTATTAGTGCAGTTGGCGTTGTAGCTACGTGGTCGCACTAACTCTCTTCTAGTGTATTTGCCATTCAATAAAAGGTTCCAAAAAGCACCCCAACTTGTATGGTAATAGAATGAGCTCAGTAAGCATGCTTAAATAAAACTTTTAGAAAGATATTAACATTAGATAATTTAACACAAGCTTAATTAAATTGCAGCAATAACTTTTTTTTTAAATAGACGCACTCCAGTGTCCCGAAATCGTGCCGCATTGCAAAAGACTTCGCACCAATTGCAAACTCAGCCTTTTCATTTATTATTTTTATTGTCAATACTTTCAATATTTACAAGTCACTTATATTATCGATGAAGACTCTTCTCATCCATTAATTGAGGTACTAAGAATTTCTTTCATTAATTCATCCGGATTTCTGCAGAATAAAAGGAAATGATAAATAGAATATTAAAAATAAAAATAATAAAATAAAAGGTTTTGTTTGCAATTGGTGCGAAGTCTTTTGCAATGCGGCGCGGTTTCTTGGCAGTGGATTAGACGTAAAAATTTCCACACTCGTTTGGCGTGAATGTGTATTTACGATTTACGATAAGGCCAAAGAAATTTATATATATATATATATATATTCCCTTGACGGAATTCCATATTCCCTCTTCCGTTTGAAAAAATTATTTCCATTTCCATCAAAAGTAACGACGTGATTACACAAAAAGTAACAAAGTACAGTCTTTTTACGTGATACGCACGTTTTTTTTAAATATAGCCTACTTCAAAATAGTTGACGACGCATTCACGCTGCAAATGCGGCATACTAATTCAAATTAATTTTCGAATCGATTATTTTATATTACTTCTGTGACATTTTTAAGTTTTTATTGCTTATATGGAATAAAATAATCGTTTTGAAAATGAATTTGAATTTGTATGCCGCATTTGCAGCGTGATTGCGTCCTCAACTATTTTGAAATAGGATATATCAATTTTTATTTGTTTTTGACATTATTTGACCCGCGTTTTCCTCACGCGGAAAATCAAATATGTTAAAATCTTTCTGCGTTTGGATTTGGACTAGGTATGTAAAATGGGTATTGCAACCTTCTACTGGACCCAGTGATGGGAGGGACCCTGTTTTTTGAAATTCCGGGCGGGGGATCCGAAAAAGACCCGGGAACCCTTTTTTTTAAGAAACACCCAGCGAGCGGGAGGGAGCGTCCCACCCGCAAATGCCAGCTTTGTGCAATTTAATGGCGTATTAACAAATTCCACATGGACTTTTCTGTATTATTTTAAGATAAAGAGGTATTTAAATGCAGTCAATCCATATAAACTCAACATTTATAGCTCAATTACGATTTAAAGCCTTAAATGAGCACGTCAATTTAGGCGTGCGGTGAGGGTCCCTCCAATGCAAAAGAATAAAAAATTAAAAAACTGAATTCCATCTTCGGTTTTCCGTTTGAAAAGAAATCGATTTCCGTGCAACTATAATGTGCACACAAATTGAAATTCATAATCCTCAGAAAGCTCAAAAAAGTTGGCTTAATTTACAGGAAATCTTTTACAACATATAAATTAAATTTAAAAAAAAAACTGTTAAGATGGCGAGGAAATTATTATATTTATAATGAAGAAAGACTTTTTGAGCTGACCATTTTTTTATTTTGATGGTATTAACCAGAGATGAAGGGAATGACAGTTTTTGATTTTCGGGAGGATGAAAGGATTTTAGTTAGGATGAAAATGGGGATTTGGAATTCGAAATTTCGATCGTATGCGGTGTTAAGGTTTTTATGAAAAGTGAATTTTCGGTATCTGGAATCAAAAAATGGACGGAATCCAAAATCCGGAATTCCGCCCATCTCTGGTATTAACCATGAATCTCATCTTTCAATATTATTTTGTTATTCTATATTCTATAAAATAGCACAAATTTTCTTTCTAATTGCTTTTCAGTTGAATAATAACTGTACTCCAATTGAATGAACTCTTTCCTGATTTTTGTTTTATATTCTTTCACCCCAATAACAGTTAACAAATCCACCAGACCCATTAATCAATGTTTATTGACAGTCACTCAAATTTCAGAGAGACTAACAAATTATTTTCGAAAATAACATCATTAAAACGTTTTTTTTTACTAAAAATAAAATATAATAATTGGCGAAAAATATTTCCCGTTTTCGAGTGCAAAAATGGATAATTGCTTGTTTTATTTTTATATGCTAGTAATGTTTCTCTTGATTAGATGTATAACAATTGAAAATGATGATTGTTGAATATTTACCAGAGATGGGCGGAATTACGGATTCCGGAATTTCAATTTTCGTTCCAAATTTCGAAAATTCACTTTTAATATAAACATAAACACCAAATACGGGCGGAATTCCGCGTTCCGGATTCCGGGAATTTTTCAATTCCGAATTCCGGATTCCGAAATTCAAAAACTGTCATCTCTGATATTCACTGTAATGAATCTTCACGTGAATGTTTCCGCCGACGCAAAGTGTCTTTATTTGTCGACAATACTTTCTATATTATAAAAATTCTTTAAAATTTAATTTCCTCGCATCATAACTGAAAATCCATTTTTACCATTTCAATTGGCTTGTTAACCGAGTCCCGGGTAGGGAAAAAGGGGAGTCCCGGGTTTTTGAAATTTTAAATTTTTTAAGGTCCCGCCCGCCCGGAATTCCAAAAAACGTCATCCCTCTCATCATTGACACATAAAAAATGAAAAAAACATACCAGTGATAGGAGAGATTCACCCCGGTCCCCCCGAACCGAGTATTTTCCTAAAAGAAAGGGGTCCCGGTCTCCGGTAGAAAAAACTAAAGTTCCGGGTTTTGAAATTTCCATTTTTTAAGGTCACGCTCGCTCGGAATTCCAAAAACGGGGTCCCTCCCTTCCCTCAATCACACTAAATGAAAAGCGTCTTAAACTATACTTTTGGATGTTTGAATCAATTTTAATAGAATTTAGAGCCGTTCCCTTGGCATCATATTTCCAGATCCATTCAGAATCAACAAGAAAGTTTTCATTGTTTGTTTATCAAATAAACCTATCAGTTCACTTGAACTCGACGTAATCCGTTAGGAATCCACTCATTCATAAGGTCGTTGATTACATATTTTCCCACAATCATCCACTTACTAGTCAGTTTTCAATTTCATTTTTAAATCGCAAACAAAACGGTTTTGTTTACAAATAAATAAACCAACAAAATTTGGTTGTTTGACGTAACTGATCCGTCGTGGCTGCACGGATTAGTGATTTTGATTAAATTGTGTGGGCGAATCGAATTGTCAATAAATGGATTTGATTGGGATATGTTCTTGTGGATGTTATTAAAACTAGGAAAAGTGGAAATTGCTCACGAAGTGAAATAAAATGCATTTCTACGGAATATTACACTTTCTAATTTAAAATTCTTCCTCAAACTTTATTTTATTAATTAATTAGGATATAAGAGAATTCGTAGAATTCCTATTAGATAATTTGATTCACGGAAATTCTATGCTGGTTCGATTCTTTTCGAATCTTTGCTTTTTTTTTAGTTTTTGTTACGTTATAAAATAAAAAGAAGCGAAATTTAAAATGAGATTGTGTAATAATCCGTGATTCTCTTCCTGAAATGCATTTTATCTTCGGACTGGAGCAATTTCCGCTTTTCCTATATTTAATAATATCTGGTCTTTAGCTCTGGTTCCATTTTAGGTTTTAAGTTGAAGACAAATTTTCTAAATTCTAGAGAACGTGGCGCCTATTTTTTTGAAATAACTTATCGAACATTTATGAACTCACTCGACAAGTAATCCAAATTATTCTCCTTTGCAGAGGATGCCTAATGGAAGGAGGTTCTCGTTTGGACGGCCACTCTTTTATATTTCATCAATTTGTGTTGTCTCAAAATAATGGATAACACACATTAAAGAGGAATAGATGGAAAATTCCAAAAAAAGAGACTATCATTTTTTCTTTTTTTTTTTGCTCTTCCAGTAGCCCGATCTCTGAAATGCACAATATGATTTTGCAATTTTAAACATGTTTTTTGATACTTCATTCAATTTTTAACGTTAATTAAGAGTTTTGATCTTAATCAGGTCGTAATAATTCCGAAAATACTTAATTAAAAAAACTTTTTCATGCCAACTGTTATGGTAATGAAATGAGCTCAGTAAACGTGCTCATATTTAACTTTGCGGCAAGGTATTAACAATTTTATAACAGTTAAGTATAACTTCTCAAGATAGTCAACGAAAGGGTTTTCTAGAAAAAGCCGTAAATCTTCAAAACACTTCTTAAAAATCGGAAAATCACCATTTCAGTTTGGCGTGCTTTATTCAGAATGTCCATTTCCCAAAGTTAACTATGCTTCTTATGCCATGTCTAAAACTGTCATATTCTTAAAAAAAAAACAATGTTGAACACCTTATTAGAATGTTGAACACCTTATTAGCCTTGATGTTTGTTATTTAATTTGACGTACATACGAATGGAAATCATACGAATTTGATCTGAAAAATGGATGATAAGACATGTACTCAAATAGTTCATAATGGATGATTTTTAGTGTCTTAAATTGATCACAACAGAACAACTTATATAATAGCTAATTAATAAACGATTGAAACAGAACACTTGAAATATGAGCAACAACATCATAAATCACAATTAGGTTCTAATTGGTCTGGAAATGTCTTATTCTAACACATTGTTTGCCAATAGTCTTTACCAAAATCGCTATTTGTTTATTATTTTGTTAAGGATTAAGGAATACCTTTGTTCTCTGTGCTCCGCGGGGTCCAACGGTGCTTGTTTGTTTGCATTTGTCAAGTTGGAAACCAAATGTTTGGGAAAATAGTTTTTTTTTTATATATATAATATCTCCTCTTCTTGCTCGATGGGTTGGAACAGTGCTCGTTTCCTGTTTAAAAGGACTTCGTTTCAGTCGAGTTTTGATATTATCACTTCCTTCCTAAACTAAAAAAAATGTTTCGGAAGCTCATATGCTCTTCAAAGTAACAGGGAACCTGCCAATTATTATTTTTTAGTTTTGGTACTTTTTGAATTCCCAGATGACTTCCTTTTCTTTTGCCAGTGAATTATAGAACAATTGAATTGTTTTTTAAACATTCAAAATAAAGATTAAAATAAAACTTCTGAAATTGTGTTGTTTACTTTGTTTTTTGTTTGATTTTTGAAGTTTTTTTTTTCGGGAAATTATACATTCACACTATTCCTTTTACTAAAATAGCCTATTAAATTAATTTAAGTGTAAGTAATGTTTAGTCTTTTTCTGTAAAGAGACACCCATCCAATACCCGGTTGGAATTAAAGGAATCTTTGATCTTCTCGTGTTTTATGATCGTTAGAGGCTATCAAAACGCAAAACAAAACAATTTTAAAAACAAGAGAGGAACTTATTCGAACTAGTCTTCAAATGTTCTTGCATACTTCTTTTCAACAATAAAACATTGGCATGTAATATTGCAAGATTTCAGGCAACAAATGGCTGCTCAAGTGTGCACCGTCAGCGAGCCGTACAGCTTCATTGCGTCGCCGTCGAGGATTGATCGTCCGTTTAAGCTTCTCGTTCAGAAGGAGACGTTCTTGATTGATGCTGATTCGATGAGTCGTATCTCTCCGGTGGGTTTTGTGTGAATAGCTTATAATAAGGAAGGAATTAAAATCAAACCTTGAGTTTTTTGGTTATTGCGTAAAATAAAATGCGAAAGTTCAAAATCTTGTCCTAATACAACGACCAATGATTTACTTTGAATATTAATGGATCTCATCTAATCATCAATCTAATTTACATATTTAAATGTGGTTTGATGTCCGAGTGGTAGTGGTGTGGAATCTGAATTGAAGCCATGGTTCATAAGCGTTCATAATTTTTAAAAAATTATTTTCCTGAAAATTTTAGCTATATATTAAGCAAATTTTATGGAAAAATTAAAGTTTCGTACCCGTCAAAATCAGTTCTTTTTTGCTAAGATTCACTAAATTATTTTGATGTATCGTCGTTAAATATCTTTAGTTGTTTGATATAAAATAGCCAAAAAAGCAATTTTCAATTTTCTGAAGTCCGCGAAGAAATGAGAATATATACGGTATTTAAAATGTGCAAGGCCACCGTGCCGGCTTCGAGAGAAACCAATCCGATGAGAAATCATCTTGCAAGATTTAAGACACTTTTTCTTCTGTTGCAAACTTGATTATTGTAAGAAGGTCGCTGTGGCTTCCTCCTTTGTGTGGTGGTTCAGTGGTAACGTAAAATATTATTCAGAAGATACAGAGATTTAACTGCTTCGGCCTCTTCTGGCTCGTTGCTCTAACGTGTGGAATGTCCCTGGTCTTTCTGAGTGCCTTGAACTGGTCGTGGGCCTGCGGTTGTACGGCTGTGTCTTCAGCAGGTGTGCGGCAGGTAGTCTTCCAGCAATTGATAATGATGTTCCCAACTTGTTGATCCAGTGGGAAGAGTTGTGCAATGATTTCTAGTGATCGGAAGTCCAATCACTTAAATAGCGAGGAAGTGCTACGACACTTTGATTAATGTGTCACGACACTCGCTAAGTATTTCACAACACGTCGCCGCGTGTATTCCATTTCTTCTTAGTGTCTTGGCCATTCCAATGGATTGACCAAGTTGCCGTATAGGCGACAATTACTTTATTACTTGATTAACCGTCGTCATTCCGACGGTATCGAGATGCGGACCAATTCTTTCGAGAGTGTTCTGCTTTCCTTCCCAGTGTTAGCCAAGCCGTCTTCTCCTCGAGAATGCCGATTCTTAAAGAAGTTTGCTCCACCACGTTCAGGTCAGCCTTGCGACTTGTCCAGACCAACTGAGCAGTTTCCTTCTAACTATAAAATCAACCGAAATCAAGTTTCGAGAAATCAGATAATGTCAAGAGTCCTTTAGTGACGTTGGAGAGTTTCCTGAGATGGGTACCCCATAGAACAACACCGGAAAGATGTTCTGATAAATTAGCTCTCTTTTTCTTTTTGCTGGAATATGGGGATATAGAAGTTTGTATTTGTTGAATGCCCCACAAGTTGCCTTGATTCTTTTGAAAACCTCCTCCTTAAACGTCCATCGATCACAATGAAACTACCCAAGTACTTGGCACCAGCAGAGCATACTTAACCGCCGAAAAATATGGAGTCCTCCGTAGAATAGTCATTGTGTAGGTTCATAGTCTTCGATGGGCTGACCCTGATTAGACCCTGATTTCCAGCCTTTTCTTCGAGTGATTGTTTCTTCTGAGGAACTTCCGATTCGCACAAGGCCGCCAGTCAACACGGATACCTTCAGCTTTTTCCACCTTTACCTTGTGGGATTCATTGATAATTGGAGAGCAAATGCGAACAGAGTCGAGTTAATGTCGAGTTAAATCTTCGGTGCGGAATTCAATCTTCGATATTCCGTTTTTCGTTTAAAAATTTCTTTCAATTTCCGTTTGAAACAAAATCGATTTCCGTGCAACCCTGATATATATATATATAATGAAATATTAAGTTTGGAGCTGAATTTTTAAACAATGGGAATATGCACGCCAAATGAATTCTTAAATGTAAGAGCTCCAAAAAGTTGTTATTATCTAGCAGCTTAAAACTAGCGAGATAATTTAAGGGAATCCTATGAAATTTTCAGAAAAATAGGTGTTAAATTACACTTGAAGATGAATAAAATTTGTTTAAACATTCCAAAATCGTCATTTAAGTTTGTCGTGCATATCCAATCAATGGGGCACGCCAATTGAAAACAACGATTTTAATTTTTCATGATATAGTCGTCGCCAAATTCGATTACCACCGCAAAATGTGGCGCACTTTTTAAGTATTATTATTTCATTTAATTTTCATGATTATTTTCTTGTTTAGGCTCGTTCTTTACTGTTTTTGCCTAAATAAATTGAAGAATATATTTTAGATGTTGTTTCAATCGTGCAATAAATGTGGAAAATAATAAAAATCATTAAAATTAAATGAAAAATAATATTTAAAAAAGTGCGCCACACTTTGCGGCGGTAATCGCATTTGGCGACGACTATAACATTTAAATATTTACGTGGAAATTGGAATATCGTCGAACTGCACATATAAATTTTGATATAAATATATACACTAGCTGACAAAAGTTTTGTCACAAATGTTTTTTCGGGTTTAACTTTTTTGTGACTTGACCAAATTGGCTGATTTTTTGATATTTTATGTGAATCAGTGTTTAAAATTTTATAGTAGCAAAATTTGGTTTAAATTACCATGTCAATTTCGGTACCACGCATTCCGTTTTCCCTCATATTGATAACAGCTTGCCGGGTGGCAATTGGAGTTTCTTTACGTGGAGTCATCTCTAAAATGTTGCCAATTACTGCTATTTTCAATAAATTATGAAAATATATAATTGAATTTTAAAAATTATTAAAAAATGCAGTGCAAGAAAAGTGCGTAATCTTTGAGCTACGCGTTTTACGATAAACGCTTGTCACTGTAAAACGGATCATCGTAATCACAAGCGGGAATTTGTAAAATAATCTACAACCATATGAATCTATCATATCAAAAAATCAGCCAATTTGGTCAAGTCACAAAAAAGTTAAACCCGAAAAAACATTTGTGACAAAACTTTTGTCAGCTAGTGTATATATTATCGAAATATTTCCTACGTTCAAGTTAAATGAACATGCCTTCTTGGTGCCTAAAACAATTGGAATTTTTAAAGTTCCGGAATCATATTCATTTTGTTTTCTTTGCAGATATTCAGTATCATGTGCTATGGAAAGGATTTTGAAAAGATGGACATGTCACGGGAAATTGTCGATGAGAAGTCGGCTGACATCAATTCATTCCTTCGCGCTGTTCACGACACATCGACCATTAATTGTTTGTCAACATTTCCATCAACAACTACAAAAATCAACAATTACAGCGTCCAATTTTGCACTCGTGCTTCGTCTTTCTAACAAATATCAAGTTGAGCCGGTTATAGAAGCATGTCAGCAGTACATAATGCGACAACATTTGGAGTGAGTAAATGAGCCGGAATACCGTTTAATTTTGTTTGTTTTTTCAAGTGTTCTGAAACCGGATGAGATTCTGACCATGCTCATCGCTGCGTACGAACATCATTGCCGGAAAGAAGTCGTCCAGAAGCTGATTAGACGATTGGCGACTGAAGGGAACTCGGTGTTTACGAAGCTCAAGATATCGAGATATTTGCCGGCACAGGTATTCATTAGAAATGACCAGACACACTATGCAACTTTTGGCAGGTTTATGGATCGGTTATTTCAACATCAATGAACTTGAGCCAAATTAAAGAGCATGAGTCGATGTGTGGGCACGCACTTAAAATGGAAAGGTAAGCGAGGGTAAATAAACAAGCTCGCATCAGATGTCGGTTATTTGATATCGGATGTGATTTACGTCAGCGCACTGAATTCAAATCGGACTGGTTGAAAGTTTACTTTAAAATGTTTAGACATTCTAAGGGCGTAAAGTTTTGGTGGTTTACCTTGTAGTAACAAATTATTTTATTTTCAAAGTCACGCCACCCGAAGTTGCAAGATCATGTAAACCTTTACATCTTTCTATATTAAAATAATTAGATGATTTCATGGATTATCTGCACTGAAATACCTAAAATGTTCTTTAAACTATACAGGGAAACTTGATTAAACTTTGGAAAATTCTCATTTGTGGGTGGTGTGCAAAGGAAACTGAAAAAAATGATTTAAATTAAATTTAAAATATTTGGAAGCTTATCAAATAAAAAAGGTTTTTTTTGAATATTAAACTATTTGAATGACTGTTTCACGCCAATTGAAACGTTCGATTCAGAAGTGACCAAAGTACAGATATTTTCATGGAATGATTTCTTATTTCAATGAATTTGATCAAATTATTCCTTAATTAGCAAATTTCAACGCTTTATTTGGTAGTATTAACAATAATTTATTCGAAATCTTGATGTATTCATGCTGGATTCATAATTATTTAATGAATGTTGCTTTTGGATTTTTAGATTATATGGTTTTTAACTGTTTTCCGATGTAATTAAGTTCTGGAAGAAGAAAAGCAGCTCTTAAAGAAAACTGCACCCCAACTGGTATGGTAATCAAATGAGCTCTGTAAGCATGCTCAAATTGAACTTTTTAGAATCGTATTGATATTTTTAGATAGTTTGAGACATTCTTATTTAAATTGCAGTAAATTTTTTTTGTTATAAAGACGTAAATATTTCCACACACGGATAAAAATCGCAAAATCTTTCTTTCGATTTGGCGTGAAAACTGTATTTATGAGTATCTAGATAGGTTAGAGCAATTTATGACGATAAGAATGGTGTTAAGCTTCTGTCTGTAGTAAAAACACTTTTCGAGTTGTTGCTGTTTTTATAAAACATAATTTATTGTCCCTAAATGCTCAAAATTACTTGAATTTGTGTTTTCCTATTTGCTTTCGAATAGGAGCTGTGCCAGAATTACAGACCGGGTCAGTTGTGTCATTTTAAAATAATTTTAATCGGGTTTAACTTTTTTGTGACTTGACCAAATTGGCTGATTTTTTGATATGATAGATTCATATGGTTGTAGATTATTTTACAAATTCCCGCTTGTGATTACGATGATCCGTTTTACAGTGACAAGCGTTTATCGTAAAACGCGTAGCTCAAAGATATTACGCACTTTTCTTGCACTGCATTTTTTAATAATTTTTAAAGTTCAATTATA
The DNA here is from genome assembly GCA_963931815.1 of Caenorhabditis plicata. NCBI lineage: Eukaryota > Metazoa > Nematoda > Chromadorea > Rhabditida > Rhabditidae > Caenorhabditis > Caenorhabditis plicata. The sequence continues at coordinate 15,072,060 of OZ007490.1, read as the reverse complement.
TTTTTTTCATAATTTATTGAAAATAGCAGTAATTGGCAACATTTTAGAGATGACTCCACGTAAAGAAACTCCAATTGCCACCCGGCAAGCTGTTATCAATATGAGGGAAAACGGAATGCGTGGTACCGAAATTGCCAAGGTCCTCAAAATCAATAAACGAACTGTATATGAAAATATCAAAAAATCAGCCAATTTGGTCAAGTCACAAAAAAGTTAAACCCGAAAAACATTTGTGACAAAACTTTTGTCAGCTAATGTACATTTGGCGCATATAGGAATAATCATATGCGTAGTTTAAAAATAGCAATATCTTGAAAAGTTATTTAAACTACAAACACAAGGTAAACACCATTTGAATCGTCATAATTTACTCTATAACATATCTAAATACCAAAAATAATCATTGATACAGTTTTCTTTAAGAATTTAATTAGATCGGAAAACGGTGAAAACCCAGAGAATTCAAAAATTCAAACGGATCATGCATTAAATAATTATGCATGATCCGTTCATGAATCCGTCAAAATATGTTGAAAAATCATTGTTAACAACTTAGCCGACAATTCAATACAGAAAAGTAAATAATTTTGTAGAAGCCATACTCATTTAAAATTCTAGAAAAACTATTGAAACTAGAAACTCAAAAATTGCAGATCCACCAAAATCCGCTGGCGCCAATCAGTTTGCTCGGAATGCAAGTCTATCAATGAATGCGCAACATGCGACGAGTGCAAGAAAACATTGTGCAAATCACACATTGAAAAGCAGAAATGTGTTAATGATTATGGATTGAAATATATCGAAGATCTCAGGAAGAAAATTGTTGATTTTGAATGGAATGACTGAGTATTAACCTTCCCCAAAGTTATATACATGTTTTTTTTAAATCTAAATTTACCTTAATCACCTTTCAACATACTTAACCATTTTTACTGTTTTTTCTTGAATGTTCACAAGAAGCTTCAATGTTTAATTGTTGTTATGATGTTTATTGATTGATTTAAAATCATACAGGAAGTTTGATTAGAACTATAATAGAACTTTAATTGTCATTTATTGTCGATTTTACCTCGGTAAAATTAATTTTAATCAGATTTGGTTTGCTTGTATATTTAGCTTACTTCCAACCCTATTCAAGTTGTTTATAAGGGTATTATCAAGTCAATTAAACACATTTATTTCCCATCCTCATGTACTTAAGCATCCGTTGTATTCATTTTACCTTTTATTTGGTTTAGAAAACGTGTCAATTCTTTTTGTATTCTTTGAACCATATTTTGTAGATGAAATAAACTTGTTTTTATGATTTATATTTAGCATTAGCATAAGGTTTTACACGATTTGGACGAATCAATGTGTTCAACCTATAGATCAGTCTCACCGTCGATAAATCTTTTGAACCAATTTCTCGCAGTTCGATCCGAGACCAGAGATGTCGTTTTCGTGTTTCGTTTTCGTTTTTGCACCCCTCGTTTTCGTTTTTTCGTTTCGTTTAAACGAAACGAAAAACGAATTGAGGTTCGGTCCTGCACCGAATGACGTTAAAGTGTCCTAAAGATACGGTAGCCTCTTCTTCCAACGAAAATTTCGTTGTTTTGCCGTTTTTAAACGTTTACAATGCGGACCGATATTTACCAGCATTATCGGGAAAGTGACGAATCAGTCAAGCTGGCTTGCAAACGATGTGGTACGAAGATCAAGAAACGTCCCGACAAGTCAATCGGCCCCTTCTTGAACCACAAGAAGCTCTACGAGAAGAAAATTGAAGCTAACGGCGAGCCTTCTTGCAAGAAGCAGCGTCTTTTGGAGGACTTCACACTGAGGCCTGATGATTCAACCCGCTCGTCTGAAGCTCTGATACCGTTCTTACTGCGCCGGAGCCAGTTGAATCCGCGTTGGATCGAAGCTTCATTTCCGCGTTCGTCTCCGCACTGGATGACCGAAGACAAGAATACGACGACTGCGATCTCCTGCGCAAAGCTGCATTCTTCGATCCGCGCTTTGTTGGAAGGAAGCAACTGTATCAGCTCTATTGCAGCCCTCAAAAAATAAATCTGGTCTCAAGAACAAGATGCAACTCCGATGCGAACTGAAATTGCCGCATATCTCAGAGAGAAGCGATTGAGTCCGCCAGGCCCGGCTGCTGACAACAGTGAAGCGGTTTTGGAATATTGGGCGGCAAAGGACAACGACGTCGCGAAGCTAAGAAGTTCCTCTCTGTTTCTGTGAGCTCATCCGAACCGGAGATAGGTTTCAGCAATTTGCACAATCTTCGAATGAGAAACCTGCGAACCTTGCCATATCCACCGTGTAGGACCTGGTGACCGTTCGACAACACTTAGCGATGAAGAAGATGGACTTTGCGCGTGATGAAAGTGCGGAAGACAAGGAGTCGGATGAAAATTGCGATGAAAACGGAAACTTCGACGAAGTATAACACCTTTCATTGCTGTTATTGTTGTTGAAAATTGTTACGTGTTAGTCGCAGTTATGTCACCGTGTTATAAACAAAACATTTCGTTTTCGTTTTCGTTTTTTTAGTTTCGTTTCGCGTTTCGTTTAAACGAAATTTTCGTTTTTGTTTTCGTATAAACGAAGATTTCGTTTTTTTCCCATCTCTGCAAACGAGTGACAAGAGCTATGATTTGAAAATTTTCAAAATTTTTTATGAAAAAAAGCTTACTTTAATTTCTCGTCACGTGCATAGGTCTTGTATTTGGGACAACTGTCCATGAATGATCCTAAAATAATTTTGCTTTTCGAAAAATTCAAAGTATTCTTCCAAAGAAAAAAAAGAAAAAACAAAAGTGCCAAAGACGGAATCGAACCCCAAACTTGTGATTACTACTCTGCACTTTGCGCTTGACGGTGGCGTGACTGTGTTTTGCACGAAAGTGCTCCTGTTAGGACGCGAGGTGCTTTTTGCATGAAAACAGACTCATCCTGTTACATAGCGTAAACACGTCATCAATCTTTGTTAAAATTTGATGTTGTTATTTAGAGTTAGGACGCTTCGTGTAATTTTGATGAAACTTTGGTAACTTTTTCGGTTTGAATTGAATGTTCTGGCGGCAGTTTTGCACGTGTTTTGAAAACAATTTCGTGCAAAACACAGTCAAACCACCGCCCAGCACAAAAAAAGTGCAGAGTATTTATCCCCACTATCCACGGCCACTGCTGCTTACTTTTCTATAGTAGAGAATGCATAGAGGAAAGGGGGAATCTGGAAGGGAAGGAGGAGAGCAAAAAACAGCATATTTTCTGATGGAATTTTCTCGACTTCTAGAAATTTATGCAGAAAACCAAGTACACCACGAGAAAGTCCCTATTCGAAACTATAAATGAGCAAATTTAGAAAAAAATCTGAGATGATGCCTAAACATAGTTCCCTTGTCAGCTTGCTACACATAGTCGTCTTTCGAGTATTTCACAGTGCAGCATGCCCTCCCAGTTCCACCAATCGCAGATCATAGTACTCCAAAATGAATTATTAAGTTGGGACGCAGAAAATATGCTAATGTTACAAATTTCGGTTAGAAGCGCATGTTTTCTGATGATGTAAGACGGGCTAGAATAAATGAAGCGTTAAATTATATGAAAATAATACGTGAGACACGTTTGAATATTGAAAAAATAGTAATTTTCATTTGGCGTGTCATCGTCTTTTTTGGGTGAAGATCTTGCTTGAGTCTCGGTTTTGACGTATTTCCAGGAGCCACACACACGCTTCGGATTGAGGTACAGCCGCCATTTATCATCTTCCGTAACTATTCGGTACAAAAATGACTGTTTATGACAAGGTGTTGCTCAATGGCCAGCGAGATGTTGAGCTGACGTTTTCTGATTTATTATCATTCAAGTTTGCGTGCGAAGAGTAAAACACAGAACGTCGAATTTCACTATATAATCATCAAAATAAAATCTTTATTATAAAATGTATTTATTAATGATAAAAATGTGGAGAGAGCGAGATCAAATTGAATATTCATCTATTCTGCTTTATTGACTTAATCAATTTTTCTTCTGGAGAATCCCATGACTCGCGGAGCACGTTGTCCATTACGGCGAAGAAGCTGAAAAATAATGTTTGCTTATATGTTTTAATACAATACAATGAAATATGGAAAAAATCTTAGAGTGTAGAAGAACTTATATCAATTTAAGATTCTATTTAAGGACAAATTTTGTTGATAAATACACTCTAATTATTGAAATCTAGAATATAATAGTAACAGTTAAGTTTCATTCTCCAGTCGTCGATTCAATTGAACCGCGCGCCACCTGACGATTGCGGGTTTCAGTCACGTTTTAAAGTTTCCTCGTGTACTTTCGCAGGTGCACTCCAATGCAACGAAACCATGCCGCATTGCAAAATACTTCAAACCAATTTCATGAACACTACCTTTTAATTAATTTTTTTCAATATTCTTTTAATTATTGTTTAACAGAAGAATTAGTTTAAATGATATATTTTGTTCTGAAAATATATAAGAGATTATATATATATATGAGTTTTGTTTATACTCTTCTGTTAAACAATAATTAATATAGAAAAGATAGGATAAAAACTGAAAGATAGTGTTCGGGCAATTGGTGCGAAGTCTTTTGCAATGCGCCGCAGTTTCGTGGCAGTAGAGTGTGGGTGTTTTTAATTAAATTATTGTTATTTTCAGATATCGGTGCCTAATAGAAGAGGAACAAAGAAGAAAGAATGATAGTCTCTATGTTGTCCTTAAATGAAACTTTTTGTTTGAAAAGAGCCGGTCGACAAGGCCAAGTCATCTTGCTCCACAAGAACGCCAGACCGCATGTTGCACAAGTCGTCAAAACCGCCCTCCAAGAGCTCGAATGGGAGGTTCTTCAGCATCCACTGTACTCTCCAGACCTTGCGCACGTTTTCCGCTCTTTGTCAAACCAAATGAGGTGGTGTTACCGTCGATGGCGAAGAGGACTCAAAAACTGGCGCAACAACTACGGCATAAACAAATTGATCGAGATGTGAGACGAAGTGGAAAATAGTAACGGCGAATACAGGATTGATTAGTTTATTATTGTTTTTTACTCAAATAAATCTTTGTAAAAAAAAACTCTACGAACTTTTTCCTCAATCCAAGAAATATAATTTGAGTGTATTTTTCCACTAATATTTAAATATAGTTTTGTGCATATATTTACTTCCATTAACCTGGAAAATAAATTTACCAATGAATTTTCTCTAACGAATAACGAATAAATACGTTCATCATTCTTTCAGAAGACTCTTACCCCGACATTCAAAATTGTCTCCGGTCGATGTCCGTTCGTTGCTAGCGGCTTAAACGATTTTGGCGGTCGTATTCCTAGAAGAATCGAAAGACTCTTCTCCTAGTTTACTTCTTACCTGGCGGTTGTGGCACGTGTGAACTCATGTCAGGAAGAGAAGCCAAAGGTGGTTCAATTATCTGAGGAGGAAAAGGCTTCAATCCAAAATTGACAATACAGAAAAAACGGTACTTATCTTACCCCGAGTGAATTGTCCACAACTTCGTTTGAAGCTTCATCATTACCCAATGAATTGACATGAATGGCAGCTGTAGAAAGTAACAGACAAATAAACAACCTCATTTACGAATCTGCAATGGTACAATGATGTTAGTCGATGGTCATGAAACGAGACTGAATATGCTGTCAAGTGGGCGTTTCGATAGCCTTGAAAGTCTACTTTGGTTTTTTTATTGTTGGCGATCGTGTCTGGTTTTGTAAATTTCTGATTGTGGTAATAATCTTCGCACTTTCGGTTTTGTTGCAGCGGACAAGAATCTTAAAAAAAAACCTTTTCGACGATACCTAATTTGATAATAATTGGTGATGGTTAGAACCGATCTTTGGACGATTTTTTTGTAAAAAAAACAATTGGTATTGTTTTTGATGGAACAATGAATAATTTTAAGGAAAAGGAACGGAAAGCTTTTCTGATATGGAGATGTAATATTTACAAAACTTAACGACAAGGAAATTATTGTGATAATCTTGTCTGATTGTAAATGTGAATGTTGTTTTTTTCTTGGATGTAATGGTTTCGTTGTCTTATAGTGATTTATTACTGTACATTTCAGAGATCGGTGCCTAATGGAAGAGCACAAGAATAACACAAAATGATAGTCTCTTTTGGACGGCCACAAACAAACTTTTTCGTCTATTCCTCGTCAATGTGTGTTATCCATTTTTTTAAGACAACACACATTGATGAGATTGAAAAGAGTGGCCGTCCCAACGAGAACCTCATTTTGTTCTAAATTTTTCCTCTTCAATTAAGGAGGAAAAAAGTTCAATGTGATAGAAATGGAGTTAGAGACAGAAAGGGACAGAGGGTTAGAGAGAGAGAGAGGCAGATAGAGAGACTGAGAGAGAATAAGAGAGGAATGAAGGGAAAGATATCGATAGAGAGAGAGACATAGAGAGACAGGCAGATAGAGACAGAGAAATAGAGAGACTGGGAGGAAATAAGAGAGGAATGAAGAGAAAGATATCGATAGAGAGAGAGACAAAAAGAGAGAGACAGGCAGATAAACACAGAGAAATAGAGAGACTGGGAGGGAATAAGAGATGAATGAAGAGAAAGATATCGATAGAGAGAGACAGAGAGAGAGAGAGAGGCAAATAGAGACAGAGAAATAGAGAGACTGGAAGGGAAAAGAGAAAAAAGAAGAAGACAGAGAGATAGAGAGAAATAGTGCTTAAGGTTATTTTTCAATAATTATCTGAAAAGGAAAATAAAGTTTCAAAGCACTCCATTCATAGATACTTGTATTTTTCTCGCTAATTCGTGGTTTCAACTTCAACAGCTCAAATTAGTTGGAGAAAACTATTCTCGATTAATGCCTCTATTAATCGAAGGGTTAATTTTACTTTTAATCCTTCGTTGAAAGCAATTCGTAGAATGTTTTTGTAGAGATTTCAGAGCGATTATTTAATGAAAGATGTAAGCACGCCACCCGGTCTATTAAAATGACAATCTCTCATTTGATAATCTAGAACTTCAGTTATCTTTGGATGATATATCGATTTTTTTTGTTTTCAAATAACCACAATAAACTTTAAAATTATCTTAAACATCCATGCAGCTTTGTATAGAACGCAATTGAACCTTACAAAATCGATATTTTGCGTGGAATTTGAAAAGAAAGGCGACTATGGGATGTTTTCCCTTAATAAATTAGAGGAACGTAATTATAATCCTTATTTGGTTATTGTTGTTTTCCAAGATCGGTGCCTGATAAAAATAAGAAAATTGAGGTTCTCGTTTGGACGGCCATCTTCTCATCTCTCATCAATGTGTGTTGTCTCAAAAAATAGACAACACACATTGAAGAGGAATAGATGAAAAATTCCTTTGTGGACGTGTGGCCGTCTAAACGAGACTATCGTTTTTTTCTTATTTTTTGGTTTCTCCATTCTCTTCGTACCAATTTTTGAAAAGCACATTGTTATATTATTATTTTTTCATTATCAAAAAACTCTTCCATATTAGTTACTTATCTTTACTTATCCTATGTTCTTTTTTTAGTGTATATTAATTTAGCTCTGCGATCCGATCGCAGCCCGTATTTTTCTTGGTATTTTCTCATCATATTACGGCGTGTCCCTACTTTTTGTTATTTTTTTACTGTTATTTATTAATTTTGTGGTATTTTTAATGGTTCAATGTTGTATTAGATTCACGTGTTCACACGTACTGTAAATAAACAAATAAAATTGTAAACACAAAGCTGTTTATAATCCAGTTGCGATCATTTTTATTTTTATAAGAACTCATTTTGTATATTATTGTTATTGAAAATTGTGGTTAAACACACACAATGAAAAGCTACGCTTTTAGAGGTATATTGGGTTGAAGAATAAGTTCGTAGAGTTGTTTTTTTTTAAACAAAGATTTGTTTGAACAAAAACTATAATTATAAATCAATGAATTATTTATTTCTCTATTTCTGTTTAAGTCTTCCTCTCACCTCTCGATCAATTTTTTGATGCCGTTCCGCAAAAAAATCTGGTGTCGAAGAAGTTGTTGAGCCAGTTTTTGAGGTCCTCTTCGCCATCGAAAGTAACAGAGAGCACTCAAGATGATAATCGGATGGCGCAAGATCTGAAGAGTATGGTGGATGCACACCTTGGCAATCTAGAGTTCCTGGTTGACCGTCCAGTTTTTCTCGAGAATTTCCCAGTGCACCGTGCCCTTCCAGTCCGCAAATCATTATATTTTTTGGATGACGATCTTTCTTGACTCTCGGCTTTGGAGTATTTCCTGGAGCCTACTACTCCTCTCTTTGCTTCAGATTGAGGTACCGGCACCATTTTTCATCTCCCGTGACGATTTTAAACGAAGATCATGGTATTTTTTGATGTCATTTTTGAACTGTGCGAATCATTTTTGTGCAGTAGACACGCCTAAGACACCTTCTCAATACACTCTGCATATTTCCCGAGCGGCTTCGGCTTCTTATTGCGTTCGATGAAAAGCGAAGAAGAGCATATGTCGAAAATGCTGATTTTTGCTTCCTGGATAGTTCATTTTGCGCTATCAGGTAAATATCTACACATTGTGAATACATAACACCTTTCTAAAGCTATTTAATGTAGCTAGTCAATGAGCTAGAGTAGGAGCTAACTTCTAGGAGCTAACCTACGATCGGGGCACTTATAAAAAAAATAGAAGTAACAGTCCCTTAGCCATGTTGAGTGAGTAGCTAACTGTCCTTTGATTCATAGAGTGGCACCTAATAATGTGGTGTAATACTTAAGTCCCGCTAGCTTGACAGCATACTCATGTGCCATCTATGGTAACAATATTATTGTAATTTAGAAATAATACTAAAAAAATACTTTTAAAAATATAAATCTTAAAAAAAATTTGTTCAACATTATGAGATCGTTTTGTGGTAGTAAAATAATAAATAACAAAATATTGTGTTGAGGAATAAGTTCATTATTAACTGAAGAAATTGTGTATGTTGAAGAAAATACACGCAAACTGAAACCTCCAGTCTACAATCGAATTGCAGATGTCTACGGGAGAAAGACAAATATCTAAAAAAAAAATGAATAAAAAATAGCTTTTCGATTTCAGCAAATAGAAATTCAGCAAATATGCGGGTACTTTATTCTCTAAAAACTGCAACCTTCTTTATGACCACTGCACGTCATATCCTTCTGGACTCGATGTAGATATAGACCCTAAAGAATATGCAACTAAATTCTGAATTATTGTTCATTTTTTTTTCCTAATTTTACCTACAATGGTGCACGGCGCATTACTTTCTAAAGAAATAGTGGATACCGATGAAAGAATTTTTCGTTTAACCCTTTCTTTATTTCACGCCAACTGTTATGGTAATAAAATGAGTTAAGTAGACATGATCTAACTTTTAAAGAAGATACTAATAATATTTGTAAATATTGTCCTTTCAGAGATCGGTGCCAACTGGAAGAGGAAAAATATTAGGATAGAATGAGGTTCTCGTTTGGACGGCCATTGTTTTTTACGAAATTATGGGCAGCACATATTTAAGAGAAATTGATGAAAAAGTCGTTTGTGGCCGTGTTGCCGTCCATCATTTTTTCTTCATTTTTTGCTCTTCCATTAGGCACCGATCTCTGAAAAGGACAATATTTTTGTCTTTATCCCGTAGACATCCGCAATTTCATTGTAGCCTGGAAGTTTCAGTTTGCGTGGATTTTTTTTCAATAGACACAATTTCTTCAGTGAATATTGGTTTTATCGTTTATGAAATTGTTGATTTCCTATATGTCTTTTCAATATTTTCCAGTTCAAGTTCAGATCTTTAATTGATTGATGTAATTCAGTTCATAAAATTAATTACCTTTTCCATGTAGTTCCTGCAATTGAAAAAGTATTTGGTTTGATAAGTACTTCTCAATGGACTATCAATAATTATGTCTTCTTCCCATCGATTGATAATTACAACGTAAATAACAACAGTTTTCTTGTGAATTAACAATAGCTAGCCGATGTAATAATGATACTGCTTAAAATGGTCAGTTGAAGAAGACAATGATAATTGGCTTTAAAGTATTGTATTGTTAACTTGAGATTTTATATTCATTTTTTTCGGGGGGGGGGATTATGGTATATAGAGCTGTTAACTACATTTACAGGCCACCCGTTGTTAATGTTCATAAAATTATTATATCGTGGAATTTTAATATTTTAAGGTAGTTTGAGACGAAAACTAATATTAGGGTGAAACAAAATGTTTTTTCGATTTTTTATTAAAAATTTAAACATAATTTTACAACACATGAAAACCAATTAGGTTTTAAAGTAAAGACCATTTGGCTCTATGGCTTGAACCCATCTATCGGCAAATTGTTCGATCCCGCTGCGGTACCGTTCCTTGTTCTTTGAGGCGAAAAACTCGTTTTTGACATCGGCCAGGTCATTGAGGCTACGACCACGAAGAAAGTGTGCCATGGATCGGAAAAGGTGATAATCAGATGGCGCAAGGTCCGGACTATAAGCTGGATGTGGAAGAAGATCAATGGCGTCGAGATTTTTGAACTTTTCCTTCGTTTGTCTGGCGGTGTGCGGTTTTGCAGTGTCTTGCTGAAGGAGTCTGCGTCGATGGTTCGACCATTTGGAACTAGCTCGAAGTAAATTACGCCTTCGAATTCCACGAAACACACAGAAGTTGCTTCTCTGAGAAACGATCACATGTTTCTACCAGTTCCGCCGTTTGACCAGGTTTCAACTGTCGATTTTGTCTGTCCCGATTACTGAAGTAGACCCACTTTTCATCACAGGTTACATGTCTACGAATAAAACGATAATCTTGTGGATTTTCGAGCAGTTTTCGGCAAATCTCAACACGTTTTTGAGCTTGAATTTCAGTCAATGCATGAGGTACTTCTTGGCAGCATCTATTGACTTTCCCAAGGGCGTGAAGATGTCTTACAACTGATGCTTGAGGAATATCGAGCTCGACCGACAATCTTCGAGTACTTATGGATGGATTGGTCTCCACAGCTTCACGGATTGCTTCAGAATCCACTATCATAGGTCGGCCTGAATGTATCTTGTCCTCGAGATCATTGTCGCCGTCGTTAAATCTTTTGAACCAATTTCTCGCAATACTATCCGAGACCATATTGTCGCCGTCAACTTCGCATATCTTTTTTGCTGCTGCAGTTGCATTGTAGCCTTATTTCCAGTAATTGCGTAAAAGAACACGAATTTCGGATTTTCCCATATGTCGAACTATAAATGGTTCAATACTCATCGAAATCTCAAAGGGACGCTAAAGTGATTTACCTTGTAAGCAGGAATGTCACAATAAACCATTTTTAATGGTATGAGCTTAACTTGATCTGTTGGTAAACAATTTTTAAAATTCATAATAATATTTCCACTTATTTAGATAATAGGTAATACAAATAATGTTATAATGTGTCAAATTTCACAATTGGTATTATACTTAACTAACAAAGAATGTTGCAATCGAAAAGAACACAGAAATGTTATTGCCATAAGTGCGCCGTCCAAACACAAAAACGTTAGTTTTCTCTTTTTTAAACCGGTTTTTATTTTTGCAAATATTTTAAAGGTTTTCCACTTAAGTAAAAAAAAATATTATTTATTAGGTAAAATAATATGGTTGATCATTGCGTATATGAATATTCAATCATGTGAGTATTTACCAGAGATGGGCGAAATGGCAGTTTTTGAATTTCGGAATCCGAAAGGCGGAGTTCTGAATTGGCAATCAAAAAATGGACGGATTCCGGAATATGGAATTTCTAACATATCCGTTAACGTTTTTATGGAAAGAGAATTGTCGAAATTCGAAATTAAAATATAACATTTCGAAATACGCAATTCGGAATGGAAAAACGGACCGGAATTCCGCCCATCTCTGCTGTATACTTTGCATGACAAATTAAATTATAAAAATAGAAACTCATAAACTGGCCGTAAGAGAAGATTTGGTATTGATGTTAATGTTCTCGGATAATGGAAAGCAGAGATGGCGGAATAACAGTTTTTGAAGTTGGAAATCCGGAATCCGGATGTCGGAATCGGAAAATGGACCAATCCGGAATTCCATCCATATCTGGTGTTAATGTTTAATGAAAAGTAAATTTACGTAATTCGGAATTAAAACATAACTATAAATATTTAAATCTTCAAAAAATATCAGACTTGAGCACTTTTCTAAGCTCCGTTTTATAGCTATCCAGTTGACGTGCTCCTGCTAGGTGCTATTGAAGGTTTCCTTCATTGAGTTTTTCGCCTCTAATTGTAAGAACAAGGAGTGGTAGCGCAGAGGGATCGAACAACTTGCCGATAGAGCCATAGTGTCAATCTTTACTTTGAAACCGAATTGTTTTCCATGTATTGTGAAATTATCTTTAAATTTTTAATAAAAAATCGGAAAAATTTTGGTTCACCCTAATAAATTTGCTTGAAATTTACATTCCATAGCCAAACGACAATGCAGTGAATTAGGTTTTCTAAATATCTTTCGTGAGAACGTCATTTAGGTAATGTTAGGAAACTTATTTTTGTGACTGTAGAGCTTACTATACTTAAACACGTCAATTGAAACTAGAAAAAGTGGAGCTCAGTTAAAGTGCTTAACATTATTTTCCCAGAAAACAGTTACGCCTAAAATATAAATATGGATAGATCGTGGAAACTGACGTGAAAATTGTTCTTGAATGTTTACGTGGAAATTAATGACACACTATTAAATATGACAATATCACGATTTTCAATTGGTGTGCTTAAACTTAATTAGGTAAATGCCTCAAGAAATATTCGCAATTTAATAATACCTGCATTCAGGCGGAATTTTGAGCGTTCCAATTTAGGTAATATGAACCTATTTTTCGATTGGACCGTTTAAGCCGAAAGAATTAGAAAGAATTATGTTATTTTGTGGATGGAACAAATAACATTATGGAGAATGTAGTAGAGAATAGCAAATCACAATGAATATTTATAGAGTGAAGAAAGAGAGAAACGCCAGTGAGCTTTTCAAATACGTCTCTTCTCCACAAACAATAATTGTTTATGTCTCGATGTCTCACCACCCTCTTGTGCATTTTAGAATATTCGCCATTTTTTTCTTAAAATAATTGCAAATGCACTTTTCATTACATATACTACCTAACAAGATTGATACTTGTTTATCACCTATTTTTCTTGAACAAACAATTGGTCATTGATATTCTGGCACATTCGTTAGTGCTCGTGATCAGCTAATTAATGTATATCTAGTAGATTCTCGTGAGTTTTAGATATCGCCAAACGGCTATTGTTGTTGTTTTTGTTGTTTTTATATTTTTTGCGAAATTGATTTAATATTTTAATAAGTCGTGTCTAGGCGGCGAACATTTTAAGATTTTAATCTTGGCTTGATTTTTAATCGAGATACTGATTTTATTTATTCAGTTTTTTTTTACATTTAACCGACTTATTATATTTCTTTTTTTGTAGTTTTTGGCCAATATATTGTTTCATAATTAATATTAAATGTTTTGAAAATAAGGTAACCTTGCTTGCAATAGAAATTGATATGAATATTCTCATTATTGTCAGTTAATTAAAGTACGATTTTTTCTGGGACGTGAATTATACATTTCAAAAATGTATTTAAAATAATTATAGTCAATTCCAAATGCGATTACCATCGCAAAATGTGGCGCACTTTTTGAGTATTATTTTTTCATTTAATTTTTATGATTATTTTCTTGTTTATGCTCGTTCTACTGTTTTTGCTTAAATAAATTGAAGAATTTGTTTTAGATTTTGTTTCAGTCGTGGAATAAATGGTAATCGCATTTGGCGACGACTATATTTGAATATTACAACCCAATTATATTCGAAATTAGGAGAACATTTTAATAATAATTCGTGTTTTGTGTCATAAACTACGTCTTGCACATTTAAATCCTCTCGCCACTACCATGTCCGATCATTCAGTTTAAACATTGAATTTGGCGTTCAATTTTTCGTTCAGTTTAAGCATGCCGAATGAAAAAAAATGATTTTTAAGAAATTCGAAGTATAAATGTGTTTTTTGAACCCTTTACGAATACATTTTATGTGCTAAAAATTATAAAATAAACACGCCAAATGAGTTCATGCAAACAGAAGCCCTGAAACGTCATTTAAACCTAACATTTATTAATATTTTATACACTCACCATAGCACAATAAAAACAAAATAATGGAGAACAAAAACCGGGTTTTGAAATTTGCAATTTTTCGGAGAACATATAAAAAAAAGATTAGCATGGCCCCTGCGCAAGGATGACACGCAAATTCGTGAAGCGTTCCAAATTTTTATTCGCGGACGATTTCGTGTTGATTGGCGCAAGTTCAAAGGAAATTGAAAGAAGATTGACGGCCCTGGAATTAGTAGCCGGCCAACACGGTCTAGCCATTAACTCGATGAAAACCATTGTACTGCGAAACAAGTTTGCATCATCAGAATCGGCATCAAGTAGAAGAATTTCGTTCAAAGTCGAAGAAGGATTCAAATATTTGGGCAGCTACATTAGATCCGATGGCTGTTTGAGCGAAGAAACTTCGAAACGAATCAAGGCTGCGTGGAGTGTTTTCAAAAAGATCAAACCACTTCTCGCCCACCTTTACAAAGAGAAAACTTAGGACCTTCTCTTCGAGAATGTGCTCCCGACTCTACTGTACTGCGCGGAAACATGGACGTGGACGACAGAAAATTCTAGCCGACTGCAGAGGTATATGAACGCAATTTGTCAACACGCAGGTAGCCATTGTCAAATAACACGAAGGATACTGAAGTGGGCTGGCCACTGTGCTCGATTGCCAAGTGACCGCTGGACGAAACGATTGACGCAATGGGTTCCTCGATGTTGGACACGACAAAAAGAAAGACCGAAAGCAAGATGGCAAGACCCAATTAAACTCTGGGTCTCAAATTAAGTGCACGAGAAGTCCACCTCCAGAAACTCAAGAAGGCGAATCGCAATCCTGGAGAAGAAGGTTGCCTGGCCCACCATTGCGAGGCGCAGCCGCGATGATTGGAGAGAGCTGGGCCGCTTCTCAATAAGAGAATGACAACGGACTCCTAAGTAAGTAAGTTTGGGTCCCGTCCGCCCGGGATTCTAAAAAACAGGGTCCCCACTGATTCAAAGGTGTCAAAAATGCATATTAGTAAAGTAATGACTTCGGAATATTGTTTAAAATGTTATGCATAGGGCCATTTACATTAACACCTCACCCGGTATGTGAGTGGTGGTGGACTCATTTAACACTGTAACTCCCATATATCATGCAAAGGTTTATTTTTTATTAAATTTTTGACTTAGAATAACTACGCAGAAATTAGCAAGATCTGGTTAAACTTCTTAAAATATTCTGTTTCGGGTGGCGTTCATTCAGAAAATAGATGGAGACACGATGTGGCAAATGTGGAAAGTGTGCTATATAAAAATTTAAAATGCGAGAGTTATTTTACGATCAGCCTTTAGGTTAGTTTTAAAATTACACTTGTAATTTAATATAAAACGTTTACAAATTCAAAAATCATCATTTTCATTTGGCGAGAATTAATAATTCCAGCCAACAATAATTTCCCTTCTGTAATTCTTCCTGGTAGCCTAAAAAGAATTACCGTTTAATTCATTATAAATCATGTTGACGTTTATGTTATTGTTAGATATAGGATTCATGTATTGGGTTGAGCAATAAGTCCGTAGAGTTTTTTGCAGAAATATTTGTTTCGACAAAAGAATCAATTAATCAATTATGTATTCGAGGTTACTGTTTACGACTTCCTTCCACACCTCGATCAATTTGTTGATGCCATTCCACCAAAAATCACCCGGTTTGATGTCGAAGAAGTTGTTGAGCCAGTTTTTGAGGTCCTCTTCGCCATCGAAGGGTTTAAACACATCTTATTTGGTTTGACAGAGACCGAAAAAGGTGATAATCGGGTGCATCTGGAGGCGTGGAGAGTACGGTGGATGTCGAAGAAACTCTCATTCGAGCTCCTGGAGGGGACTTGTGCAACATGCGACCTGTTCTTGTCATGGAGCAAGATGTCTGGGCCATATCGATCGGTTATTTTCAGTTGAATAGGCTCATTTACGCGGAGCATCTGGGCAATATAAAGCTCCTTATTGTCCGTGGCGTTTCTTTCGAGAATTTCCCAGTGCAGAATTCCCTCCCAGTTCCACCAAACGCAGATCATGGTTTTTTTTTGGTCTTTTTAGGTCTTAAAGATCAAAGTCGTCAGTCATTTTTGAACTATGCGAACCCTTTTGTGCAGCAGACACGCCTAAGACACCTTCTCCATACACACTCCATGTTTTCCGAGCGGCTTCATCTGTAATTTGCTTTCGATGAAAAGCAAAGAAGAGCAGATGTCAAAAATTCTGATTTTTGCATCCTGGATAGTTCATTTCTAAGCCTGAAAAATGAAGAAAATTAAAAATTTCAGAACAAACTAATAACATAATTTTGTAGAGCAGAAAAAGCGCTATCAGATAAATATATACATTTTTCCAAACAGCAAGAAAATTGTTGTGAAACAAAAGATAATATAAAAGCTCTACGAACTTATTCCTCAACCCAAAATTATGCTACGCTGTACGCTTTTCGCTGAATCAATTTTTATTTCAAGAAAGTTGATTCCGATGTAATTAAGTTCTTGAAGAAAAACAGCTCAATAATTACGCGTACAGTAATGTTCCAATTTTGGCAAAAGTTGAATTTATTTAGATCAAATATTGTTTAGAAGAAATGAAATAAATTACAAAAAACATGTTCGACAAACACCCTTCAGTTATTTTCATCTTCTTTTTAATTAACTTTTAAACTTTTTCCTTACCACGCATACATTATATGATTAATGTTTCTCCTATTTCCGATATTCTAGAAAACTCGATGATGTTAATAATATATAATTGCTCATTTCTTCATGCAATGATAAAATGATATATATATATATATATATATAAGAGCTTCTTGAATGTGTTATTTTTCATGAGATTATGAATGCACAATTTTGGATTATTTTTTTTTTATTTTTGTCGGTTATATAATAATTGATTGATAGGGAATAATGGAATCTCGAGGAATTTCTATGAAATATTTTTTGTTTATCAGTTTAAATTTGATATTTTTATGAATTACGTATTCAATAGTTATTTACCACATAAAAATGTTTTCAAAATAATTTTAAGTTCGCAAATAAGTTTCCGCCATTTTTTTATTTGATCAAAAATAGATAATGTATGTATTCAAACAGTTTTCATCGTTTTCTACGTAAAATGTGATCTATCCATATTTTATTTTTAACACTATAGAAGATCCAAATTATAGCTTAAAAGATTTTATTAAGAAAACAAAATAAAAAATTAATTCATCCGCAATAGAGTGTTGGATGATGATGAGCTTGTACACCGGTCGCCTGCCATTTTTTAAATCCGAATTTTAATATCGCTCCCTTATTTTTGCTTAAAATATTCCCCCTTTCGTTACTCAAAAACGTCCTCTGTGGGAACCGTTACTTTTACTATTTCTTCTGTAGAAAAAGCTTCGAACGCTTCTCAAATGCATGTAGAAGCTTATGGAAACAATGCTCCATTTGAAAGAACTTGGGTTCAGCACTTCATATCGGATGATTTCGACGTCAATGCTAAGAATCGAGAACCACACCAAGAACTTCAGGATCTGAAGATGTGACACTAAAATAATTGGCAGTTTCCTTAAATCACTAGGCAGCTGTTTCACATCTTCTGTACGCCACAGGAATATTCAGAAGCAATGAAAATGTGTGTCTTTTGAATTAACGAAAAGGAACAAAGGATGGCAAAAATTGTATTTGAAAAGAAGTCAAAGGAACTATTTCCTTCATCTTATTGTGACTGGCGATGAGAAATTGTTTTACTTCGACAATCCGAAGGGAAAAAGATCTTGAATGAACCTGCGCGAGCAGCCAACGTAGATCGCAAAGCCAATTATCCACGGGAAGAAGGTCTTACCCTGCCTTTTGGGGTGGGAGGGGGGGACCAGCGCGCCATACTGTAGTTCTAGCTACTCCAACCCGGCTAAACGGTCACGGCCAATCGCAATGAACATCAAATTGTTCAGTTAGGCAGCCAAAAGGGAGAAAAGAGACCAGAATGGAGGGATCGACACGATAAAGTGAAACTGCTTCACAACAACGCATGGATTTCAAATTAGAAGTCTTTTTGCACCCCCACTCCACTGCCACGAAACCGCGTCTCATTGCAAAAGTCTTCGCACACATTGCACGAACACTATTTTTTCAATATTTTATTTCTTAATTATTGTTAGTATAAACAAAACCATTATATATTTTTTTCAGAACAATATATAACATTTCAACTAATTCTTGTGTTAAACAATAATTAGTAATAAATAAAATATTGAAAAAAAATTAAAAGGTTTTGTTCGTGCAATTGGTACGAATTCTTTTGCAATGAGGCGCGTTTTCGTGGCATTGGAGTGCACCCAAATACTCACCATACATTGTTCCATCAGATTATCACATTTTCCAGTAAATGAGACACGGTAGAGCAGAACTTTAAAAATCGAAGTCCAACAATTGTTCGATGAATAGGTCAATTTTTTACAATGGGTTCCATAAATCGCCTAGTCGTTGCGAAAATGTTGGATTAAATTATGAAAACTACTTTTAATAAAGGTTTTGTTTCAAAAATATAGTATGTTGCTAAAAATTTAATTCCTAAAAAACGGCGGAAACTTATTTGTGCACTTAATAATATCTGGGCCTCGGATTGCTATTTTTTGCTCACAGGCTCGCTGGCTTTCATGTCCTTTTCGATTGTTTTGCTTCTGTTGATTTCTTTCCAAATGTCCCAAAAACTAGAGACACTTGTCACTAGCAAGTTTATTGAATTCTTTCCTATCCTTATGAATTCTGAATTCGAATTCTTTGCTGTACTTTCCTATTCTTATGAATTCTTTTTCAAGATCTGTAGAACAATGAGATTCCTTTGGGTTTCCCATCTAAAATACTTCAAATTATTAGGTCTAGAAATTAATTTATGTAATAAATAAGTAATGACTATTTGGTAGTATTATATTAAACTTTTCTGGATTATATTAAAATTGTAAGGCAATTTCAATTGGCGTGCTGAGGAGATGATTTTCCTAAACAGAGATGGGCAGCAGTTTTTATATTTTATAATACTAAATGCTGAAAACTATTTCTAATAAAGATTTTGTTTCAAAAACTTAATTCCTCAAAAAACGGCGGAAACTTATTTGCGCACCTAAAAGTATCTGGGCCTCGGATTGCTATTTTTTGCTCATAGGCTCGCTGGCTTTATCAATTCATGTTCTTTTCTATTGTTTTGCTTCTGTTGGTTTCTTTCAAAATGCCCCAAAAACCAGAGACACTTGTCAATAGAAAGTTTATTGAATTCTTTCCTATCTTTATGAAATCTGAATTGGAATTCTTTCCTGTACCTTCCTATCCTTATGAATACTTTCTCAAGATCAGTAGAATTTTCAGATCCCTTTGGTTTTCCCATCTAAAATAGTTCAACTTATTCAACAAAAATTACGAAAAATAAAAAAACGTACACACTTCACTGCCAAAAGACTGCGCCGCACTGCAAAAGACTTCGCACCAATTGAAAACACGACCTTTTAATTTATTATTCTTATTTTCAATATTTTATTTATCAGTTAACGTTTCATTCTGCAGAAATCCTGATGAATTGATGAAAAGAAATTCTTAGTACCTCAATAATGGACAAGAAGAGTCATCATCGTTAATATAAGTGACTTGTAAATATTGAAAACAAAAATAATAAATTAAAGGTTGAGTTTGCAATTGGTGCGAAGTCTTTTGCAATGCGGCGCGGTTTCGTGGCAGTGGAGTGCGTACATAAAATTAATATTTGAATAGCGCAATATGGGTCACTTACAAATACACTTTACGCCACGTGGTATATTTTCTTGCTGAATATTTACGAAGGTGCAAGCCAAATAGAAATGACGATTTTACAATAATTAAACGCAGTTTATTAATTTCTACATCTACATCTGTGTCGGACATTTTGTGGTTTATGCACATCTATGATTCGATCTTTCTCTCGGCTCAGAAAGAATTGCGCCGATTTTGAAAACGGATTTGTAATCAGCGCATCCGAATCTACCAATGAGGCAAGTTTCATCAAAATCTCAAGCGGACGCTAAAGTGATTACGCATTAATTATACGTGAAGCTGCAATGCTTCATTCAAAGAGTTTTCAATTAAATCGTACATCTTTAACTTTAACATGAAATTAATTACCCTATTTATCCGTTTTATTGGATTTCGTTCGTACACTATTTCGCATGTGGTGGGGGGTGGTGGGGGGAGAGATAGATTTCTCTCATTTCGTGTCTAATGTCTCCACACACTCGTCTGTCATCAGAATATTTAATGAAAACAGTTCTACTCAAAATAAAAGTTGGAATTGTTTATTGACTAATCGATAACAAATATTTGGATACATTAACTATCAAAACAATCAAAACCTATAACAATAAAAATCATACATATCTAACAAGGTCAGCACATTAAAGACATTTGAATCTATCACATAAAAATTCCATAACACTATCATAATCTTGGCTTAAAGCTCTTCTAAATCCGTTAAAAATAACATCATCCGAAATGCCATAAAAACTGTTGGATACCCAATTTGTCACTGTTGCGTACGACGGTCTCTTTCGGTTCCCATTTCTAGTGTAAGTTGCTTGGTTCAAATCAGCCATCCAAGATTCCCAGCAGCTCCTTAATCTATCCTTAAATGGTTTGTTCACAGCAACGTCCAATGGTTGAAGATACTTAGTCAGTCCACCCGGTATAACTGCTAACGTGCACAGCTGATTAAGCTCCTCTAGTACTGTCGGTCCTACTTAATCGTATCGCAGAAAATGTTTTACTAAATAAAACTTCAGGAAACATGAATATTTTCCTAATCCACCCTTACTCGTGAGCCCCACCTTTTCTTCCAATAGATTCCCTAAGGCCAAGTAGAGTGGTGTCAGATAAGCATGCTCCATATTTGTCATCCTTCCGTTTTCGTAACACATTTTATGGGCCCGGTACTTTTCATGTGCCTATATTGGTTTTGTCAGTTCACTGATCGTAAATATCCTTGTTAAGTTTTAATAAGACATCGCATCTTTATTCATCCCTTAAGTTGTTTATCTAACATAGTACATATACTATACTATTAAGAGTGTTTCATTTTCATTGCCATATCATTAGTTTAAAATTTATCTTTAAATGTAGCCATATATCCATTTTTAAATTCTTATATTCCTTGTATAATGATAAACATAAGAACAACAAACAACCATTCTCCCCCCTCCCCCCCCCCTTCTCCCATCGGAGGAGGAAAAGTTCTTCACTACTTTTGTGCATAACAATTTCTCTTATATTTTCTCTTTTGATCGAAATGATGAAAACAAAACCGTCTGCGTCGAGGAATCCAATGAAACGGATAAATAGGGTACATCAGTCGTATATTTATGGTCTGTACTGTATTTCAAACTCACTTTTAAATAATTGAATTATCAAATTAAAATAAATTTTCAAATTAGGTAAATTTTCCACTAATTATTCGTTGAAATTTTCTAAATGCCCTTTTATTTTTTAGTTAATCTATTTACCAATTATTTATTTAACATTTGAATTATAAGCTATCAAAGAACACTTTTTAATAGTTGAACTAGTCTTTTCGTGATTTTTTTGTCTGGAAAATTATAGAATGCCTCATTTAATTTTGATTGGAACTAGATTGGATTTTTTCATGAAAGTTTATTGGATTTTGTTGTATTTGGATTAAGGAATATCTATATAAGGATCATTGTATACATTATTTGTGTTATGTTCTTGCGTGAATTTTATGATATTTTCCCGTCTCAAACTATTTAAAAGTATGTGCTTCTTATTGAAGTTTGCAAAATGAGCATCTCTTCTGAGTTAGGTTTGATAAAGATTTTTAAATAACGCGTTAATTCTATTATTTTTTCCATTTTCACTTTGATACATTCAATAAAAAACTCTTCAATTTTAACTTTTAAAATGGACCTTATCTTTATTTAGTTCTAGAACGTTCTCATTATTTGTTTCACAAATCTCCCAATAACAAACAAACAAACGGACAAACAAACGTTTATTGATATACATGCGAGCTTTAATTTTCTTGTCTATATTTGCCAAAAAGATTATATTATTGAACTATTCGTAAAATTTCATTAGTAATGTTTCTTGATTGTCCAAACAAAATTGAGACCATTAAAACCATCAAGCAGTTTTCATTGATGAAGTGCACTTGTTCACAGTTTTTTTCCTGCCATGTGCCTAAACGTTATCAGAAAACTTCGCACAGAATTAGGCTCGCTGATAATGATTTTATACGTTTTTAAAACATTTTTGTTTGAAACTGTACTCCTGAACCTTTATTTTTATTCCTTTTTTTGATATTTATTGATTTACTTTTTATTCGAAACAATAAGAGAAGTTTTTCTTATAGAAAATATGCCTACCGATAAAAATGGAGTCGTATTTTTCACACCGGAAAATGGAAATTATGAGGAAGATGTTGAAGAAGCAACAGATAATTCTGCAAGTGTGAGTTTTGATATTTTTTATTAGGGCAGGGCCAGAGGGATTCGTTAAAACAAGAGCTTAGTTTTCAAAAGTATTAAGATATTTAGAAAAACAAATTTCTTGTATGGTACCCCAACTTGTATTATAATAAAATGAGCTCAGTAAGCATGATCAAATATAACTTTTTAGAAATATTTTAATATTTTAGATAGTTTAAGACAAGCTTAATAACATTGTAGTAAAATTTTTTCGTTATAAAGACGTAAAGATTTCCACATACGTTTAAAAATCGAAAAATCGTCATTTCGATTTGGCGTGTGTATGGTAATAAGATGGGCTCAGTAAAAGTTCTCAAATCGAAGTTTTTCGAAATATATTAATATTTTTATTATCAAAATCTGAGAAATTGACAATTCAAATTTTATTTTTATAAAAAATAAAAGTAATAAATCTGACGTGATCTAGAAATTTTGAAGAAATATAATGAAAAACAGAGAAATTTTTAAAATAAATTGAATATTTATTCACGTTCTCATTAAGACCATTGAAAATAATTCAAAAATGATAAAATCAAACTATTCATATTCTTAGATTTTGATAATAGTTAGTTTAAGGAAAGTCTGATAATGCTCGCTTTTTTCGTATCTAGATGATCGCCTAGTTTGTTGAGTTGCTGACCTACTTTGACAACGAGAGCTCTAGATGACCCGTAAAGGCTGTCACGATGGGCACGCCAATTAGTATAATAAAATGAGCTCACTAGGGAATGGTCTGCTTAGTGTTTGGAGTTACAGGATGTGACATATATCATTAGAAAGAGAAAAAAATCTACTTTCTAAATATAAAAAGAGTTTCTGCAACGGCCACAGCTATCTCCAGAAAATTGCGTCTGAAAACCCAACTTGTGCGACACTTTCCATCTTGAAATCCAACTTTGGCTGGCCTTGAATCCTTCAATTTGCATCTCTTTCCATCATTTGGAGAAGCTCCGAGAATATGAGTTTCAGAGAGATGATTACCGGGAATCAAGGACTAATCTTCTGAAACTTCTTGCAAAACGGCTGTCTGATGTCGCCAAGGATAAATTGAAAACTGGGATTCATCTTCACGACTTTGATCTGCAATTGATTGCCAGAGATATCAACAGGAAAGAGATGCAAATTGAAGGATTCAAGGCCAGCCAAAGTTGGATTTCAAGATGGAAAGTGTCGCACAAGTTGGGTTTTCAGACGCAATTTTCTCGAGATAGCTGTGCCCGTTGCAGAAACTCTTTTTATATTTAGAAAGTAGATTTTTTCTCTTTCTAATGATATATGTCACATCCTGTAACTCCAAACATTATTGCAGACCATTCCCTAGTCAGTTACCGTGCTCAAATTGAAATTTTTAGGAAGATATTAATATTTTTAGATAGTTTAACACACTTAAAAATCGGAAAATTGTTACTTCGAGTTGGCGTCATACTATCTCACTCCAAATGAATTCGTAAAATCAGACTTTCGAAAGAGTCAATTTGACAGAAAATTTAGTAAAAACTTTAAGCTGTTGAGATATTTTAAGGGAGGAATGACAAAATAGTTGTGCAAAGAATTTTTTGACTTCCACATGGTAATAAATAAAATTCGTTTGAATCTAGAAAGATCGTAACTTTTATTTGGTTTTAAAGTAAACGTATAAATTTGAAAGACAGCTCTTAAAATCGGAGAAGTTTCATTTTTATTTGACGTGTTAGGACATTATAGAATCTTAAAATTATTTTGTGAAAGATTGGGGAATAGAGATTTTCGAGCAGAATAGAAATGCACGTCAATTAAGCTATCAAAAATTAGATCTTTGTTCACTTATTCTTATATAATATTTATATATAACTACAAAATCAGCTTTTTAGATTTGTAGATTTTTAAGAAAATCCCATATATGCTTTACAAATTTGTTTAATGTCAATATTTATTATACACAGCGCGTCAAAACTATACGATCTCCCAAAAAAAAAACAAAGATTTCTATGTATTACGGTTGATCAAGTAATTCAAATCTGACAAATGTGAATGTCCAAACCAAACCAAACCAAAAATGTGAGATCATTGAATTCAGAATCATGAAAAACCCGTGAATACCAAATTTCATCAAAATCGGCAAAGCGGGAATTTATCGTCCACGACACAATTCCTCCAACACGTCCACTATGCGCTTAGGGATGATTAACAATCCGCTTCCTCTCTCGAATGATCCACATGCCTCGGATCCAACTGCGTCTCTGGGCTCCAACAATGTTCTAGAGTCGCTTAGGGATGATTAACAATCCAACTGACGATTGAACTGTCTCGAACCGAGTTCAATCCTTTACCCAAGTACCACTTCTCGGACGATGCACCAATGAAATGTACGGTGCCTTTTGAGTTTTTTGGTTTCAAACTAAAACACAGTTTTGTAGAGCAGAAAAAGCGCTATTATATAAATATATACCAGGGTTGCATGGAATTCCATCTTCCATTTTCCGTTTTCCGTCGTCCGTCTGGAAAAAAAACTGATTTCCGTGCAACCCCGGTCTTTATTTAAAATTTGCAATGTCACGGTTCCGAAAGAAACCAATCCGATCGGGAATTATCTAGCGAGATTCCATAGACTTATTCTTTAGTTCGAAACTTGACTACTTGATTACTTGATTGTCTTTCGCCATTCCGAGTTTCCTCGAGCGGACCAGCTCTCCAGAGTGTTCGGCTTCGTATTTCAAGTGTTGACTAATGTCCAACCCAAATAAGCAGCTTCATCGTAACTACCAATTCAAAGGAAATTGAGGCATTGAGTTTGGCGTAAAAGTAGATTATGTCGAGAGTCATTTGAAGAAGTTTTTTGAAGAGAGTCTCATGGTCGCAAATTTCGAGAAAGGTTTCTAGCCTTTTCTTCGAGTTGATTGACGACGGCTAATTTCTTCTGAGGAACTTCAGATTAGCACCAGGTCGTCAACGAATTCGAGAAACTTTTCATATACACTGATATATCTTCAGCTTCTCCCACACTCTCCTTGTCGGATTCATCGAGAATCATTTCGAGAGCTAGTTCGAACAGAGATGGTGATACCGAGCCAACTTGACTCACCAATCTCTTGAAAGGAATATTGATTTTTGATCCATGGAGTAGGAGACTCACTTTTTCCACTCTTCTTGTATTCTTCTTCCCGTCAAAATCGTGTTGAATGCGAGCGATATTTGTTTTGACTTGCGTCACCGAGTTGATTTCTCGGTAATATTCAACAAGTAGGTTTCCCTTGCTTGATGAATAGAATAGTAGCAACTTGGTCTAGGTACCAAGGGTGAGGTAGTTGAAATATCTCCCCCAGGTACCAGGGGTGAAGTGTTTTCTGGAGTAGAATCGGCCGATGTACCAATGTTGAGGTTGTGAGTGGTAAGGAAGGAATAATCAAGTACTTTATTGCAATAATCAATAGTTAATACTTATTATTCGTCTTCTGCTCGCCTTTTACTCTGTATCAGGTGGCTCAGTGGGATGATGTGATTGTGACCAAATCCGCTTCTTTTATTCAATCGGCGGTGGGCGTGGCTTGATGTTGTTGGCTGATCATTGGTCATTGAATTTTCCAGAATTGCAGATAGAATTCTGGAAGTAGATCGGTGGAGGTGTAGATCAACATCGTGGCGTGGTGACATCCTTGGTCACGATGGTCGCATGAAGCGACAAAGCCAAATAATAGAGACACGCTCTAAAGCAGCAAAAAATCTACATTCCATTCCCAGTAGTTTAATCTTTTTGCATGGAATTCCATATTCCATATTCGTTTTCCGCCTTCGGTTTGAAAAAAATAGATTTCCCTGCAATCCTGATACCCCAAACAATAAGAAAATTGTTGTGAAACAAAAAAAAAATATAAAAACTCTACCAACTTATTCCTCAACCCAATACTTTTCTATGCTATAAGCTTTTCTCTGAATGAATTTTTATTTCAAGAAAGTTGATCAAGTTATGTATTAATGAGCAATTTCAATGCGTAATTTAACAGTGTTAAAAATAATTTTAAATAAATTTTGACATATCATGAAGTGTTCTGGATAATTATTTAATTCATGATCCTTTTGATTTTTAAATTAACTAGTTTTTACCGTTTTTTCAATGTAATTAAGTTCTTGAAGCTAATCAGCTCTTAAAAATTAATTATTAATTCCATTAATTATGATTCATTTTGCAGATAACACCACCAAAAATGGTTGACGGACTCGATTTACTCAAATGTGGAATGAGTACGTGATTAATTTACATTCTTTATATTCATTTCATTGTACATATTACTTGACTGTTTGTTGACTAATTTCGAGTATAACTAAAGGTTATCATTATTATTGATTTGTATGTTAAACCAAGTTACCCCATTCAGTTTTATTTCAAATTTATCGAAAACTACCCTGTTCGTACATATAAAATGAACAAATGCCAAGGAAGCAAGTCCCCAGACAAGACTGTCAAGTTTAAGCCGAGTCAAGAGGCTTACTTGAGTCCGAATAGTGGCAAACAAAAAGTGGAGCCAAAGTGCAAGTCACCGGGAGCAAAGAGTCCCGGCACGCCGGTAAACAAGAAGATAGGGTTTATTGAATAAGTTTAAATGTGTGATTTGAGTCGCCAAAGTCGCCGAAAATCCCAACACTGAGACGAATCGGCTCAACTGAAACGATAGCAGCTCCATTTGGGATGGCCCGAGCAAGGTGATAATGACGTAATGGTCAATAATCAATAAATTTGAAGCTCTTTCAACATGACGGAAAAGGATTACGCCTTATCCGGAATATGTAGTTCTTTTGTACCGATTCCGGCCGTCAACCGTGAATACTTGAATGGGTGAGAGCGTTTGCAGAAAATATGAAAATATATTGGAGAGTTTTAGCGCCAGTGAGGGAGAGCCGGATGGAGATATAATGACGAGTGGGAAGAACGTGGAGAAGAAATTGAAGAAAAAGGAGAAGAAGAGAGTTTGAGAGAATTCGAGTTGTTTTGCGTGAATGATGTTTGTTTTTTTGTTTTAGTTTAGTAGTAGTGAGCCGGATTCGCCGAGCCCTAAGAGAAGATCGCGACAATCTATGGAGAACTCGGATCCGCCGAGCCACTACGTTGTAACTAAGAAGATTAAGAAGAAGCCGAAAGAAAAGACGAAGAGTATGGATGAAGTGAAACGGTACATTTGTCACTCGCTCACCGAATCGGACAGCTTATCGGATTCGGTGGAAGCGCAGTTTATGAAAAGAGCGCAATCGCCGAAAGAAGTTGAGAAGAAGAGCAAAGAGCAGCCAAAGAAGGCGTCGAAGGCAACACCGCCCAAGAAAAGTGCAGTAAAGGGAAAAGGTTGGAAATGGACTGAATGGGGTGGTGTCTTTGTTTTTTTAATCGCTCTATTTAATATTTAGAGCCCGTATCAAAGTTTTTACAAAGACAGTTATAAGCTCAAAATATTCTTTGTAGTGAATATGTGAACATAGACTAGAAATGCATATTCATAACGTGGCTATTATTCTTTCAAGCCAATTGTTGAATTTAAACTGTTGGACCTAAACTATCTTGCTGAAATTTTCTGTATGGAAAAGTTTATAGATCTTTATTTTATCATTGAAGGGTAGTGAACATTTAGAAAATTACTGTAACGGCTTGTTAAGAAATATTCCTCGTAATTTCTCGTTTTTAATTTTGTATTAAAGGTGCTACAAACAGTGCGATTGATGCAAAGCTAGGTGAGATTATAAATGTTGTTTGTGGTTGTTATCAATATTTTATCGGGCTTACGTGAAATATTATTACGGTAACTCCATCAAAATCCCTTTGACAATAGTAAAGGAGCCATTGAGGTTAAACAGTGTGCACCATAATTTCCGGTATAGTTTTCACTGTCACGTATGTGATATTAACAAAAAATGTAAAATTTCTGCTACACTCCGCTGCCGCGAAGTACGTGCAAATTGCAAACGAATTGCGCAAAAGATACCCTTTCAATTCATCATTAGAAATATGAGGAATTTTAAGTTTTATTTGGCATGAATATGTTTTTTACAAAAGTTTAATATAGTTATCTTAAAATATTTAAATTGAACTCGTATTTATGGGACAAATATAAATTAAATTTCTTCTTGACTTAAACGCGTTTTATTAATTTCCACCTGGACACCAATTTAATCCCTTTTCTTGAAGTATCTCTGACTCTTTAAAATTTTACGAAATTTTGTCTTAAGGTGGCTCTTTTTAAGACATATTGTGAGAAACCCGTAAACAAAGTTGCATTTCAGTTGGCGTGCGTGTGACTAATTTCCCAGCTGAGCGCAGTCCGCTGATAATCACCATGGAAGCGTGCTGAGGAACATGGTACCCTCGCAATTACTCGAAGGTTTCGCGAAGAAAAGCTGCATCTTTGTCATGAAATGATTATTTCCTAGCAAAAATTGTTTTTCATTGCTTCCGGAGAAAATAGAAAATCCTAAACGATTCAAATGTATCTTAAACTCCCTCAAAATCTAGTTTATTGTCTTGTATTTTAAATTGAGAAATGTTTTTCTGACCTCATGTAATTAATGTTTATATTATAAATTTGATACAATTTTCTGAGCTTCTGTATGTATCAATTAAATTGGCTTGCTGACTCGGACGAATTTCCCTGTTTTATATAGAGGCGCAGCAGCAGAATTTCCCGCGTCTAATACGGTCATCGCGGGTAGCCAAGGTCCTGGAATCTTTTGAATCTTTTGACATACTTGAGAGTTTTCTTGAGAGCTCCTTGGGGTTGTAAAAAAATATTGTATTGTCAAGCTCGCCAACTGAAAAAAAACAAATGGATTCTCAGTTATGTTACTAACAAGGTAACAAGGTAAGGTATAGATTTATTGTCCTTTTCAGAGATCGGTGCCTAATGGAAGAGGAAAAAATTAGGATGGAATGAGGTTCTCGTTTGGACGGCCTCTCTTTTTAGACGGTCATTATTTTTTATGAAGTTATGGGCAGCACACATTGAAGAGAAACTGACGAAAAAGTTGTTTGTGGTCGTGTGTCCGCCCATCATCACTCTATTAGGCACCGATCTCTGAAAAGGACAATAGCTCAACATCTAAGATTTTGATGAAACTGCAAAAAATTCAAAAACTTCGTTTTGGATTTAAAAGTATGCACAAAAAATTTCAGCTCGCCAAAAATATTTTAAGATACTTGAAAATGGGTTGAAAAAAATCTGAAAGCCCCACCGATCATTACATCCGACAATCAGTTTTTTCTGTGACCATTAGTTTTCATTTGAAACACAACAACGCTGGCCCAGTGGTAAATGGATGGGCTTGAAATGTAAGAGCATGAATTTCAGAGAATTTTGTTAAAATTTAGAGAATAATAGACGATAATCTAGTAAAATTTGTTCGCGCAAATATTCACTATTCAATCAAAAATTTTTTTCATTTGGGGTGCGCTTGTGAAGATTAAATAAGGGAGCCACATCACTTTGACATTTATCATAATGGAAACAATCGAAATGCGGAATAAAGCCAGCGCAAATAATTATGGTGCACTCTGTATATTAGGGTGAACCAAATGAGTTAGTAAAAAAGCACAGAAGAGTTATTTAAATCTAACATAACTTTAAAAAGTTTAAATGTAAACAATTTTTATGAGAAGCTGGGGATATTTACGTAAAAATTTGTTTTAAAGGGACACGTGGATTTTGATAAAAAGCATTTAAAAATTGAAAAATCATTTTCATTTGGCGTGTATTTAGCGTTGACAGAAGAATAACCGTAATAACGATAAAATGCAACTGACTGGCGCTCCACTGCCAGGAAACCGCGCCGCATTGCAAAAGACTTCGCACCAATTGCACGAACAGTACCTTTTAATTTATTATTTTTATTTTTGTCAATATGTTTAATATTTACAAGTCACTTATATTAACGATGATGACTCTTCTTGTCCATTATTGAGGTACTAAGAGTTTCTTTTCATTAATTCATCAGGATTTCTGCGGAATGAAACGTTAACTGATAAATAAAGTATTAAAAATAAAAATAATAAATTAAAATTGCAATTTGTGCGAAGTCTTTTGCAATGCGGTGCGGTTTCTTGACAGTGGTGTGTGACTGGGATTTTGGGATTTTCATTTAATTATATTATGAAGTGTCGCTCCTGTAATTGATTTAAATTTCCTGATGATCGTGTCTTTGAAAATTCTATTCTATATTTATATATTTAGGTATTCTATATTTAGTTTAAACCATTCTTGAACGATCTCAATTAGCTTAATTCAGAAACGGTCGACAGTGAGGTATTCGAGACGGGACCATTCAAGCCCAACTATGCCGTGTCTGCTGGAATATCGGATCACTCGACATCGTCGCCTTTCGAGCTCTCCACGACGCCAATCGAGGTTAACGAGAGTCGAAAAGCAAAGACAATTGAGATCATCAATAGGTTTGTTTAAATCAATTTTTTAAACTTTGAATTGTTTGTCTGTCTTTTATTGTCATCTTACCAATATTTTGAGTTACCTAATGCTTTAGAGAGAAAGGCGCACAAACGAGGCGCTGGTCGTGTTTGTAAGTGCTTTAATTAATGTTTTTGTGACACTCACTGCATGATGCTTGCCGCACCACCTAACAGCCTATTTAAGGGAAAAACCGAAAAAGGAATCGACAATCAAACCGGTGGTGAAATCGAAGATACCCAAGGAGCAAATATCGTTTGACCACCCGAAGAAGTTGATTAAATCATCGAGTTCGAGTAAATCTTCGAGATCGAAGAGTGCCAGTCGTTCGACGAGTGTTGTTGGGAGGTTTTTTATTTTGCTTATTTGTGTCGATGCGTGTGGCTTTGTTTTTTTTTGTTATTGTTGTGATTCAGTAATCAAGTGATATTAAATGTTTGGCTTCGAAATGAATTAATAATCTTTAAAATTGTGCATATATTTGATGGAAATTGAATACATTTTAATATTGATTATAGTGGCTTTTTTGGATTAGGGCGGATAAGCTGTTGTGATTTAATTTATTAGGGCTGCTTAATTTGTATTTTGTTAGATATTCAAGGATTTTTTTAAAATTAGTGTTTTGTGATATATATATTCAATTTTTTATTTGCAATTTTGCCGAGGATCTCTGGTTTTTTAAATTTTTGTTTTATACGTTGTACGCCAACTGGAGCGCTAATAATATGAGCTCGGAAGACGTGCTTAAATCTAATATTTGGTGAACATCTTATTATTTTTAGAGAGTTTAAGGAAAAGCTGACAAACTGGTGTAGACAATATTTGTATAAAGCCTGCTTGAAAATTGTAAGACAATCCATGAAAATATGAAAAAATAAGAAAATACACAATTGGCGTGTATTAGCTTTTAAAATTGTTATTGTTTCAAGACTGAGTAAAGTTAACGTGAAATATGCTTAAAGCTTAAAGCTTAAAAGCAAGCTCAAATATTAGAAAATAATTATTTCCATTTGGCTTGCCATGCAAAAATGCAAAAAAGGCTTGCAAAAAAGACGCAAATAACGTGATAAATATCTTTTGGCACGAAAATGATATAATGAGCTCAGAAAGCGTATTTTCGAATTCTCAGTTATTCTGAAGCGAATTATTAAACAAGAAGCTCAACACATTATAAGTTTACAACTTACGTGGAATCTCGATATTTGGATAAGAATTTATTCGTATATACACGCCAACTTCTCTGGTAAAAAAATGAGCTCACTAGAGAGGTCATTTTTGGATTCAAAAGGTTTTTGGCTGAAATTTTAAATGGTGATAGCTGCACACAAAAAAATGTCATGCACCGGGGTTTAAGTGGGTTAAAAAAGGTTCAAAGTTACCAACCTCAAAATTCCTGTAGAAAACAGTATAAAACCATCAAATTTTCCCGTCGACAATTTATTCGATCATAATGAAAGCTGCCAGCTGCCAGAACCTTCAAAATTCAGAGGACCGATAAAATGTCATTTTTTGTAAATACTATATTCAGTCTCTTAAAATGAACATTTTAAAAAAATTTAATTCTTTTTTGGATGTTATCATCATAGGGCAAAAAGACAGGAAAAAAACAAAAAAACTTGTAAATTATTTCAATAAATTTGTGAATAGAAATGAACAAATGAAATAAATTTATTGCCGACGTGATTGTCGACCCCAAAATTTGATGGTTTTTTACTGTTTTCTACAGGAATTTTGTGGTTGGTAACTTTGATCCTTTTTTTAACCCACTTAAACCCCCCAGTGCAGGACAATTTTTGTGTGCTCTAATAAAATGTGCTCAGCTATCACCATGCAAATTTTCATCCCGAAACCTTTTGCATCCAAAAATGACCACCCTAGTCAGTAAACTTGCTCACATTTCAATTTTTGCAAAGAGATTTATAAGTTTATGCAGTTTAAGAAAATCCTAGTTAAATTTGCATGAATAATTGTTTGCTGAAAAGATGCCCAAAAATTTTTAGACACGTTTAGAAATCGAGAAATAGTTTTTTCCAGTTTGTGTGAGAATAGATAATCAAAATAGAAATTTAAGCATATCATCTCTCTCTCTCTCTCTCTCTCTTTCGTTCAACCGTTTTTAAGATACCTATGACTATATTTTTAAGACAGTTAAATCTTATTATTTCAATTTTATAGCCAAACTGAATGTCACTTGATATTGAGCTGAATATTTTGTGGCAAAATATGTTAATCATCAAGTCGTAAGTTGTTTTGCACTTGTCCATGTTCGTTTTGTTTTTATGTAGATAGAGTTTACTGTTACTGAGTTTGTTTAGAGTTTACTAACACGCACAAAGCATAATTCAAAGAAAATCACAAATAATCATGTTGTAGAGCTCGTCTCGAATCGCAAAACGATCCCGGATGCTTGTCGCCGTCGTCGCTGAAATCGATTGTTGATGATTTCAAGGATGACGTTAGATGCAAATCACCGCAACAGCTGGATCTTCACACGTTCAGGTTTTTGTTTTGTTGTTGCTTGTTGTTTTTTTCCTTTGTTTATTTGAATTATTTTGAAAATGGAGAAGGTGGAATATAGAAAAATATATTTTTAAAAATTCTGCAAGTATATTTGAGTGTGTATCACTTTAGAATCTTGCTGGAATGTTTTTGATAAAGAAAGATGTCAGGGAAGAGGTTGACATGCATTCAAGGGTAATCAGGGATATCGCTCTAAAGTTCTTGTGTACATTGGAAACCCGGACAGAAGGGACAGGGAAGAGGCTGACTTGCATTCAATGCATATGCGTCCTTTAAAATATCGTTCTCGATAGTGTGCATCGGGAACCTATACAGATGTGCATCGGGAACTTATATTTTCAAGGGGATCGTGGGCATTCTGCTGAATTGCAACCGAAGATTGCCCGTTTGGTGACTCTACAATGTACCGGATTGATTTCGAAAACTGTCTGATCACTATGTCCGAAGCGAGTTCCAGCTGTGCTTCCGAGTGACTTATATAATAAATTGTGGTGAATGATACCATTCACTTCCGCCTTTCCGCAAAAGTCTAACAAGGGAAGTCACTTTAGCGTCCGCTTGAGATTTTGAAGAGACGAGCACCATGCGCTGATTACAAACCAGTTTGCAAAAAAATTTTTTATTGGGTTATTAAAATTAGCTGATTTTTTTTGACAGTTTTCTTGAAATCGAGTTCTTCCTATTAACCTTCTTCCTGTTGTTTCCAAGTTTAGTGGCTGAGTTTAGGCATTCATAGATTGTTTCTTAAGTTTATTTTGCATTAGCAGTTTCATAAGAATCGGAAATGAGACTAGGAACCATAAGATAGTTTCAGTTTTGTTTTCAGTTTCAAAATATTTTATCCTGCGTTACCTTGTCTCTTTGCTACTTCTCTCATTTCTTAAATCAGTGCATATTTAAGAGTTTAGTAGAAGATTTTTAGTAGAATTTATTGGGTTGTGGAATAAATTCGTAGAGATTTTTTCACAAAGATTAATTTGAGCAAAAGTCAAAAATTATAATAATCAATTGTGCAGCATGCCCTCCCAGTTCCACCATCGTCTTTTTGGGTGAAGATCTTGTTTGATTCTCTGCTTCGACGTATCTTCTGGAGCCACAGGCCATTTTTCACCTCGGTACAAAATTCTCTGTTTATGACCGCGTGTTGCTCGATGGCAAGCGAGATGTTGAGCTGAAATTTGAAGGCGATTTTTGAGGTATCCAGGCCCCAAGTTTTTCGGCAAATCCCATCGAATGAAGATAATTAAGGATTGGCTTTTGATCACTTGTTTGGCGACCATCTTTCTTCAATATGCTCTTCGTCTAATACTTCCGGTCCTCCACTTCTTCAAGATTAAACTCGCCATTTTTGAACTTTGCGAATCCTTTTTGTGCAGTAAACACCCCTAAGACACCTTCTCCATTCACACTGCAAATTTTCCGAGCGGCTTTGGCTGCTTTTTGTTTTCGATGAAAAGTGAAGAAGCGCAGATATCGAAAATGCTAATTTTTGCCTCCTGGATAGTTCATTTCTAAGCCTGAAAAATGAAGATAATTCAAAATTTCAGAACAAACTAAAACACAGTTTGGTAGAGCAGAAAAAGCGCTATCAGATAAATATATACGCTTTGCCAAATAACAAGAAAATGGTTGTGAAACAGAAGATAATATAAAAACTAGGAACTTATTCCTCAACCCAATAGTTGCATTTAGCATTTAGTAGAAGTGTAAGCTGATTTATTACTAAATAACACATATAATAGGAAAAATGTAAGGTTCAGAAAACAAATTTATAGTCAGTTGTTGGCTCTTACTATTTTTACGGGCTAATAAGTAGGTTTAACAGAAAGCTAATAATATTATGATGAGCCAAAGTAACTAAGGTAGACTATCAATGTTCCAGCTAGTTTCATGAGATGCTAGTACTAGTTTAAATGTATTAATGAGTATTCCGAATCTAACTATGTAATTACTCGAGAAGCTCTCATGCTTTTACTGGATCAAACATCATTTGGCGTGCTTCTCAAAATAGTTTTTTTAATTGATAAATATTGTGTTTAGTGTTTGTAGAATAGAAATAGTGTTCATCATTGACATTGATTAAATGCATATAACAAATAATCCAAAATTTCAGAGACGCAGTCGATGTCAACTACCAGCGCATGGCAATCACTGGAGAAGAACTTAGTGGTGTACGAGCATTTTTCTTTGAATTCCCCGTCATAATTTCATTTAGGTTCCCTTGGAAGACTTGAAGACTGCTTCGGAACACTTAATCGAGGCGCTCAAATTGAGAGAGAAGTATATGTCCCGAATTGGCAACCAATTCCCGACAACCACACGCAACTTTTTAACCGGGCATTATCCGCAGAATTTGCCAAAGTATCGTGTAAAGAACACGGAATCAAGTAGGCATTTTTTTTCAATTAACTTGAATTCTATACTTTTTAAATAACATTTATTTAAATTAATCTCATTTCAGTTAGACAATTGTGTAAGTTTAAATATAATGATTAGTGGAATTGAAATTGTGAGCACGCACCCATACACATACACCCACGACAGACACGTAAAAAATGTGTATTATTAAATGAAAACAATGAATACACGACTTCTACCGTGTTGTGTCTATCGAATTTATTCTTATTATTCGTATAATTGAAAGATTGCGCTAGAAATATTGTTTGTTAAGTGACTAATTTTTTTAGAGCCGCCGGTTGTTCAACCCAGACGCGTTTCCAGCTGCCCCGGTAGGCTTAAATTTGCTGAATAAATTTTGGTGTGACTGACTAATTAAGATGAATGTGTAATTAATGTCTTTGATTGGTTTTTATTTAATGTAATTGTTAATTTTAACTGTGTGCGGAGGATGATTGGTGGATGATGATTTATAGTGGCTGAACGCTTGAAAAGAACCTATGAAACTGTTAATGAACAATCATTGGTGTAGAAATGCGTCAATGATTCTATGATTTTTTGCTTTTTCTGAGTTTTCTTCCTGCAATTGAATAACATTCGAGGTTAGAAATTGAAATTTCGAGAATTGGCAAAAGAATCTTAAAATATTTTGTTTTTTTAGTTAGCTTTTAATATCAAGCTAAAATTTCGTCTTCAAAATTTTTCGGTCCTTCCCCGAAATTGCTATTTTTGGATTACTGTAGTGCGTCATTTGAAATGTTCGATTTTGGAGCGTTTTATTCGGTAAATAGTGGCGAGCATTTTGACATTAATTCATGAGCGAATCAATATAATTAAATCAAGAAAAAAATGTGAACACGTAGTAAATTCGAAAACAAAACGTGGACTAAAATTTACAAGTCCACGACACAGTTCACAATAATTAGGTGTGCCTATTGTGGTCATCAGAGTCAAAACATTATGCTGTTGGTGCAATTAATTTTTGGGAACCAGTGTATATAAATTAAATATAAATGTTATTTTCCTTTTCAGAGATCGGTGCCTAATGGAAGAGGAAAAAAAACTAAATGAGGTTCTCGTTTAGACGGCCACTCTTTTCTATCTCATCATTGTGTGTTGTCTCAAAAAATAGACAGCACATAGAGAAGAGGAATAGATAAAAAAGTACTTTGTGGCCGTGTGGCCGTCCAAACGAGAATATCATTTTTCTTATTTTTTTGCTCTTCCATTAGGCACCGATCTCTAAAATCTACAATAGAATAGTTTAACAAACCAATTGATTACTAGAGACTTGGTTTGAAAAGCTGCCAGTGCAAGCCGATATGGAATCTCCCTCAAGGATAATTGGAAGGAGCTCACAAAACGTGCTTAAATCTACTATTTTGTAAAGAATTTAATATTTTTAAAGAGCACGCCAAATGAATTCACAAATACAGGCCTTCAAAAGAGACTTTAAGACAAAATTTCGCAAAAATATAATTCCAGAGATGTTTTAAGGAAAGTCTGTAAAACTAACGAAAAAAAATTAGTTTTTCGATTGGAAAATAATAAAATCCTGTTAAATATTGCAAAATCGTCATTTTCATTTGGCGTGAAAGAGTTTAAGCAAAAATTGACAAAATGGTTGTGTAAAGTACACGTGAAAGTTGTAAGATGACTATCATTGGATCCATTTGGTGTGTCCCTATTATACACAGCGTATATTGCGGTAACCGTGACCATGTTTGCGAAAAATCAAACCACTTGGACAGCTACACTAGCTGACAAAAGTTTTGTCACAAATGTTTTTTCGGGTTTAACTTTTTTGTGACTTGACCAAATTGGCTGATTTTTTGATATGATAGATTCATATGGTTGTAGATTATTTTACAAATTCCCGCTTGTGATTACGATGATCCGTTTTACAGTGACAAGCGTTTATCGTAAAACGCGTAGCTCAAAGATATTACGCACTTTTCTTGCACTGCATTTTTTAATAATTTTTAAAGTTCAATTATTTTTTTTTTATAATTTATTGAAAATAGCTGTAATTGGCAACCTTTTAGAGATGACTCCACGTAAAGAAACTCCAATTGCCACCCGGCAAGCTGTTATCAATATGATGGAAAACGGAATGCGTGGTACCGAAATTGCCATGGTAATTTAAACCAAATTGTGCTCCTATAACATTTTAAACACTGATTCACATAAAATATCAAAAAATCAGCCAATTTGGTCAAGTCACAAAAAAGTTAAACCCGAAAAAACATTTGTGACAAAACTTTTGTCAGCTATATAGCAACCTAGCAAGCGTCTGAAATTATACAATTTAAATAACTAAATATTTGCCTTTGAATGGAACTTGAACATAAGTCAGCAACATCCACCAATTGCTCCTCAATTTTCTAACAGCAAAATTAATATTTGTAAATATTCTCATACGTCTAATAACATTACTGAGCTGCGCACTAATACATTGGCCTCAAAATTAGTGTTTATCCGTTTCTCTTCTACTGTCATGACAACGACGTGCACACAAAAGCATCAACCAGCCGCAGCAACCATCAGCATCAACAACCGGATCAAATATATAATATTGTGTGGATTTGCAGCCGTGCAGACGTCGTTCAACCCGCCGGATCCACCAAAAGATCACTGGGGAAAAGAGGATAAACTGCCAACTTTTGACAAGAAATTTGTGCTGAAGCGCAATCGTGGAGTCGTCGAGGTTTGCAATGACGATGGGCAGATTGAGGCGCAGTTTGCGCAGTTTTACGTGAGGCGCGAGGAATTCCTCGCCGACACTGAGAAACTGACGTCGATGATTGTCGACGGGCCACTGTAGGGTTATTCTGAAAATGTGGCGAGAATAGTAAACTTGTAGGAAATCGTTCTGCTTCCGCAGGCTGTCGTATCTTCAGAACAAGTTTCAACTTCATGTTTTGTTGAATGAGCTGCGCGAGTTGCATGAACAGAAAGGAGTCTCGCATCGTGATTTCTACAATATTCGCAAGGTTTGTTTGAAATTTCGTAGAATCTATAGATGGAATGAATAGGTTGACACTCACATTCACGCGGCGTCGTCCATGAATCAGAAGCACTTGCTACGCTTCATTAAGAAGAAGATCAAGACGGAAGCAAATGTGGTTGTACTCGAGAAGGACGGCCAACCGGTGACGATGCGCGAAGTCTTTCAGAAGATGGGAATCGATGCCTATGATTTGTCCGTGGATATGCTTGATGTGCACGCCGATCGCAACACGTTCCATCGATTCGACAAGTTCAACACTAAATACAATCCTGTCGGGGAATCGACTCTTCGCGAAATCTTCATTAAGACGGATAACTACGTTGGCGGCAAGTATTTTGCCGACTTGCTGAAGGAGGTGCTATCGGATCTCGAAGAAAGCAAGTATCAGCACGCCGAGCCGAGATTGTCAATCTACGGCAGAAGCAAGGACGAATGGGATAAATTGGCGAAATGGGCGCTCACGCACGACGTGTGGAGTCCGAACGCCAGATGGCTCATTCAGATTCCGCGGTTGTACGACGTGTACCGCGCCAAGAACATGGTCAAAAACTTTGATGAGCTTCTGGATAACATATTCACGCCGTTGTTCGAAGTGACGAACGATCCATCGTCACATCCGGAACTTCATCTGTTCTTGAAGCAAGTTTCCGGAATTGACTCGGTCGACGACGAGAGCAAACACGAGTTTGTCCACGTGAGTTTTGGAGAAGAATTGTTGGTTTGAGGTTTTGTTTTTTGTTTAGTTTGATCGATCGACGCCATGCCCGCCAGAGTACACGGATGTTGAGAATCCGCCGTACAACTATTATCTGTTTTATATGTATTCAAATATTTGTGCTCTGAACGCTTTCAGAAAGTAGGTTTTTTTTTAGATTTTTTAACTAAAATTTCGTGTTTACAAATATACGTCAACTGTAAATTTCGAATATTAATGTGTTTTCAATATTTCCAACTACGGTTTCATTAAAAACCGAAGTGAAACCGACGACTTTTTCTTATTTTTTAGGTTGTTTTCGTTGCAAATAATTTTGTCGTTAACATTTAAAATTTTACTATTTAATGTCATACAATATATTTGCTGTCAATTGCCTGTATAATCAGTTTTTGACCGGCAAACGACCGGTTAACCAAAAAATCCAATCGTTATGTAATTAACAAATTCTTCGAAGCCTTTCTGGACACTTTAGACATTTTCTATATGTGACATACATATTGGACTGTTATCAGCTTAGTTGCAGCGTGGCCTAGAAATTGAAATGAATTTTCTCAAGTATAAAATTCCAATAATTCGTCTAGTGTTTAATGGTCATGTTGTTTTCTACTATTCGTATTATTTTAATACAAATTATATCAGAAAAAAACCGATATCAGAATAGTTGAAGAGTGGCCTAGTAATAGATTTTCTCGATCATTAACTCGCAATTGAAATCACTTCGAATAATTAGTTTACTCGTAGATAACTACAATTGATGGAAATTCTTTTTTTTTTCGATTCTGATTTTTCTGGCCTTAAATAATTTCGGTGATTCTTACAGGGCTTTCTGGGCCGTTGGTTTTCTACAATTCTTAAAATTTTAGGCCAATTTGGACCGATATCAGCCTAGTCAAAGTGTGGCCTAGAAAATT
This sequence comes from Caenorhabditis plicata, assembly GCA_963931815.1. Lineage (NCBI taxonomy): Eukaryota > Metazoa > Nematoda > Chromadorea > Rhabditida > Rhabditidae > Caenorhabditis > Caenorhabditis plicata. Next base: position 15,031,409 of record OZ007490.1, on the reverse strand, counting down.
CATAGATGATTTCCTCGGCCATTAATAAAAAATTACCATGAATCTTCGAAAAAATTCTGAACAGCTTATTTTCTATAATTATTAATGTTTCAAGCCAAATTGAACTGATATCAGCCTAGTCAAAGCGTGGCCTAGAAAATTCATAGATGATTTCCTCGGTCATTAATAAAAAATTACCATGAATCATTCGAAAAAATTCTGAACAGCTTATTTTCTATAATTATTAATGTTTCAAGCCAAATTGAACTGATATCAGCCTAGTCAAAGTGTAGCCTAGAAAATTCATAGATGATTTCCTCGGCCATTAATAAAAAATTACCATGAATCTTCGAAAAAATTCTGAACAGCTTATTTTCTATAATTATTAATGTTTCAAGCCAAATTGAACTGATATCAGCCTAGTCAAAGTGTAGCCTAGAAAATTCATAGATGATTTCCTCGGCCATTAATAAAAAATTACCCTGAATCTTCGAAAAATTCTGGACAGCTTATTTTGTACAATTTTTTAGTTTTAAGCTTGATTGGATCAATATCATCATAGTTAAAACGCGGCGTAGAAGTTTCAAACATTATTTTCTCGGTCATTAATTTAAAAAATTATCGTCATTCCTAAAAGGAATTGTTATTATTTCAAGACAAATTGAGCTGATATCAGCCTAATGTGAAGCGTGGCCTAGAAATTTCATAGGTGATTTAATCGGTCATTGATTAACAAATTGAACTTGAAACTTTATTTTCTATAATTTTCGTAAATGTTATACAGTTATGAGACAAACAACGTGGCCTAGAAAATTCAATAATTATTTTCTCGGCTATTAACTCACAATGTTGAAAAATCTTTTAAAGATTTAAGGAACTCAAAGTATATCTTCTTTAACTTTACTCGCCTATAGAGTTAAGACGTGACCTGGAAATTTCAACTCTGATTTGCTCACCCATTCATAATCTCAATCATCACTTACTTACCATCAATAATATTCACAGAATCGAGAGATGCTTTTGCTCGGTAATTAACAGAATCGAGCTTTGACAGTAATTTGATTAACGTAATATTGTATAAAACACACATTTGTCTGAGCTTCCAAATCGATAATTTAATTTGACGTTCTGAGTTTCTCGATTTTCGCAAAATAATTTAAGAAATGTCAGATTTATAATAAATCATTTATAGGTCACGTGGAATGAACACGTTCTCATTGAGACCACATTGCGGTGAAGCTGGACATGTTTCGCATTTGCTGGCCGGATACTTGACAAGCGAAAGTATTGCTCACGGAATCTTACTCAGAAAAGTAGATCGTCTTTGCTTCGTGGACATCATTGAACTCGACATGTTTGCAGGTTCCAGTGCTTCAATATCTCTTCTATCTGACACAGATGGGAATCGCCATGTCGCCACTGTCGAACAATTCGTTGTTCATCAGCTATCAGAGAAACCCGTTGCCGGAATACCTGCAAAAGGGACTCAATGTGTCGCTTTCAACGGACGACCCATTGCAATTCCACTACACCAAGGAAGCATTGATGGAGGAGTACTCTATTGCGGCACAGGTGTGGAAGCTCAGCTCTTGCGATATGTGCGAATTGGCGCGCAACAGCGTTGTGCAAAGTGGATTTGAAGATAAGGTTGGTTATAGATGGTACACGAATAGTTTTTATTTGTATTTTAGGTGAAAGTTCATTGGCTGGGACCAAATTATAAGGAAGAGGGAGTTCTCGGCAATGACATTCATCGTACAAATGTGCCGGATATTCGCGTCAGTTTCAGACACGAGGCTCTCGTTGATGAACTCTACAACTTGTTCCGAGTACAGCAGCTCACCAAGCAATGATTGCTAGAGAATGGTTTAGATGTGATTCATTGTGATGGTTGATTTGAGAAGCCGATTGATAATGATAATATTATTTTGATATTTTATTATTTTTTGTTTGTTTGTTTGTTTGTGATTCTGAATTCCATACCGACCCTCAACAGAACTTGAGTTTCCATTTGATTTGTAATTTTTCTTGCGTTATAGTCACTTTAATAGTCTCTATTTGCACCTTTTGTCGATGTATAACTATGCCGTGTTTATTTTGGTTTTTTTTCCGAATAATTTTGAATAAATCATTTTTGAAAATGGCGTTAATTTCTAATTGTTAGCAGGAATTGTTAATGTTATGTCTTTGGATGTTGCTGATTTTCTTGTTCGGTGGAGAGTGATTGGAACAAAAAACTCAAACTTGGGTAATTAAACCGTTTATTGAGATCATAGGCCGTATGCAAGATAGTTAATGTTTAATTTTAAATAACATAGTTTCTACCAGGCAAAAGATTAACAGTTAAATGCTAACAAGGGAAGTCACTTTAGCGTCCGCTTGAGATATTGATGAGACTTGCACTATTGATAGATTCGGATGCGCTCATTCCAAATCCGTTTTCAAAATCGGCGCAATTTTTCTCTGAGCCGAGATATGAGCCGCCAAAGTTTATTTTTGACAGCGGTATTGACGTGCATAAACCATAAAATGTCCGACATAAGGAATAATTTAATTAAATAAGAAAATAATTTTGAGTTAGAAATGTGGCAGCAGCGAGTGGATGGATCAATTAGAATGGAATAGTTATCATGGGAGGTTATTTCGATGGGTTTTAAAAATTGATAATGTTTATTTCGATTTGCTATGCAATTAGCAACTTTAATAACTTTAATAATTTCGCAAGTAGTTGAAAAACATTTCATTCTTTTTTAAAAGTTAGTGGTTAAACAGCAAACAAAATTAACTTTCATTGGTAAAGTTAAATTATATTTTAGCAACATTTTTGAAAATCAACTACAAAATGCACATTGAACTTGTACATTGGAACGAGTCCATGGTGTCAGCGAAGATTGACAAAGTTGCCACCAGAAATGAGGGGAATGTGGAGTTTTTGAATTTCTGAATTCGGAATCAAATTTGAAACTTCGGTAACCCGAATCCGAAATTTCGCCCGTATCTGATGTTAACGTTTATTTGGAAAATTTTTTGCTATGCAATTTGCAAAATTATGTAAATTTTATTTCGAAAATTTCTTTAATTATTGCATGTTGTTGAAAAACATTTTATTCTGTTTTAAAGGTTAAAATTGCAGAAAACAAAATTTTACAAAATTAACTGTCACTGGAAAAATTAAAAAATATTTTTGCAACATTAATGAAAACTAACTACTAAATGCTTAAAACAATAAAAACTTCTACAATACAGACATGAAATAGAAGAGGTTTGCTTGTACATGAAATCAGGAAGAAACAATAATAGTTTCGATGACCACCGGAATCCGAAATTCCGGCCATTTTTCCATTTCCAATTTTTCGATTCACAATGTTCTGACTGACTTGAACTTTTCAGGATCTACTGAATCATAAAAGTTGTTAGACTCTTTTATAACGTTGACGTTTTATAACGTTTTATATACTACTTCCTTACACAAATTATCTCATCCAAGATTTTTTAGTTACATGTATGTGTACCAGGGTTGCACGGAATTCCATCTTCCATTTTCCGTTTTCCGTTTTCCGTCGTTTTTTGAGTTCCATTTCCGTTTTCCGTCGTCCGTTTGAAAAAATCAATTTCCATTTCCGTTTTCCGTTGTCCGTCTGAAAAAAAACTGATTTCCGTGCAACCCCGCTCTGTATTTAAAATGTGCAATGCCACGGTTCCGAGAGAAACCAATCCGATGGGGGATCATCTTGCGAGTTTCTAGACACTTTATTCAGTTCCAAACTTGACTACTTGATTACTTGATTGTCGGTCGTCATTCCGAGTGCGTCGAGATGCGGACCAGCTCTCTCCAGAGTGTTCGGCATCGTCTTTCAAGTGTTGACCAATTTCCAACCCAACTGAGCAGTTTTCTTGTAACTAACAAATCAAAGGAAATCGAGCCATCGAGCTTGGCGTGAAAGTATATTATGTCGAGAGTCATTTGAAGACGTTTTGAAGAGAACTTCCTGAGATGACCACCAAGTTTCGAGCAAGACCGGAATGATGATGTATTAGCTCTTTTTTCGTTTGCTGGAATTGCGATTTTGCGATTTTTAAGCGTGCGTGGAAACTTTTACGTCTTTATAACCATACCGTTTTTAATATAACTTAATTAAGCTCGTCTTAAAATATCTAAAAATATTAAAATCTTTTTAGAAAGTTATATTTGAGCATGCTTATTTATCTCATTCTATTATCATACCAGTTGGGGTGCAAATTTTAATCTTTAGATATATATTCTTATCAATAGAATACGTGTACCAGACACGTTAAGAAAATTATAGGTAAAATACCACAAAAAAACTTGGACATACAAACAAAAAAGTAGGAGTTGTTTATAAAATACTAACAAAAACCATAAAAAAGTGAAAAAAGTTTAGCAGAAATTAAAGGAAATATTATCAAAATATAAGAAATTTACAATTCCAATTTTATTTTCATAAAAATTAAAAGTAATACATCTGATTTGATCTAGAAATTTTGAAGAAATATAATGAAAAACAGAGAAATTATTAACATAAATTGAATATTTGTTTCATGATCTCTTTGAGACCATTGAAAATAATTCAAAAATTTTGAAATTGAATTTCCAATTTTTTATATTTTGATAATACATTTTCTTAATCGGAAAAAAAATATCTATAAAATTATGTTAAGAACATACTTCAGAAAACGTTCAATGATGAAATTTTTAGAAATTTCTCTTACGACGATGATTATTATCAAAAATTCTTTTCTTTTCTTTATTATTCTCTATATTTTTTAAGCTTGTTAGCATTAAAAATAATTAAGGTATCTTTTAGAGTAGCTTAATAACAAACATTAAAAAAAATTTTTTAATAGACGAATAGTTGCTGGCCGAATTTTTGCACGGCCTTATCACATCCTGCGTGACAATCGATTGCGCATTATGGTCGTTGAGCAATTTTGGTTTTGTTCTAAAATAGATTTGTACCTCGTGTGCATGAACAGAAATGCAAATGGATCTGATCTCGCAAAATTTTTTAGGTTATGATTACTTTTCATGATTTTGTGGCCGAGTGCAAGAAAATCTATCTGGGAATCACTGGTGAATCCCAACGCGTCGGTTGAGAACAACGCGCTTCGGCGACGGATAGACAAAATTAAAGTCTAATGCATTAGCTAATGATATAAAAACGAAACTGTTCTTATGCTCACTAGAGCCAAGGTCATTATTGAGGTTGTGAGTAATAAAGAAGGAATAATCAAGTACTTTATTGCAATAGTAATGTCAATACTCAATACTTATTACTAGTTTTCTACTCGCCATTTCCTCTGTATCAGGTGGTTCAGTTGTGGTGTGGTCGCAGGAAGCGACAGTCATTAAAATAAATAAAACTGAAACAATAGGATTTTTTAATTAATTTTGGTATTTTTAAAAAACATTTTCGGTAGGCTTAAATGTTTCAACTATGTTGTATACAGTAAACATATTTCTCTCTCTTAGCCTTCTTCTGAATACTTAAAATCGATGTTTTTGTGGCCGACGCGGGTTTTGTTCTCAACCGACGCGTTGGGATTCACAAGTGAATTGTAATGGGGGAAAGTTTATATTTGGATTCATTCTCTATAAAATTTACCTTATATTTTATTGGGTAACTACTTTATGCAATCGAATTCCCAATTCCTCATCGTCGCTTCTCGTCCGAATGTCGAGAAATATGCCAACAGAACCAATCCATCGGCGGATTCATCCTTGAAGGCTTGAAAAATCCATTCCAAGGACCCCCAGAAGATTATCCTATAATTCTAGAAAGAATAGATGACGTTCGAGATGGAAATAGTTGCTTCTCCTATGAAGGGGCTCTAAAAGATCTAAAGCTAATTTTTTAATATTTTTATTGTATTACTATTTTTCAATATTTAGCTCATATTCTAGTTTTATGGACCCAGATCTACCTTCTTAACTCTACCATATTCACTACTTGATTACTTGATTACTTGATTGTCCGACGTCATTCCGACTGCGTCGAGATGCGGACCAACTCTCTCCAGAGTGTTCGGCTTCGCCTTGCCAATGTTGACCAAGCCGTCTTCTCCTCGAGAATACCGATTCTTCTCCGTGTTGCCCGGGTGGTAGACTTCTCGTGGACGAATTTCGCGACCCAGAGCTTGACTGTGTCCGACCACCTTCCTTTGGGTCTCCCTCTTGCTCTTGACCAGCCTCGTGGATCCCATTCTGAAAGAATTCTGCTCCACCTCGCGTCCGGCAGCCTTGCGACATGTCCAGCCCAACTGAGCAGCTTCCTCCGAACTAGCAAATCAACCGAAATGGATCCTTCGACATTGGCGTGAAAGCAGATGATGTCCAGAATTCTTAGGAGTCGTTGGAGAGTTTCCTTAGAAGGGCACCAAGTTTCGCAACCGTAGAGCAACTCCGGAACGATGTTCTGGTGAACTAGCTCTCTTTTTCCCTTTGCTGGAATGTGAGGATCTTCCTAACTCTACCATATTCACTACTTTTTCATAATTAATAAACTCTTTTAATACACAATAATAAGATCAAACCACTGGAGAATGCGAACGCGCCGGTCGCGTGCAAAATGCGCTTCGTCCACGGACGAAAAATCTTTTAGTAAGAATTATTCAAAGTTTGGCAGAATCTAGATTTTTTTTTCAGGACAATTGAAAAAATATATTGTCGTGGTGTAGGTTGATGAAAAATTAGGGGTAAAGGAGCATACCGAAAAAAAAAGATGGTCTCGCTTGGGCTGGTGTAGATTTAATTTGCAATTTGTTTATTATTTCGCTTTTTTTCATCACAATTTTTGTTTCATTTTGTTTTCTCTTATTAAATTGGTTGTTAAATCAACATAATAATTATTATAATAAAAATTTTAGGTATAATTTATCATATTTAGGATCGAAATAATAAACAAATTGCTAATTAAATCTACACCAGCCCAAGCGAGACCATCTTTTTTTCGGTATGCTCCTTTACCCCTAATTTTTCATCAACCTACACCACGACAATATAGTCGTCGCCAAATGCGATTACCACCGCAAAATGTGGCACACATTTTTTTTAAATATTATTCATTGGTGAATCCGAACGCGTTGGTTGAGAACAAAATGCGCTTCGGCGACGGACGAAAAGGCTTTTAATAAGAATTAAATAAATTAACATTAAAATTAAAGGATTTTTATATCAATTTTGGAATTTAAAAAAAAAAACATTTACGGTACACTTAAGTGTTTCAGCTATTTTGTATACAGTAAACACATTTCTTCTCTCTTATATTGCTTCTGAATACTTAAAATCGATGGTTCTAAGATTTCTCTCGCGAAAGAAGCGCGTTCAGTTCGCGGCGGACGCGTTTTGTTTTACCAGTAATTTTTTCATTTAATGTTTATGATTATTATTATTTTCCACATTTATTCCACGATTTTAACAACTTCTACAACATATTCTTCAATTTATTTAAGAAAAAACAAGAAAATAATCATAATTATTAAATGAAATAATATTTTTTAAAAACTGCGCCACATTTTGCGATGGTAATCGCATTTGGCGACGACTATAGAATTAAATTAAAGTAAAAAGGACTTAAAAAGCAACTATTTTCAAGGTCATTGTTATAAATTAAAATTTAAATAGAAGAATATTTCAATAAATTTTGGTATTATTTTTAGAAAAAATTAATGTACGCTAAAGTTTATCAAATATTTTGTATACAGTAACTATGTTTCTTCACTCTTAGCTTGCTTCTGAATAATTAAAATCGATGAAATTTTTCTCGTGTATGAAGCGTATGTGTGGGACGCGTTCGGATTGACGAGCGAACTTTGTTAAGATCAATGTAAGCACATTTATAGAAAATCCGACATAACCTCTAATTGTAAATCAAATTGCGCAACAAAAATCAATTATTATCTCAACATGATATACAATATCAATCAATCAATACTCGAAAAAAGAGTTGATGATTAATCGCGCGTCATATCTGCCTCCCCTAACAGAAAGCAATAGTTGTATTGATTGCGCGGAATGTTCACTAAAAGAAATGCCAAGTGAGATGACCTATTCGACGATTACCTGAGCAACATTGAGAAATGACTATCCATTGTTTATTTAATTGCGTCGATGTGTGATGATGTTTGGTGCATTTGTTGCTCTTGAATATGTTGTTACAAAAATGCCGAGAATAGATTAGTGTAGAAAGAAGTGAGTCCCGGAACAAAGCGGGATTAGCGATTTTCATGTCTCAATGATTTTTGCAAAAATCGATGGTGTCATTAATAGTTTCGGTATTAGGCAAAGCGAGTACTCTTTCGATAATTGACGTTATCTTCAACTCCAAAGGCATTCCGAATGACCCTTAGAAAGCCGCCAATGGATAACTGTGTTTATCTAAAGATTGATTTAATTGGTGTACTAGATGATAATTTTTTTGGATTCTCTTTGTTGTTATATGATAATTTTTATAAGAAATTGTGAAAAAATGGCATGAAAAGCATGTTGAGTTCATGCTTATTATGCTTAAAAGTATACTTTGGAACGAATTAATTTGCAACTTTTGAATAGCTGTAAATAAAATAGCATCATTCGAAAGCTCTCGTTGAGCTAATAACATAATAAACATTTATTTTTAAGAATTTTTCCTCGCCGGTCCTCAAAGAGACTTCCAAAAGATTGTCCATTTTTGTTTAAAATTGGTCTGGTTCAGATGCACGCCGACTGGTGTGCTAATAAAATAGTGTCAGGAACCCAGATAAAATCTAACTTTTTGGAAAGATATTAGTAGTTTTAGATAGTTTAAGGAAAGCATTGTTAAATTGTCATAATCAATGTTTTATTGAAGAGACTTGACAAGTTTCAGACACACTTAAAAATTGGAAAATAGTAATTTCGAGATTGCAATTTGTACGCGTCATTTTAAAACTGTTCTATAATTAACAACGCATAAAAGAATTTTATTATTTTTCCTATTTTTAATAAAAATTTGGTGAAGTATATTACAGTCAAACACCAACTGGAATACTAAGAAAACGAGCTCAGAAAACTTTCGAAAATATAATATTCTGTGATGATATTTATGTTTTTAGAAAGTTTAAGAAAAGCTGACAAACTGATGTAGCTCGCGTGAAAATTGTAAGACAAGCATCAAAATAAGATAAGCTTTTTTTATATTTTTTTGTGTGAAATTAATTATTATTTATAATTTCACTGTTCTTATTTATTATAGTATTGTCGTGGTGTAGGTTATGGAAAAAACAGGTTTAAAGGAGCATTCCGTATAATAAAAAGGTCTCACTTGGAGTCATGTCGATTTTATTTCTAATTTGTTTATTATTTCGCTTTTTTCATGGCATTTTTTGTTTTATATTGTTTTATCTTAATGAATTGGTTGTTACATTAACATAATTATTATAAAAATATGAAAAAAGAAAAGCGAAATAATAAACATATTGCACTCCGGTCAAAAATCCACGAAAAACGCTATCTCTCTTCATTTTTTGTATCGCTGTCTGCGCGTAAATTATTTTAAATTATATTTGTTGAAATAAATGATCGTCTATTGTAGAAGAGGAATATAGAAAAACGCAACACATCACAAAAGGCAACGCGCAGAGAAAAATACAAACTCTGAGGGTGGATTTTCGTTTTGACCGAAGTGCATATTGCAAATGAAATCGAAATCAGCCCAAGCGAGACAATTTTATTTTTCGGAATGCTCCTTTAAACCTGCTTTATCAATAACCTACACTACGAGAATATGTTATTGTCCTTTTCAGAGATCGGTGCCTAATGGAAGAGCAAAAAAAAAAAAGAAACAATGATGGACGGCTACCCGGTCACAAACGACTTTTTCGTCTATCCCTATTCAATATGGGTTTCCCATTTTTTGAGACAACACACATTGATGATAGATGAGAAGAAAAAAACATAAACGAGAACCTCATTCCATCCTACTTTTTTTCCTCTTCCATTAGGCACCGATGTCTGAAAAGGACAATAAAATATAACTATATAAGTATCCATAATTTAAATAAGGAATCATGTAAAATATCCATAAATTTACTTTAAAAAGTAACAAAGAAGTTACTTGTAACAAAAATTCATTATTTCCATAGGTATAACTGTAGAAAACTTTATTTTAAGTGCATGCCAAACAAAATTAAAAGCTTAGAATAATTATTTAAATCTAACATAACATGAAAATCAAAAGCGCTAGACATATTCACGCCAAATCGAAATGACTATTTTGTCAATATTTAAACGTGTATTACTAATTTACACGTATTAGTTTCAATTAACTTGAAACTTCATTGTTACTAGCCTGTCTTAAACTATCTAAAAATATGCGCTTCTTACCGAAATTTGCAAAATGAACATCTGTTCTGAGCACGTAACTTAACCGTTCAATTTGGGGTGCATATTTTAAGATAAATCTGTAATTCTACTGTAAAAATTATTTTGACCTTCATGTGGATTTAATAATTAAATGCGTTCAAAATTGTCATTTTCATTTGGCGTGTAAGTGTTATATATGTAGCAAAAGATGCTTCCAATGATGTGTTATTTGAAAAATTGATCAAATTCACTCGAATCAGAGGTCGTATATATAACAAGAACGTATTCACCCGTTAAACGGTGATGGAAAATCACTGATAAATTAGCTTTTCTAGTAAATTAAATACATTTTTCAATACATCTTACAATTCACATATTATTTCTTGCAAACACTTCTTTAGATTTTCCTTTAAACTTACTTTATCATTGATATGTTATCGCCGTTTACTGAATAAATATGTTCCTACATAAGGCATCAGAATATAAGAAATATAAATATTATAATATCAGAATATAATATTAATGGAAATAATGATTTTCTGAAATTTACGCGCGTCATTCAATTTTTGCGGACACTTTACAAAAACCTTATTTATATCAGTTGTGTCAGCTTTTACTTAAAAAATCGGAAAATCTTAATATCTTCCCAACATATTATATTTTAGCATTTTTTTAACGTGGGTAGTGAATATGGTAAACAAGTAGTGAATATGGTAGAGTTAAGAAGGTAGATCTGGGTCCATAAAACTAGAATATGAGCTAAATATTGAAAAATAGTAATACAATAAAAAATATTTAAAAATTAGCTTTAGATCTTTTAGAGCTCCTTCATAGGAGAAGCAACTATTTCCATCTCGAACGTCATCTATTCTTTCTAGAATTATAGGATAATCTTCTGGGATTCCTTGGAATGGCTTTTTCAGGCCTTCAAGGATGAATCCGCTGAGCCGCGCCGTTGAGATGGATTGGTTCTATTGACACATTCCTCGACATTCGGACGAGAAGCGACGATGAGGAATTGGGGAAAGCATAACTCGATTGAAAAAAGTAGTTACCCAATAAAATATAAGGTAAATTTAATAGAGAATTGACCCTAATAAAACCTTTCCGCATTACAATTCCCCGATTGATTTTCTTGCACTCGGCCACACAATCATGAAGAGCAATCATAACCTTAAAAAAATTGTGCGAGATCAGATCCATTTGCATTTCTGTTCATTTGCACGAGGTTCAAATATATTTTAGAACAAAACCAAAATTGCTCAACGACGCTAATTACCTCCACCATAATCCGCAATCGATTGTCACGCAGGATGTGATGAGTGCACTTTAATTATGTAACATATTGATTATTATTTTTAGTGAGCAGTACACTGCAGTACAATAAAATGTTTGTTCTAGAAGCAATATCGCGTTATTTAAAATTAGATAAAACATTTATAAATTACCACTTATTGCTAATTTAGATTAAGGTCTGTTCTACTTTATTTTAACACAACTATGACACGCCAATTGAAATGATAAATATGGTAACTCAATTAAGATGCTATAAGCTTAAATTTGAAGGCCTTGTTATACTCTCGGTTAACATAAATCAGAAATATTCATGTGAATCTTCATTACACACGTTTAAATATTCCAAAATCATCATTTGCAAATGCACGGAAATTGAAAATAGCAATATTGCCAATTTTAATTGTGTCTTTCTAAATTTCACGTAAATAGTCTAGACTGTTTTTCAGGTCAGTTTACTAGATCTATCCAAAATTATCTTTTAAGTATAATAGTAGTCTAGAACATAAGTGTTAAGTTCTCTAATTGTGCACCTCTTTTTCTCATTTCAATTGGCGTGCAAATGATATGGTATTTCATTACGAATAACAGATTCTTATTTGTACAAGGGACAGTCTGTCTAATTTATCTGTACTCTTCAATGTTCTTACCTCCCCGTGGTGAAGAGTGGTAACTCTACAAAACCAACTGGGGATGGACTCCCAGCTGGAGCAGGCTAAAAGAACAATCCCCCGCGATCCACAGTAGCGTCCAATACGTGTGGAGTAGCGAAGGCCTGGTTAGCCAATCCGAGTAAGACCAGGGAATTTAACCTAACTCTCAAAAAAGTAAAGAAAATAAACTCAAAAGGATCAGCTCGGAATGCCAACTCACGGACAGCACGATCCCCGCAGATGTGGGGGTATTCCGGGTGTAGTAACGCCGAGGGGATCATTGGAAAGGAAGGATTGGAATCCTTGAGAGGAAAACGACTTGGTCAACTATGGCAAGACAACGTCGCAGCGTCTGAAGAGAGATGGTCCGCAATCTTCACGATTGACATGGACTAACCAAGTAACCAAGTAAGTAAGTATGGCACATTTACACACCAACTGGTATGGTAATAAAATTAGCTCAGTAAATGTACTCAAATCTAACTTTTTGAAAAGGTATTAATGTTTTAGATAATTTAAGGAAAACTTAATTCACCCCAAATTGTATGGTTATTTTAGTGGCTCAGAAAAGATGCTCATATTGTAACGTTCGGCAAGATGCTCATATTTTTAGATATTTTAAGACGGGCTAGTGACAATGACGTATCAGGTTAGATGAAAATAATACGTGTAAATTATTAATACACGTTTAAATATTGAAAAATGTTCATTTGGATTTGGCGTGCTTAATTAAATTATCGCAACAATATTTTGTCAAAGAGACGTGAAAATGTTCATAAACGCTCAAAAATCGTTAAAAAGGTTATTTTCATGTGGCGTTCATTTGTTTATTGTCCTTTTCAGAGATCGGTGCCTAATGGAAGAGGAAAAAAATTAGGATGGAATGAGGTTCTCGTCCATCTTCTCATCAATGTGTGTTGTCTCAAAAAAATGGGCAGCCCACATTGAAGAGGAATAGACGAAAAAGTGGCCTGTGGCCGTCTGACCATTTTCTTCTTTTTTGTTCTTCCATTAGGCAGCGATCTCTGAAAAGGACAATAACTAAAAAATGCGAACTAAATGTTTATTTTACCAAGATATTTAAAACTTAAAGAAAATATTAGCATGATTTTTCCAAATAGTTCAATAACACAATTTTGAGCACGAATAATGATATCGGATTGTCTGCTTTTACGTGAATAACTGCGGTTTATTATTATTCCGCCAATTGTCAATTTATAAATGAGCAACTTTTATGTATGGAAGATAACTGTTCCATGCTTGATTTCTCTGAATATGAAAAAGAAAATTTTTGAGACAACACACATTGATGGGATACAAAAAAGCTTTGAACCGTTTTTTAACCCACTTCAACCCCATTACAGGACAATTTTTTGTGTGCACTAATAAAATTTCCTCAGCTATCACCATGCAAAGTTTCAGCCCGAAACCTTTTGGATCCAAAAATGACCTCCCTAGTGAGCCCACTTTATTACCATATCAAATTACGTGATTGAAAATATAAGATATTGATCAAAATATATAAATTGCAAAATCTAATGCAACATTCCATTCTAAATATCACTAGAAGGTTCGAAGAACATGCAAGAATAATATTAACAGGCTTTATCATCATTATCATTCAATTCGATTCACGGGGTCATTCACTTTAGCACCTTCACATTCCCATGACAAGATCAAAACCTACCAGGAGCATGATAAGTGAGCATAACGAATGCCATATGCACCCATCGACACCTCGTGTAACACCATTGGTTGCGCAGAGAGCAGGTCGGGGGGCATACGGCACCACAAGATGGCGTTGGGGTGGAGTCGTTCAAATGGGTGGGCTCTCTCAGGTAACCTATATAAAGCGGACCAAAATGTGTATATCTCATCGGCAAACAACCAACATTGACCTCTTCATTCAATCGAAAGGTAATGGAACACCGTGGTTGTCTTCCTCACTGGTGATACGTCTTGATTGAATCTTATCACCGGGAAAACATCCATGGTGGTCCATTATCCCCTATTTTCTTCACTTTACATGTGTATTCTAGTATTTTTCACTATCATGCACCAATGATAGGACATCGTGGATGCTTGCTTATTCGGTCGGATATTTTTCTGTATTATATCACCGGGTGAACATCCATGACGGCCTTCAAGTTGACATTTCACCCAAAATGGGACCTCGTGGACATTTTCCTGATGTTGGTATTAAATTGTGAGTAATATCACCGGGAGAACCTCCACGATGACCCACTAAGGGTTATTTTCAGCTTTTCTATTTATTATCGCCAGAAATAGACGTCGTGGATGCTTACTACAGTGATATGATAAAATGTTCTATCACCGGGTGAACATCCATGGTGACTAAATTCTGGTTAGTTTTTTAAGTTTTCTACATTATTCTGTTATTCTTTATCCGGTAAAGACACCGTGGGTGATTGCTACAGTGATATAATTATGACAATTTAATATCACCGGGTGAACATCCATGATGGCTTGAACCGGAACTATTCGATTTTTTAATAAAATTTTCTCTACTCCGGTAAAGACAACGTGGATATTTGCTACTGTGGTATAATGTAATTATTTAATATCACCGGGCGAACATCCATGACGGCTTGAACCGGAGCTATTCTTGGTTCTTTCATTATTTTACATTCCGAATATTTCCATATTTTGTTAGCTTGGAAAGAGCTATCTTATTCCATTCGAAAGGGCTACACTTATCTTTACTGGATGTTACGAAACCGTATTGCTAGTCTCTTATCTGGTAAAGACAACGTGGATGATTGCTGCAGTGATATGATTATGATAGAGGTAATATCACCGGGCGAACATCCACGATGGCTTGAACCGGAGCTATTCTTGGTTCCACCCTTTTCAGTGCGAAAAGAGCCTTATTCCATTCGAAAGTGTTACTCTGACCTTTCCTGACGAAATCGTAATGTGGGATGTTTATCTGGTAAAGGTACCGTGGGTGATCGCTACAGTGATATGATTATGACAATTTAATATCACCGGGCGAACATCCTTGATGGCTTCAACCGGAACTTTTCTATTTTTTAAATAAATTCTACGCTAATATTCCGGTAAAGACAACGTGGATATTTGCTACTGTGGTATAATGTAAATATTAAATATCACCGGGCGAACATCCATGATGGCTTGAGCTGGATCTATTCTTGGTCATAATTCTTTCATCAATTTATGATCTACAACCATAAATTTCCATTTTTTATCATGAAAAGAGCTAACTTATTCGATTCAGAAAAGGATTACCCTGATCTGACGAAATCGTATTGTGGGATGTTTATCTGGTTAAGACAACGTGGATACATTGCTACTGTGGTATAATGTAATTATTTAATATCACCGGGTGAACATCCATGATGGCTTTAATGGGACTATTCTATTTATTAATAAAGTCTGCCTTAAGATTCCGGTAAAGACAACGTTTTGAACCGGAGCAATTCTTGATGAATTATTTCATTATTTTATATTCTACAATCATAAGTTTCCACCATTTTAGCGTGGAAAGAGCTGACATATTCTATTCGAAAGGATTACTGATCTTTGCTGAATGTTACGAACTCGCATTGAGAGTCTTTTATCTGGTTAAGACACCGTGGATGATTGCTGCAGTGATATGATTATGTTTAATATCACCGGGCGAACATTCACGGTGGCTTGAGCTGGAGCTATTCTTGGTCATAATTCTTTCATCAATTTATGATCTACAACCATAAATTACTACTTTTTTTATCGTGAAAAGAGCTAACTTATTCGATTTGAAAGGGATGCCATAATCTTTCCTGACGAAATCGTATTGTGAAATTTATGTCTGGTAAAGACCACGTGGATATTTGCTACTGTGGTATAATGTAATAATGTAATATCACCGGGCGAACATCCATGGCGGCTTGGTCCAGACCCTTCAATTTAGTAGTCAAATGGTATGAAATATCAAGCTTATACTCATCAAGTGAGCTTTTGGTATCTGTGAGTTTAATATTTCTACTAGTATGAATTTTATTAATTTATTTTGTTTATTCTATTTTTGTATTCTTTCTTCAAGAAATATTTATATTTCTACGCTATTATTCCGGTAAAGACAATGTGGATGACTGCTGCTCCGGGAACTTTGAATTTTCCGATTCTTCTTCTATTGGATTGTGAATTTTACTCGGAAAAGATAACGTGAATGTTTCAGACGAAAAACACGGGTTAATTTATTTTCAAGATATCTATTTGAGATATAGACCTCGTGGATGTTTTCTGCAGTGATATGATATGTAAGGCATTATCACCGGGTGAACATCCATGGTGGCTTGAATCTCAATTATTCTGGTTTAAATTCTACCTCGACAAAGACCAAGCCCCTGACCAAGATTAATTTTGACAAGTATTAGAAAATACCGACAAGGAGGCAGATCTCAACGGTTCTTCCTTGTCAAGTGAAACCTATAGATTCTTCGCTTCTTCTATTAAAGTGTAAATATTATTAGTATATGTTTATTCGGTAAAGACAACGTGGATGATTGCTACAGTGATATAATTATGGCTATTTAATATCACCGGGTGAACATCCATGCTGGCTTAAGCCGGAACTATAAGAAATTGTTTAATTACTTCGCTACTATATAATTTTAATTTTGCGATCCTATAGAGGCACAAATATTATTAAAAACTTTCTTCACTTTCTATCGGGCTACAGTAATATTAATATGACAACTTCCCTGATGGATTGAACATGAAACTATTCCAGTTCTATTTTTATTCCTCCATTATTTTTCGGTATATCATATTCTTATTTAAAGGTGGATTAACTACATTATTCTGATATTTTTTATCCGGTAAAGACATAGTGGGTGATTGCTACAGTGATATGATGATTGGATATATCACCGGGTGAACATCCATGATGGCTTTGTGCCGGAACACTTATATCTCGAATTATTTCCAGGACTTTGCGAATTATTTAAATCTGTGAACTATTACTATTCACACTCCACTGCCACGAAACCGCGCCGCATTGCAAAAAACACTTGAAAACACAACCTTTTAATTTATTATTTTTATTTTCTGTATTTACAAGTCACTTATATTGACGATGAAGACTCTTCTGGTCCATTAATTGAGTTACTAAGAATTTCTTTTTATTAATTAATCAGGATTTCTGCAGAATGAAACGTTGAGTTTGCAATTGGTTCAAAGTCTTTTCTAGTGCGCCGCGATTTTATAGTACTGTACCAAGGTTATTTTCCACGTATACATGCTGATTTCTGTAGAGTATTAAGAAATATCATTCTCAGAAATTAAAAAAAACGAAAAACATCGCCGGGTGGTGTAAAATGATGAACCACAAACAGTTATCTGAACGATTTTCCTTGTAAAGTTTAATTCTAAATTATATTGAATTCAAGGGTTACAGTACTCGAGGTTAATTTTGATCATTATTAGAAAATATCGACAAGTAGGCAGTTCAGTAGCCGCACGACAAATCGAAATAGTGATTTTTTGGTTTTAAGCATGTATTGAAATACCTTCGAATTTATTTTGAAAGTTGTATTAGTGATAATTTGACTAGTTTTTATTTAACAATTTAAAAATATTATCTTGCCAAAAAGTTAGATTTTAGAACGTTTACTGAACTCATACTATTACCATACAAGTTGGCGTGTGGCATAAAAGGGGATTTGATTAACTCCTTCCCAAGCGGAGATTCTGCGCTATTTTTTATTCTCAACGGTTCTTCATTGTCAAGTCAAATGTTTAGATTTTTCTTCTACAGAAGCACAAATATTATTAGTATATGTTAATTCGGTAAAGACAACGTGGATGATTGCTACAGCTGTAGCTACAGTGCTACACGTTGTAGCTACAGTGATATAACCATGACAATTTAATATCACCGGGTGAACATCCATGCTTTGACCAGAACCCTATTATTAAGAAGTTAATTGATGAAATGGTTTGAAATATCGTGCATATAATCATCAAGTGAGCATCTGGTATCTGAGTTTTTTTTTAAATTTACATTCCATCTAATATTTCTGCTAGTAAGAATTTTATTAATCTATTTTGTTTTTTTTTATTTTGTCGAGTTTTGTTTCAATTTTGTGTTCTTTCTTCAATAAATATTTCTAGCTCAACATTTAAACCAAAATGGGGCGTTGTGGATATTTTCCTGATGCTGATATGTTATGATAATTAATATCACCGGGAGAACACTCACAATGACCCATTGCTGGGAATTTTTGTGATCATTAGGTTCATTGAAAGGGACCTTGTATATATTTACTCGAATTTATGGCGAAATTAAAAGGCTTAACCGAGAAATATGTACAGGGACACTATTTAATGATATTTTTTATTGCAGTTACGTTTATTTTTTAAATTCATTTGGTGTGATTGATCATTCGGATGGTTAGAAACGAATTTCGTTAAGCATACTCAGGGATATTACAATTACAGAAAACACACAAAATTTGGTTGGTTGGTTAAAGGTTGGTTTTTCTACCGTCGTGGGGTGTTAGTCTCTCTTAAAATGTATTATTGGTAGTTATCAGGGTTGCACGGAAAGCGATTTTTTCAAACGGAAGACGGAAAAAGGAAATGGAACTCAAAAACGACAGAAAACGGAAAATGGAAGATGGAATTCCGTACAACCCTGGTAGTTTTGCCATGGCACGCCAAATGAAATCAGAAATAAGAGCTTATAAGCCAATTTAAACTAGAAACTTTTTAAACACAGGCAAATTTCGGACGGCCCGTTAACCGGCGTATGGCCGGTTTTACTTCGGTTTTGCTCCGGTTAGAACCCCGTTTCACTAGCAACCTGAGTGCAACCGACAGCGAGAGTGATTTTCCACAAAAACAACATGTTTTTTGTTGACCTTTCCCGGTTGAGCCTCGGTTCCTCGCTCAAAATGTGAGACAGGAATGCGAGGCAGAGATCGTATACACTCTTCGCATTATCTTTCGCGAAAAGGTTTCGATACAAAAACAACAACACACAACAGCGCGTGTTGTTTTGACTGTTTTTCATTGTATTTATTGTTTTTTTTTTCATTTGTTTTTTAATGTTTCATTATTAATATTTAAGGTTTTACTATTTTATCTTATAATAATTCTATATTTGCTCTAAATTGCCAATATATTGAGTATTTAAAAATTGTTATATATATATATATATATCCTCCTAAATCAAACAAACTATATATATATATATAATTCGTTTATATATATATATATATAATTCGTTTATATATGCCTGTATAGTTTGTTTGATTTAGGAGGAAGTTTTGTACAATTCTGATTTTCCTAGAGGCAATTTGGATCGTGGTACTTATATCATTGCTCTTCTTCTTCATTCTCGTTGGTATATTCATCTATTAAGGTCGACAATAGGCAAGGTGTCAAGCAGTCATTATGTACTTAGCCGATATCAACCAATTTTCATTTCATGTCCATAAAAGGTTACAGGTAATATCAACTAAAGTCAGTTTATTTATAATAATTGTTTTTAATTCAGATATTGTGCTCTGTGATTTTAATGGCTCAGACGAAAATGTAGAAGTGGAAAGGATAAGATCCTATCTTTGTAAGGAAATCTAAATCATAATCGTTTGAACTTCTATGTTTAATTATAATAGAATTTTCCAAAGAGATATTTCATTCAGAAAGTTTGTTTTAATGAAAATATTTATTCTACAGGAGACATTTGGCGTGCTGGTAAGTGAAATACTGATTTTAAACAGTAGTTCTTCAATCGTTTCATATGATAGTATTCAGTGACAAAGAATTCGATTAGGATACACCCAGATGGAGAATCAGAACTTAAGTCAGACTACATATGCATAGTTTATCAAAGAGAACACTACTCGTAAGTATTGCATTCGTTTTCAAAATTTTATAAATAATTTCAGTGATGGTTACCGGAATAAACAAATATCATAACTACGATGAAGAAATAGTAAGAAATATTTAAATTTTTGTTAAAAATAGAAAGACTTTATGATAAATTAGGTAATTTCATCGCTCGGACAGTGATTCTTTTTACAAAAATCTTTAAAACTATTAACTAGTGTTAGAGATTAAAATTTAATTTTAACATCTCATTAATTATTTTTAAACTGTTACCAAATAATCTTTACAATTTATTTCTATTTAGTATAAGATGCTTTCACAAAATTTGTATTATATATGATTATGAATATTTGAAGGAATTAGTCTTTAATTTTTATGTACCGTCTATTTATTTTATTCTATTTTATTACTGTAGAATCGATTTTAATTATTATATCAACTGTTTTATTATTTTTTTTATATCTCATTTATTTGAAGATAAATTATTTTTCAATATTGTGTACACATATAACACTCCAATGCCACGAAACCGCGCCTCTATTCAAAAGACTTCACACCAGTTGCACGAACACTACCTTTTAATTTATTATTTTTTTCAATGTTTTATTTATTAATTATTGTTTAACAGAAGAATTAGGTTAAATGTTATATATATATATATAATTCTGAAAAAGTATATATAATATTTTTTATACTCTCCTGTTAACCAATAGTTAATAAATAAAATATTGAAAAATTAAAAGATAGTGTTCGTGCAATTGATGTGAAGTCTTTTGCATTGCGGTGCGGTTTCGTGGCAATGGAGTGCATATAATAAATTTAATCGAAACCGACCGGTATACAGAACTGGAACCGACCGGTAAACCGAACTGGAACCGGTCGGTAAACGACCGGTAAACCGACCGGTCCCATGTACTGAAACCGGTCGGTTGCCAGTCGGATAACCGGTTCGGTTGACCGGTCGGTTCCAGTTCGGTTAACGGACCGTCCCCAGTTTGCCTGTGAAAGATGTTAAGGTTCCGAGAAATTAAGGAAGACCATTTAAATTGGCTTAAACAGTGATTTGCTATTTACACGTGAAAAATAATGAGACACTCTTCAATATTGAAAAACAGTCATTTCCATTTGGCTTGCTGTGGTGAGTATTTGACGTTATTTAAAAAAAAACACGTGTAGAAAATTCAAGGCAAAACATCGGACTAAAATTTACAAGGCCAATAAAGAATAATTTGATGTGCAGAAAATCGAGACCATTGAATCGGCCACTCTCATCGATGTAACGTTCCTTAAAAATAAGGTAATTTCTTCGATTCGATGACGGTGTCCAGATCCTAACCTTTTGGTGTAAAAACGTACGTACAACAACTGAAAAAATAACTTTTGTATTGTCGCCTGCACGCCGAATAAAATTGTGATTTTGAATATTTAAACATATTTAATATAAATTTACGGGCATAATTCAGACTGTCATTGATCCAAAATGGCTAAATTTGTCTATTTTTCACTCAAAATTACAAAAGGTCTCAAAAATTTAAGCTCCTACACGCCAACTTGAATGCTTATAAAATAAGCTCAGTAAGCGTGCTCAAATCTAATATTCAGGGTTGCACGGAAATCGGCTGTTTCAGAGGGACGACGGAAAACGGAAGATGGAATTTTGAAAAATAATTACAATGAATCTTTCAAAAATTTCAGGTTCACGTTGCAAAAAGTGAGTGTTTCGAGTTGTTTAGACAACATCCTTGATCTATTTGGAGAGCAGATCAATCCAGAAACAGAGAACATCCGTTTCGACGTTGACGTTATCGAAAATACCAAATTGTAAATTTGAGCAAATTCAAAAATCGTTTACGTTCATGCCACAATTTATATGGATTAATCGAAGCCTCGGTTTTTTTTTAATTTTAAATATTCTTCTACCCCCTAAAAGGTAGAAGAAAAGGTTGCATCTTTGCCTTAAATGGAAATAATTTTTTAAACGGAATGCGGACAATCGAAATGGAAATTAATTTTTCCAAATGGACGATGGATAACGGAAAATGGAACTTCGTGCAACCCTGGTATGTATATTTAAAGTTTAAGTCAAACAATATTCTACTAAACTTAAACTTATCAAATCGAGTTATGCGAAACCCTAACAAAATCGCTATATTTTTACGTGAAAATGCATCTTGTTATCAGTCTCTGAAGACTATTAGAATAGCACTCTTTCACCTATTCCGATAAACATTTTATTATTACAATCCCAACATCTCAAAATATTAGTTTTTATACATTCAATATTTACAAAATCTATCAAATCTATCAACCTATTATTCTTATCCAATCATCTTATAAGGATTTAATATTCCATTCGGATCAAATACACCTTTAATCTTCTGCATAAGTGCCCTTTCTTCCAACTGTTTGCCATAGCCGGCGTATGGTAGCTTCACCTGTCCAATTCCGTGCTCGGCCGATATGGAGCCACCATGTGCAGTCACCCATTCATATAGGAATGGGTATATTCTACATCATCATCATTCATTAATAATGGCATATAAAGTTAGGCGTATTACCTGTCATAGAGCTCCGGATTAAATTTTTCCGACGATATGTTCAAATGCGTGTTTCCATCGCCCATATGACCATAAGTGACAATTCGTTTCGCTAATCCTTGACATTTTTGTGTCATCACCTTTATTTTTATAATAATTATTATTAGTGATTAACTTTAAACCTCGGTTAATTCATAAAAATGATCAAGTGGTAATGATACGTCATGTTTATATACATATCCATCTCTTGCGATTGCCAACGGCGCGCTTTCACGTAATTGCCACATTTTGAATGCTTCTTGTACCGATTCAGCCTAAATACAAAATCAGAATATATCACATATGCTCCATATGAAACCAATATTCCATCTTCGACAATTCCAGAGGCCATGCTCTCTTCAAGGAACTCTGAGAGTTTTTCCTTATCATGCTTTTCATTGGAACCCGACGTCTCGACAAGAATCGTGAATGCCGTCGGTGTCGGTAAGACCCTCTTCAGTTGCAGATTGTCTTCAAGGCATTCAAATGTTGGCGCGTCAATAATCTCGAACGATGACAGGATTTCCGACAGCTTCGATTTTGCCATCTGAAGAACCTTTCGACAATCTTCATATGAACCCGTTCCTACAAGAATTTGTTTTAATTTTCCCCTATTTCGCTAGATTCTACCAAGCATTGCCGTTTGCACACTCAAAGGCTTTGGGACCACAGTCATGGTAACATTCGTTATAATTCCGAGTTGTCCCTCACTTCCAAGGAAAAGATGAGGCGTGTGTAGAGATGTGTTATCCTTTCTAATTGGAGAACCAATATTAAGAATGGTCCCATCATCATCAGGCAGGACAACAGTTAAGCCAAGAAGATGCGAATGAAGACTTCCATATCGAATCAAGCGTATTCCGCCGGCACAAGTGGCTATATTCCCGCCAATCCTGCATGTTCCTTTAGCTCCAAGATCAAATGGCATCATGTGTCTATAAAACTCATTATAACTCCCAATCAAATACACCACTCAATATTCCTAACAGATCTCCCATTGATCAACAAATATGTCATTACACACCGATTGCACACTCTATTCTAAATATATATTTAATTGCGCAATTCCTTTGAAGTAATTACGAGTTGCATCATGAGCAATCGTTGTTGCACAATTTCTGATCGCATTACAGTTGATATTAAACGAGCAGATGTGATATAGATGGCAAATCGGGGAGGTGCACAATATTTGTTGGCTCACATTTAGGGAACAAATAGAACAAATTACCCAAACTTGGCCAATCTTTCATCAATGTCTTGTAGTATATGACCGGCGTCGACTCGTAAAACGCCAGACACCTCGTCAAAATGAAAATCATTATTTATTCGATTGACAGACAAAACAATTTCGTCATGTACTGGTACCGAGCCACCAACTAGTCCAGTGTTTCCCGCCTCAAAAATACTTTTTCAGATTAAAAAAATATTGTCGATTTGATTTTAAAATGCTCTCTCTATTTTTATTTTCCTTGCAATTCATCCATTTTCGATTGAGATTAATCAGTCACAAAGAATCATAATAAAACTGTGAGTACATAAACATTCTCTCACTTTTCACACTTCTATTCTGGTTCTTTGTGTCAGTTTAATCTTTCTCAGAATTGCGTGAAAGCGTGAAACATCAAATGTGTCCTGGACGAGTTTAGGTTATGATTTTCCCGGTGTTATTGAATCTAGCAAATCGCGAAAATTGCTCTCGTTGCAAAATAAAATTCTCAGTCCGAACAACATTACTTAATATTTCATAAATTCATCTTCAAGCTTCAATTGGTTAATTCAATTACAGAGTACACAATAATCCTAATGACTCAACTTTGACGCTATTCTAGGTGTGACATGACATGACGATTACACTAAATTTAGTGCACGCCAAATGGAAACATTGATTTTCTTATTTTTACGCTTCTCTTACAAGCTTCCGGTGTACTTTACACTATACCAATTTATCAGTTTTTCCTTAAACTCTCTAAAAATATTAAAATCCTCACAAAATATTAAATTTGAGCAGGATTTTTGATCTCGTTTTATTAACCGTTCATTTGGCGTGTTAGTGCATTACTATTTTCTCAAAATTTCATTTTTTTAAACTTATTTTTAAAGTTTCAGTTAATTTGATTATGTTTGAGGGTAATTATGAATGCTCTCCTATAGCGCGAACGAATTAGTTGTATAAGCAGAATTTATCTTAATCTGACATGAGATCATTGAACATCTTTGAGCTCCAAAGACAACAGCTTCTTGAAACAATTCAAGGAAGTTGCATACCGTATCGGTCCCCACATATGGAAGAGTTAACGTTATTCAAATTAGGATCAAAACCAAATGCAAAAAGAAGCTTAAAAAGAATGATAAATGCACGCCAAATGAACTCATCAAAGTGAAATCTGAAAACATGTGCTCCATCTTGAAATTCTGGAAAACCTGGATGTTTTAAGATAATTTCATTTAAACCAGATTCATTCACTTTAAAATCATATTTAAATATTTATTTGAGAACTCATATGACACATTGGAAAATAGGTAATGGAAGATTTTCATTTGGTGTGCAAATGCGATGAAAATCAGTAAAATATTGGTGGAAATAATTGTCAAAATGAAGCTAGGGATGACACGTTTATCGTGTCAGGAAAGTCACCATTCTATCTGTAAAATAAGTAGAAACCACAACTACAAAAGTAAAACGGCTTCTTCCCGATACGCGGAAGAAGGAGCACTTGGTGACAGTCAGTCGGATGAGAAACTCACAGTAGAGACAGAATTTAATTCTCAAAATCACCGAGTACTTGCTCAAATATCTTAAGAAGCTTCTGAAAAGGGAAAAAAACAGTCATAGAGCACCACATCCGGTTTCTGTGCTGGTATTCGGTGCTATCTGCACAGGTGGAAAGTTTTCGATGGTTTTTGTTTAAAAAGTAGTGAAAATCGACAAGGATAATTTTATTCGGAATACTTTGAACAAGAATATAGTTCCCTGAGTCGATAATCACTTTGGTATGAAGGATTCGGTGTTCCGGTAAGAACCCGCTCATATGTGAGTGATATTAAAATTCGGATGCACTCCACTGCCACGAAACCGCGCCGCATTGCAAAAGATTCTGCACTAATTGCAAACTCAACCTTTTAATATATTTTTTAATTTTCTTTTCTAAATAAAAAATACAGAATTCATATATCGAATAAACATAACAGTACTGCGAGACTCCGTGATTCGTCTAGGCGTCGAATTGGCTGCCCTACCTCCCTCCTTGCCCTACCAATGGACTTTTCCGTTTGAGGGTTAGTGCAGGAAAAGTTTAATTCTAAGCCTCGCTAAAGTGTCGAGGCATTAAAGCAATTTCTCGTCAAGAAGTAGAAAAATTTGTCTGTTTGATTATTTGCCCTCCACGGTAGATGCGTTCCCATGGCGTCTTCGCACGCCAAATCGAAATTGAAATTTCGCTATATTTAAATGCTCCTCATTAATTTCCTTAAACTATCTAGTCACCTTTAAATCTTTACAAAGTGTTATGCTAAAATGACCTTTATGGGGTCCCATTTTTATTACTCAAATTGGTGTGTCTTAGTCGTCATTTGATGGCCGGGTCGAACAAAAATAGTAATTTATTAATTACTATGTTATTTTTAAAATATGTGTTTAATTTTGTGTCATTCCGACATTTCGTTTTTGAGATATACGCAATTGCAGTCTCGATAATTATTGTGTACTCTGTATTTCTTGATTCAGATTAAAAATTTCCGTCAGATTACTCGCCACAACAATACTCAAAACCATACATTAGAAAGAGCAGTTAAATTAACGCGTAGCCTTGAATGTAGGACCAAACCAACTTTAATTTGATGAGTGATATTAAACAGACACAGAGCGCTCTGCACAGCAACAGGATCGAAGTGTGAAAAATTTGACGATTTTTGCGTATTGTCGTCAAATAAAATGAAATTGTGCAAGGCGCAGAAAAAAAGACGAACAAATTTCAAGAGAAATAATCTAAGCGACAGTTTAATTAACGACACTACGTCACTTTTTTAACCCTTTGACCCAGGTTTTCAATTTATGTGTGTCAATTTAATATATCTGTTAATTTGCGTAAAACAATTCCACGTGAACGTCGTGTTTTAAATCGAATATAAAGTTCATTACCTGCGGTACAACGGCAAGTTTTCTCTTCGAACAATACGCAAGAATTTTTGAAACTTCTTCGGTGGTTTTTGGAAGAAGGACGATACTACCCTTCCCTTGAACAATTGTAATAATATAATTTTCTAGCATAAAACCAACCCGAGAATTGTCGTGTCCAGTCAGCAGTGTAACTCTCGATATCAGCTAACGAGGATAGCACAGCATCTTTTCCAAGAGATGACTCGAATGCCTAAATGCATTTTCTAATACTGATTAAGTATAAAAAATATTCCCGTGAAGATATAAAGATTCCTAATAAATATTTTAAAATTAGAAAAATTAAAGAACGTAAAAGGAAATTGATAAAACGCATTAAAATATTGTAAAACTACATTTTATGAAAATTTATAAAGCACTGAACAGTACAAAATGGGAAGCCATTATTGGTTTAAAGCCCATCTGACTGGTAACTTCGAATAAAGAAAAAGGCTGCACGCTACTGCAATTCGGAAATTCGGGACCTCGTTCGGATTCGCTAAACGTTGGTAGCAAGTTTAAAAACTAATTTCCGGCGTTTAATTAAGGACTATTCGGAAGATGTCTTGCTAAGATGAGATTTATTTTACGACGAAATAGAGATGTTGTTGCTTGGGCACGAGTTCATCTTCCGCTAGCAGAACCAAAACGGCACGCCAAATGAAAATTATGATTTTTTTAAAACATTTTAACGTATATAATGAAGCTTCACGTGAATATTTCCAATTTCCATTGATGCAAAATGATTAGATTTGATTAAAATTCTGTCTTAATTATAAAAAAAAGTGTTGGAAATTTAAGCTCTGCATCATAACTGAGAATTCATATTTCTCATTTCAATTGGCGTGAAACGGGCAAATAGATAAATACGTGTTCCTGGCATTAAGTAACATCATCAAGACAAGAAGTTTTCGAAGTTGGAAAGGGCTTGGAAACAGATTCCCCAAGTAGTTTCCTCGATGCTTCGGCAACACACCCTCAATCATCCACTATTCCTTACACCAGCTAGGCCACCACTACTTGCCTAGAAAAAAAGAAACTTCGATATTCCATTGATTTCATAATCTTGAAAAGCCGATCGTCTGCTAATAGTTTGGCCTTCTGGACAATTCTATTTCCACTTATTTTTTCTTCCTATCTCCTTTGTACCACCACAAAAATTTTCCCAAAATTGGGATCCCATATATCATTTATGAAGGATTTAAGTAAGCTTGGGAAGGGTCGTACAATTAGAGAAGGTCATACTGTTATTCAATCGAACCGGTGAAGACGCAGCTATAATGGGAGAGGCGAAATAATATAAACTGTTCGGGGTATTATATCACAGAAACTTTTCTGAGCTACCAGTTTAAGGTTTTTTTCGTTCCCTTTCATTAAAATAAGAAAATACAAATTACTTATAACAAAAAACAAAAGGTCGAAACTTTCCCGAGCTCTTCGGGACACTCAAGGTAAAAAATAATCTTTTCCATTCCTTCAATTGATGAATCGTGCTAACAAATATCTATTTCAGTTTCAGATCAAGTGTGGCAAGGCTACACTACTTAAGTAATAACCAACTATTATAACAATCAAAATACCTTTAAATCAGTTTCTTCCAGCTTCGAAAATTTCGAATCCCTTTCAACGCTTGGTGTCGAGCTTGAAACAGCTGAAGACGCTTTAGCACTATAATTACGCGCTGCTTTTAACACATGTCGAAGCATCCTAAAAAGGATGGTTCGTTTCAAAAAGAAATGTGGCGAAGATAAGTCAAGATTATAATTGGACTTCCTTCCACTTTCAAAAGTAAAACTTTTCTATTAAAAAAATTTAATAAAATCTTTATAACAACTATATACAGTTTATTAATAGTGCGAAAACAAAACAAAAGAAAACAAGTCACTATAAATAAAAGACAACAATAATAATATCAGTTGATGATCACAGTTCACATTATGAATTATGTTTCACTTTGCAATCACTAAAGAAGCAAGCATAGGAGATCAATCCTCGTAGTCCTCGAGGACACCCGATAAATGTTCGTTGTGAACTTTTGTATTGACACGACGCTTTGCTTGTTTCCGCTTAAGTTGCACAGGGCCGCGAGTCTTTGGCGTCAAGTCCTTCATGGCATCGAGTCCCTTCTTGTGAAGATACTCTTCAATTTTCTTTTCATCGATGTGATCCACGGATACGTTTCGCCAAATTTGCTTGAAATCTAAATATACAAATTCTTTGATTTGCAAATATATAGTCCTGTATCACCGTCTTCCAAATCAAATGTAATTTCTGGATCGTTGTAGAAAATAACACGATCTCTACGTTTATTCACTTGTGTGGGGATTACTATGATTTGGTCTTTTGCAATCTGAAAATTTATTGAACTTTGTAACACTGATGCAATTAGCTCTTTTTGAAATTCATGAAAGATTCAACATATTCACACCAACAAAAGTCGTAAATCTGTGTAATTTTAAATAATAACTCTTAAATTGTAGATTTATTTTTTAAAAATTGTTAATTTTTCCCATTTTTGCCTTAAATTTTAAAAAAGTTTCAAGGCTAAACCTTGTATTTTAAAAGACTTCATGTACTTTAACATTTAACGTTCTAATGAATCGTTCTAAATAGGTTCTATTATTTCAATGTTATATTTAACCTGCATTTTTATTAAAATATTACATTTTGTTGAATTTTATAATTTCAATTAGCGTTTTTATTGAAACTAAATTAAAGATAGTATAAATCAATAAAATTATAAATTTACGATTTCGTAATAAGAAGAAATCCAATGATTGCAGTTTCAATTTTATTATTATTTGTAAGGATTGAATTCCAGTGAAACTAGAAAACTTTTTTAAAAATTACCTGCAGAAGTTTTTCATAATCTTGTACACATTCACTCAACTCGGAAACCAATATTCCTCCCTTTCCATCCTGATGGTGCTTCTTCGCTGTTTCCACCTTAATTATTTCGTAAGCATCAATTGAAACGAGCATACCTACCAATGATTTTTCACCCTTAATTTTGTAAGGAGGCCTGAACACGAATTTTCCATCATTATCACATATTAATCGGGGATTGTTTGGTAAAGCCTTTAATGTTATTTACATAATACACATGTAGTTTCATTATAAAATACTTCTCGAAGAAATGCCTCGCTTCTTTTTGGAAGATCGAATATTTGAAGCTCATCCAATATTTCTTGTAATGTTAATGGCCAAAATTGACGATTAAGATGCCGTTTCTTAAAGTGCAAATTTCAATGAATTGTATCAATTGAGATATATAACTCCTACAGAAATTGCTTTAATTTGGATTTTACGATTTCCGGTTTATTACTATTATAGTGATTCAAATAGATAGTACCTTGAAACCAGTGGCGGTATGCAAGAATGTATTTATCCGTTAAACGGGGATGGAAAATTTTATTTTGTATATTTTTTATTAAAACATTATTTTTTACATACACTTATTTAAATTTTCTTAATTAAGTAGTTTAACAAAAATTTTCCATCATAATTTAACAGATAAATACATTCTTGCATACGGGCTCAGATTGGGAAAAATCATGATTCGTTTTAAATTTTTTTTAATATAAACTAATACTACTGACGTAAAGTTGCAATTTCCAATAATACAACATTTTTATATTAAATATTCTTTTACCTTCATATAGTCAACAATTTTAGCCATTGTACTAAAATTCGTCGCATTTGAATACTTAGAGTTTGGAAAATTGTCAAACTCGGGGACTGAAAATTATATTAAATAATTTTTAAAAAATCATCTAGAACCTTTTGAAACATTATTATGGGCCGATCCTCCAGCTTTTTTCTTTTTTGCTTTTGCTTGTTCAGAGTTATACGTGGTATGAGAGGGTGCCGCCTAAAAATACTCCAAATTATATTATTTAGTTATTGCTAACCTACTTGTGGTTTCCTTTGAACGGAAACTGTTCGGGAAGCCTGTTTCTGGAAATCAGCCCTTGCTTTTAAAAGAGCTGGATCCATGACGGCTGAAATTATTCGTTCGTTATTTGGACATCAATAAAAACATAAATATATAGTAACCAAAAAATAGGCTATGGAAGTTCTGCGAAAAAGTTGATCACAATTAATTTAAGGATTATCTCATCACTAATTTTTAATTATTAATTGTTTATGCACCACAAAATAACAGTTAACAAATTATTAACGAGGGAAACAATAACAAAAATTGTTAAATTTTAGGTTGGTTCAATGTTAAAGAATTTTATCAGCAAACTCTTTTTATATCTACTATTTAAAATTTTTATATATTCAAGAATCTTGTAAAAATTCAACAAATACCTTTCCAAGTTGATTTTAATAAAAATAAAAAATAAAATGTTGATAAATATTAATGGAAGAAAAATTCTTCTCGTCCATGTAGCTTAAGTACGACCACGGCCATATGGTTCCATATGAAGTTTTGAGATATAAGGCCTTATATAAGCAATTTGTTATTACTTTTAGGGTAAAACAGTTCTAATTTGAACATATGTTAAAACTAGAATGAAATAAGCCTTAATTAAAAACATTTACCCAATCCCATGTAGCGCAGATCTACGTCTGCGTCTAAAAAAGTCCCTTAACTTTTTTATATTTATATATGATATTAATAATTAAATAATATGTTGATAGAAAGTTAAAGTAATTTGTTTTACTTTAAGAACATTTACTAAGTATTATTCAGTTCTGTTAAATAACAAAAAAATTATATTTTATCTGCTTTTTGCTGTCGTTTCTAATACTAATTTTTCCAATATATTCCCGAAATCCGGAATAACCCAGAAATAAAGGAAGACCGAATCAGTATCACCGGAATAAATTTAAAAAGGCTGGAATTTTGTGGACGATGTATTCCTAGTGACCCACACCTGCGAAGAGATGAAATCCAAATTACAGGAACTCGTCGGACAATCTAAATCCAGAGGAATCGAAATAAATTCTGCGAAAGCAGTTATTCTGCGCAACCCTTTCACTAACAGAACGCCAAATAAAAATTGGAATTTTCTAATTTTTAAGTGAGTATTATAATCTTTCCCGTGGAAATTCCAGAAGCCGCTTAACTTGGATATTTCAGGAACATTCTAAATTATATAGATTACTGTTTGTGTAAACTCATAACTCAATCTGAGTATATTTTCTGAACAGTCCATTTAAACTATTCATTTGTCGTGCTAACAGCGAATTCTATTTCAGTCGACGGAATCAGTTGTACGCCGAAAGATGCGTTGAAGAACCTCGGAAGCTGCATCAGAATGGACGGTAGTAGAGAGAGAGGATGAGACGGTTGGAAGGATCAAGGCTGCCTGGTCAGCTTTTGGTTAATGCAAACCGCTAATCGACGTCATTAACAAGATACGACGCAAACAACTTTTGGAAAATTTCCCGTCAACTTGGCTTCTGAAACGTGGCCACTATTCGCTGAATTTGCGACACAATCAAGGTGGTGCCGAAGATTAACGGAATGGGATCCGAGAGAGTTAAAGGAAGAAAAGCGTGTTGCTCAGATCAAGTCGAGGACATCATTCACTCTAATTGGAATCCTCGACGGAAAAACGTTGGCAAGGAATAGACGTTCGCAATGGAAGAAGTTAATCTGCTTCTCCGCTGGAGAATGAGTCGTACTCCAAAATATCAAAAATAAAGAATTAACTTAATTATAACAAATTTAATTTTTTGTTAGAGAACTAATTTTTGCAATACCTTAAATAGTGCACCAAATGAAAATGGAAATGTTCTTATATTTAATTGTAAGTAAGTATTATAATATGTTACGTGCACTTGGAAATTCCAGAATCCGTTTAACTTAAATGTTTTAGCCACATTAGCCACATATAGAATATATAAGCCACATATTACATATAGAATACCGTTTTCCTAAGCATATTACTCCATATGGAGATCCATGTTAGTGGGTTTTCTGTAGTTTAAACTATTCATTTGGCATTAAAAAGTTATTTTCTTTAGAATCTTTGTTACTCACTGAATTATTAATATCCAAACTAATTTTACTCATTACCAGTAATGAGTATTTATTCTATGACTCGAAGACGGAAATATATATATATATATATATATTAATGAAAAAACATTCAAATACAAGCCGAGTTGTCCATCAAAAATTCAGGAATGATTGATTCAAGTCCACAAAGCGGATAAGCCGAATATTAAATGACTTTGCTCGTTGTAACCCATTGGCCAATGGTCATAAGACATATTCACTTTTATTTTATTACCTCATTTAATGTGAATTTCCTTAATTATTCCAACCGAATTGATCATATTTAAACAGGCTAATTTCGAGTGGTAACAAAATACTTTCTTGCTCCATGATCTCGTGTCTCAAAATGAGCTTTCTATATATATATATATATGCTCATCTTCTTTCACTTGATGCAAACCACCCCCTACATCCATATATGGCTCAAAATGCTATAGTGGACATTCGCTTTCTTTTCAAAATGAAGTCGAAATCAAATTTATTTTCTCACGATTATTGCAGCAATTCTTCCTTCCTCCGGTGATTATTATTACTCCTTTATTAGTTTATTATTACTAATGCACTCAATTGTAGTATAGATTGGGTGATTTACCTAATTATATTTTTCGTAATCGGGTTTATTTTAAAGAAGATTATACCACGCATTTTGGCTGATTTTGTTTTTGCAAAATACTAACCTAGCTAGATCTAGTTTAATATTATTTTTTAAAATGTTGTTTTATTATAGCAAGCATTTTGCATAACGGCTTTTCAATCTCAGTGTCACTGAAAAATTTTTTAATCCTGTATTAATAATTCACACCAACGGGAACGCTAATAAAACGAGCTCATATAATGTGCTCACGAAAAAAAATTAAAAATTATTAGAGATTAAGAAAAATCGGCAATATAAGGAAGATGAAACTTTTAAAGTACACGTGAAATTGTAATACAAACACACTCCAAATTGAAATACTGATTATTCTTAAAAATATTCATATCTTGCCGCAAAGTTAGATTTGAGAAGATCTGGCGTGCTAATTTCAGCGTAAACCTTAATTAATTAATATTTTAATTCAAAACATTCATATAACATCAATTATAAATGAATAATTGAACTTACACTAGTTAGATATATTCACGTGAAGATTCAGTATACCTGCTTAAATATTCAAAAGTCATAATTTTCAATTAGTGTGTAGATAATTCTTTATTTAACCAAAATATCAAAGCATCCCCGTTCATATCCAATTCATCCATAGTTAATGACAAATTGCAAAAATCTATAATTTATTTATGCGCAACTCAATTAACATGCTCAAACCCTCTACATTCTTATAACACTCATTAATGTGGAAAAAGAGAACATCAATCTTCTCCCATTTATGAATCAGAACTTAAACAATGAATTACTAATTTATATAATCCCCCCATCATTAGTCATTTTGAAGTAGTGCGCGGGTTCTAAGAACCATTCGAATATAAATTATGCGCATAAATATGTGGCATAGTTAGATGACCAAATAAATTAGGTAAGCGAATCGTCCAGTCAAAGTTTGCGGAAATCAAGCAAATTTCAAATGTCTATGTTGACACCTAGGTATTCGTGTTTTTGTTCTTCACATTGTCCGTCCAAGTGAGTTCAATTCGTCCTCCATGTGACGTTTTTATATTGAAACAATGGGGGAGGGACATTTTTTGATGATATATACATTACGTATCTACTTTTGAATGCATTTTTTGAATTATTGTTAGGGTTTTCTGTATTTTCGAGCTTGTATATATTAACCACCTCGACAACACAACTGGCTAAATGAATCGTTGATTGCTTCTTACGAATTTTTCTTGAATATCTATAACAAGACAAGTTTAGCTTTAAAGGTAGAGTTCATTTTCAGTATAATATTTTAACTTTATTTGATGAGTTCTGATATTTTAATGATTTCCCATATATGT
This sequence comes from Caenorhabditis plicata, assembly GCA_963931815.1. Taxonomy (NCBI): domain Eukaryota; kingdom Metazoa; phylum Nematoda; class Chromadorea; order Rhabditida; family Rhabditidae; genus Caenorhabditis; species Caenorhabditis plicata. The sequence continues at coordinate 14,996,608 of OZ007490.1, read as the reverse complement.
TTTTTTGTTAAATGTGTATAATTAAAAATGACTTTAACTGTTTACTATATTCTCGCATAAAGTTTCTGGAAAATATTTTAAAAAAAATTCCTTTGTTAGCATCAATTAGGAAATTTTATCTTTAATTATCCAAAACTGTTAATTTTTGAAAAAAATCGTCTATTGAGCTTTTTATATCATCAAACCAGTTGGCGTGATGTGATCTTATCTTAAATTTCTAAAAAATTCTTTGCTGTATGACCAATGGAAATTAATAATTTCCAAATTTTAAGGGTGTCTTACAGCTTTACAAGGAAATGTTCACACCAATTGAGAAATCTGTGTCTTAAACTATATAAAATCTAAATATCTTCTCCAAAAATTCGATGTGAGCACTTGTATTGAGCTCGTTTTTTATCATACCGGTTGGCATGTTGCTGTAATTTATGAATTAGTTAGCGGCCGATATTTTCTTTCGTTGATTTTTTTTCTGCAGGCGCACTAACTGGAAATGACAATTTTCCAATTTACAAATGAATATCAACAAAGTTTCACATCACTCGCACTTGGAAGTTAAATTATTATTATTATTGTTATATTACAGTAGGTTTAGCTTCTTCATTGAATTCTGTTTAGTGATATTAAAATTCGGATGTAAAAATGTCAGGTCGTGAAAGTGCGGCAGGTGTACAAGCTTATCATCCAACACTCTATTGCTGATTTTTCGTTAAATGATTGTTTGTTATTAACAGTAAATGAAATAAAATAATGCGAATATCTTCATGTGATGCTTTCACACTAATCTTACAAGGGAAGTCACTTTAGCGTCCGCTTGAGATTTTGATGAGACTTGCACCATTGATAGATTCGGATGCGCTGATTCCAAATCCGTTTTCAAAATCGGTGCAATTTTTCTCTGAGCCGAGATGAGCCGGTTAAATTAGTTTATGTTAGCACGTTACCCTCTACATAAAAATTAATAATCAAATAGGGTAGATAACAAGACGGATAAATAACTAATGAAAGAGATTTTTATGTAACGAAAAATAATTTCATATAAGCATAAAACGACTAAATAAGGCTAACATTTATTGATAAATTTGATATTTATTTGACTTCAAGACTCCCCAGAATCGCCAATTGAAGCAATTGAAGCGTAGTCTCACATCTTTCATTGAATAATCAAACTGTTCGTGCCACAAAAAACTTTCTACGAACACATAAATTGAATCCCTAAGTGGGGCTCAGAAAAGATGCTCATATTGTAAATTTCGACAAGAAGCACATGTTTTTAGATAGTTTAAGACGAGCTAATAACAATGACGTGTCAAATTATATATGAAAATAATACGTGTAATTTAGTAATACACTTTTAAATATTGAAAAATAATAATTTCGATTTGGCGTGTACGAATTTATTTGTGTTGTTCTTATTAATCTAGAAAAATAGCACACCAACTTGAAACAGCGATTTTGCGATATTTAATCGTGCCTGTAACTTCTTACATCTTTTCAATAAAGAATTTTTTAAGGAAAATCTAACTAGGTGTTTCTTAAACGATATAAAAATATGAAAGCACACCAAATCAAAATAGTTGAAATGTGTTCGATTCAATGAGTATCGCGGCATTGCGAGAGGGGTGTGGCTTTTTTCGTCCAATAAATTTCTATGATTTTTATTTAATTTTTTTTTGTTAATTAACAAATTAACTTATTCCGTTTTAATTTTTTCTTGTTACCATTATATAGAGTAAATCATGGAGAATTTTTTGATATATGATTCAATATATACAATTGTCTTCAAGTCTTGTTATTTATTATGCAAAAAATTATAAAAACATTCAAATATTGGATTTCAGGGCTTTAATTTTTTTCTGAAACTTAGTGCATGTTGTTAAGCATAAAATTACGAATGTTTTGATACCCATATCATTACTATACTCTCGACCATTTTTACACAATAACGACTTTCCTATAGGCTGATTTCCTCGTGCTCTGTGTTTCATTGATCCTCTTTGTGCCCTCTCCTTGGTGTTATTGATTTATTTAGATCGAAAATAGGCAATGTAGGCAATCAACCAATATATCTTCGCACATCCAAGAACATTTTATTCATTATTATTATTATTATACGACGATATATTTTTCTGCTAAAATAAAATATAATATTCAAAGAAAGTTTAAATGATAATGATATTATCTGATATTGCTTTGAACGACTAACTTCAATCTCCAACCCGTAATTCAGTTACATCGATTTGTATGGAACATGTTGCATTTACTAAAGTAAGTCAGTTTTTATTAATTCTTTACTCACCCTATCAGTGTCATCATTTGATTCGTCTGAAATTATTCCAAGAAGAGCCTTCATGAAGAATTCCCGCTTGGAGTCGGAAGCTTCAATATTTCCTATTCGATGCAACGCTTCCAGGCCTTGTTCTCCATAATTCCTCACGACTTTTATTTCAGAATAAGCAGAAACTAATGTGCTTCAACTAAATGCAACTTGTTTGTTTTGTTAGTGGACGACCTTAGCGAAGAGTATGACCGTCTAAGGTTTTGAAGAAACTTTCTACAATCCTGACCAGTAAGACATTTAACGACCATGATCTCAATATCCTGTACACTTGTGTCTTCTGCTTGTTTGTACAAAACTAATGCAAAATTGTATTGAGGACCTTGCATAATATGTAGCGGCGGAGGTACAATTAACTCGGAGCTGACTGGGAAACCTTCGTTTGGGCGCTGTCTTCTTGGTGCTGCTAATATTGGTTGGTTGTGATGGTCTTCTCGTAATGCGTCACAAATCGGACAAAAATTGGCAGAGCTATGCTGTGGAAAATTTAAAAACAACGGAATTAATTTTAAAACCACAAAACTCGTACGTTTATTTCAATTTCTCCGAATTTGTATCTTCCGCCATATAACATAATGGATTGAAAGAGGGTCAGCATTATAGAAGATGCTTATTTTATTTCCAGTTCTTTCTCGTTCCCATCATATGCTGAAACCGTCAAAAATCATTGTGCGGATTGTACTGCGGTAATGTTATTTGCAATGAAAAATTCAAACTATCCCATGAAGATCCAATGTCGCCTCCTCCATCTCCGGTAAATCAATTGATTCGGGTATGTCATTCCATACTGATCTTGAAAGATGCAGAATGTAATCGTCGAGGCAATCTTTATATTCACAATAAATACAAGATTTTCACCAGTATAAATATTGGTGCTTAATTGTTATTTATCCATATATTGAATAAATTTATTTTAACTATTTATTATATGAACTTAAATATTTTTAAACCGACGGCCTTCAGGCTTTCATTTTTATCCTGCAACAACGCGATTTCACTCTTCAACCGTGTTCTTCAAATAAATCTTTATTAATCAGGTCATAATTATTAAAAAACAAAACAATTACGCCAATGTGTGAGCATGTCGTTTGCCGTCACTTCTTTTATCATTCGTCCTGTCTCCATTTTTCAATACGAATTTCATTTATATTGAGAACGGATTCCTAAATAAAAAGTTAAAGTGCAAAATCTGTTTAAAATGATACCTTCTGAACATGGCTACTTGTTCTTTTCTGGCTGCAGATCTGTCACACGTGGTCTCAATTCGTTAATATTGTTCATTGTTATCCTGAATAAATAAAATATTTAAAAACAAATGTAGAGAGACGATTAATAAGTCAAGAAAAACGAGGAAAATAGCCTATAAGAAAGTCGTTATTGTGAAAAAATGGTCGAGAGTATAGTAATGATATGGGTATCAAAACATTCGTAATTTTATGCCTAACAAACTGAAATGTGTTTAAATAAAAAAACAAAACCCTTTAAAAAAATATTTAGGAATTTCGATATTTTTTAAAATTAAATAAAAACAATTGTTATTTACAATGATATATATTGAATCATATATTAAAAAATTCTCCATTTTTTGCTCTATATGATTATAACAATAAAAATTTAAAACGCTCTAAGTTGATTGTTTAATTAATAAGAAAAAATTAAATTAAAATAAAATTTAAAAAAAGGCCACGCCCCTCAGCAGTTAATACGCGATCGCATTGAATCGAACACATAATTTGGAGTGTGAAAGTATTTCTAAAAGTTAGATTTGAGCACGTTTACTGATTTTTTTTTTATTAGCACACCAGTTGGCGTGAAATAGTATGGCAAAATTGGGTCGATGATTTCAAAAAATTATTGAAAGATCAAATCAATTTCCTCTTAATGGTCTCGTTGTTCTTTTTCTCTAATCCTCATTATTGTCCGGAAGTTCTTTATTAAAAATATGTTTACCACTAAAAACGTCATAAAAGTCATTTATTCTTATAAATAAGAGTTCAAAAGAAGCCACTTTAATCTAATATTTTAATAATTTTTAAAGTTTAATATATAGTCTCGGTCGAGATTACATGGAAAGTATCTTGCTATTTACACGTAGAGAATGACTAGACAAGCGTAAATATTGGAAAATTGGCACTCTTGGATTTGGCGTGCACTCGCCAAGTGGAGACTACAGTTTTCGTATTTTTGAGTCAATTTTGATTTGGAATTTTCACGTAGAACGCCAAATGAAAGTGAAAGGTTTTATTGTCCTTTTTAGAGATCGGTGCCTCATGGAAGAGGAAAAAAATAGGATGGCATGAGGGTCTCGTTTGGACGTTCACTCTTGTGTGTTGTCTCAAAAAAATGGGCAGCCCAAGAGGAATATTGAAGAGGAATAGACGAAAAAAGTCGTTTGTGGCCGTGTGGCCGTCCATAATTTTTTCTTCATTTTTTGCTCTTCCATTAGGCACCGATCTCTAAAAAGGACAATAGGAAAGAGCATATATTGTGTATTATAAGTTCTGACATGTTAATTAAAAAATATTTTCACGTTACTTATTTTTTGTTCTGGGCAAACTAAAAACCTTATTAGCTATGTTAAATGATAGACATCGAGATGCTTTCTTGAGCTACTGTATTTACAACTTCAATTGTCGTGTAATATCAAAACAAAATATCAAATTAGCTTTTGGGAAAGTTTTATAAAATTATATTTAAATATCCAAAAGTCATTAAATTGAACTATAAAATATTCTTGGAAACCTTCAAACGAGCTTGCATTTCTAAGAGTGCAGTTGACATGTTTTACTGATTTCCTTTTTTTAATCTTGAATTAAAACTGATATTACACGCCAACTAGAACGATAATAAGACGATCTCAGAAAACGTGCTCAAATCTACCAATTTGTGAAGATTTTAATAATTTTAGAGAGTATACGATAAAACTGACAAAATGACGTGCACATTATTTGTCTAAAGTACACGTGAAAAATGTAAGGCAAGCGTATAATTCCGAAAATTATTATTCCCATTTGGGGTGGATCTTGAGATTTTTCAATTTCTAAATATTTTAAGATAAATCTTTTAAATAAACGTAAGAAAATTTATGAGAAATTATGAAGAAATATAATGAAAAACAGAGAAATTATTAATATAAATTGAATATTCTCATTGAGACCATTGAAAATAATTCAAAAATGTTGAAATTGAATTTTCAATTTTTTATAATTTGATAATAAAACAATTCAAGTCCTGTTAAACTTTTTCCGAAAGTAATTCCATTTTTTTTTATTTAGAAAAGAAAATAAAAATATATTCTTACTTTAATAGTGTGTTGGATGATGTGCCTGCAGGCCAACTGGAAAATACGATTTTCCCATTTTTAAGAGTGTCTGAAAACTTTTAAGCCTTTTCAATAAAACTTTGTTTACGAGAATTTAACTAGGCTTTCCTTAAACCATCTGAAATAATTAATAGCTTTCCAAAAAGTTCGATTTGAGCACGTTTACTGACGTCACTTTAATATCATACCAGTTGTGCCTGTACAAACGACCGCAGCTACACGACATTTTAACACCTTTTTTACGAATTTTAACTAATGTAAATTAGGATTTCTAATAGTTAAATGAGTATTATAAAATTACTCATATTAATTTCAAAATAAGCTTTTGCGTAAATTTGTTAAGCACATTCTATAGAGAACAGTGCTTTTTTTAATTCTTTCCAATAAATGAGCATGTTTTCTGAGCTCTAAACTTAAACGCTTCCTTTGGCGCGATGTGAAAGTATACAAGAAACATTCAAAGTTTAGAAAATCATTGAATTTGGCATCTAGTTGATATTACTTGCAACTTTTCCGGCAAACTTGTCATATTTAAAAATTTGTTTACAATGTGTGTCTTTCTTATAAGAAATTGAAACAGCTGAATGCTTGGATAAATATAATAAACATTTTCGAGGGGAGATGAAATGGAAGACTAAAAATGAATGCCGCAAACAATAAACATTTTCGTGTCGGTTAGCCATTTAGCCGAGTATTTTTGTTGCAAACGAGCAAAGTATTTATATTTGAAATTTCTTCTCTTTAATTGATATAGCAAAAAAACCGCACACAAACATCTGTCTGCAAGCGGTCTTCAAGCATAGCGCTAATCAAATCATCGTAACATCTGGAAAATATTTAGCACACTTTTGGCAATCATCAAACGATTTGAATTTAATCATCACAACTATCTCAAAATATCCGTTCACCAATATTTTTATTATTCTCTTTTTTATTCACTTCCGCTGTCATTGTTTGTTCTTCGCAAGATTTATGCTTTCATGGGTTTTTTATTGTAGCTGCCTTCCTTTAAATTCTCTTTTTTTAAAGTGGAATGTTCTTCTTTATTGTTTGCAAATAATTGTTGGTTTCTTGCATCAAAAACAGATGAAATTAGAATTGTATTATATCAAGCTTGGTAGCAGTTTTTATTTTGTGATATCATTTAGATATATTCGTGGTGCAGATCATTGAAAAATCGGTTTAAAGGAGCATTCCGAATAATAAAATGGTCTCGCTTAGGTCAGGTGTAGATTTAATTTGCAATTTATTTTTTATTTCGCTTTTCTTTTTTTCATCATATTTTTTTGTTTCATTTTGTTCTCTTCAATGTTCTTACCTCCCCGTGGTGAAGAGTGGTAACTTCTTCTACAAAACCAACGGAGGATGAACTCCCAGCTGGAGCAGGCTGAAAGAACAATACCCCGCGATCCACAGTAGCGTCCAATACGTGTGGAGTAGCGAAGGCCTGGTTAGCCAACCCGAGTAAGACCAGGGAATTTAACCTAACTCTCAAAAAAGTAATGGCAAGACAAAGTCGCAGCGTCTGGAGAGAGATGGTCCGCAATCTTCACCATTGACATGGACTAACCAAGTAACCAAGTTAATAAATTGGTTGTTACATTAATAATTATTATAATAACAAAATGTAATGTGGGGGCCTTAGTGGCCGTGTAGCTGTTTAAACAAGACCTTTTCTCCGCCCCTATTTTTTTGCTCTTCGATTAGGCATCGATCTCTGAAATGAATAATATAATAAATTACACATAAAATTTTGTTATTATAATCATTATTAATGTTACAACCAATTTATTAAGAGGAAACAAAATAAAATTTAATGAAATAAGAAAAGCGAAATAATAAACAGCTTGGAAATTAAATTGACATGACCCCAAGCGAGACCATTTTATTATTCGGAATGCTCCTTTAAACCTTCTTTTTCAAATAACCTGCATCACGACAATATGTTAGTTTTAAAAGTAGATATCTATTTATTAATATTCTAGGAGCACATTATACTTTAAAGCTTTAGAGTTGCAATTAATTTAAAAGCACGCCAAATGAAATGACAAAAATATAAAAACCCAACTAACATGGTCTCTTTTAATATTTTAACAGATCATGGATATTTTAAGTTATTTTAAGGCAAATATTTTGAATTCGTGTAAAATTCATTCTTAAAGAGTTACTTGAAACTTTGCAAGACCCATTTGAAATTGGGAAAATCGCTATTTTCATTTAGCTTTTTTTTAATGTGACAAGGAAATTGACTTTCGCGTCCCTTTGATGATACTTCCACCCTTAACAGATATTCCATTTAAATCGTTCATATTATTCGATAGATAATAGTTTATTAACACTTACGCACTCCAATTCGAAATTTCCATAATACGATTTTTAAACAATTTTCACGTGTTTATAACAAAAAATTTTTACTACCGTTCAATAAAGAATGTCTTAAACTATCTAAAAACATCAAAATCTTCCCAGAAAATTAGGTTTAAGCATGTTTGCTGAGCTCATTTTATTCCCATACAAGTTGGGTTGCTTACGTGAATAGATAATGTGCCAAAAACACTTCACAGTTTACGATACACTTGTAAATATTGTAGCACCGGTCACTCAGTCACCCTAGGGTGATATCCTTTAATTTTTATTAATTAATGGAAGAAAATGTCGGTTCTCAATAAAGTGTAAGGTTCTAACAAATTCTTGATTTATTTGATGCACGCCAAATCGAAATAACGATTATACGATTTTTAAACTTGTGTACAAATGTATTTATAACCCAAAAGTTTTTACTACAATTTAATTAAGCTTGTCTTAAACTATCTATAAATATTTATATCTTTCAGATAAGTTAGATTTGAGCATTTTTACTGAGCTCATTCTGTTACCATACAAGTTGGGGTGTTTGCTGGTATTTTAAGTTGAAATAAATATTTTTAAACATTGAATTTTTGTTTGGTATAATTTGGTTGGAAACTTTGAAGTTGAGGATCGGCCCTAAATTTCTCAAATATGTACTAATCAAATTAAGGAACAAACGCGTGCACGCAATATTTTAAGAAACATTTAAAAATAAGGAAAAAACTAAACTGTTGCTTTATTTTAGAGCCGGGCCGCAAAATCGGACATGCGGACCTTTCCTAATTATGGGCTTTTCTTATTTCTTAAAATATAATGCACGAATCTTTTCGTGAGATCACATCCGATGATAAAATTTGAATATTAATTTATATCATCTAATCAAAAATATTCAAATCTAGTTGTGTGGCTCTCTTTAGCTAAAGCTTTAGTGATATTGCTTCGGAATGGAATAATTAAAAGGGCTGGCCTTGACTGATTCCATATGAAAAGTAATGCAATTAAAAGGCCCTATATATAAAACACAAAATTTGATGTTCAATTGCTTCATAATTGATAATGTAACGATTCTGCAAGATTTTCGCACCCCCTATGGAATGATTGACTCAGAAAAGTTGCTCATCTTGTAAATTTCAGCAAGAAGCGCATATTTTTAGATAGTTTAAAACGAGATAAGAAAAATTAAGTGTCAAGTTATATGAAAATAATACGTGTAAATCAATAAGACACGTTTAATATATTAGAAAAAATATTAATTTCCATTTTGTGTACTCTAGTAAAATGAATCTCTTGTTCACCTTATTAGATCATAATTTTCTTCGAGAATCTGATGCTATATGTATTGTTTTGTTTAATATATCCATAATTCCATGGCTAATATTCCAAAATAGATTAAATTATACGAAAAATTGCAGGCTTTCAAGTACGTCTCACAAATTATTTTCCCGTAGTTTACCACTATTTCTCGAATAATATTTAATAAGAAAACTTTAATGGTTTATTAAATTAGAAAATTTTTAATTAATCCTCATCTTGACAATTTTAATTGGCTTGATTTATTATTACCTATTCTTTGAACTTCCCACTGGCCTTGCAAAAGGCTCCTTCAGAAAATTGTGGCATATGTGGCTTTGGACACAAATTGAACAATTCAAAAATTTGTCTTAAAGATTATATTTGATGTCTGATTCTATGAAAAGTTTAAAACCCATGAAGATTGAACGACAAAGTTTCATCTTCTTTCTTTATTTGTGCTCTTAATATGGCTGGCGGCTCTTTCATAATAATTTGTCATGCTTCTTCAAAAGTTTTTTTTGTCAAACGGAAAACATGACATATTAATAAGTTTAGACCAGCGTTTAGTTATTCCTTTGTCGAGCAAATGTTTATTTATGACTAATGAGCTATGATTTTTGTCTATTCTGGTGGTACAACAAATTTTCTATCATGTGTATCGTTTTTATTTGGTTATGGTATTAGAAATTGCATTGCACTACAAACCGGGTCAGAATAGTAGCTACTGTTCAGAGTTTTGTTGAAAAAAGGGGTCGTGGACGAATTCATGCTCGTCCACAATTCATTATTCTCTTCATTTTTTATGTTTAATATATATATATATATAGTCCTTTTCAGAGACGTGCCTAATAGAAGAGGAAAAAAATTAGGATGGAATGAGGTTCTCGTTTGGATGGTCAATGTGCGTTGTCTCAAACAATGGATAACACACATTAAAGAGTAATAGATGAAAAGTCCTTTGTGGCCGTGTGGCCGTGTGGCCGTCCAAACGAGACAATAATTTCTTTCTTCATTTTCCTCTTCCATTAGGTACAATATAAGTACAATAAATTAAAGAGGAAAGTAAGGGTAAAGCATTTTATTTTATTTTATTTTCCTAGTTATTTATTCTTTTACTGTTATTGCGTGGTAAATGAACAATTATATTAAATTCTTACAAACTGGTTTTAAGCAATTTAAATAATAACGCTAAAACATAAGAAAATAGTTTATGCAGAAAATTGTGCGCGTTTTTGCCGCTGAAAAATGAATCGAGAAAATTACGTGCCCTGTTTGTGTATGATTTAGAACGGTAAAAAAATATGTAGCAGAGATGAGCGGAATTACGTATTCCGGTTATTTTTTCACTCCGCATTCAAGTTTCCGGTTTCCGTATCTTCAAATGTTATCCTGAATTCCACATTCCGAAATTTTATATTTTAATTCCAAATTTCGAAAATTTACTTTTCATAGTTAACACCAAATACGACCGGAATTCCGGATTCCGACTTTTCTAATGTGATTCCGAATTTCGCATTCCGGATTCAGAAATTCAAAAACTGTCATGCCGCCCATCTCTGATATGTACACATTTTGAAAACAGAGCGGGGATGAGATTTAATGTTGTTATGATTTTTCCGTATATTTTAAGTCGAAATTGATTACATTAGGATGAACAAAAAAATTTTCCGATTTTTATTAAAAATTTAAACATAATTTTACAACACATGAAAAACAATTAGGTTTTAAAGTAAAGACCATTTGACTCTCTGGCTTGAAACCATCTATCGGCAAGTTGTTCGATCCCTCCGCGGTACCACTCCTTGTTCTTAGAGGCGAAAAACTTGCGGCACCCGTTTTCGACATCGGCCAGGTCATTGAAGCTACGACCACGAAGAAAGTGTGCCATGGATCGGAAAAGGTGATAATCAGATGGCGCAAGGTTCGGACTATAAGCTGGAAGTTCAATGGCGTCGAGATTTTTCATCTTATCCTTCGTTTGTCTGGAGGTGGGCGGTTTTGCATTGTCTTGTTGAAGGAGTATCCGCTTCCGATTGATCATAGCTGGATATTTCTCGCCAAGTGCCGCATACATTCGAACAAGTTGCGTGCAATAGAGGTCTGAGTCGATGGTCCGACCAATTGGAACTAGTTCGATGTAAATTACGCCTTCGAACTTCCAACAAACACACAGAAGTGCCTTCTTTGAGAAACAATCACATTTTGCTACCGGTTCCGCCGTTTGACCGGGTTCCAACCATTGATTTTGTCTGTCCGGATTACTGAAGTAGACCCACTTATCATCACAAGTTACAATTCTACGAATAAAACGGTAATCTTGTGGATTTTCGAGCAGTTTTCGGCAAGTCTCGACACGTTTTTGAGCTTAAATTTTAGTCAATGCATGAGGCACTTCTCGGCAGCGTCTATTGACTTTCCCAATAGCGTGAAGATGTCGTACAAATGATGTTTGAGAAATATCGAGCACGGCCGACAATCTGCGAGAACTTACTAATAGATTGGTCTCCACAGCTTCACGGATTTCTTCAGAATCCACTGTCGTAGGTAGGCCTGAATGTGTCTTGTCCTAGGGATCAGTGTCGCCGTCGTTAAATCTTTTGAACCTTTTTTCGCGCGGTACGATCCGAGACCATATTGTCGCCTTCAACTTCGCATATCTTTTTAGCTTCTCCAGTTGCGTTGAAGCCTTGTTTCCAGTAATGGCGTAAAAGGACACAAATTTCGGATTTTTCCAGGTTCTTCTACAAGTTAAAAAAATAAAAGACCAATTAAAAATTTTAATATATATATATATATTATGATAGAGCTGTTCAAGAGCTTTAAAAATATATATAACACATGTATATAAAAATCTTTATTTGGTAAAAAAAAAATCAATTAGACAAAAATATATAGGATATCGGAAAAAACCCTAATAGTTGAGAATCATATCTCCGCGTAAATTTATGGATTTTTTAAACTTTAAATGAAGTATTTTAAATCATAACAAACCAATGTAAATAATCCAGAAATGTGTTGCTTTTGAACGTTGAATTTTGGATCCGTCTCTTTTTTGGTACGCGGTTCGTCCCCAGGTGCTGCAAGGGTTTAATGTGAGTAGATAGAAATATAATTCAATTTGTAGATACTTTTCATGTCATTCATTTGGTTTATTGTCAGGACACATGTTTTCAAATATAGTCGTCGCCAAATGCGATTACCGCCGCAAAGTGTCGCGCACTTTTTTAAATATTATTTTTTCATCTAATTTTTATGATTTTTATTATTTTCCACGTTTATTCCACGATTGAAACAACATCTAAAACATATTCTTCAATTTATTTAAGCAAAACAGTATATAACGAGCCTAAACTAGAAAGCAATCATAAAAATTAAATGAAAAAATAATATTTAGAAAAAGTGCGCCACACTTTGCGGCGGTAATCGCATTTGGCGACGACTATATTAAAATTACTATTAGTGAAATTCAATGATGCAAATATTTATTTGTTTTCTAAAATTGATATAAGAAATAGTTTATAAATTCATTCCGATAGAAATTATCCATCATGATCAATATCAATGAAGCATGATTAAAATCAAATAGAATTGGCGTTGAATTGACAAACAATAATAATAATAATAATTGAACACAATTGACGAACTGGCAAAATTTGCATATCAATCAAATATGCGTAGAAAAGAGATAGCCAACGGCTATTTGATTGATTGATTCCAATCTTCTCAGGTAGTTGATCATTATTATTTAAGCTGCATTAAGCACTCTTTGATTTGTTAACTTTTACACAATACTAATGATTGTTGAGATGCTATTATTATTGATTACTGCACCCTGGTCAGGTGGTCAAGTTTGTTCTCTCGGGAGGAGAAATTCTAGTTGGTGATAATTTGATTGACTGAAGTGGTTTTTCAGGAATAAATTGTTTCTAGTTGTGTTCTGGTTTTTTGCTTTAATTCGATGTTTATTTGATAGGAAGTTTATTTAATGTCGTCTCTACTTATAGACCATTTTTTAAACAACCCAAATTTCTAATTGAATTATACAAGACACGTATAAAAGCTGTATTTTCAATTGGTGTCTGAATATGTTGCCGTATCTTCTCAAACAAGGTGAAAGTTAATCTTCTACTAATCTTTAATTTTTCGTTATAGATTTTTAGTCGTTTTGTCTTAAACTGTCTCCTTATCTTAATATTTTATCACAACCTAGTATTTTAGATTTGTTTCAGAATTGCCGCCGAACTATACCGTGTTTTCTGTTTTGTCTCTATGATTATAATTTTTAGAACGCACAACGGTTCACGGTTATATTTGTGGGTAAAATTTTTTTAATTATCGTATTGAAAGTGTGTATATTAAAAACTATAAAATCTTAATTTTTTGACTAATGAAATTAAAATTCGGATGTAAAAAATGTCTGTGAAAGTGCGGTCGGTGTACAAGCGCATTCAACATATTATTGCGGTCTGATATTGATAATTTGTGATTAAACTTACTTACTTTGGATAGTTTGGAGTCCGAATCATTCTCGCAATTAGAAGCGGACTAACTCTCTCCAATTCGAGAGACTGTGCCGTGCCACTATCGACATACTTGGGAAATTTAGTTACTAAAATTTTGTTTTATTTTAGGGCCGTCCCGGGCCGGTCTTTCCCGAGTATGACTATCGACCATGCAGCTCTCGTCTCTAGGATTCCTATCCGTCTTCTGGTGGATCTTTTCGTGGACCGTTCGTCGGTGAAGTTTGAGATCCAGAGTTTCACGGCATCAGACCAGCGCGCTTTTGGTGTTCTTTTTGGTCTGGTTGATCCTCTGGGGTCCCAATCTGTAAGGCGTTTGCACCAACGGTCCACCGGCATTCTGGAAATATGACCTGCCCATTGTAAGATCTTACCGCGGACAATCCTCTCAATGTTGATGGTCTTACAATCGGCATAGAAGCAAATGGTGTCGATCGCTATGTGCTCAGAAAGGAGTGGTCATGTCTGGGAGCCATATAGGAGGGCAGGAATAACATTTTGCATCATGAGCTTCCTCTTTTCCTTATGGTCAATGTGCATGGAGTTTGCATTTCCCGGATGATGCCCACGCAGCTTTCGTTCGCTTTGAAATTTCTTCTTCTTAACCTCCATCAATCCTGATATGGCTTCCTAGATATCGAGTACCTTCTTGGAAAGGTCTGACAACCCCATCGATCTCAATTTCTGAGCCCGAAGCGAAATGGTTTTTCATGATAATTGTTTTCCCAGGATTAATTTCGAGTCCGTGTTCCTTCGCCAGTAGTGCCAAAATCGATATTCTTTGTTCCATTTCTTCCGTATCATTCGCAATGATAAATCGTCAGCGAACTCAAGCCTCTTCAGCCATCGTTACCAAATGCGATTGCCACCGCAAAATGTGGCGCACTTTTTAAAAATATATTTTTCATTTAATTTTTATGATTATTTTGATGTTGTTTCAATCGTGGAATAAATGTGGAAAATAATAATAATCATAAAAATTAAATGAAAAAATAATATTTAAAAAGTGCGCCACATTTTGCGGTGGTAAATCGCATTTGGCGTCGACTAAAAAACAATTGAATTTCTAAAAAAAAAAACATTTAAATTTTTTTAAACTTTTTCCGAAATTAATTAAGGGCATTTTTGTTTTGTTAAGAAAATAAAAAATATGGTCCATCCGCAATAGTTTGTTGGATGATGCGCTTGTACACCGAACGCATTTTCACGGCCTGACATTTTTTACATACGAATGTAATATTTAATGTAATATAATATATTGTAATATTTATTTATATATTTACACTACGAGACACGTGAATATAATATAATACAAAATTACACCATATATGATTGTGACTTTTTTAAAATTTCATCTTTCTCAATTCATTTCGATCATAGTTGGTAATCAATCACTATTTTGTCCCTTCTATGGTATTAACAGCTTAAGAAGAAGCTTAGTAGTGCACGGAAACGTGTGAAGAAACCCATATTATGAAATTAACGAACTTCTCTGCACTACACAATAAATGTCCCCATCAGTGGAATGAAATTAGGCAATTTATTCGAAAGTAACATCAATTAAAGGATATGTTTACCCAAATTCATTCGATGTGTAATAATCCGTCAAATGTGGTGCCTGGAACATACTGAAATTTTCTCCTTCCAGTTGATCACCCTTCTAACGTATTTACACTTCATGCCAAATGGAATTTACTATTTGTCAAAATTTAAACGTGTATTACTAATTTACACTTATTATTTTCATATAACGTAATTTTCACTGGCTCGTCTTAAATTATCTAAAAACATTGGCTTCTTACCGACAAATTAACCATTCAATTTGGAGTGATCCTTCTATAATAATAATATATATTTATGGTCTCTATCAAATTTGGTGTGTGCATCACATCATGAAAACATTTGCTCCAAAAAATTAATAAATACTACCAATTTTCTATCTTTTTTATTCAATTCAAGCAAAAATAGTCTTCTGACAATCTTGAATTATGAAATATGAAATAACCCAGGGTCATTCTACTAGTTGCTTCAACAATTTAATAAACGATACACATACATTACTAAATGTTTATATTCAATAAACAATTAAATTGGTAGTCGAAAGTCAGCTGCTGTCATTTCAATTAACGCATTTTTTGCAATTTTAAGTATGTTGATTTAAAGAATGCCGCACTTTGACATGCCGCGGTTTTGGTTGATAGAAAACAGAAACCATTTAAATCATTCTCAAGTGTATAATTAGGTAGGTGTCAGTCTTTGTGAGAATGTACTTGTTTATTATTTAGAAAGTTCAATTTATAATACTGTTTGGATTATAGTTGAGATTTTCTTCTTTTTGTTTAATATTTTATTTTGAAAATAATGCCTTGAGAAGTTGAAAATTAGTCAAATGCACTCCACTGCCAGTAAGTACGAGCAAATTGGGAAAGACCGCGCTACAATTGGGCAAAATACGTCCTAATTATTATAAAAAGTATTATTTATTAATTATTATTTAACAGAAATGTTGAATGGTATAAATAATAATGCTTGAGAAGATTCTTCCGCGTTCTGCATTTAAAATAACAAAGGAAACAACAGAATAATGAGATAAAACCAAATAGTAAGAAAGAAAATATAAAAATAATGATTTCTGGAGAATGTATTGGTTCATTTTTACGAAACAGGTTTTTAAAAAATTTCCCATTTTCTACTCTGTCTATCGCTTAATTTAAAATAAAAAAAAATGTTAATTAAGTGGAAATAGTGATTTAACGATTTTTAAGCGCTTTAACGTCTTTTTAGAAAACTATTGTCCTTTTCAGAGATCGGTGCCTAATGGAAGAGGAAAAAATTAGGATGGACTGAAGTTCTCGTTTGGGCGGCCTCTCTTTTTAGACGTCCATTCTTTTTTACGAAATTATGGGCAGCACATATTTAAGAGGAATTGAGAAAAATGTTTTTTGTGGCCCCATCATTTTCTCTTCTTTTATTACTCTTCCATTAGGCACCGATCTCTGAAAAGGACAATATTTTATTAATAATTTAGACTAGAGTTGCTAAAACTATATAAATATATGAATATCTTACCAAAACGTTAGATGTTGGCACGATTACTGTGCTCATTTCAATTTTCTGACTTTTAAGCGTGTCTTAAATTTGTTACGTCTTTTCAATAAAACATTCTTTCCGACAATTTAATTAGTCTTGTCTTAAACTATTTAAAAATATTAATATCTTTATAAAAAGTTAGATTTGAGCACGTTTTATAAGATCATTTTCTTACCATATCAATTGGCGTGCAATTAGTGTGAACTCTATAAAATATGCTAACTTTTAATACGCCAATGTGAATACTCAACTTGTGTAATTTCCAGAATACTGAATACTCATACACAAATTTTTTAACGTTTTTTTCACGCAAAGGCATCAAAACGCCAAATAATTTATTTTGAAGTAATTCTCTTGAACTACAGAAATTAATGTAATTCTTGTTATTGTGTATAATAATAATATGACCTCAAATAAGCCACAGCAGCTGTAGTATTCAAATTGTCGCGTTTTAACTTTGGTTTTTATTAGAAAACCTGAGACAGTTATTGATTATTAAGCTTGCAGATATCGTGTAAAGATAGTCTAAAGGAATTCAGAATTAAAATAATTTTATAAATTAAATTTTATTAAATGCGTTTTTAATCGGCTCAATTATGCGACGACATAATTATAAATTTATTCTATATTATAAAAATGGAATCTATATTAGAGTACATTGTTTTTTCTTTACTTTTTTTAAAATTATCTTTCCAAAAGGGGATTAAAATTTTATAATAGTACGCCAAATTAAAATTACGGTTTTACAAGTTTTAAACGCATTTTATTAATATCCACATAAATGTTACCAACTAATTTTATTTTTTTTTTGCTAAAAGGCATGCACGCGTATGTGTTCCCCTTCAAATTGATTTTACTCAATATTTGCGGCACAGTTTTTCATTGTTTTGTCCTGGAGTGCATACTCAAATTGATTTCACTCATAGTTGATATCAAAAAGTATGAAAAAAGCAATACATATTTGGAGATACTGGCAAATTCCACTTTATTCAGTTCTTTTAGTCAATTTTAGCGTATATTCTCCCTCTTTTATTTTAGGAAATATGGGAAAAACGCAAGTTTTTTTCATTTAAAAAATTGTGAATTAAGTAAATATAGTGTACAAATTATTTGGCAAATTGCCAATTACCATCCAACCCACTTTTATTTTCATCCTCCATAATGTTTTTCAATCGATGCAACCGGAAACGCACACTTTAATTGAACTCACTCCATTAGCCCTCCTTTATCTTGTACTCGAGCCCACTTTGAAACATTTTTTGCCAATTCCTTGGCAAATATTTAAAAATAGGTAACAAACACAAACAATTTGGCTAATTTGTTTGTTCATTGAACAAGTAGGAAGGTGTCAAATGGGCATCCAGGTAGAATCGGAATGAAACCATAGCACTAATTGACGTGACATTGGTTGTTTACTAAATCAACAACACAACAATAATAGCCGTCATTCATTCAGTCATTCATAAATTTTATAATAATTGAGACAGACACCAAATGACACACGCTTCGTGCTCGAATTGTGCTGCTGAAAGAATGTGGTGGCGGTTGTTTGTTTTTTTCGCTTGATTTCAGCGTGATACTCATTGATAAACAATAAACAATTTGTTTACTGGAAACTCTTTTTTTACCTCCCTGGGAATCAAATAGATTCTTCTTGCAATAATTATTCAGCTAGAAAAAAACAAAAATAATAAAATCGTGCTTGAAATGCTCAGTGTTTTTTTGTTGTCATTTTCAATGGTGTTTCATGTCCCAGTTGTATTATTTGAGCACAGAGATATGCATGCATTGTGTATACTTATAAGTGTATGTGGTGTGTGGAGAAATTTGTCTGCAAACTCTCGATTTAATGCGCCGTCATTTGAGCTTCTTCGAATGGAACTGAGTGGCCATCTCTTCACATCAAAACATTTGCCTACGTTCTTCGCCATTATCACAATGACTAATAAGGTGTTGTTGTTGTTGGTGATGGTGGTATTGATTTTGACCTGTCCAGATGGACAAATATTGAAGAGCCGTTTTAATGGTAACGGGGGGCAACCAGTGCCCAATGTCATTGATGTCTTTATTCTTGTTATTATTATTATTGTTAATAGTGATGCAAATAATTGTTTAGCGTTTCATTTGAAGTGTATTCTCAATTGTATTCTAGTGAGTCTATTTTTGAGCTAAAGGGAATTCCAACCTCTTGTAGAATCTTCAATTTTTAAAACATATGCCCACTGAAATTGACAATTTAAACATGTTTTGTCAACTTCTACTTAACACTTTGAGTTATTTGTATGCAAATGAACATATTACATTATTTAAACGAGTCTTATTCATTTCCACGTGTAAATAAGGAAGTACTTTCACGACACTTTATCATATCTTCTCTAATCATTCCGAGAACCTTAACATCTTTGCTAATTATTGTATTTAATACAGACGAGATTTTATTGAGATAATATTTTTTTAAAGAACTGTTTAGACTTTGAGAATACTTTAGCACGCCAAAACCCAATTTACAATTTCACAATATTTACGCTTGTCTAGTCATTCACTACGTGTAAATTTTAAGATACTTATCACGTAATCTTAGAAGCATCGTCTCAAACAATAAGTTACGCAAAACGAAAGACGCTGATCATATTACAGTACAGCAAAATAGAGATAGACTGAAATGAGAGCAACATGAGCTCAGTTAAAATACTTAAGAATATTATTCCAGTAACATTTTATGTTTAATTTGGAAAAATCTAGGAAGATAGGAATTATTTAAATGAGAAAACTTTTCACTTTGGCGCACAGAACATGAGAATTTAAAACCAACCAACAAAAACGATTCTTA
Organism: Caenorhabditis plicata; assembly: GCA_963931815.1. Classification (NCBI taxonomy): domain Eukaryota; kingdom Metazoa; phylum Nematoda; class Chromadorea; order Rhabditida; family Rhabditidae; genus Caenorhabditis; species Caenorhabditis plicata. The sequence goes on along the minus strand of OZ007490.1, from coordinate 14,976,869 downwards.
GGTATATCATACCTATTTACATTTTATTTCGCCTTACTTTTATAATTATGAGAGGTCATAAAAGTGACCTCAGTAACATATTATTAGCATATGGGTTAAGCTAAGCAATAAGATAAATAAAAGAGCGCAAAGTGATGAAGGTGAATATTATTTTTGTCTTATTATTGGTGTTGTTCGATTGTAATTTAATTATAGTTCATTTGTAAAATCATATTTCGCGCATCTTGTGTTGTCACTATTATATTTATTTGTTTCTGATTATTGACGTTGTATGGAAATTTGCTTTTTGTTCCACTAACAAAACATTAGGTTCCTTGTTAGATATTATTCTATACTCATACACATCTCCACTCCAATGCCACGAAAACCGCGCCGCATTGCAACAAATTGCACGAACACTACCTTTTAATTTATTATTTTTTCAATATTTTATTAATTAATTATTGTTTAACAGAAGAATCAGTTTAAATGTTATATATTGTTCCGAAATATATAATAGTTATAATAGTTTTTTTATAGTCTTTGCATGTTTTTAAACGTACACGTTCTCTTATAAAAAAGTTATCTTATATAAAAGCGCAATTTTTGAAAGAGCTATAATTATAGCTCTTTCAAAAATTTTTTATACTATTTTAGGTAATTTTATTAGCCAGAGCAGAAAAGGAGGAATTGTCCTGTTTTGAAAGAGATATAAGATTTTTTTTTAATTTCTCAAGAGAACGTGTACGTTTATAAATGCAAAGAGCTAAACTATTATATTTTCAGAACAATATATAACATTTAAAATAATTCTTCTGTTAAACAATAATTAATAAATAAAATATTGAAACAAATAATAAATTAAAACGTAGTGTTCGTGCAATTGGTGCAAAGTCTTTTGCAAAGAGGCGCGGTTTTGTGACATTGGAGTGCAAATTAATTTTAATAATTCGAGATAATTAATGTCATCAAATTTAATATTCGATAGTCCAAGGTCCCGTGTAAAACAATTGTAACATTATCTATCTTTGATATTTCTCTTATTAATATTTTATAAAATAAAGATTAAAAATTAGATTAATAACTCAAATATTGACTAAAGTATGAGCTTGCAATTACGATTAGTTAGAGAAAAATTGTGATTCCATCAACTTTGATGGTCCATAGCTGCAGAGAAAGTGAATTTATCATCCTATGACATTAATAATGCACTTATTAACTTATTATTAATATGATAATCAAGAACTAGGTTAATAACTCAAAAATTGTCAAAGTTATGAGCTTTTAATTACGATTAGCTCGTTAAAAACAGTGATTCCACCAAATTCGATGGTCCATAATTCCACGGAAAGTTAATTTATCACCGTATAACGTTTATATTGCACTTATTAAGATTTTATTAATATAATAATCAGAAACTAGGTTAATTACTGAAAGATTGACAAAGTCATGAGCTTTTAACGATTGTCAGTTAGATAAAAATTGTGATTCCACCAACTTTGATGGTCCATAGTTGCAGAGAAAGTGAATTTATCATCCTATGACATTAATAATGCACTTATTAAGATTTTAAATTACTTTTAATGCAATTTTAGTTGTATTTTCTTAAATTCTCCAAACATGTAAATATTTTCTTAAAAAAGTATTCTTATTCAGCTCTTTTTGTTGGAATTAAACTTTATTAATATGAAATCCAAGAACTATATTAATTAACCAAATTTTGAGCTCAACAAATTCATAAAGTTATAGACATTGAATCATCCTCAATTTGAGAAAATATTAACTTGTTAATTTTGCTGGCACAATTTTTAAAAAATATAAAAAGAGCAAGTCAAATGCACTCCATTGCCGCGAACACGGCAAAAACACGTCCTTCAATTTTTATTTGAATTATTTGTTTTCCTAAAATCTATCAATAATTTTAAACGATTCTAAAAACAAATTAAATCAACTTTGAAGAATTTACGATTTTAAAATATAAAGAATTTAAATAAAGGGCGTGGTTTTGCAATATGTCCACACATTTTTTGCAAAATGCACTGTAGTCGTGGCAGTGGAGTGCAAATGAATTTCTTCTGATTACGTATACTTGACCGATTTGTTTTTAACCATTTGACTATATTGTCGAAATTTTAGAGAATATTTTCTGTGCTCTTTTTAAGTATTAAATTTCACGTTGATAATAATAGAATAAGGAAAATAGTTTTTTTAGGTAAATGTTAATGAACATATATCGTGTCGACGAAATGCGCGCGACAGGTGTGGCTTGAAACATCAAAAGGGTTTTTGGGTATCCTTTGAAGTTTTGTATTCCAATTCTCCCAAGGAATTCATTTCATCATGGCTTATTAGCCTTTCTAATTCCAAATTTAAAATTGTTTCTACTAAAAATGTCAAGGTTATATAAGAAATTTATTAAATATTATTGAATGATTTTAGTTATGCTCGGAATATTTGATGTTAGGTATCATTTCTTTGACCAATTGAAAATTGAATCAAATTGAAAATGCACATTGTTGCTTGTCAATTTGTGAAATTTCTAGTGCTCATAATTACGATGCCTTATTTGATTTTCAAAATTTGAACTTTGTAAAGTACAAAATGATGACAACTTTTTTTCCAGTTTTGGGCTCAATTGTTCAATTTTTTGCGATTCGAAACCGGAAATGTGTGTGCTGGTAGGATTGGTTTTCATAAAATAATCTGTTTGAAAAAAAAACAATTTTATACTTGAACGAGTTTTTACATGAATTATCTGTTTCTACTGGACTTTGGTTAGTTTTATTGTCGAATGTTTGGATAATTTGGGAATTGGGAAAGCTTTTCTTGTTCGACTTTGGATGGATTAATATTGTTTTTATATGAATCAGGTGTCTTGTTTGTCCATTGTGCAATTTTTGTTTCATTTGTTTTCAACTTCCTGTTATTCTGTTACTTTGCTTCTAAAGATATTCCCAAGGTTAATTGTTTATATGAAGATATTCTAAAGGATTCACTTCATACTATTAGCATTTGAAAAGAAGTAATAAAAACAACCATGAAGAATAAATTTAAATATAAATTATCTACATTTTTTGCATTTTAACTAATTTTTTAATTTAAACCACCTATATGTTTCCTTAAACTTGTCGAGTTTCCATTATAAATTAACGCACTTCTCCATGTTAATTTAAGATACAAATCAAGCATCTTGCCAATACTTAAAGCCAATTAATCCTCTTTTCACTTTTGTTTATTTCTAATGTATCGCATTTGTTGTTGTTGTTGTTCTTCAATTAATCTGAATCAATTACTTTGGTTTTTATTATATTTTATATCGAGGCTTTTGGTTTTCTTTTTCACGCCAACACCCTAACTAATTGATGGACTCGTTTAAGGCTTTAGATCTTCATTTAGAAATAGAACTTGATGCTTTTTGGATTTCATGCATGGTAATACTTAAAATTCGCTCAAACCCACATAGAAACTATTCCATGGTATTACTTTGATTAAACTTTACAAAATTTAAATTTTCTTGGGAAATGTAGCGTATAGTTAGACCACCCATATGAATTATTCATTTTTGATCATCGGCAAAGTTTCAAATATATCCGTGAAATTGGTACGCAAACTGAAAGGCTAATAAAATTAGCTCAGAATGTGAACTCAAATCTAGTATTTTGTAAAGATTTTAATATTTTTGAGGGTTTAAGGAAAAAATGACAAAATGGCATAGACATGAATTGTGTTTCTGGAGGTGGACTTCTCGTGCACATAATTTGAGACCCAAAGTTTAATTGGGTCTTGCCATCTTGCTTTCGGTCTTCCTTTTTGTAGTTTCCAACTTTGAGGGACACATTTCCGTCACCTGGCAATCGAGCACATTGGCTAACACTTATTAAAACATTTTTTGCACCTTTATGAAAAATCACAATCCAACCATAAATATCTCAAAGTATAATGTGCGTGCAGAAAACCGGGGACCGTTAACCAACCTGAACTGGTCAGATCAGAGACGGCCGGATTTCCGCCCATTTTTCGACTAATTTCGCACTAAGGATCTTCCAATGTGATTCAGAAATTTCATATTCCGAAATTTTAAAACTCCAATTCCGCTCATCTATTATATACATCGTGTGGTTAATCGGCTTGTCTTCACATATCATAAAAGCTTAATTTATTAAAAAGCCCCGATTTCAGAAAACTCCTTGGACACGCCCACTAGCTGATAAGAGCCTCTCTAATCTAACATTTAACAAACTTACTAATCAGATTTTTAGATAGTTTAAAAAAAGTCTGAATAAGTTAAATATTTTATAATTAATACGTTAGAATTTATAATACACCTATTTGATATAGTAAAATCGCCATTTTCATTTGGCGTGCTTGCAAATAATAATAGCTACTCATATTTTATCTAGATTGTATCCTAATTTTTCTGAGCGTCAAGACAATTATAAAAAGAGAGAGTTGTCTTTTGTGTCTCTCTATTTAGAATAGTCTTGCTGCGCAGCGGTTCACAATGCGTCGCCAAAAAAATTGGTTTGATATATATATATATATAATCAAAATCTAAGAAATTGACAATTCCAATTTTCTTTTCATAAAAAATAAAAGTAATAAATCTGATTTGATCTAGAAATTTGGAAGAAATATAATGAAAAACAGAGAAATTATTAACATAAATTGAATATTTGTTTCATGATCTCTTTGAGACCATTGAAAATAATTCAAAAATGATGAAATTTAATTTTCAATTTCTTATATTATGATTTGATATATTTTATATAAATATTTTTAGCAACAAAAACCGTTCAAATAATTTGGATATTTAAGAATATCTTCATTAGCCGGATTTAAAGTTGAACAAAATCTCAATGAGATAACACTTGAATTTGGGATAAAAATTCGTAAATAATAACAAAAGAAAATTTTCTGTTGTTTGTTCAGAAAAACAACAATAACAACAACAACAACAACAAACATTTTGTATATATTGCCAAATTAAAAAAAAGTAAAAAAAAAAGACAATAATAGCTGTAGAACAAATCGTTTATATTATATTTCTCTTGCTCACATTCATATTTTTCTATAATATCTCTTTCATGTGTGCATTTGACTGCCAATGCACTTTTGCATGGACTCAACCAGATGTCTATTATCCTCACATATCAATTGTTTCCCATCGTTTGAACGACTACCTAATTTAATTACCTTCACTCCTCCATAGTCGGTTCATTATTATTATACCTACTTGTTTTTTTATTCTTCAATGTTGATTATTACAGTCGAATGATTGATTACGGACGGGAGACAGTCCTTATCCGAATCTTTTTTTCATTTCCTATACCATTGATTATCGTAGAATGTTTGATTTTGTTTCAGGTAATTAAGCGGATAACAACAAGCACTGCGGCATGCCGTCCTCGTTTATCCGAAAGCATGTGCGCGGATTGCTTCGAAGTAAATTTGCGACGACTATTGATCCCAATGGTGATCAACCATCAGAGGTTGGCGTGATTTTATATTTGGAATTGATAAGAAATTGACTCGTAAACTCGCAACATTTTGGTATTTGGTTGATTTATGTCTTTTTTATTGTGTTCGGCTGGAGTACTTGAAGGTTGCTGTTTGATTGAAGGGTTTTATGGTATGTCGGAGGCCTGACAAGGGGAACGTTTTTATTATGTTCAAGTGTATTTATATATACAATATTGGTATATATATATATATATATAAGAAACTTTAAAGTCTTGTCGGCATATTTTTGTCAAAAAGGACATCACTCTGAACATTTTCATTTTTATACCATATTTTCGGAAAAATGTTTTTTTTGGAAAAATTCAAAATTGCTTTGGATCGCGGAGTAGGGGACTGCCTCCTTCCATCCCGAACTTTTTTCGATGCTGGTTCCAACCCTTCTTCTATTGTCCTGGTGTAGGCTAATGAGAAATCAGGGTTAAAGGACCATTCCGAATAATAAAGTGGTCTCGCTTGGACAGGTGTAGATTTAATTTGCAATTTGTTTATTATTTCGATCCTAAATATAATAAATTATACAGAAAATTTTATTATAATAATTAATATGTTGATTTAACAACCAATTTAGTAAGAGAAAACAAAATAAAACAAAATTGTGATGAAAAAAAAGCGAAATAATAAACAAATTGCAAATTAAATCTAAACATGTCCAAGCGAGACCATTTTATTATTTGGAATGCTCCTTTACCGGAATGCTCCTTTACCCCTGATTTTTCATTAAACTACACCACGACAATATACACTAGCTGACAAAAGTTTTTGTCACAAATGTTTTTTCGGGTTTAACTTTTTTGTGTCTTGACCAAATTGGCTGATTTTTTGATATTTTATGAGAATCAGTGTTTAAAATGTTATAGTAGCAAAATTTGGTTTAAATTACCATGGCAATTTCGATACCACGCATTCCGTTTTCCCTCATATTGATAACAGCTTGCCGGGTGGCAATTGGAGTTTCTTTACGTGGAGTCATCTCTAAAATGTTGCCAATTACTGCTATTTTCACTAAACTATGAAAAAAATATAATTGAACTTTAAAAATTATTAAAAAATGCAGTGCAAGAAAAGTGCGTAATATCTTTGAGCTACGCGTTCTACGATAAACGCTTGTCACTGTAAAACGGATCATCGTAATCACAAGCGGGAATTTGTAAAATAATCTACAACCATATGAATCTATCATATCAAATGATCAGCCAATTTGCTCAAGTCACAAAAAAGTTAAATCCGAAAAAACATTTGTGACAAAACTTTTGTCAGCTAGTGTATATATAAGAAACTTTAAAGTCTTGTCGGCATATTCTTGTCAAAAAGGACATCACTCTGAACATTTTTACTTTTATACCATATTTTCGGAAAGATTCAAAATTGCTTTGGAGCGCGAAGTAGGGGACAGCTTCCTTCCATTCCGAACTTTTTTCGATGCTGGTTCCAACCCTTCTTCTATACGTGAGTGAGGTTGAGGAGTGATACACACACACACAAATCGCGCTAGTTAAATCGGAGCACACCAAATTAAAGTTGTTTTTACCGTCGAAGTGTTAGTCCATATAGTTTAAGGCCATGTGTTTCTAATGTATCTTTCTAATTTAATTTTGGTTCGGTAAATGGTGACTAGCATTCTCACACCAATTTCAGAGCGAATCAATATAATTAAATAGAGAAAGTACACGTGAGCACCAATGATGGGAGGAACCGGGTAGGGAAAAGGGATGTCCCGGTCTCGGTCCCGTGACCCGGAAATTTTCAATTTTTTTTTTAAGGTCCCGCCGGCCCGGAATTCCAAAAAACGGGGCCCCTCCCATCACTGGTGAGCACATAGTAAATTCAAAACAAAAATATGGACTAAAATTTACAAGGCCACGACACAGCTCCGAATAATTTGGTGTGCCATAGTTTGAATTCACCTAACCAGTGGGCTTTTGGTCTTTTTTCCGCCCCCTCGTGTCTAGTCTTAGCAGAGTTTGATATGGGTAATCGTTGTGGTTAGGTTATTATGATCGGGTCAACCCCCCCCCCCCCCCCCCTTCTTGTGCTTGGGATATCTCCCGAACGCCAGCTGACATGGTAAGCTCGGAAAATCGTAATTTCCAGTTTGGGAGAATTTATAGTTTTTTCCATGACGCCATCAGCCAGAGTGAAAATACTCCTTAAATGGGGGTTTTGCCTTATTTAATTCATTCAGAGAAAGTTTTTTTTGCGTATTTTATCATGTCTTAAAATTTTTGCGTCTTTTCAACAAAACATTTTTCACTACAAGTTTACTGTGCTCATTTTATTAGCATCCAAGTTGGAGTTGTCGCAGAAATAGTTTTTTATTTTAAAGAATCCCAAGGCCTCTTTTTCCTCTATTCATTTACCAACAGAAGCATGTTTCTAACCCTTTTGTACAATAAATATAAAGATTAAACAAGAAAAATTAAATTGAGCATTAGACTATCCAATTAAAATAAAATTTAGGATTCCGATGAGCCGTCGACACCAAAAGGCGACGAGAACACCGACATCCTATCGGCATTCTACCTCGGCGGTGTCGATTTGAAGAAGCACGAATTCCCGGAAGTTTATTTTGGAAAAACCGGACTCGATCTGCCATGCATTCAACTTGAATCGCTGAATCCCGACGTGTTCGCCTCATATACGGGGCCCGATGGCGGTCTGACGCAAGTTGGCGAAGTACGCGCACACCAAATGGTCCAAATGGCCAATATTGACGACGAGATGTCACTTTCGATCGGCGGCACAACCGATGGCGAAGCTGACAGTGACGATGAAGATGACGACGAGGACGATCTGCATACACCGATATCAATCAATGCGAAAGCCTCGTCGAAGACGTCGCTTCTTCTCGGCTCGTGCTCGTCGCTGATGGGGCCGAATGGTTACTCAATTGGCAGTCGGAAGCCATCGGCAGATGACTACGATTGGACAGTGCACGACACCAAAGCGGCCTTTGGCGTCAGCGTCTCGTTATATGAGAGGAATCCCTTGACGGGAGTGAATGCGGGTGAGCCGGTGGCTGACGTATGGGGAGTCGTCGGACGAAGCAATAATGGGGTGATAATCCAGCACAATACGATCTATATGAATTGTAATATTTAAAGGTTCTCGCACTCGCCGACGGCGTTAATTGGGGAGAAGGCGCTCGACTAGCTGCGCGTTGTGCCATCCGTGGAGCAATCGATCATATGAATGAGCAAATAGTGGGGAACTCACTGGAATCGTCCACACAGGTGTTCCATGAGATGCTTGCCGCATTCCACTCTGCGCATTCGCTTATATTACAAGAAGGCGGAATGCTCACCACACTTTGTCTGGCATTTGTGGCACCGATGCGCTGTGGCAGCGGGTTTGATTATGAGAAAAGGCTCAGTGATTATTCCCGATTTAGATGGGTGCTGTGTGTTTGCAACGTTGGTGACTCGTTATGCTTTGTTTATAATAGGAACTATGGTGTAAGGGAGGTCACGCTAGGAAGTCATGACATTGATCAGGTAATTGGAAGCACAAATGGTAACTAAATTTTTAAAAAGATGAGAGATATGAGGGACGCTGGCGGAGCTCTGGGTCCAGTTGATGGTAGAAATCCTCAGCTGCACAATTTGACGTGTAGTATGACGTTTGTGGAAGCTGGCGATGTGGTTTTTATAACGTCTGACGGAGTTTCGGACAACTTTGATCCTGTGGTCGGCAAGTTTTGCGTTATTAAGAAGTCTGACCAGGAGAATAAAGAGAATGGACACTTGCCGCAAAGACAAAATCGGGGACTTGATATGTGAGTTTACGCATATTGTACTATGAATTTTTAATTGTTTTAGTGCTACGAATGACACTAAAAATAAAGAATATGCGAAGAACAGAACATGTGCGGCATCGTTGCCGTGCGTGGACGCTGCGAAACGACATGAGCTTATGCTAGTAAGAATGAGGGATATAATTGCCAATGGAACAACACCACAGGTATTTATTTGCCGGCATGGATACTTACTTTGCTTACTTTGGAGTTCGAATCAACCGCATAAGCGGTTGCGAACTATCTCCCTCCATCTAGAACGACTGCAACTCGCCAATGTAGACCAGGTCGTTTTCTTCTGGAGCATTCCCAATCTTCTTCTTCCGGATGTGCATGTCCTTGATTCATGGTCCACAAATTCGGCAACCCGCTCCTTAACCCGCTTGTCCCACCTGTCTTTGGGTCGCCCCCTCGATCGCTGAGCTCCCCTTGGTGTCCATTCCGTGACAGTCCTTGTCCATCGCGTAGGCGGCAGTCGAGCGACATGACCGGCCCACTGTAATTTCCTGTTATCGACAATGGTGGCGATATCGATCGGAACGTTACACTCAGCGTGGAAAAGGAGTGCATTCAGGGAACGTTGAAGTCGGCAGATCTGGTCGCGGGTGGGAGTCCATGTCTCGGAGCCATAAAGCATGGCGGGGAGCACATTCTGAAAAATCAGCTTCTTTTTCTTGTCGCTGTCGAGCATCGGGAGCAGTGGTTTGCATTTCGAGAACGCTGCCCAAGCAGACTTGATCCTACGTTTTATTTCGTCGTCCAGCGAGCCGTCGATGCAGATCCAGCTGCCCAGGTATCGAAGCCCCCTGGTTGAAGTGCAAATTTCACCCTGGCACCTGATTGGAGTCGAAGGGGTGTAGTCGTTGTGGAGAATGACGGTTTTGCCTGTGTTGATCTCCAAGCCGCAAAGTCTGCTTTCCTCCACGAGGAGATTCAGACGATCCTCGATTTCGTTGCAGCTTTTTCCAATGAGCACGACATCGTCGGCAAACTCGAGACGTTCCAGTCTTCTCCCGTCAATCATTATTCCATCTTCGGTACATGATTCGCTCGATCTCCTTTTCCTGTCTTTTATGAAGATTAATGTGACTATGAAGTAGTCTACAGATATTAATAAATAAAAATGGATATTATTTAGTCTTGCGGAACCCATATGGTGAATTTTTTAAATTTATTTTAAAAATTTTTATTTAAAAAATAATAAATTTAAAATTTTATTGTTTTAAATAAAAAATCATTCATTAAAACTTCTTGACACAAACTTGCGAGAAGGTGAACCATCTTAAGAAGTTAGAAAAGCACATCTTTAGTCAACAATGGGTTTTCGCATTCGATTTAAAAAATATTGTCAAACCTTCTATGAAATATTAAGATTTTATGCAAAAAATATGTCGGCACGTGTGTTGGTCATTTCTGACTAAAATATTGTATTAAATCCATGCGCGCGCGTCAATTGAACATTAAAATTTGAAATATTTAAACGTATATTATATATCTCCAGATAATTTTAACCTAACTTTTAAATAATTTTATATCTTTCTACGAACAATAAAAAATTAAGAATATTAAACTAGACTATCTGAAATCAGAAATCAATTTAAACAGTTCAATTGACGCTTAGTTGCATATATATATAATCTCCATTTTGTTTCGTTCTCATGAAAAACGCATATACATTTTCACTTAAAATAGTAGTTAATTCCCACTATAATAGAAGATTATTTTATCAAAAAATTTTGAACAAATGCTAAATAATAAAACATAACTTTCCAGACACGAACACCAGATTTATCATTACGAACAGCTTATCCAGCAGTTTCTGCATCTCTACTATGTCAGAGATTAATTCAGTTTGCAACACAACTTAGCCAGTAATCAATACAAAAATTAAATTCAAAATAAAATCCAATTTTAAGAGCAAAGCGACGGGTACTAGAAAATCCTGAACTATATAAAAAGGAAAAAATGACAAAGAGCGAACAAAAAGAAAGGTATCGACTTATTCGTAACCTATCATAATATCTTTTATAGGAGGAAGATGGTACGTGAAAAGATTGCGGAAATGCCGGGAAAACTTGACCATGCATCGGTTGTTGCGTATCACGTATCAAGAGCTTACGAACGAGGTAAAAATATTTTAGAAATATTAGACGTAATCAATTCAATATTTAAGATCTTGGATCACCATTGAGATTAACGGAGGATAATGTCGAAACAGCTCGGGTATCGGACGAAAGTTGTGTTAATTTGGATGTAAACTTCGAGAACTACTGTGGAATTAATAAGGCTTCATGTGCTACCATAATAGTAAAAGAAGAGAAGGCTACTGCTAGTGCTAATATTAAAGCATCTCCAACATCACCAGTGAAAGTTGGCACACCGAGGAAACTTAATAGTGACGATCAGATGTTGCTCCAACTAGTTGAAAAAGTTAATAATAATAATAACAATAACAAGCTAAATATGACTGATAAAGCTATTGGAAAGACCATTAGCCCATATGAACAAATACCGGTTAGATAATTTATTACAAATGAAAACTTTTCTCTTGTTATCTCAGGTTACAGCTCGCGAATTAAAGAAAAAGAAGCATGCACGAGGATCTGCTCAACGGCACACAGTTGGTGTGGATATTCAATTAATCAAAAGATTCTTCACTAAAAAGAACGAGGATAAAAATAGCACAGAAGAAATAAGGTAATTTCATTAATATAGCTCAAACGAAAAAATAAAAACTTCCAGAGGAGATATGAGCCTAAACCCATCCAATACGGATCGAACGACATTCAGAAAGAGGATTAAAGGAATGTTTGGATCAAATAAGAACATTGCCTTAACAGCTAAAGAATAAATAACTGTTTTCATTTTGTTGTTAATATGTACATTTATAAGCCATTCCAAATATTATTTCACTCGTTGTTCCTTTTACTTATTTATGTAAATCTTTCCATGATTATAGAATTTTTGACTCAGAAATCTTTCATATGACAAGGTTTTTATCCCGATGATGTTGCATATATTTATAATTCTATGAAAATATTTGATAACGACGTAATAAAAAATGAATTTTTTACCATTTGAATTTATAAAATATCTCCAAAATAATATACGGAAAAATTGGTGCGTTGGAATGCCTATCTATTTTTTTAACAATTGAATTAACATGTATCACCTAAATCCCAAATATATAAACTATGATTAAATTTCCTCCATTTATTTGAACTAAAACGAAACAGAAAATGTAACCAGGCAATAAAAAATTTCGTTAACTTATTTCAACTAAATAAACTTAAAATACAACTAATTTCTAATAAGTTTAGCGGGTCATTCGGCTAAATATCTTATGTGATAAATTGTAAATTTTAATATAAACTTATTTAATTAACCAGTAAACGCTTAGGAAAGACATGTTTATTCCGAAATTTCGGAATAACGAAAAAGAGAAAACATTGAAATAAGAGACGAGAGAATGTCAGAGAATTACACAGCTCAACTATCAATACCGTATACAAAATCGTTTTGAGACCCAAACTTTTTAGGATATTATAATTTTGCCTAAAAATTTTTATTTCACAATTTTTCGTGTCTCCTTCTTTTGTTCTACTCAGGATTTTCTTATTTTCCTTCATTTAAAATCGTCCTCTTGTACTTATTTAATTCTTATATCCTAGGTAATAATGGTTGCCAAGGTTTCACCAAAGAACGCCAAGAAGGTCATCCGCAAGAAGAAGGTCCATCTTAAATTCAACGTTGAGTGCAAGAACCCCGTTGAGGATGGAATCATCAGAATCGATGACTTCGTACGTTTTAATTTATAATCACCACCTTTGCCAAAGTCGAATGGGTTTCCGTCCCATTTGCATAAACTGGGCTTAGGGTGATTACTGGCCCCTAATAAGTCCTGGTTTCTTTTAGGAAAACTTCTTGAACGAGAAGATCAAGGTTAACGGAAAGACCGGTCAATTGGCAGCCAACAACGTTAAAGTTGAGGTTGCTAAGACTAAGGTTTCAGTCATTGCTGAGATCCCATTCTCGAAGAGGTAAATATTTTTGATTTTTTTTTAAATTACGATTGCGAATTTTCTAGATACCTTAAGTACCTCACCAAGAAGTACCTTAAGAGAAACACACTCCGTGACTGGCTCCGAGTTGTTGCTGTTAACAAGAACACTTACGAGATCAGATACTTCCACATCAACGATGGGGATGATGCTGCCTCTGATAACGAGTAATTGTTATTGTTATTCAAAATAAATTGTTATTATGATGAAATGTATAACAATGTTCAAAAATATTTATGAAATTAGGAATGGTTTTTCAACAAATGCAAAAATATTATTATTAAAATCGGTTTTATTAAATTTATCGTTTTGAATGAGCCATTCGCAGAAATATTCCCATCTTGCTGCGTAATAATTTGTCAAGAGCCCTGACCATTCGCGATGTGAGTAATCTGAAATTATATATATATATATATATATATGGTGGAAGGATTTTGTATAAACCTATATTTTCTCCATTTGGACCCCAGGTTGTTAGTATATCTCTTGATGAGATACCATATATTGATTTATCTTCCCAATTAGTTCCTGATTTTATTGCGGCTTCTGAAATAAGAGTATACTGTTAGTGAAATATCTGTCTCACTTGTCCAGTCGTTAATACTATCTACTGCAAGGCTATCTAGTATGACAAAGTTCTTTAAAAAACGGTTACAGCTGCGGCCAACTTCAACTCTGTCTTCCATATAATATGCTTCATATATTGAAAGGAGATTTTCATTAGCCATCTCAAATTGAAGCACCGTTCTCAAAATATCACTAGTATCCTCTGTTAGTAATGCATTATTTGGATACGTGCTTTTTAATAGTATTATTGATTTTTTCAGCATCGGTAGTACCTTATCCACAGGGAACCAATACTAGAACAGAAATTTAATAAATGAAATTTTTCTTTAATTACCTCTATTTTCTTTCCAAAGTCAGGTCTTTGATATAAATACACACTGAACCTCTTTCCACCATGTCGGTTGGGCTCGTTATATATTGTTTGTGATAACATTGACCACAACTTATGTGCTATTTTACTATCCACCGAATACCTCGACGCAGAATATACTTTAAGCCAGTTATTTAAAGAAATTAAAGAATTTGTCCACATTCTATCTATCATAAACTGATAAACAACGTAATTTTGGTTGATTGCTTCCATTGTCAATCCAGCGCCAATTAACTTTTGGCCTCTATTCTCGAGGGCCATTTGGTAACCCTAAACATTTATTTAAAAGGGATTTATTCAATCACACCTTATTAATGGATTTAAAGCTTCCTCTCATCTCTCGAGTTCCGCCAAAATTGTGCAAAAAGCCCCAAATGTAGAAATGACCATAGAATGATGATGTCTTTATCCACGCAGGTTGCTCTTCGGCATACAAGTCGAGAACTATTAACTGCCCTATTTTTGGTCCCGATAAGAAGGATTTGGTTGCCCAATTGGGCCAGTTGCCATAGGTAAATTGCCAAGATTGAATGAGCCTGAAATTGAGTTATTTTTTTAAATTATAATTTCTTCTGTAAAAACCATATACAGTTCGGATCAATAAGCCGACATGTGGTTATTATTGAGTTTGACAATTGTTTCAAATAACTGGGATCGAGGTCGCTTGGTGATATTTCATTCAAAGGATCACCATGATATACGTTAGAGACTTGGCCATATAATTCCATTTGCTAAAGATTTAGTGATATATGTTTTGATAGCGATACACTAGTCACCTCTTTTAGAAATTCTTTACCGATTTCAATGAATAATGGATCCTTAGGCTCGATGGACAGTAAACAAGAATGAGAGGACTCGAATCCATTCCAGCATGGCATTCGTCTGAACGAGTTTTCTGGATACAGATTTCGCAGTACATCCGGAACAAATCCGACAAAAGTAGGCATGATTGGAACAATTCCGACTTGTCTACATCGTTCGATGATACGAACGGCCAGTCGCGAGTCGGCATTCATCCTATCGTCGCTTAATCCGCCACCATACGCCTTCAGATTACCCATTCGTTGCCTGAATTTTAAAGGTATAATTATTTATTTCAGAAATTCGAACCGATTGAACAGAGTTACGTGTTTCTATAGTGTTTAAATATTTATTCTTACCAAGGGAGATATGCAGATGAGGTGAAGAATAGATCAAGATCTTCCCTTTGGACACCAAATTTCATAAAAACGTTCCTCCAAACTATTTCCTGTCCAATAGGCATTAGAAGGGTGTTGAAACCATCTGATAACTTAATAGTTGGAATTTGTATATAATATATTCTTACTCAATGCGAGCCAATCGATGAAACGCTCCCATTCGCCCCATTGCCACCAAGCGAATGAATAGGAAAATGTACATTGATTACCAAAGTAGCGGACTGGAGAAACTTGTCGATGTAGAATTGGAGTGGATCCTGGCAGTTGACATCGATTCCCGTAGGATGAGTTTCGCCAACTGATTTGGGTGTAACAGTTGGATCGAAGAAACACCTGAGCTGACCGAGTTACATGTGAGGAATTGAAAATCTTACGTTTATGGCATATAGGACGTCTACTGGCGATCGGCCGGTTATTTTCTTTTTTCCATTGGAAGTTACGTCGATTCGAGCAGCTACTTGGTTTTTGTCTTCGCTGGTATCCTAAAACGAAAGTGCTTATTCCTGCCGTCTGGCCAGAAAAATTATTAAATAAAATCAAAACAACATGAGCTCAGTAAAGGATCTATAATTTAAAATTCGCGGAATACTTTGGATTAATGATGCTCTTTTAGACTAATTTAGAATGAAGGCTATAATCGATAATGAAATTATTTTTAAAATTATGCATATTCAATTTCTGCGTAACTATGGAGGGACTTGTTGAAATGTGCATTATGATGTCAAATTTTTACTGCCTTCACTGGTAACTATTTTCTTAATGTCATTCAGAGTTTCCGGATGAGCTCATTCCGCTCAGCACTGTGCTAAATATTTAATGGTGGTTTTATGTATCTTCAAAAATCTGTTGCAGAATCCTACTAAAAAGGAATTATAATACTGAAGTGATTTCAGGCTAAATGATCTCCACGATTTTATAAAGTTTAAAGACAAGGGACAGAATAAAGAGACGTGAATCGAAGTTTAATTCTCTGGATATATTTAGTTTTTTTTATAATTCAATGAGAGGCACGTTGTTGTTGTGATGTTCAGTTGGTTTCAATATTTATTTAAATTCTATTGCAATAACTCAAGTTTCATTAAAGTCACTTGTTTTTCTAAAATGGGTAGTCTAAAAACTGTTTTATAAGAAATAACAAAAAAAATAAGTTAATTGAATACTTGATCAAATTCGTTGATCTTTATTTCTATTTTATTATTTTTATTATAGTGTATTTCAAAATAGTTGACGACGCAATCACGCTGCAAATACGGCATACTAATTCAAATTCATTTTCAAATCGATTATTTTATTAATTTTTGTAAAATTTTTTAGTTGTTATTGCTTATATTTCACGTTTATTAATTAAAAATTGTTAAAATAATCGATTTGAAAATGAATTTTAATTAGTATGCCGCATTTGCAGCGTGATTGCGTCGTCAACTATTTTGAAATGGACTATATGTGAAGGCTGTTTGCCGTTGGCATTTTATTGTGAAGTTGTGAAAAATTGATAATTTCATAAAAAATAAAAATAATCAATCCGACGCGGAATAAAAATTTTGAATAAATAACGAGATTAACGAGATTAAAAATAAATAAACTCGAATATTTGTTGCACGTATTCATTGAAACCAATTTTTCACGTATTCATTGAAACCAACAATAGTAAGAAATTTAAATTTAATTATAAATTTAAATTTCTTACTATTGTCAAGTTGTGAGAAATTGATAATTTTATTTTTAATTTCATAAAAAATAAATTTAACCAATAGGACGTGAACTATAAATTTTGGTGAAATATAACAAAAAATAAGGAAATAAAGCGAAATTATTAAAATAAAATGGAAATTTGCTTCACGTTCTGATTGAGACCATTTGAAATTCATTCAAAAATATTGAAAATGAATTATCAATTTCTTACACTTTGACAATACATTATAACAGTGTACTTTTCAGATATCGGTGCCTGATGGAAAAGAAAATTAGAAATATGCCAATAAAATAATCACACAGAATTAGTCGAAATGTTCGAAATAGTAAATTACGCGGCATCAAGAAATGGATTTTATTTTTTCGTTAGACAAAACAGTTTATATATAAGCTATTTCAAATATTTTGACGGCCATTATAAATATTATCAAGTTGTGAGAAATTGATAATTCTAATTTTCATTGCATAGAAAATAAAAATAACCAATAGGACGTGAACTATAAATTTTGACGAAATATAACAAAAAATAATGATATAAATTATTAAATAAAGGAAATTTGCTTCACGTTCTCATTGAGACCATTTGAAACTAATTCAAAAATTTTGGAAATGAATTATCAATTTCTTACACTTTGACAATAAAGACAATAAAGAGACTCTTTCTTTTTATAATTGTCGCAACGCGCAGATTTTTGCAATGCGTCGTCAAAAATTTTTAAATAACCTATAAATATTATCAAGTTATGAGAAATTGACAATTCCAATTTTATATCCATAAAAATAAAAGTAATAAATCTGATTTGATCTAGAAATTTTGAAGAAATATAATGAAAAACAGAGAAATTATTAACATAAATTGAATATTTGTTTCATGTTCTCATTGAGACTATTTGAGAATAATTTTTAAAAATGTTGAAAATGAATTATCAACTTCTTATATTTTGATAATACATTTTTATTAAAATTTTTAATAATAAATTTATTCAATATATGTCCTTTTCAGAGATCGGTGCCTAATGGAAAAGGGAAAAAATAAGAATGAAATGAGGTTCTCATTTGGACGGCCACTCTTTTGTATCTTGTCATTGTGTTGTCTCGAAATAATGGGCAGCACACATTGAAGTGGAATAGACGAAAAAGTCGTTTGTGGCCGTGTGGCCGTTCAAACGAGACTATAATTTTTTTGCTCTTCCGTTAGGCATCGATCTCTGAAAAGGACAATAAATATTTTTAAAAATACTTATTTGAGCTCAAATATTTGAGTAAATTAAAAACGGAATAAGCTTATTTCGCTTTTAATCTTTTGTAATCACGTAGAGTGAAACATGGTGATTCTTAAAATGTATGATTAAACTAATAAAATTGTTATTAATTAGCCCTTGCTATGCAACATATATTAAAAAAATTTAGAACTATAGAAATATTTTTTGAAAAAGATTTCACTGGTAAACGCCTCCCACGCTAGCTAAACACGCTTCGTTAACGAGAGCAATTTTAAAAACATCGATTTTAAGTTTTCAGGTGCTGCCTACGACAGAAACGATGTGATTACTTTATAGAAAATAGTTGAAACACTGAAACGTACTATAATTTTTATTAATAATTCCAAAATTTATTTTAATGACCTTAGCGGTAATGAGTTTTTAAAATTTCGTTTATATGTATGTCATTATATATTTAATTTAGTTCTACACTTATTTCAGTAGTCTCGAAGAAACTTGGACTGCTTAAATTGGAATGGATCTCAGTAAAAGCTCGTCGGTATGTGCGTTTTATACTCAACCGACGTGATCTGACTTTTGAGTTTAAAAGTTTTTTATTAAAACACATTGCATATTGCTAATTATAAATTTTATGCATAAATTTACGAATATTGGTAACCTTCGGATCACTTAACAATTATGGTCTGAATTTAATTCCGAATGGAATTAATAAGGATCTAAAAAAAATAGCTTTTTCAGTCACACGTAGAGATTTCAAATAAGTTTAAAAAATTGTCCTATTTCCATACCAATTTATTAACATCCTCATCGAATATTCCAACGTCACTGAATTCATCATATATCCATTCTGGCAATCTTTTGAGCACATTACGGACGGCTTGCACGCCATCGTGTGATTGTCTTTGAATGATCAGTGAATTGGCAATGCCGGCCAGGATAAGTAGAAAAGAACAACCAAATAGCATCATTTAACCATTCGCTGGTTCGCGGAGCTGAAATTTTGTGCAGGTTTAGAACAAAGAACGCAATTCCCCAAATGGGACACAAATCAGTATGTGAGGCGGCATTTAGATTAACATAAATCATCACTATTTCTATTTTAGGAATGTTTGATGGGATATAAGTGGAGGGTGGTCTTACGGTAGCATGAAAGGTTTTTGTGGATTGTGTGATAGGCATTAATTAGGATAGACATTTTGTGGGAATATTTGCAATCTCATAAGAAGGAAATGAACAAGATCCAGAAATAATGAAAGTTAGCAAAAAAGAAGGAATTAGGGTAACAAATTATCACGTGAGGTATAAATTAAAGATTTTCTTTAAGCTTAAAAATCTTTATTTATTGGCGAAAGACGATGTACACGAACGTTGTTAACTGAAACACATTTCCAGATGGAAGGAGGCTTAGGAACCTAAGCCTAATTTATTGTGGTAGCTGGTTTTCAGATAAATACTACATTGTTCTCACCTTGTTCTTCGTGTTTGGCCAATTTATTCATTGAAAAATTGTAAAAGTTCACGTGAAAGTTAGTAAAACGCAATTAAATTTTATTGGATTAGAATTTACATGTGGCGTATTAATAATAATCCAATCAGCGGCTGGGAAATCTCAATTGCCGTAGTTCAATTTTTGATAAATAATTTAAAATACTAGGGTGAGCCAAAATTTTTTTCCGATTTCCTATATCTTTTTGTCTAATTGTTTTTTTTTTACAAAATAAAGACGTGTGTTATATATATTTTTAAAGCTCTTGAATAGCTCTATCATAATATATATTAAAATTTAAAAAAAACAAGGCTTCAACGAAACTCCAGCAGCAAAAAAGATATGCGAAGTTGAAGGCGACAATATGGTCTCGGATCGTACTGCGCGAAATTGGTTCAAAAGGTTTATCAACGGTGAGACTGATCTCGAGGACAAGACACATTCAGGCCGACCTGCGACAGTGGATTCTGAAGCATTCCGTGAAGCTGTGGAGACCAATTCATCAATAAGTACTCGCAGATTGTCGTCCCAGATTGATATTCCTCAAACATAAGTTGTACGACATGTTCACGTCCTTGGGAAGTCAATAGACGCTGCCGAGAATTACCCTATGCATTGTTTGAAATTCACTTGCCGAAAACTGCTCGAAAATCTACAAGATTACCGTTTTATTCGTAGAATTGTAACTTGTGATGATAAGTAGGTCTACTTCAGTAATCCGGACAGACAAAATCAATGGTTGGAACCCGGTCAAACGGCGGAACCGGTAGAAAAATGTGATCGTTTCTCAAAGAAGGCACTTCTGTGTGTTTGGTGGAATTTCAAAAATTTACTTCGAACTAGTTCCAAATGGTCGGACCATCGACTCAGACCTCTATTGCACGCAACTTGATCGAATGTATGCGGCACTTGGCGAGAAATATCCAGCATTGATCAATCGGAAGCGGATGCTCCTTCAACAAGACAATGCAAAACCGCACACCGCCAGACAAACGAAGGAAAAGATAAAAAATCTCGACGCCATTGAATTTCTTCCACATCCAGCTTATAGTCCGTACCTTGCGCCATCTGATTATCACCTTTTCCGATCCATGACACACTTTCTTCGTGGTCGTAGCTTCAATGACCTGACCGATGTCCAAAACGGGTGCCGTTAGTTTTTCGCCTCTAAGAACAAGAAGTGGTACCGCAGTGGGATCGAACAACTTGCTGATAGATTAGTTCAAGCCATAGAATCAAATGGTCTTTACTTTAAAACCTAATTGTTTTTCATGTTTTGTAAAATTATGTTTTAATTTTTAATAAAAAATCGGAAAAAATTTGGTTCACCCTAATAGTAAATTTCGCGCCTTTCGTGTTCTCGCAGTTCCTTTTTAGCTGACTGTCATTACTAGCGTTGTCTCGAAAATGTACTGTGCCCCTAGAGAAAACATATTTTTACCTATTCTATCAAAAATCACAATTCGATAAACAATGGATAAATTCTGATGTGGTCTTTTAACAAATCGTCGATAGGAACTCGTCCACTTCGAATGCCTATCGGCAAAAAATATCACACAAAATACAAATAAACACATTCAAACATGTTACTTCATTAATCTTGGGCTTATATGCATTCTAATATTGTCAACGTTTAAATTTATGAGAAAAATAGGTTAAAGGAACATAATGGATAATATTTTATTCTCACTGGGAGATAGAGGTCTCGACTTAATTTTTGATGAATTATAAATCATTTGCCAAGTACATTCTTTATTCTATGTTAACTGTTCTGTTACGGCTCAAATATATGTGAGTATGTTTTCTGAGCTCTTCGTATAAAAAATTTATTTTGTGTGCTCTACATGGATAGATAATCATATCCAAAATGGAACTCGGCCCATCACTATTGTACACAACAGTTGGTAAAATGGGAACACGCATTTATCCCTGAACGTTTTCGAACACGTTAAGAGATGTTATGAAGAAAAAACCAAAAGATATAATTTCTTTATGTACAGTACTGCACCCCAAATTGAATGATTATTTTGGGTGCTCACAAAAGTGCTCATATTGCAAATTTCGACAAGAAGCGTATGTTTTTATATAGTTTAAGAAGGGCTGGTAAAAATGACGTATCCAATTATATGAAAATAATACATTTTTTTCCATAATCTATCTATTTTCATGGACCAAATGTGACTTGAAACCATTCTAAATATTTTAAAAGTATTACGATAATTAAACAATTAATAAAGAACATCTACAGTAATTGAAAATATGAATCTTACCTTACGAATAAATAAATACGAATGATCTTTACATTTAGCATAATAAAGAATTGAATTGGGATTAACAATTTGAGAAAAAGTTGACAAATTCAGAAAACAATGGATTAATATTAGTCAAAGATTTATCAAAGATCGACCATAAAAATAATTAATTTCTTGCTTCATCTTCGTATATATTTAAAGATTGTTAATAAACAAAGATGGTAAAAATATATTTGTTCTAATGATTATTAATGAATTTCGAAAAAAAGCTGATAATTTGTTTAGATATCTGATGATCTTTTGGTAATAATAATAATCTTATATATGGTCTGAAATCTTGATATATTTATTGTAATTTTGGGATCTTTCTAATGTGTTAGAGTGTGTTAGACTGAAGTTTCCGACACTTAGGACTTTTTGAAGAGAAAATACAGCAAAGCTTTTTCACACCAACTCGTATGGTAAGAAGATAACAACAGAAGACGTGCTCAAATCTAACTTTTAATAAATATATTAATATTTTTAAGTAGTTAAAGACATGAAAAAACACGTAAAAATTGCCACATAGGTTTAAAAATCGCAAAATCGTTATTTCAATTTGGCATGCTTTTTGTTGAAAATTTAGTCAAGTTAGAAACATTCGCATGGAAAACCGTGGTTTAAATTTGTAAAAACTGAAAAATATCATTTCGCTTGGAGGAGTGCCGAATTCCGGATTCCAAATTTATAAAAAAACTATCACTTCACCCACTCTGCTACATAATACACCAAGGTTCCATGAAATGCTAGTTCACGCCAAATTGAAATAGTGACGTTGCAATTTTTAAGAGTGTGTTAAAGTCTTTTAGATTTAAGCACGTTTACTGTAACGATACCAGTTGGCGTTCCAGTTAAAGCAAAATTTCTATCGCTCCGCAAGATTCACGGTCGAGTATTAGTAAGAAAATCACATGGTTTTTTTATAGAACGGAGAGAGAGAGAATAGTTTATTTTTATCAAATATTTGGTTGAGGAAAACAGTCAGTGGCTCAGTCTGTGGCTCAAAATATAAATTAACACAGAATAACACAACTAAAATTCTAGTTAAAGGTATTAACTCCCAAAATGTATCATTAGTAGTCTTATGCCTCTACATCCAAGAGTGACAAATAAACTATTGGATTGAAGAATAAGTTCGTACAGTTTTAATATTAAATTTTGTTTTACAACAATTTTCATGTTGTTTGGAAAAATGTATAAATTTATCTGATAACGCTTTTTTCTGCTATAAAAACTTGTTAGTTTGTAATGAAATTTTAAATTTTCACCATTTTTCAGGCTTAGAAATGAACTATGAGAGATAAAAATCAGCATTTTCGTCATCTGCTTTTCTTCGCTTTCCATCGAAAGCAAAAAACAGCTCTGGAAATAGGCAGTGTGTATGAAGAAGGTGTCTTAGGCATGTCTACTTCACAAAAATGATGACTTTAATCTTAAAGACACGCCTCGAAGCGAACTACCTGCAGAGTTAGACGAAAAGCATCTGAAGGCACTATTGAAGGAAGATGATCGACAAACAAGTCGTGAATTGGCCGAAAAAATGAACTGTGATCAAAAAATCATCCTGAGTGGCTCCAGGAGAGACGCCCAAGCCGAGAATTAAGCAAGATCTTAAACCAAAAAAGACTATGATCTTCGTTTGGTGGAACTGGGAGGGCGTTCTGCTGGAAATTCTCGAAAGAAACGCCACGGTCGACAAGGAACTCTATGCTCCCCAGCAGCGCCTCGTAAATAAGGCCATTCGACTGAAAAGGCCCGATAGACAAGGAAAAATAATCTTGCTCCACGACAACGCCAGGACGCATGTTGCACAAGTCGTCAAAACCGCCCTTCAAGGGCTCGAACGGGAGGTTCTTCAGCATCCACCGTACTCTCCAGCGCTACCCGATTATCACCTTTTTCCGTTCTCTGCAAACTAAATGAATGGTGTTACCTTTGATGGCGAAGAGGACCTCAAGAACTGACTCTTCGATATAAGACCGGGCGATGTTTGGCGGAACGGCATCAACAAATTGATCGGGAGGTTGTAGGAAGTCGTAAACAGTAACGGCGAATACATACTTTATTAAGTGATTATTATAATTATAGTATTTTGTTCAAATAAATCTTTGTGAAAAAAAACTACGAACTTATTCCTCAACCCAAAATATAACCTAGATGAGCGGAATTCCGGATTCCACATTCCGACCACTTTTCAATTCGGAGCTTCGGATTCCGAAGATTTGTTTTCTACTCCGAATTCCGAATTCCGGTTTAAAAATTTAAAAACTACCATTCCGCCCATCTGTACTATATAATATACCAGTAATTCCAGTTAAAGTAGATTTGTCATTTCTCTGCTAGAGACGCAGTCGTGTATTAATAAGAAACCCAACATGGTTTTGCTAAAGAACGTTCCGGAAGAACATTTTATTTTTATAAAATAAAACAGAGTAAGGTCATAGTACAGAGGTTAAGGCGTAGCTCTGCGCTTCATAGGTTTAGGCTGAATTTGCGTTGTTGAGCAATCGAAAAATCTATTGTTGAGCTGATAACGGCATCAATACCAATTTTGAAAATTTTTCCTGCACCTTCTTTTGAAGAAGTTGTTCACTTATATTTAGCACAGTTATGAAACAAATCAAAGATGAATCTAACCTACTCTTTAAATAAATTACGTAAGAGGAAAAATTTAAAAAAAAGTAACTTAAAATCCACTCTGAAACCCTTTTGTATGAAACAAATAATGAATTACAACTCCAAATTCTGAAGAAAGCTCCAAATATAGAAAAATCATTCGCTTATTCCGGATATCCTTATAAACATATTTAGCAATAGAAAAACTAGAAAATGTTCATTTTTTATTTCCAAATAAAAAGGAATTGAAAGAAAGAAACACACGAAAAACTTAATATAAGGACATTTGTATATATCGGCTACCAAGGGAATTGAGAGCACAAAACGAGCAACCTTGGAAATGAAGTTTATTACTAAATACCATCATCATCATAGTGGATGATATCATAATCACCCATGGGAACGAATGATATGATGTATTGGGGATAACAAAACACGGAATGAATGCTTTCGTCTGCGAAGTCATTCACAACAAGATAATAACAAATAAAAAAATAATAATAAGGTGAATATTGAATGGCTGTGCAAGAGTTCAATGCTCACAAGTCTATTAAAGGTGTGCGGTGGAAATTGGCGGCGCTCCGACTTTATTATTATTATTATTTAGCAGTTTTTGACGTCAAAAGTTTAGCGAAACGTTTTAATGACGAGCATGAAAGTGGGTTTCGATGATTACTGTAGTAAGGGTCAAAGTATTTCCAGTGCAGGGATTTCGGCGAAAATATGTATTGCAATTGAACCATACTTTTCTAATTTTACGGTTCATTTCTAGAAAATTGATTCTTGAAAACATACCCACGCCAATACTTGTCGCGCAGAAAACGTGATGAAGATTTTTTGTGAAAATTGTAATATTTTGAGAGAGTTTAAGAAAAACATGACATATTAGCACTCCAGTGCCATGAAACCGCGCCGAATTGCAAAAGACTTCGCACCAAATGCACGTTTAAATTTTTTTGTTAAATATTTATTGTCCTTTTCAGAGATGGGTGCCTAATGGAAGAGGAAAAAATTAGGATGGAATGAGGTTCTCGTTTGGACGGCCATTCTCTTTTCGAAATAATGAATTGAAGAGAAATTGATGAAAATGTTGTTTGTGGCCGTGGCCGTGGCCGTCCATCATTTCTTCTTCTTTTTTTGCTCTTCCATTAGGCACCGATCTCTGAAGAGGACCATATATTTATTAATTATTTGTTTATATGTTGTTTCGAAAGTTATAGTATATATAATAGTTTTGTTTATACTACGAGTTTCCTTAAACGTTTACGTTCCTTCAAATATTAAAAAAAATCCTTAAATTTAAAGGTATTGTTGGCGCAATTGGTGCAAGGTCTTTTGCAATGCGGCGCGGTTTCGTGGCATTGGAGTGCATTAGCTTACAAATGTGTTATTTGTAGATTTTAAAATTGTTAGAAACGCGCACATTATTTCCATTAGATGTGTTATTAGTGATTGACGAGAATAAGTAAAGTATGGTTATATATTAAGCTTTATAGGGAATTGTATAAACGAAATACAGCATTTAAAAAGATTTTATTAATTTCTACATGTAATCTAAAGAATAATTTTTACGTCAGCTTTACATATTCCCCTGAAACTATCTTTGGTGGTTTAAATTTATACAAAAAAAAAGATTTATGTGACTCTTCTGAGGTCATGTTTTTGCTAATTCATTTCGGTGCATATCAGTGATGGGAGGGACTCCCGCCGGACCCCCTCCCCGAACCGAGTATTTCCTTAAAAAAAGGGTGCCGGCCCTGGGTTTTGAAATCTTCAATTTTTTAAGGCCCCGCGTATTTTTTTTTCCATTTTAAAAACGTTTTTTTACTAGTTTCTACACGAAAATTATAAATATAAGTTATAAAATATCTAAAATCCTAAATTGAAATGGAATGTAGGAGCGGAACATTATTAGGGGCGCAAATAAGTTTCCACCGCTGTTTTATTTGATGTATATCAGGATTGCACGGAAATCAATGTTCTTTCAAACGGACAACGGAAAACGGAAATGGAAATAATTCTTTGAACGGAAATGACGACCTGGTGCTAATTGGAAGTTCTTTAGAAGAAATAAGCCGGCGTCTAAATCGACTTGAAGAAAAGCCTAGAAATCACGGTCTAGAAATCAATCCAACGTTGACGATGACACAATGGCTATGCTACGAAGGACTCCACATTTAGCGTTCTATAAATGGAAGCTTCTATTTCGTTACATTCCAGCAACTTCCTTTGATTTCTTAGTTACGATGAAGCTGCTCAGCTGGGTTGTTCATTGGTCAAAACTTGAAAGACGAAGCCGAACAGTCTGGAGAGAGCTGGTCCGCATCTTGGAATGACGACCGAAGTAATCAAGTAGTCAAGTTTGCAACTGAAGAAAAAGTGTGTGGAAACTCGCAACATGATTCCCCATCGGGTTGGTTTCTTTCGGAACGGTGGCATTGCACATTTTAAATACAATTCAGGTATTGATTTTCTTAGCAATACGTTAAAACTTTTACTCTTAACAACTCTTTAATTTTTCTTAACGAATCTGTTGAACATATGGAGAAAATGTTATTCTAACTTATGATATGTTAACATACATATATGTTTAAAAATATTGAATACATACTTATTCACAATGCCGACATTTTTTGAAATTATCATATTAACTACTTGTAAAATAAAATAGGAACACACAATTTTTCCATTCTGATAATCAGAAAAACTAGGATTTTCACGGAATAAAATGACCAAAAACAGACCTAAACCGGAATACGGAATGGAATTAAATTTTCTGGAATACGGAAGAGAAAAAACCGCGGAATACAAAACGCGTAATACGAAATACGGTATTCCGTCCATCATTGGCGTGCACCAGGGTTGCACGGAAATTGGTTTTTTTTCAAACGGAACACGGAAAACGGAACATGGAACTCCGGGAAGAAGATTAAACTACTGGGAATGGAATGTAGATTTTTTGCTGCTTTCGAGCGCGTCTCTATTATTTGGCTTCGCACGCACGCATTCAATACGAAGTTTGACGGGAAGAAGAATACCAGAAGATTGGAAAAAGTGAGTCTCCTACCAAAGTGGAAGGATGGTCGAGAAGATCATCGACAATATCCATTATGTTCGAAATTTCATTGAAAAATGTAATGAATTCAAATTCCCTCTGGCACTAGCTCCAATCGACTTTTCGTCAGCTTTTTTCAGAAATCAGAATCCGTGGAACAACAATCAATATTCCGTTCAAGAGATTGGTGAGTCAAGTTGTC
This sequence comes from Caenorhabditis plicata, assembly GCA_963931815.1. Taxonomy (NCBI): domain Eukaryota; kingdom Metazoa; phylum Nematoda; class Chromadorea; order Rhabditida; family Rhabditidae; genus Caenorhabditis; species Caenorhabditis plicata. The sequence goes on along the minus strand of OZ007490.1, from coordinate 14,948,818 downwards.
TCGGCATCACCATCTCTGTTCGAATTTGCTCTCGAAATGAATCCGACAAGGGCAGTGTGGGAGAAGATGAAGATATTCGTATTGATGGGAAGTCTTTGAAATGAATCGAATTCGTTGAAGATCAGCTGCTAATCAAGCTTCAATTTTCTCACATTCGAGAAAAAGAAAAAAGTGTTAATACATCATAAAATCTTTTCGGCCTTGCTCGAAACTTGCTGCTCATCTCACGAAATTCTCTTCAGAAAACGTCTTCAAATGACTCTCGACATAATATACTTTCACTCCAAGCTCGATGGCTCGATTTCCTTTGATTGGTTAGTTACGAGGAAGCTGCTCGTTTGGGTTGGGCATTGGTCAATACTTGAAACACGAAGCCGAACACTCCGGAGAGAGCTAGTGCGCACCTCGACACAGTCAGAATGACGACCGACAAGTAATCAAGAAGTCAAGTTTGGAACTAAGAAAAAGTGTATGGAATCTCGCAAGATGATCCCCCATCGGATTGGTTTCTCTCGGAAGCGGGCAATTCACAAATCAATTTTTAACGGAAAGCGGAAAGCGGAAAGCGGAAAACGGAAACTGGAAGATGGAATTCCGTCCAACCCTGGTGTGCACTTATAAAATGTCTTCAGCAATCACCATTAAAAGTTTCTGCTCGAAAACCTTTGGATCGAAAAATGACCACCTTACAATTGTTAGTTAGTTTTGAAAGGATTTTTTAATTGAAAATTAAATCTACACCTGACCCCAAAGGAGACCTTTTTTTCGGGACCGATTTTTCATTTTTTCATTAGCACCACGGCAATAAACAATTCCAACGTCTCCTAATTTAATTATGTAATTATCAAGTTTCGCAATCATTTTTTCTAAACTAGTGTAATTTCAGATTATTTGTTCACTCAACAAAACCGTTCGTTTACAAAAAAGGTGTTTACTGAATAAGTTGTCTTGGCAATGTTGAAAGGATGTTGATGACCGATTGATCGGCAACACGATTAGATAGGAAATAAATCAATTTGAAATAGAACAAAATTGGATGTTATTGGCAATTAGTCAAACAAAAATTGATAATAAAAGGAAAGAAAAATTCGTCATTTACCTAAAACGTTGAAAAAATGACACGTCTCTTCACTGTTTTAATATTCGTCGCAGGAATACGCGCACAATTTGTGAGTTTCTCAAAACAAATTAATCACAAATATAATTGTGATAGAATTTTCATGGTCTTGGCACGCTTTTCTCAACAGATGACCGTTATCCGGCACCGTTGTCGTCTTCTTATGAAACCAGCGATGATATAAGAATTTTAAGAGAAAGAGTCGATCGACTTGAGAAGCTGGTAGACTGAAGGATTTCTATGCTATATTTGGTATAAGTTATTTACAGGTTCTAGGCTTACAAAAGAATGTAATGAAAGCGTGGAATACAACCGAAAGTGGATCAAAGTATAAATTGTTTGAAGAGAGGAAGTCTTGGGATGACGCTGAGGTTTGTTTTTTCCATTATATTAGAAAGACATCCTTATTTAACTATTTAACATTTGCCTTTTCGTTGAAAATTGTTGAAAAAATTTAAAAACCCTAGCGAGCAATAAATTAATGAGGAAAATGGCTTAAGGAAGATATTTGTGGTTTAGCTTGAGGGTAAAGGTGTGTCAATTAATTAAATAAGATTTTAATTCGGCGTATAAATAATACTTATGAGTAATATTTTTCCAATTTTATTAGATACTACGTCATTTTAGTTGATCAAAGTACAAAATACATAAAATGTCGGATATTATCTTGTAATTACAAGTAATTTGATTAGAGATATCCAAAGTCTAAAGAATTTTGCTAATAAAACCACATTGAATTGATCAATGGCCTGTGTCAGAGCTGAGCGGAATGACAATTTTCGGAATCCGTTATCTGGAATTCCGAATCAGATTTGCAAGCGCATTTGAATACTCAAATTTATCAGCTTTTTAGTTTATTTGTCACGCTTTCATGTAGAGACTGCTAATGATGAATTTTGTGCCTTTATAATACCTTTAACGAAATAAACACATTTTGTTTATGTTAGTGTGTCTATAACTTTAAACGAGCCATTGACTGAAGTATTCAAATTAGCGTGCATTGGAAAATTCGGAAACCGGATATCCAGAAATGGCCGGAATACGGAATTCCGCCCATCTCTGCTTTTTACTAAAAAAATAAATTGTTCTGGTTGGAATGCACGAAACACGAAGTCAGCCTAAACCTATGAAGCGCTAGAAGCTACGCCTTAACCTCTGTACTATGACCTTACTCTGTTTTATTTTATAAAAATAAAATGTTCTTCCGGATCGTTCTTTAGCAAACCCATGTTGGGTTTCTTATTAATACACGACGGTGACTCTAGCAGAGAAATGACAAATCTACTTTAACTGGAATTAGATGAAACTCTGGTATATTATATAATAGAGATGGGCGGAATAGTTTTTTTCAGTTTTGAATCCAAAATTCAGAATAGAAAACAAATCTTCGGAATCCGGAGCTCTGAATTAAAAAGTGGTCGGATTGTAGAATCCGGAATCCCGCTCATCTAGGTTATATTTTTGGTTGAGGAATACGTTCGTAGAGTTTTTTTTCACAATGATTTATTTCAACCAAACACAATAATTATAATAATCAATCATTTAATTATGTATTCGCTGTTACTGTTTACGTCAACCTTCCGATCAATTTGTTGATGCCGTTCCGCCAAAAATCGTCGGGTCTAGTATCGAAGAGTCAGTTCATGAGGATCCTCTTCTCCATCGAAAGTAACACCCCTCATTTTGTTTTTGACAGAGAGCGGAAAGAGTGATAATCTGATGGCGCAAGGTCTAGAGAGTACGGAGGATGCTGAAAAACCTTCGATTCGAGCTTTCAGGGGGCGGTTTTGACGAGTTGTGCAACATGCGGCGTGGCGTTATCGTGGAGCAAGATGACTTGGCATAGTCGATCGGGTCTTTTCAGCCGAATAGCCTTGTTTGAGCTTCTTGTTGTCCGTGGTGTGTCTTTCGAGCATTTCACAGTGTAGCCTGCCTTCCCAGTTCCACTAAATGCAGATCATGGTCTTTTTTTAGGTGAAGGTCTTTCTTGACTCTCGGCTTTGACGTACCTCCTGGAGAGACCCACTCATTTCTTTGTTTCAGATTGACGTACATGCACCATTTTTCATCACCCGTGACGATTCTGTACAAAAATCGTTGTTTATGACCGCGCGTTGCGCGATGTTGAGCTGCCATTTGAAGGCGATTTTCTTTGTTTCGTTCGTTGAGGTATCCAGGCGCCGAGTTTTTGGGCAAATCCCATCGAATGAAGATGATTAAGGATTGTCGTTTGATCACAGTACATTTTGTCCTCAATATCACGACTTGTTTGACGACCATATTTCTTCAATAGCACCTTTAGTTGCTCTTCGTCTAATTCTTGAGGTCGGCCGCTTCGAGGAGTGTCTTCAAGATTAAATTCGCCATTTTTGAGCTTTGCGAGCCATTTTTGTGCAATAGACACGTCTAAGACACCTTCACCATACACACTGCATATTTCCCGAGCGGCTTCGGCTGCACTTTGCTTTCGATTAAAAGCGAAGAAGAAGAGATGTCGAAAATGCTGATTTTATCTCCTGTATAGTTCATTTCTAACTCTGAAAAATGGTGAAAATTTAAAATTTCAGAACAAACTAAAAACAGATTTGTAGAGCAGAAAAGCGCTATCAGATATATATATATATATACACTTTGCCAAACAACAAGAAAATTGTTGTAAAACAAAGGTTAATATTAAAACTAATGAACTTATTCCTTAACCCAATAGTTTATTTGTCACTCTTGGATGTAGGACTGCTAATGATATATTTTGGTAGTTAATACCTTTAACTAAGTAATTGTAAATATTTTTTTTTGAGCCACTGAGTTAGCCCTGAGGTACTGATTGCAGAATTCAATTAGCGTGCATTTAAATACCCGCAAGTCGGAATACGGAATTCCGCCCATCTCTGCTTTTTAATAAAAAATAAATTATTCTTGTTGGAATGCACAATAGTGGTAAAAGTTCTTTGTTTAGGTAATACTTAATCAAATTAACAAAAGAGCATTGTGGCATTTTGATTTCGATAGTATATCTGATAGGAAAAAAAAACAATTTTTCTCCTAGAGACAGTAGATCTTCGAGTCAACGTCAATTATGACAACCTGGCCAGAGAATCAGAACTTCACCGAAATGTGATCGTTCAAACGAGATACCAAAATATTTGAAAAATGACTGTAACACGTTAATTGAATTGGTAGAAACATAAGCTTCGTTAAGTCATTTAAAGCGAACGCATAGTGAATATCTAAAGTTAAAGGACTATTTAAAGAGAAGCCTGTAATTTTACAGAAAAAATTGTTTACTTTAACGTGGATTTTATTAAAATGCACTTAAATCTTGTAAAGTCGTCATTTTCACTTAATTCTTTTAAGAACGTCGTTGATTAACAAAGGGTATAGGTTATGACAAGTTTACTGTGTAAAATATCTTAAAATTTATCTCATCAAAATATAAAATAAAACAAAATGTTGTTTGAATAGCTTATCGAATACTTTTTCACACCAAATTGAGCGTTCAAACGGAATTATTCTCAAATATAGTTTAGCGTTTTCAGCGAAAAAGAAATCTATATAGTTTAGAGAATGTGCGTGACAAGTTTACGTGAAAAGTATTTTGAAGTTAATACGTGAAAGCTCATAACATTAAAATATTAGAAAATGCTCATTTCCATTTGCTTTTTTTCAAATTATTTTACCTAGTAATCTAATTTTACCTTAAAAGCGAGAAAAATAGTCGATTTCCATTATTCTATTGTTTTCATAATCATAAGTCTTTAATTAAGTTGTGCACATTTTCATAATGCTACTATAAATAAAAAATAAATTACAATTCTTTAATGGAACCAATTTAAGATTGTAGCGGACAATAAATCTTAAAAAAAACATTAATTGTCACGAAATTTGAATAGAATAGATTTGTTATTCGAGCAAAAGTCAAAAGACGAAAAAAAAAGGTGACAATGTAATAATAAAAAATGTAAAGGGTTTGATTTGAAACTGAAACTTCGCTAAATAGCAACGGTTTAGAACGCAAACAAACAAATAAATCATGATGTTGTTATTGATGGTAGTATCGAATGAAGATACGGACCATCATAAACAGATGGTTAAAGGTTAACACGAGTTCGTTCAAATATTCCGTTGATCTGTCTAATTGTGATTCTATTCACGTCTCATTTGCATTTCGAATTAGTATTTTGTGATTTTTGCTGGGCTCGTTTTGTGCAAGTTTGCAACAAAAATGTATCAAATTATGATATCATTGAATTGAATTCTGAGAAATATGCAAAAAATGCATGTAAATTACTTTATCTGAATTGAAAAGAGTTTTGAACCATGTTTCGGCATTATCTCAGATTTTTTCTAAATTTGCTCATTTATAGTTTCGAATACGTGCTTTCTTGTGGTGTACTTGGTTTTCTTCACAAATTTTTAGAAGTTGAGAAAATTCCATATGAAAATATGCTGTTTTTTGCTCTCCTCCTTCCCTTCTACTTTCCCCTTTTCCTATTTTTGAAAAGACAAGAAGCAATTGCCGAGTGGATAGTGGGGATGAATAGTAATCACAAGTTTTGGGTTCGATGCCGTCTTTGTCACCTTTCTTTTTTTTCTTTGATGTTGGAAGAATTTAAAACACTTATTCTCACAATTACAAAATTTTTTTACTATTTATATTTATTATTTAAAAAATTCCTCCAACATCAAAGAAAAAAGAAAGGTGACAAAGACGGAATCGAACCCCAAACTTGTGAGTACTATTCATCCCCACTATCCACTCGGCCACTGTTTCTCGCCTTTTCAAAAATAGGAAAAGGGGGAAAGTGGAAGGGAAGGAGGAGAGCAAAAATATAACTACGACTTTTAAGCAGAGGGGATATGCTAAATTTGCTGACTACTACTTTTGAATTTCACACAAATGACTGTTCACAAATTGGTCGCAGGTTTTTCATTCCACACGTCGATGGAACAAAGCCCTTTTATGTTGGCAGAAATAGGAGTTCGATGGAGCGCATTTTCACTTACGATTTTATTTTCTAGGTCATAGAAAAATTCACGTCAATTGGAATTGTAATAAAATTAGCTCAGATTTTAGGAAGCTTATTAATGTTTTAGATAGTTTAAGGAAAGCCCAGTAAAATTTTCGCCAACAATGTTTTATTGAAAAGGCGTAGCAATTTTCAGACACGCTTAGAAATCGGAAAATGGCTGTTTCCAATAGGCGTGAAAACGGTAGCTATGAAGATTTGTTCTATCAGGTTATATTATAGAGAAAATTATGACGATTTGAATGATATATTCAATATGTTTTTAGTTAAAAAAGTTTGAAGATAATGCTTTTTATATGATGCATAATTGGCTCCTCGATGCGCATTAAATACGTAAAATTTCATTTTTTTACATTGCTGCTCAGAACTGTATTTCTGATAGAGCTCCTATTCGAAAACAAAAAGGAAAATACAAATTTTAGCGTTTAGGTCCTATAGAGTATGTTTTATAAGAACAGGAATTTCTCGGATTTTTTTACTACAGACAGAAGCTATACGCCATTCGATTTGTCACAATTGAATTCTGAGAAATATGCAAAAAATGCATGCAAATGACTTTATCTGAATTGAAACGAGTTTTTTAAAAATATAATTACGGCTTTTAAGCAGAGGGGATAGACTAACTTTGTTGAAATTAACTTTTGAATTTCACACAAATGACTGTTCACAAATTGGTCGCAGGTTTTACATTCCACACGTCGATGGAACAAAGCCCTTTTATGTTGCCAGAAATAGGAGTTCGATGGAGCGCATTGTCACTTAAATTTTATTTTCTAGGTAAAAGAAAAATGCACGCCATCTCGAATTGTAATAAGATGAGATCAGTTAACGTGTTCAAGTTCAAATTTTTGGAAGTTTATTAATATTTTTAAACAGTTTAAGGAAGTAAAAACCCAGTAAAACTGTCGTAAACAATGTTTTATTGAAAATACGTACAAATAAAATTTCGGAAAATCGCTGTTTCCAATTGACCTGAAAACAGAATCCATGAATATTTGTTGTATTTGGATAATTTCAGAGCAAATTATGACGATTCGAATGGGATATGCATTATGTTTGTAGTTAAAAAAAACTTTTCGAGATATTACTTTTTTTAAGACACATATTATTCTCCTCTATGCACCATATATACACTAGCTAACAAAAGTTTTGTCACAAATGTTTTTTCGGGTTTAACTTTTTTGTGACTTTTTTGTGACCAAATTGGTTGATTTTTTTGATATGATAGATTCATATGGTTGTAGATTATTTTACAAATTCCCGCTTGTGATTACGATGATCCGTTTTACAGTGACAAGCGTTTATCGTAAAACGCGTAGCGTTTTCTTCAAGAAATTAATTACATCGGAAACCGGTGAAAACCTATATAATTTCAAAACTCAAAAAGATCATACATCGAATAATTATGCATCCTGCATGAATCCGTAAAAAAAATCAGTTAACACTGCCAAATTTAGCATTGAAATTTGTTCATTAATACAAAATTTAATAATCCTCATTGAAATCAAAAATCATTCAATGAAAATATTCGCAATTGAAATTGAAATTGCGAAAAGGATATTTTTACTGTATTCGATTTTCAGTCATCTTGTCAATCATTCGGTGCACATTTGGCTGTTATCGATAACGAGCAAAAGAACAATTATGTAAAAGGTTTGCTTCCATTAAACCATTCATCTCATACTCCACGAATTCAGAACTTCTCAAAGACAGTCCCGTCTCAGATTACGCTTGGATTGGAATGAAAACCAAAACCACATCTCAATCAACATTCAGCAATTTCGATTCCGAAAACCCAATCGATGGTTGTGCAGGTAATTGAACAAATTCACTCGCATCATACACAAAACCATTCTAGTATTGGATAAACAAGGAATCTGGTCAATCCGATCTTGCGTCCAGCTTCGGCCCTTCATATGCCAATTAATCAAAACTGAAGCTTAACTTGTACCAAAAATATTATTTAGTTAAAGACGATTCACAAATAAAATCAATAAAAGCAATATAAGTAAATAAACAATAAACGACTATTTCATCGGCGCCGCGACACAGGGCGACTGTGCCGCTTGATTCGTCGGAGTGTTGCAAGAAGCCGCCGAGCCGTCCGTCGTAATCTTCTCAATCGCTTGCACCACAGCACTCATGTTGCAACGGTTCTCGGGATCCGAAACGAATATCTTCTCCGATACGAACTTGCGTAAAGGCTCCGGTGCCATGTCATTTAACTTTAGAAATTGTTGACGTTTCGTCTAAAAATATATTATAATAATAATAAAGTATAGAGAAGACTAAGAACCAAGTCTTTAATCGTTTGCGCGTTCTTTCCGTCATGTGGCTGGACGCCGTTCTCGAATATCTCCCACATTACCATGCCAAATGAAAATACGTCGCTTTTTGGTGTAAATACAAATGTGTCTAGTGTTTCAGGGGCAAGATACCTTCAATTTTAACAAATTAATAGGACAATAAATAGAACAGAGGAGTACAAACCTGACTGGAATCTTACAAGCTTCTTTCATCTCGTACCGCTCAGTCACTTTTGCTAATCCAAAGTCAGATACCTTTGGCTGAAATTAGATGATTAGACGTTGTTTGAAAGCTTTGCAGTTTTTAATACACTTATATTCTATAAATTGCCTTATTTTATGGATATATTTTATATTTTTACAATTTTGCTTACAGTTTACGCTTTTGAGATTTGGAAAAACACAATGAGAATGGCCAGAAAAATATAAAAAAAGTTGACACAATTATGAGTAAATGATACCAATACCTCATTGTATTGTAACTTACTGTTAGAAGAGAAAAAATCTCAGGAAAACTGTATTTTCCAAAACTTTCGCCATAATACCCCAAAATTATTAAATTAATAAAAAAATTAAATTATAGTTTCTTCCAAAAGTAATCTTTTTCAAAAATCATATAATTAAAATTTGGTGGAAAACGGAGCCCGTCAAGAATTTTTCATTCTATTTGATATTTGATGATTCTATTTTGGTCTCACAATCAGATGCAGACAAAATTTTTAATCCTTGACGATGTAGAAATGCCCTCTACATAGCCAAACCCCGCTTTGGTTCCGATAACCTCCACTGTCCTGCGAACCGTTTTTTGCGCTTCTTACATTCGAGGCAGGTATGGTGGTCCTCGTCGGCGTTCCGGCTTACGGCCATTGCAGTGATGGAGCTCTGGATCTCCTCCAGTAGAGTTGGGGACAAGTTACTGGATTGCCTTTAAGGTCATCGCGTCCTGACCGGACCCCAGTTTTCTACTCCGCCGCGAAGGAAGGCGACCTTCAGCCCAGGTATAAAATATTCATCACCATTGGTTGGTGCCCGGTAGCTCAGACCATAAGGAACAACCCCATCAAAACAGTTGTCCTTGCCAGGTTCGAACAAACATTCGAACAAAGCCTTCAGAAGAATCCACTTCACAGCCGGAAATCCATTTGAAGCAGCAACAACATCCCTATTACCACTGGAAACTGGCACTGCATCTCGGAACAAACTAGGAGAATTTTTAACAAAGGTCGAAAGTCATCATTAGCTCGTTAACAACCCCCGATCTCACCGGATCTCACCGGCAAGGTCAGTCAATTAGCAGACGTCAATTAGCAGACGCAGCAGGCAGAAGGAGTTTCAAAATACTTTTACGCGTCATAAACGCAATCAGCGACGATGAGAGCAAGGAAGAACCTACCTCAGAAACGGATCTGGAACGACTGTATCAAGAACCGCAAATGAGGTAGGTTCCAATAGAATGTGCAGTACAACTCATAAAATCAACCTTCACACTACCGTTCATCACGATATACAGTACCGGTAAAAAGGTTAAAAACGCGAGGTTTTTCGAGCATAACTCTACGAATACCTAACCGATTGCCATGATTGTTTTTTGGTCAGTACAGAGGCAATTTTTAAAATATCGAAACAGTAAACAAACCTTACGCAAACACTGCAGATTTTGCGAAAAATGGGTTTTTATTTTTTTCAAACTTATATTATTCATTTCAGAGATCGATGTCTAATGGAAGAGCAAAAAATTAGGGGCAGAGAAAAGGTCTTGTTTAGACAGCCACACGGCCACTAAGGCCATCGAATCTCTTCCTCTTTTGTTTGTCATCAATATTTTTATTTCATCCATTCTCATTTTTAAATTAAACATTTCATTTCTTGTCATCAAAAAATAGATAACAAAAATTGATGAGAAACAAAGGAGGAGGAAGAGACGTGATGGTCTTAATGGCCGTGTGGCTGTCTAAACAAGACCTTTTCTAAGCCCCTAATTTTTTGCTCTTCCATTAGGCATCGATCTCTGAAAAGGACAATATTTGTTTTGAAATTATCAATGTTTCCAGTTTTTTTTAGCTTTTAGTTTTCAGGTATGCCTAGAGCTGGTAAAAATCGTAAATTGGAGATTGACATTTGATATTAACATCGTGCGTGTCTCCAGAAGCAATCCCAGGCTAACGACGCCTGCGATTCGAAGAGGCCTTTTCATGTTTCCCCATCCCCAGTTTCCCCATCGACCTCGACTGTCCAACGGCTTTGTAATGTGACAGCATTTTGGATTTTAGCATATTCTTGTAGACGTGGTGATCCATGATGGTTGTGCCTTTTCCGGAAAAGGAATCCACACCATACAACTTCCTCCACCGTGCTTAAGGGTGGGTAACTGGTATCTGGTCCAATTCAGGCCCAGGCAGCTCTGGCTTTTCTGTTCTTCTCCGAAATGAAAGGCTTCTTTACTGAACGTCTTCCCATGATTCCAGCTGCTCTCAAACGACTTTGGACGGTCGAGGTCCACGGGGAAACCGCAAAATTCATGAACGGCTCGTCGAATCGCAGGCGCCGTCAGCCTGGGATTGTTTCTGGAGACGCGCATGTACATACCGAGAGCCAACTGGACGCCGTACCCATTGAATTCCGTCATTTCCGAAAAGCAGGAACTTGCTTTCGTCCGACCATAAATTTGGTTCCAGTCTCGATCCTTCGCATGCGCCCATTGAACATGATTTTGACGGGAAGAAGAATACCAGAAGATTGGAAAATCGCCAAAGTGAGTCGCCTACGAAAGAGGAAGGATTGTCTAGAAGATCATCGACAATATCCATTCTGTCATTGAACTCATTGAAAAAACGAAAAAAACCAAATGATTCTCGATGAATCCGACAAAGAGAGCGTGGGAGAAGCTGAAGATATCTGTGTTGATGGGAAGTCTTTGAAACAATTCGAATTCGCTGACGACCTAGTGCTAATTGGAAGTTTCTCAGAAGAAATAAGCCGGCGTCTAAATCAACGGCTAGAAATCACGGTCTAGAAATAAACACAACAAAGACGATGATCGTACACATGCTACTGAGGACTCCAGATTTAGCATTCTACAAATGCAATTTTCTACTTCCTCACATTCTAGCAAACGAAAAAAGAGCTAATACATCAACATTCCGGCATTGCTCGAAACTTGGTGCTCATCTCAGGAAATTCTCTTCAAAAAACGTCTTCAAATGACTCTCGACGTAATCTGCTTCCACGCCAAGCTCGATGGCTCGATTTCCTTTGATTTGTTACGAGGAAGCTGCGCAGCTGGGTTGGACATTGGTCAACACTTGGAAACTCGCAAGATGATCCCCCATCGGATTAGTTTCTCTCGGAACCGTGGCATTGCACATTTTAAATACAGACCGGGGTTGCACGGAAATCATTTTTTTCAGACGCACGACGGAAAACGGAAAACGGAAAATGGAATATGTAATTCCGTGCAACCCTGATATATATATATATATATCGACGACCGCGGTTACGCAGCCCTATGGGACAGTGGAGCGCCAAAGCTGTCTTTCTCCAACACAAGCAAAACGCGTGAATGGACCATTAGGAACCAAAGCGAGCCGATGGAAGGGGATTGCTCTGATCCATTTACCATTTACGAATCACCACAAATTGTAAAAGATATTGCAAGTAGCATATTCTACTACATTTCCCCTTTGCTCAGTATCTTACAACTCATTTAATTGGAACTGTCACCAGCGAGATGGGCGGAATTCCGGCCTTTTTTCCATTCCTATTTCCGGATTACGACATTTTATATTTTAATTTCAATTCTCAAAATTCCCTGTTCTTATAAAAGTTAGCCACACGGCGTTCCGGATTTTGGATTATGATATTCAAAAATTGTCATTCTGCCTATATCTGGGCCCCAGACGATCCACAGGATAACGTTAACAGTATTTTGAATAACTTATATACAAAATAACTTGTATATGAATAGTTGATATTTTAAAGTCTACAGAAACATTCTACAGAAAACAAACCGTTCGATCTTCTGTTAGCAACACATTGCGCACAGCCAAATCGCGATGAATTAACCGTTGCGTGTGCAAATACTCGACGCCCCTCGCTGAGCCGAGGCAGAAATTGAGGCGATCTGTCAGCGTCAATGTCTTTGCGTTCTCGCGCAAGTATTCACGTAATGCTCCACCTGTAGACATTCACTTATATTCGTATCTATTAAATTTCTCTTACATCCACACAACTCACTCATCAGATAGAGCGGCTCATGAAGAACAGCAATGCCATATGTCTTGAGAACATTCTTGTGATCCAAATAGCGCATAACCCTGCCCTCATGCATCAGCTCTTGCACTTGATCGCGAGTCACAGACTCGGCATTTTTGAGCTAGAATGAAGAATGAAATTAAAAAGAAAACCTATCTTAATGAAAACCATTTTTACGGCAACTTGAACCGTCTTCGACACGCCGTTCTCCTTAACCTTAATGGTGCCAACACGTACTTCGCCAAATGCGCCTTCGCCCAGCTTCTTCTCTTGCAGCTCAATTTCCTTGTGCCGCCATTCCCAGTGGGATAGACCGACGGGATTGAGCAGCTGAAACTCATGTCCCTTGTAGACGCCAGTGTTGGTACGATAGTGAGTAATGAGTTCGTTAAGAGTTCGAAACATTTTGCCGGGTTCAATGCTTAGTTTACTGTCATTCCGCCGCAACACCATATTCTTGATGTGACGAACATGAGTAAGCTGAAAAGTAGACATTAGATGAGTAATGGAGTGCAATGACTACATTGTCTTTAGTCTCTTTCGTGTTATCCACTGACAATGTCGCGTTCTTTTTGTCTGAAAAATAAATTCATATACAGCACGCCAACTGGAAGGCTGGAATAATACGAGCTCGGAAGACGGGATGAAATCTATTATTTTGTGAAGATTTCAATATTTTTAGATAGTGCGAGTAGAGAGAAAATTTGGCGTAGAGAATATTTGCGAAAAGTAGACGTGGCAGTTGTAAGACAACCGTAAAAATAACTAAATCCATGTTTCCATTTGTCGTGCTACAGTATTCTAAAAAACTATCATGCTAAGCAACTTGTAAAAGACCCAAGAAAAGGTGGAGCAATATAGTAACAAGGGAAGTCACCTTAGCGTCCGCTTGAGATTTTGATGAGACTTGCACCATTAATAGATTCGGATTCGCTGATTCCAAATCCGTTCTCAAAATCGGCGCAATTTTTCTCTGAGTCGGGATATGAGCCGCCAAAGTTTATTTTTGATAGACATTGATTTTTTTTTGATATTTGATAGATTGATTATTTAATAGATAGTTGTCTTTATTGTAAAAGTTTTTATTTTAAGTTGTAGTTGTAAGTGAAGTGTTAGTAGTTGGTTTTAATAAATTTTGCTAAAATATAATTTAACTTTCCCAATGAAAGTTAATTTTGTTGGTTGTTTAACCCTTAATTTTCAAAAAAGAATGAAATGTTTGCCACATTGCCACGCATGGAAACAGGTTAAAAAACCCGAGAAAAACCGGTAACTTTTGGCATTTTATTTGAGTTTCAAACTTCTCATCTAATTAATCAATATAAATCTAATCAATAAATCAAACAAACTCAATTTCATTAAGAGATTTTTAAACAATATATCTTCATAATGATTTCACAATGAATTCTTGAATTCTATGGGTTTTCTATATTTTTGATATAAGAAATTGACAATTCCAATTTTATTTTCATAAAAAATTGTAAAAGTAATAAAGTAATAAAAGTAATAAATCTGATTTGATCTAGAAATTTGGAAGAAATATAATGAAAAACAGAGAAATTATTCACGTAAATTGAATATTTGTTTCATGATCTCTTTGACACCATTGAAAATAATACAAAAATATTGAAATTGAATTTTAAATATTTTAAATTTGATAATCGCTAAATTAAATCATAACAAAAATATAGTCGTCGCCAAATACGATTACCGCCGCAAAGTGTGGCGCACTTTTTAAATATTATTTTTTAATTTAATTTTCATGATTATTTTCTTGTTTAGGCTCGTTCTATACTGTTTTGCTTAAATAAATTGAAGAATATGTTTTAGATATTGTTTCAATCGTGGCATAAATGTGGAAAATAATAATTATTATAAAAAATGAATGAAAAAATAATATTTAAAAAAATGCGCCACACTTTGCGGCGGTAATCGCATTTGGCGACGACTATATATTAAAATATTCCAAAACTGGAAATTTAAAAAATCTAATTCAAAACGCAAAATATTTCAGAAGTGACATGAATATATCTATAGAGCTTCAATAAATTTAAGATTTTTGTATTTAGAAAAACTAAAATTTAGAAATATCGTCTTAAGCCTTCTAGCATGCTTAGGATTTTCAAAAGAAATACATCAGGTTTATATTTATTTAGAGACAAGTGCAATGTGCTAAACGTTTTTCTGTTTTTCTTCTACTATAGTTTTTCTATTAATTATGGAATTTCAAACTGACAAATCAAGATTAAAAACGTGAAATTGTCATTAACCATTAGTAGCACTAATCACAATTCCAGCTGCCTTGTAATAATTTGATTTTTTGCAATTAATATTTTTAATATTTGAGCTATTTTATTTGAGTTTTTGTTTGAGAGTTTGAGTTATATAGATCACTAAATCTCAAATTAAAAAATCTTTCAAGTTCTCCTTGCGTAGGTTACTAGTCCCCACATACTAGGTTTCGAGTTGTTAATTCTATACGGTTTTGAAACAAAAACAAATGAAAGTTATGATTTTATAGTCCCTTTCAGAGATCGGTGCCTGATGGAAGAGAAAAAATAAGAAAAAATGATAGCTCCAGATGGACGGCCGCACGGCCACAAACGACTTTTTCGTCTATGGCGAGCCTACATACTCAAAGATTAGGTCAATCACCTCTGACGATGACCGACTATCCGAGTCAGGAGAGAATGATGAGGAAAGGGAATTGAGTTTGTGCTCACAAAAGAGCTGCTTACTCACTGCTTACAGGTAGGCCCCGGGCGCAGGCACTGTTACGACGATTATCCCCCTTTGGTTCCTTGAACGGTGGGAACCTGAATCTCTTCAATGTGTGCTGCCCTTTTTTTGACAAAACGCACTGAGAACCTCATTCCATCCTTATTTTTTCTTCTTCCATTAGACCGATCAATAGATATTCACGTGGAATATAAAAACCCTTTTTTACGGCGATTTTACAAGATTTTAAAATATCCCTCCCTCTTTAAATATTAAAGGAATTTTGTGTTAGTGTCTCTTTTGAAGGTCTATTTTTAACTCTCTTTTGCCTTTTGATATCTCTTTTGATATGGATAAATTTAAAAACTAACTACAATTGACAGCAATCACAAAATCTCGATTCGCCATAACCGTCGTGTCCTTATTGTGTGCCGGGGTTCTAGCAACGGTAAGGGTCTTGTCTTTCCCTTTACGATTTTCCTATCAAACAAGCACATAATTTCCAAAATATCCCATAAACGTACCGATGCATGAACAGACACGCGAATACAAAAATCTCCATACTTTGTGAGAACACTAATCAAGTCTTCGCGACAGACAAACCCGTGGTAGTAATCGAGCGGTGAAATTACCTGAAATACGCATTCTCCAAAGATGAACAACTATAGATAAAGTTCTATATATAGATATATATGGAAAAGTAATCTGAAAATTGCCATGCAGCACCTTTCTGCGGCGTTTCGATTCCGTAACACGGTTGGGTTTGGTGCGAAGCCTGAAAGAAGAAACCATCAATTACCTCGTCCATAGCTTTCATGTCGACGAGCGTGGGCTTTGACGTGACGGTCCAGTTGGGACCGTACGAGGACGCCTGAGACGATTCGCGAATCTCTAGCAGACGATCCGACAATATCATCTTGGGTCCCGTCTGCACCGACTTGCCGCAGTTCACCTCGACCACTTTGCTCGCGTTTATACGAGCACGTTTACTACGCTGCGGCTCCTATAAACGGCAAACTTGAGAAGGCGCCAAAACTCACTTGGGCACGAGCATCGATTGACTGGGCGATTTTTGGACCGTCAGCGGCGAACGAGCGGGCGCAGTCTGCGACGTGCATGGGTAGCCCTGCTGCTGAATATTATTCTTACGGCGCTGCGAAGTGTTGGGATTGGGGGACATTGGAGAAGCGGCAGGGTATCCAAGAAGAGGAAAACTCATGGCCTCATCGTTCCGTCGCTTCTCGCTCTGGTCGGTTCGGCCCATGTTCTTCACAATATCGAACATGTTTTCTTTGCCGACGAGCTCCGCAGACGCGACAAAGTTTTTGGGAGTCCTTCGGTTGCGTGTTTGTATGCTTTTATCGCCAACCTCGTCGTCGTCGTAATTGTGCTTCTCGAACGAGACCTTGCGCAGGTTTCTGCCTATCGGCAAGCCCAAGTCGCGCTGAGAATCGCTCTGCTCTTTTCCGGAAGTGTCACTTCCATCCTTCTTCTTCTCCTTCTTGCTGCGAGAATCTTTCGGCGGCGACAATTGGGCAGGAACCGGCGCAGGAAGGTGCTGCACCGAAGGCATCTGCGCAATATCCACCTTCTTATTGTCGCGGTCGCTGAATGAGAAGCTAAACTGCGATCCATTCGATTCTTCTTCCTCTTCCTTTCCGTTTTTATCCATTGCTGTTGGGTTTTGGTTCAATTTGTTAGGCTATGTCAATTATTAGAGTGCTTGATGATAACGATAATAATGATGAATTGATAAATTGAATGCTCTATGGTGACTGAAGTGGATTGAGAGTCACTTCGCAGCTACGGCATTAAAAAATAAAAATAATCATCATGAAGTTTTGAGTGTCTCGGAAAATGGAACACGCCAATCAATTTCATTTTTAATTTTTTGACAAATCGCGCCAATTAAATTTTTTAAAAATCCGCCATTGGAAAACAGTCAATCAATGCTCGAGCTCAGCCTGAATTTGATATGAACAAATCCACGTGAAACAGGCTTACCTTTTTTACACCTTTCTGACAGTTGATAGTATTTGGAATCATTTCTCAAATTGACGGATAATTGAAATTATATTGGATTAAAAATTAAAAATTAAAAAGTTTCTATTTGATGAGTTATGATAAGAATAATAATAATACAAGTTGCATAACTTGTGATATCTATTAAAATGAAATGACGGCCTATCAATTACCTTTTTTTGAAATTTTAGACGTTAACTGGGTTGAATATATATTTTTATTTTAATTATTATTATTATTATCTTTGACACAATGATTCGATTTTGTTTTTGGGAAAATTTTATTTTTTAGATTAAGTGTGCACGCTAATTGAAATAATTAAAATGGAAGCACAATTAAACGTGATCATTTCACGATAGTTTTTTTTTTCAAATCTGCTTCATTCACGTAAAATTTATTTATAAATATTGTCGTTTTCAGAGAAGGAAAATTAGAACAAAATGAGGTTCTCGTTTGGACGACCACTCTTTTGTCTCTCATTAATGTGTGTTGTCTCAAAAAATGGATTGAACACATTGAAGAGGAAGAGACGGAAAAGTTGTTTATAGCCGTGTTGCAGTCCAAACGAGACTAATTTTTTTCTTTTTTTTTTTTTTTGATTTTCCGTAGGGCACTGTTGTCTGAAATGTAAAATACTTGGTTTTTTGTGTTTTCTTTTTCAGTTTGTTTAGACCTTTTTAAACTTTTTAGTTCTCAACAAGACTAACTAGGCTAAACCGAGATTTTTAAATTGTAGTGGCTGAGACACTAGTATCAAGCCACGCCCCCTTGAGAAAGGGTATATAAGTAATTATTATATTACAATAAATAGTTCATTCTCTGTCTTGGACTCAATGTGTAGCTAACGAGGCATGGCAGCTGAAGTTCAGAGCGATGCAGCCATGTAGCTCGTTACAAAATTTAAAAAAAAAATGAAGAAATCTGGTAGGAAGAGTAGAAAACATGCATATAAGGAAGAGAATGTTATATTCTACGTCAAAAACATAATCGAACAGAATTAAGATTAAGCTGCTCACAATGTCTTGATTCTTCCAGGATTTATTAAAGAGAGGTACAGGTAAAATTTTCGAAAATTATCATTTGAATATTCCTTTTTTACGCAGATTCACAATTTGTTCATAAATTTTTCTAATAATCTGGGTCTCATTTCTAATAGGATAAATTTAAAAATACTATTGTCCTTTTCAGAAATCAAAATAAATTACAATTCCTAATAGGTAAAATTAGAACTATATGAGGTTCTCGTTTGGACGGACGCTCTTTTCTATCTATTTTCTATCGCACCGATCTCTGAAAAGAACAATATAAATGTGAAATGCATCCTACCGTAATCCCTCAAACTCCTATTAACCAGCAATTGATTGGGAGCGCGTTTTCATACATTACCACAATTTTGCTTTTATCTTTTCTGTCTCCAAAAAACCTCCTTTTCTTAGTTTGTTGAGAGATTTGTTGGAGCTTTTAGACATCAACAAGACCAACTAAAAATAAAACGGTATCTTGATTCTTCCAGCTTTTATTAAAGATATGGAGGAAATTCCCTGTAAGGGCTTTGTAAGGAATGGCGGCTTTTGGGCGTTACCGTTATCGTACACCCTTAGTTCAGATTCCCACCGTTCAAGGAACCAAAGGGAGATAATCGTCGTAACAGTGCCTGCGCCCGGGGCTGACCTGTCAGCAGCGAGTAAGCAGCTCTTTTGTGAGCACAAACTCAATTCCCTTTCCTCATCATTCTCTCCTGACTCGGATAGTCGGTCATCGTCAGAGGTGATTGGATTAATCTTTGAGTGTGCAGGCTCGCCACAGGTAAAATTTCCTAAAGCTATCGTTTATTTTTCACGCCAATGCACAATTTGTGCTTCAACTGGCTATGAATTCGAAACTAATCCTACCGTAACCCCTCAAACTCGTATTAAATAGCGCAAAGAAGGAAGTTCATGAATTGGGAGCGCGTTTCCTACATAATCACAAATTTGTTTTTTTACTTTTCTGTCTCCATTTTCGCGTCTTTACTATTAGGGTGAACCAAAATTTTTTCCGATTTTTTGTTAAAAATGTAAACATAATTTTACAACATATGAAAAACAATGAAGTTTCAAAGTAAAGACCATTTGACTCTATGGCTAGAACCAATCTATCCGCAAGTTGTTCGATCCCGCTGCGGTGCCACTCCTGGTTCTTAGAGGCGAAAAACTCGCGGCACCCGTTTTCGACATCGGCCAGGTCATTGAAGCTACGACCACGAAGAAAGTCTTCCATGGATCGGAAAAGGTGATAATCAGATGGCGCAAGGTCCGGACTATAAGCTGGACGTGGGCGAAGTTCAATGGCGTCGAGATTTTTAATCATTTCCTTCGTTTGTCTGGCGGTGTGCGGTTTTGCATTGTCTTGTTGAAGGAGTATCCGCTTCCGATTGATCAATGCCGGATATTTCTCGCCAAGTGCCGCATACTTTCGATCAAGTTGGGCACAATAGAGGTCTGAGTCGATGATCCGACCATTTGGAACTAGCTCGAAGTAAATTAAGCCTTCGGAATTCCACCAAACACATAGAAGTGCCTTCTTTGAGAAACGATCACATTTTGCTACCGGTTCGGGTTCCAATCATTGATTTTTCTGTCCGGATTACTGAAATAGACCCACTTTGCATCACAAGTGGAAACTCTACGAATAAAACGGCAATCTTATGGATTTTCGAGCAATTTTCGCCATGTCTCAACTCGTTTTTGAGCTTGAATTTCAGTTAATGCATGAGGTACTTCTCGGCAGCGTCTATTGACTTTCCAAGGGCGTTAGGATTTCGTACAACTGATGTTTTAGGAATATCGAGCCCGGCCGATAATCTGCGAGCACTTATTGATGAATTGGTATCCACAGCTTCACGGATTTCTTCAGAATCCACTGTCGTTGGTCGGTCTGAATGTGTCTTGTCCTTGAGATCAGTGTGGCCGTCGTTAAATCTTTTGAACCAATTTCGCGCAGTACGATCCAAGACCATATTGTCGCCTTCAACTTCGAATATCTTTTTAGTCTCTCCAGCTGCGTTGAAGCTTTGTTTCCAGTAATGGCGTAAAATAACAGGAATTTCGGATTTTTCCATGTTTCTTCTACAGGTTAAAACTTTTTAAATAAAAGACCAATTAAATTTCAGTATATTTTCTGATAGAGCTGTTCAAGAGCTTTAAAAATATATATAACACATGTATATAAAAATCGTTATTTGGTTAAAAAAACAATTAGACAAAAAGATATAAAAAATCGGAAAAAAATTTTGGTTCACCCTAATAATTTTTCAAAAAAGTGAGAAAGCGGGACCTTAAAAAAATTGAAAATTTCAAAATCGCGGGAATTCCCTTTCTCCCAACCCGGAACCAGGAGTCGGGACCGGGATCCCTTTTTTTTAGAAAAAGTGGGGGGGGGGAGTCCCTCCCATCACTGATAGGCACGCACGCCAGCGTCATTGCGTCGTCAACTATTTTGAAATAGGCTATAATATTTTTATTATTTAAAAAATATACTAAAAAAGAAAATAATCCTACGTGACTCTAAAACGTTCAATTCCATTTTTAATTTAAAACTTAAAAATACTATAAAGGAAACCACTTTTCTCCGTGTTTCACGTGGATTGGTCAAAGTAACACTCAAACACTCAAACCGGTTTATGGTACATATGGTCAGAAGATTCGCCGTGCAGCAACCTATGGCTCTTCTTATTGCGCACGCCCGCCTGTTGCGTTTTAGGCACCATCGACAAACTCGGACGCGACCTTAAGCCTTTCTTCTTGTCGTCTCCGTCATCCTCGGTTTTTATGTTTCGATCATTATCTTGTACCAAATTGTTAGATTCTTGCACATTCTACAACGCGTATGTGATGTTGGGTGCTCGACGCTCAAACGCAAAATCAACCTTTGAGTTCATTTCTTGATCAACTTTTTGAAGACTGTTACGTAGATACGCAATTAAAAAATATATGAAAATGAGGATTGAATAATTGCAATTTTAAATTGTTTTTCACGTCAAGCACCTATGATGACGTTTGATGACACTATTGATACTTCTTTGAAATTAGGTCAAAGCGGAAAATGAAGAAAAAGGAAAAAATCGTGTTTACAAAAGTAATTTATTTTCAAACAAATTGTTATCAACGGATTAATGCGCCTATTCCTTTTTGTCATCTTCCTTCTTATCGTCCTCTTTCTCATCCTTCTTCTCATCATCTTTCTTGTCATCTTCTTTCTTATCGTCTTTCTTCTCATCCTTCTTTTCTTCCTTCTTGTCATCCTTCTTTTCTTCCTTCTTCTCGTCCTTCTTGTCATCCTTCTTTTCTTCCTTCTTGTCTTCCTTCTTATCATCCTTCTTTTCATCCTTCTTCTTGTCGTCCTTCTTATCATCCTTCTTTTCATCCTTCTTCTTGTCGTCCTTCTTTTCATCCTTCTTTTCTTCTTCCTTCTTTGGTACCACAGTTCCAACCTCCGATTGTTCCGTTACAATTGGGTTCTCAACTAAGTTCTTCTTTTCACCACCCTTCTTTTCGCTCTTCTTCTCTTCCTTCTTTTCCTCCTTCTTTTCTTCCTTCTTTTCTTCTTTCTTCTCCTCCTTCTTTTCTTCCTTCTTCTCACTCTTCTTCTCACTCTTTTTCTCGCTCTTCTTTTCTTCCTCCTTCTTTTCATCCTTCTTCTCCTCCTCCTTCTTCTCTCCTGAAAGACATACAATTCGAAAAAGATTGGAAAAGCCATATCACGACATACCTTCCTTCTTCTCTTCCGGTTTTTCCTCCTCTGAAAGAAAACACAAAATCGAATTAAATTAAATTAAAAGAACAAACTCTTCTCAGCGTCAGCCGCGGCAGCAGGCGCAGGAGAGGCGGGAGGAGCGGCACCTGGCGGTGGTGCTCCCTGGGCGGGTGCTTGCCCGTTTGGTGCCATTTGAGACTTACTACCAGTTTTCTTTGCTGGCTTCTGAATTCGCACGATAACGGCGATAAATTCTGGTTATTCACTCACTTTGCCACCACCGCATCCGATAACAAGGAATGGCAAAAAGATTAAAAGTAACGAATAGCCAAGTACAATGTCGAGCATTTTGATTGCTTTCGAATAAAATGATTAGAAAAACTGACAATACTAGTTGAGCAATGGAGTGACTTCAATCGAATCATCACGTTTTGATATTTATCAGTTTTTAAATCAAATTTTGTTTAATTCATTTACGTTCGTTTGTTTATTGTTTTTATAAACTTTAATATTGTCCTTTTCAGAGATCGAGGGAAGAGCAAAACAATTAAAAGAAATGATAGTCTCTGTTGTATGGTCACACGGTCACCAAGAACTTTTCATCTCTTCCTTTCAATGTGTGTATGCATAAAGAATGTCGAATTACGTTTTTGGCCAATACTTTTTTATAGTGATCGTCCAATTTATTCAATATGGTAGCAATTCCATCTGGCATTGCCAAGCCCCGCCCCAAGTAGAAACGTATAAAAGAGAATATTACATCTAAATAAATGCTGATTATGTCTCTGGTCATGGTCTGACTACTAATCCCAACAGAGTAAAGGATCCATGTGTTACCCCATAATAACCAACAACGCATGAGGTGTTTTTCAACAATGAATGAGGTCTAATTTATTTACGGAGCACTATTTATGATAGGGTCGCTCCCTGTGACGTAATGGATAAACGATCCTTCCTGACGGGACCTGCCACTTAATATATTGGAGTTTCCTCCATATCCGATACGACTACGTACTCCTAGGCGCCGGCCGTATGACACTTATCTTGGTGATGAGCTTACTTCCACAGCCGAGACACATCCCGTCAGCACCACACAAATAGTTTTTCACTGCTTTAAAAACTATATTAATTTGAAATCACTTTAAACGATTATCCTTTGGGAGCTTTAAAATTGACTCATAAGAGGTCAGGTAGCCGCTCCTTAATTACAATAGCTATTATATATATATATATAAACTAGCTGACAAAAGTTTTGTCACAAATGTTTTTTCGGGTTTAACTTTTTTTGTGACTTGACCAAATTGGCTGACTTTTTGATATGATAGATACAGTAATTGGCAACATTTTAAAGATGACTCCACGTAAAGAAACTCCAATTGCCACCCGGCAAGCTGTTATCAATATGAGGGAAAACGGAATGCGTGGTACCGAAATTGTCATGGTAATTTAAACCAAATTTTGCTACTATAACATTTTAAACACTGATTCACATAAAATATCAAAAAATCAGCCAATTTGGTCAAGTCACAAAAAAGTTAAACCCGAAAAAACATTTGTGACAAAACTTTTGTCAGATAGTGTATATACAGATTCCTGTAGCACATCAAATAAAAAAATAGTTTTCTTAATTTTACGCATGTTTTACAACTTTCACGTGTACTTTGCACACATATTTTTACGTCAGATTATCACATTTTATTCAACTCTCTAATAATAAGAAAATCATCACAAAATATTATTTATGATCAAGTTTTCTGAGCTCCTTTAATTAGTAGTCTACAGTATTTTTTATTTTCCTAGAAGACGCTATCTATAACAAACACCAGTTGGCACCATAAACGGGCGTTAAGCCGTTTGTTGTGAATTGATGTCAACGGAACTTCATTGGAGTTGCAGCGGCAAATACTAGGATATTAGGATACTAGAATACCCGTAGAAGTAGAATATTAGTAATAGAATCGAACAAGTCGTTTATCAACAACGTGACAATCAGATTGAACAGCAATACAGTCAGTCATGGGGCTCAACGAAAAACATTCGAAGTCGGAGACAACGTCTATGCACACCAATGCGAGCAAAACTTTGTGAGTGAGCTCGTCTTGAAAAACAACATTGCAGGCCTCTTATATGGCAGTGAAAGGCAGGCAGCTTTTCAGAATGCTGAAAAAGGTATACAGATATTGTCCTTTCAGAGATCGGTGTCTAATGGAAGAGGAAAAATTTAGAATGAAGTGAGGTTCTCGTTTGGACGGCCATCTTCTCATCAATATATGTTGTCTCAAAAAAATGGGAATCCCACATTGAAGAGGAATAGACCGTCCATCCGAGACTATCATTTTCTCTTCTTTTTTTGCTCTTCCATTAGGTTCTGAAAAGGACTATAAATCGCAATAAAGTACAAACAGTACTACTGTTTCTACGACATTGATGTACTGATCTTAGCGGTCAAAAAGAAGCTCAAATAGGCAGGTCGCACTGCGGGATCGGCGCTTTTGAAAAACTCTTTCACAATGGGATTCCCGTTGCACGAAGGAAAGGTTGATCAAGAGATCTATGGTCACACCGCGTGAATAAGACATCCACCAAACGAACCGATGGAAGAATGAGGATCCTGGAGAGGAAAGACTTAGTAAACTATGGCGAAATAAAGTCGCAAATTCTTTGTGATTGGAACGGCCACACCATTCCGGGTGTTATTAAATCTAGGAAAATCGGAAATTGCTCCCGTCGGAAAATAAAATCCATTTCCGCAAAAGAAATCACGGATTATTACACCATAAACATTAAAATACTTCTTCAAACTTCAACGGATTAATTAATTAGAACAAATGAGGATGCGTAGCATACCTGGTAGAGGATTTGATTCACGAAAAATCTATGTTGGTTCGATTCCTTTGAGATCTTTGATATTTTAGTCTTTTTTTATAATGTAAAAATGAGAAAAAAAATCGAAATTTAAAATGAAATGGTGTAATAATCCGTGATTTTTGCAGATATGCATTTTATTTTCCGACGGGAGCAATTTCCGCTTTTCCTAGATTTAATAACATCCCACCATTCCACCCTTAGAAAGCAATGTCCGGCCATGTTGTGAATCCTAGTCCTCGGCCAATTTTTATTATTTTTTATAATTTTTTTATATCCTATAAAACGACTTAAAGGTAAGTATATTATAAAATATTGCTTTTATTTAATTGTTTTAGTATTTCGTAAGAATTAGAACCTTATGCCACGTTCTTATCAACAATGATGACCAAGAAATCAAAGTGCTGTTCGACATAACTTCGAACGTAATTTTCTTTGAAAATCGTAATAATCTTTAAATTAAACTTGCAGATATTAATCTACTCATGAAGACGATTGGAATGATGCGAAAAAAAACGCAAATAAAACATGTTCTAGCAAAAGTTACACGGGTCGAATGAAAAATACTTACTTTATAGGTAAAAACAGGTATGAACTTACTTTGTTTCATTTTTTAAGCATAAAAATCGTATTTTAGGCTATGGGTAACCTATACAATGTCGGAAAAAAGATTTAACTGTTTCAGTATAGTATACGTCGCAGTTTATGCTCATGAAAAAAGGTAAAATTAATTTTCACAGAAAATCTATGAAATAATTAATTTAGAGGATAATGAGTTGCTTAATGAGTTGCTCCGTATTATAAGGAGTCTATAGATATGCAGATCATGTCAAATAGCATAGTGTGAA
Source organism: Caenorhabditis plicata (assembly GCA_963931815.1). Lineage (NCBI taxonomy): Eukaryota > Metazoa > Nematoda > Chromadorea > Rhabditida > Rhabditidae > Caenorhabditis > Caenorhabditis plicata. Next base: position 14,922,930 of record OZ007490.1, on the reverse strand, counting down.
GCTAAGAAATACCATAGGTCATCACCACAAATCCATGTCGAACATTGGAGAAGTACTAGTTCCATACTAAAAGTCATGTCGGAATGTATTGTTATACCACCACTACATACATTGCAAGGTTTAATTAACAAAGTTTTGCACATATTTAACCAGAACGACAAAAGCAGATGGTTTTCGAGGTTTCCATTCGGTAAAGAAAATGCTTGCGTTCGACCAGTGTTTGAATGTTTGCTTAATATGCTGAAATCGGCAACCCCAAATAAGATAGGCGACGATAAATGGGAGGATCTGGATACAGACATCCGAAATTTGCCACAATCCTGGAGAGCTGCTGGTCTTCCTGCCATTAACAAGCTTCATTTAATAGAAGCACATTTATCACAATTTATAAAGATGTATGGATCGTGGGGGCTCTATGGCGAGCAAGGCATTGAAGCTCTTCATAGAACATGCAATAACAAGTCAGCGAGATGCTTCGGGGTGAATAAAACTAAGAAGCTAGAAGTTTTTATGAAAGAGCCCCTTATGAGTTACTTCGGCACGAAGTTTGAGCAAGGATCAGGTGCATACAATATGGATGATGAGGATGGAGCAGGAATGAGAGATGAAAATAATAACGATACAGATGATGTTTTTATTGATGTTGTAAATTAAATTATCTTCTGTATATTTTTGTATTATATTTTTTTAATTTATTACGTCATCGTTTTACCGGTAATTTAAAATTATTTACGAGTACTTGTTATGTGTTATATTTGTTATCTTTTAATTTTAATAATAAGTAAATAATATTTCAATTAAAAATGTTTTAGCTAACTAAAATATAAAATACTATCTTATTATTGCAATTTGTTGCACCTATGCAAAATATATTTTGCACAGAATGTTTGTGGTCCGACATAGTAACCAAGCTGTCATTTCTATCATTAAAAATGTAAGTATATTTAAAAACATATATTAAAAATGCTCATAATAATACAGTAACAGAGATACAAAAACAAACAAAACAATAACTATATAACAAATTATAAATTCCTTGAACAGCTTGCATTTGTCTTCGTAATTATATTCCTTATGGATCCCAACGTTGGGTTATTCTTATAATCATCGTCTTCGTCCAATATCTTCTTAATTCCATAGTCAGTTTTCACTAAAATAATTTAAAATATAATAATAAATATACTAATATTCATACAGCTGTTCTTCCATTCCCAAATAGTACTAGGAATCGACACTCCTATTCCACTGTTATTTGCAATACTATTTTCTAATTCGTTTTTATCCGACGTCCTCATAACTGCTGTATCCCAGAAAGATGACCAAACTTTCCTGAAAAATGAAATCATGAAAAAATACCAACTCTTCACAACGTGTCCCATTTATCCGCAAATATGGATTGTTGTTTTCCTTCGACATCAGCATATGCGAATGGCATTTGAGAGCTTCTAGACCAGCCCATGCGCCACTTTTCTAAAAGTGATAATAAGTTTTCATCTTTCATTTTAAATATTTTCAAGTAATCAAGTAAGTAAGTAATCTTACTCTTCAATATCCTGACAAATCTGATTCCAAAACATTTAAACATAAAGCCATTTTCTGTAAATGTTGGAAATAATTCTCCATGTTGTGCAACGACATCAAGATCATCTTTGATCTAAACATTATATTTTTTTTTTACTTAGAAACCATAAAAGAAAGAACCGTCAACAATTCCGGTACTGAATACACTTCCGCGGCGGTTAGTGAAAACGGTATAACGTATTTTTCACTTCGATCCCACCCAACCTTGACTTTCTTTGAACCCAATTTCAAAGCTTTGCAAAACTTTTTCGCGGCTTCAAGTCGTTGTGAAAGGCTCAAATTCGACACATCATCTCCATTCAGGACAGCTGCATCGATTATCCTCAAAACCGTACTACTCCGGCTTTCAATAATTTTGTTATCCTCTTTAGTCATTTCTTTCAATTCTTCGACTAATATTATCGTATCCTTGGGGATTCGTACCAATAATTTATCCATGTTTTCAAATCGACCATGGCGATTAATAAATATTCCATCCTAAAAAGCCTATGAGAGAAAATAGCGGCAAAATAGAACCTGTGCAGCGATCAAGATCATCGGTGTTGATTTCGTCGCCAATCTCACATAACGATATTCTTCATATGTCATTGTCTTATCAGCCTTAGAGAGTAAGAAATTTTTTCTAAACTCAATGGGAGATTGCGCGAATTCATCAGATTTTAAAAACTTAAAAATTTAAATTACAAATGATTCATAAATTTTTCCTACCAAAGGCGACCATTCTCCCCAGATGGACAAAGCATTCAACGATTTCCCTATTTCTTCTTTTCCTCTCTTTCGTGTCCTGTTCGGTACATTCCAATACTTCAAGCACTCTTCTCGAAGATTTCCTTGATCCTTGTCAAACTGTCCCTGATTTTTAGAGAAACTCAAATACTTTTTTAGGTACAAAGTTTGGCGTCTCGCTAATTTATGATTGTGTGCGACTATGGCTTCGTAGAACTCGGTATCTTCCTTTAGCATTTCAAGTGGAATTATCGATTGAACATCATTGCTATCATTTCGATTTTTCAATTTGTCCATTGTATTATTAATCCTACGAATAGCATTTAATAAAGAATAATAACTGAGAAATATTAAACCTTTTAAAGTATTTTTTGATCACATCACTGTACTGACGCCTAAGACCATTACAGATTATATATCTTTCGGAATTTGCAGGGCGACTCGTATGCGGTTTATGAAGCGATACTTTGTCATAACAAATTCGCATCAAATATATTAATCCAACACTAAAAATTAATTATTTACGGTTACAATAATAGAAACAGAAATTTTAGTCAATTGAAAATATTGTCCAAACCCGATATGCAGGAACGTTGGTACACTAAACACATATCCACGCTAACTGGGTTGGTAATAAAATGCATACTTGGAAAATTTAGGGCCAGGCCGGGGCCAGAGATTTACGATTTTTTCGGCCCGCGGGCCGGCCCGGCCCTCAATGCCTCGGCCCTGGCCCGGCCCTCCGGCCCGGAAAATTTGGCAACATAATTTATTCAAACGAAATATGATTTTTATAAATATTTATTTTAGCATAAATTATCAGGAAATAAATCAAGAAATTGAGAGCACAGCTGATGGTGCTTTATCAGCATTTTCAGCTCATTACGACAACTACGTAAGCTTGAACATCGTATCTGAAAGGGTTGTCAATCCGCTAAATTGTCACCCTGCTGATTTTATGGAATCAGATATTAGTTTACTTGAAAATGTGCAAAAAAATAACTTCTTATGTAGAGTTAGGTATTAATTCGGATTTTGAGGTTAATATTTAAGTGTCGGTTCTCAAAAAATTGTAAGGTTATATCAATTTTCTAATTTTATGATATTTTAAAACATTGAATTTTTGTTTGAAATAATTTATTTGACAAATTTGACATTGAAGATCGGTCCTAAACTTCTCAAATATCTACTAATTCAGTTGAGGAACAAACGTACACACGATATTTTAAGAAACATATCAATAATTAAGAAAAAATGAAAAAAAAACTAAAATTTTGTTTTATTTTAGGGGCGGCCCCGGGTCGGCCCGTTTTAACCCGGCCCAGGGCCGCAAAATCGAAAATGCGGGCCGGCCTTTCCCAAGTATGATAAAATGAGCTTAGTAGACGTAGACGTTCTCAAAACCAACTTTTTGTGAAGATATTAATATTTTTACATAGATTAAGACAATTATAGTTAAATTGCCGTAAAAATGTTTTATAAAAAACGACGCAAAATTTTTCAGTCACGCTAAAAAAATCGGAAAAACATTATATCCAGATGAAAGGGTCTTAGTTATCTTAAAATTGTAAGATTAATTTGCTGTGGTAGCTGTTTTTTCAGCTACATACTGCAATGTCCTCAACTTGTTATTAAATTATTCTACATAAATGTTGCAACCTTTCTCTTCATATTCTGAAACGCGACCACCTTCGTTCACGTGAAAGTGTTTCGTGTACCAGTAACGGTTTGGCAAAAATATTCGATAACTTTAGTTCAACATACAATATTCTATCGTTTTTTTTTTCGTATTTGTAAAATTAATCATGAAAAATACGAATAAGAACAAAAAATACGAAAATATGATGGAAAAGAAAGTTGGAAAATTTTTAAAATTACAGCATAATGAGAAAAAATATTTTGACATATTAGTTTCTTTTCCAGTTCATCTTTCCCTCGCACAGATATTACAATATTACTGTTTTTGGTTCAATATTAATAATTGAATTTATATTACCTGAATGGAGTGAATATATCAAATAATTTGCAGAAAAAATTGCCACCTTCTTTTACTATACACAATGAAACAAGTAATTGGCAAAGATATAACCTTTTCGATAGAATTTCCTGAAAAACTAAATATAATACTTAACAAATATCAGTAAATGTCACCTGTATATTTTCTTGTCCATCTACACTGAAGCCACCATCAGCCATCATTAAATGAACTCCATTATTATTCGTTCCTTTCATCACAAATTCTTCCAAAGAGTCAATATTTTCCGGATCCATGACATCACCGTTTTTATGTACGCCATAAAAAGGCTCAAAATAATATGCAGACGACGCCGAGAACTTTCCTAACTTGAAGTCATCTTTTCCTGCTAATGTGAATCCAAAGCCCTTGGCATTATAGTATCCTTTTCGCCATAACATATATTCTGAAAATCCTCCTGGACCTGCGCAAACATCCGCAAAGTAGAACAGTTCTTTGTTACGATCGATATTGACTGCGCTTTTAGAATTCTCCAATGGATTCTTCTTCTAAAAATAAAGAATTTACAGATTGAACAAATTATGAATAAAATTACAAGGAATTCATCAGCATTTTCTTGAGAAAACATCATATCAAAGACTCTATCCAGGTTAGCGACTTTCATGGCTGCTCGGTTCTGGAAAAATGCGCTTCCAATAGTTTCATATGGATTCGCCCGAGTTCTTGCTTCTCTTAAATCTTTATCGGACATCATATCGAACACCTTAAGCTTGTTATTATTGCAAGTAATACAACTAATTAATATACGTCTTTAGATTTTATCATTTCTGTTAAGATTTCTTGATCACAAAACTCTGTCTCATCATCAATTATAAGTTTCTTAGGCTTTACATCTATCCAACGATCTATATTTGATTTCAAATCATTGCAGACATCTTCTCGGACTTGATCACTACATTCTGGAATCCATTCTACATATTCTTCAATTGTCTGTAACATTTAAAGTCCATATAGTTCTGAATATTCTGTACCTTCTCTTCGTTTGAATCATCCCAGTCTTCATTCAAATCCCTAGCAACTACTTTACCCATTTCACTACCAAAACCCGTTCGACCTTTTTGTGTCGAAAGAGCAACTGGTTCCGCGATACCTGAAAGGTGCGACACTAATATTAAAAGCACGAAGATTTCTTCTAACCCTGTGAATTTTTTCCTAATCCAGTTCCTTCTTTATAACCCATTCTCTCCATCATTCTCTCCGCGACGGATTTAGCCTTCGATTCTTGTGCCTCTCGTACAATGGCCTCCAAGTCTTCTTCCTCATCATCAATCTTAGGCCTTTTCGCGTTGCTCTAAATAGAAAATAATCCAAACCCATTTCAATTTATCGAACCATTTCATTTTCATACTCTTCATGAAATCCTTCATTCATATCACGTTTTCTAACATTTCTCAGGTATTCGTACGTGTTCGTGGAGTCCTAAAATTATTAACTCTGAGTTTTTACAATATTTTGGGTATACATTTCTAGAGACTTTATCCTCGTCGTCATCTGAATCGTGATACATATTGTAGGACTACAAAATATCCATGGTTGAATTTTAATTTTCAATACAAATTACATTTTAGTTTAAACTATTGTAATGATTGTTTTTACACGCCAATTTGAATAGTTTTTCTTTAGAGCACTAATAAAACCTATGAAATATAATAATAATAATCGATTTCAATTAACGAAACCAATAATTATTTTATAAATCATCTTATATCTTATTATGAAAACATTAAAATACTCTCTATAATATGTTAAATTGTGAAATTCAAATTGGCGTGTCATTGTGATATAGAAATTGTACAATATTTGGAGTAACTTAAAAAATAAACACGTCTTGTCGTCATATAAAATGTGACAGTGTATTGAACATTTACGAGACTTTTCGTATAATAAAATGTTATTTATTTATTTTTATTTTTTTAAATCTTTAATGCTAAACTTTAATTTAGGCACCTACCTTTTATTTACTTGTGAAGGGGAAACTTGTATTTATTTTTTATAATAGAAAAATAATTAATTTACCTGAATTAGAGAAACTATAAAATCATAATGTTGTTTCTATTGATAATTATGCCAACATAGAAAATATTAGAAATTACTGGGATACTCGTGATAATTAATCCCTACCAATACGCTGCACAAAAATATCAAATTAGTTCAATCCGAATGGCTATATAGTCTTTTTAAATTTAATAAATACTTTAGTTTTTGTCTTTATAGCAGGTTAGATTTTTTTAAAAATCAAAATTGATTATGTATAACATATATGCACAAATCGGGCATCATTTTCGGACGACTTCCATGTTTTACAGCGTTTTTCATTGTTTAAAAGGAGAATAAATTCAGTTAGCTAGCTGCAGTTAATATAATAATTTAGCGCTCGATTTACCCAATTTCGACCAATTTTTATGGTTTTAATGATTTTTCTAATAAACATTTCTTTTCTAATATTTATATGTTGAATATATATTTTAGGATGTCTGAAGCGGATGTATCAATGGAACGGCAAGAGTCGTCAGATGACGAATATCAGCCATCAGAAGCGACGATTCTATTTGCCGAAGAAGTGAACAAAGAGTTTAAAAGGGCGTTCCCATTGAAAGCAGAAACAGAAAAATTATTGGAGAAGCGCCGGAGAGAAACATTGAAACCATTAGTGTGCAAGAAGCTGAATTTTGACGAAACATTGTCTCCAATTGGTTGAGAATATCATTTTATTAAAAATTGAATTGTTGATTTTCAGCGATACAAGCTGATATGAAACGATCAACGATAGAGTTAAGCTCTATGAAATCAAGACTTGACGTAACTGAGCAAGAAGTGAAACGTTTAAAGGATTGTTTAGAGGTTTTTTGGGTTAAATTATTCTTGTTAATATATTATTTTTCAGAGAAAAAGCGACGATATTGAACGTCTTATATCTGAGAATGAAAAATTAAGAATGGAAAATGTTTCTCTTAAAACTGAATTTAATAATGAGAAGCTAGATCTTAAAAAAACTTCACTGGAGGTAAACCAATTTAATTTTTTCAAATTATTTTTCTTTAAACTTCCGTCTTGTTTTGAATTCGTATTTCACAACATATCTCTAATCTCGCGATATATATTGCTTTGTCCCTTTGTGAAATAAGTTTTAACGAATTCGGGATCTGACAATTAAATTTCATTAAAAAATAAACGGAATTCGTTATGAAAATTGAAGATTACGGAATTTTGCCCATCACTGAATTACTAAACTGTAATATATAATTTTCGTTTAAATATTTTTTCAGAATATGTCCAGTCTCGAAAATTGGAAAATAGTTGCGAATAAATACTACCTGTGGTATAACATGATTAATAATCAAATGGAATTGATTAAATCATATATGGAGAATGGCGGAAGATTTGATAATCAAGAAGAAGTTAATAATATAAATCGTTCGGCTATGCAGTATTTATTAGATAAAAAGGACAACACATTGTGTTCTGGTACAACAATTATATTTGAAAAATTAATTAGATAATTTTTAAGATGATCTCGATTCACTGGTCAGAGGTTCGCTTTTAGATGTTCCCATCATCGAGATTGACTGCTTGCCTCAGCAATCATTAGAGGATTGTCGTGTAGATGAAACGAATATGACATTGATTAATGCTCCAAATAGTATGTTTACTCATTATTGTTCATAGAAAACAATTTTGCAGCATCTGAAATGACCGTCCTAGACGATACCGCGATATCCAACGTTTCGAACTCAACGATATTCAATAACACATCTATTTTAACCGGTGGTGGAAGGGAACGTTCTATAATCGATTATGAGAAAGATGAAAAAATCCAGAGACTTTTGTTAGAGAACAGTATGCTGAAAGATCGCATTACCGCATCCAAGGGCAAAGTTGACAGGCTCATGCTGATGGAAGAGAAAAATCGAACGTTGGAACAGGAGAAAAATGTTCTCAAACAAAGATTGGATAGTTCATTTGTATGTTAAATAATAATTACCGATATAACACAAATTTGTTTTCAGAACGAGATTGAGACGATGCGTATTGGAACAGCTAGAAGTATTTTCACAGTCGATGATGAACTCACTGATTCAAATATCAGTGGAAAAGCCCTAAAAATGGTGGATCGGATGAATCGATTAGTTGCAGAGTAAATTAATTATTTACATTAGCTGAATGATTTTTGAAAATTTTTGTATAGGAATAGAAAAATGGAGAAAGAATATGAAGCGGCTACGTCGAAAATTACATCGTTGTCGATGAAAATTAACGATTAGTTAGTATCGCGTTTTAATGTCCGCAAATTTTTTCGATTCAGCGAACGCCGGAATAATCGACTTGAAGAAGTTTACTCGATGGAGGTCGGAAAGACATCCGAATTGCAAAAGTGAGGATAACTATTTCTTATTAATTTATATGTCATTCTAAAGGGAGTTGAATGAAGTTACGATCGTATTACAATCGAAAGATGAGAAGATAAGTGAGCTGAATCAGAAGCTGGATGAAGCATTAAGTGGGAAAACATCACAACAGCCTACCGACGCCGGTGATACTACTCAGATATTGCACATGAATCACAATCCACTGGAAAGTGCCCACAATGAGTTTCAAGCTGCTGAGAGTCGTAAACGGAAGCTGGATGACCTTGAAAGCACATTAACGGATGGTGATGTTAAGAAGAAACGCGATGAGCTTGTTAATGAAATGGAAGACCAGTTAAGAAGTTTGCAGCACGAGAAAAATGTTTTGGAAGAGGCATATGATTTGCATAAAGATTTGGCAAATAAGTTTAGGTAATGTTATTGATGAAATTAGTTTATTTTTATTGTATTTGTAGACAGGTTTGTCTGGCTTTAACGGGGCTACAAATTAAGTTGAAAGATCCTGATGAGGGAATCTGTACGGTTCAAAGTGAATACGAAGCGGGAACTGAACGTCAGTTTGTGTTTAAGGTATCAAACAAGATCAATTCTTAATAAATTTAAGAAGATTTAGTGTTTTTACGGAACGACAAGAATTGACATGCTTGATGTAAATTGCAGTTCATCGAATGATATATTGGAGACTTGGGAACCTTATATGAGGAAGTACATTGGAGAACGAAATTCAATACCTGCTTTTCTTGCTGCAGTGACACTGAAACTTGAACAGAATCGGGTATTTGACGAGACGATGTGTGAAAGAACCCACACGTTTAGTGTTCTTCAAGAAGACTAAATTTTTATATGTATAAATGATTGTTATTTAATTTTTCAAAGCGTTTATTGATTTAATTTTTTTGGTAACTGTAAAATAAAAAAAGAAAGTTATGTTATTCTTGTATAGTCTAAAATTTTGTGTTTAATTGTTAATTCAAAATAATATTATATGAAAGGGACCGTATATGATATATCAAGATTTTCGTTAACTGATTAGGTTTGTTCCATTGTCGAATAGTTTCAATTTCATTTAATCTTTATTGGTGTAAATTATCTTAATTTTATCTTTGATTTTTTAAAAATTACGCTAACCGATAATGAAATTTAAACAATTAAAATGTTCTTGTAAATTTCTACTTATAAAATGCGTGAAAAGTATTACGTCAATTTAGAAGTTTGCCTAAAAATTGGAAAATCTTATTATGCTACTAACCGCACTTTATTTCACCTATTACATGCAATTGGAATTTTACTATGCCATAACGAGTTTCTATTTCTGAATTATTCATGTAAATATAGGCTATAACTCATAGAATTTTCGAAAATGAGGAAACTATAGTTCTTAATATTAATTATTTCGTTTTCTAATAAGATTTACCCAAAAATTACTTTTGCTTTGTAAAGGGAACTGTGATAAGAATGAAATTTTGTCATATTGCATTAAATTGCGCAATAGTTTGTAATTATAAACTATTCCAATAGCTATTGCGCAAATATTAATACATTTTTAAAATTATTTTTCTATAATATTGTAATTTCTTACTTTGGACACTTTGTAACCCGACACCAGCGGAGAAGCGTTCTAACTCCTTCCATTCCGAACGGCTCTTCCTTCCCAACGCGTTGGCCAACGCAGACCAAGCCGTTTTTTTCTTTCGAGGATTCCAATACTTTTTCTTAGGGTCCGCGTAGTTGAGCTAAAATTTAATAAATTAATTCTAAGTTCAGTGGATCTTGAATTTTTTATGATGCTACAACTAGTTTGTATCTTTTTATTCTCATTCCATAATTGGGGTTTTCATTGACTTAAGGGAACTTATATATATATATATATATATAAACCACCATATATTTTAATTACAGATGGGAGGCTGGAAACTCGAAACGGGAAGGTTTTTCATGTTGATTGCATTCCCTGTTGGTGCATTCTGGATGTTTAATCAGCCATCAATTTTCAAGAATTTTGTATTATTGTCAAGAATTTCAAAAATCTATTTCCACTTTTAGATGAAAGGATATAAAATACCCGACAGTAGTGCTGGCGATAAAGCAATGTCTGATTTCAAGGAACAGTTGTTGGCAAATAAGCGTAAAGAGGAATATGAAAACTTTTTGCGTGAGCAAATGGCATTTGAAGAAGCCAAGAAAATCCGTGCTGCTCATGGAATTTAAGATTTAATGTTATGTTACTCTTAATTGTTTTATTGTATATATTAGGGATTACATAGAGTTGTTACTGATAAAATCGATTTATTCATAGTTTTTTTTTTAAATATTTTACTGAATTAGTTTATCTGTGAATACCGTTAATGATTATTGTTCTATTATATGATTACCCTTATAGATGGGAAAGAAACAAAAAGAGAACCTCGCCAAATTTGGTAAATATGATAATCACAAGATGGGAGGTATCGCTGGTAGAATGAACGCTCTTGCGGCGAAGAATGAACTTTCAGTGACTGATAAACTGAGACCTGGTAAGGATTAGAATGTAAATATGTTGATTACGGTATTACAGGCAGGCATGTTTGCTTGTGCCAGGCGAGAATTCATGAACTTGTTATGAATTGCCTTGGATGTGGTCGTATTGTATGTGCTCAAGAAGGAAGTGGTCCGTGCTTTGACTGTGGAACGTTAGTGTGTACAAGGGAAGAAAGAGAGGTATATTTTTTAAAAATATTCTTTAATTGAAAAAATTCATTTGTTTTTGCCATTTTCTTGATTTGTCCTCAAATTCTACCAATACCTTTTTCGCTGTTTAGAATGAATATGTGTAGTCGTGCGACTCATTTATGTAGTTTTTCGTTTTAAGGCACGGCGATTTACTTATACTTTGTTACTTTGTCATCGGAAAAATTCTTTATATTAAATTTTAACCAAGTGAAAACCTTAAAGAGTATTCAATGGTTCTTTTGGATAACTGGAAACTACAGCCTATATTTTAAACTATTGACACAAGATAATTTTTAACACAAGATAATATTGCGGTCTTAGTAAATATATTGAGTTATATATATATATATATATATATATATAGTCGTCGCCAAATGCGATTACCGCCGCAAAGTGTGGCGCACTTTTTTAAATATTTTTTTTCATTTAATTTTTATGATTTGTTATTATTTTCCACATTTATTCTACGATTGAAACAACATCTAAAACATATTCTTCAATTTATTTAAGCAAAAACAGTATAGAATGAGCCTAAACAAGAAAATAATCATGAAAATTAAATGAAAAAATAATATTTAAAAAGTGCGCCACAATTTGCAGCGGTAATCGAATTTGGCGACGACTATATATATATTCTGTAGATTATCAATCGAGGATCGAAAAAGAGTAAGGAGCTACTTGATCGTCTATCAACTGGAAAATCATATAAAGATGCAACTGAATTCCGAAATAAATTACTGGAAGCTGATGCTGATACGTAAGTGTTGTTGTGCACAATCATATTTCTGAACAATTTTTAGTGAACGGAGAACCAAGGTAAACGATTTGCAGAGCGATTATTCTAATATAGAAAGAAGCTCTTTTCTGAACGCGGAAGAGCGGGAGAAGCTCAGGAAACGTTACGAAGAACTGCGCGCTCACAGAGAAAAGGCAAGACGTCAATTTGTAGTAACCTTGGATGTGAAGGAAGGGGTTGTACGACAAGAACAAAACAAGACGTACACAGAAAATGATGTCTGTAATGATCCCGTTATAAATCAGATCCTGGATATGTGTGATGAAAAGTAGTTTGATACATATTGTGAAATAGAATTGCAGGGCGGACGATCGACGTAGAGCACAAGAAGTAGCGTATAACAATTCCATATCGGCACAGTGGTCTCCTAAAGGATTTGTACCGAGAGTTGGTTTGAAGGACGTGTACTTATTTAATAATGTCGATTTTAAAGTATTTGGATGAATGTGGCCAGAAGGTGTCGAAAACAGAATGCGACGACACTGCTATAGACGCTGAGAGCTTGATGATTGTGAGTGATGAAATTGCGGCGCAAATGACAGAAGAGAAAGGAATCACAATTGCTGTACCACAACCAGATGCTGCGTTTTTGGTGCACGGGTTGATTCGGTATTACAGATGGCCAGATGACGTTATGATCAAGGGACCAGTTTTTATCGCTGCAAAAGTTGAACAGACAAACGAGTCCAATATAATGAAATTTGCTAAAAATTATACGAACGGTTCGAGCTGTTATTAGTAAGATTATAACCATTTTATTTTAGAATCACTTAAGATAAACGACCTTGATTTTTCCGAAGCAGCAGTTTTGGGTAGAGCGTTTTTAGAAGACACAATGATGCTAGACGATTTCTATGAGAAGGTTGGAAGTGTTTACCAATGAATTTATGAAACTATTTTTAAGTACGGATCAAAGTCAAAAATAGCCGGTGATGGGGAATATGTTCTTTGCTTTAATGCATTTGAACCGTTTGTATCATCTGTCCCTCATGTACCAGAAGGCGATATGTATGAGCTTGATAGGCAGTTGAAGAAAAGTTTAACAAGATAATTTTATATATAGAATGATGGTAATAAATTATTTGGCTTGGGAAATTTTAAATTTTTGTTGGTTATTGTTGAATAGATTGGTTTCTAAAACGGTCGATATTGATCTATTTCTGATTTTAGTTTTTTTTCGTTGTCAAAAATATGTTTTAATGCTTTAGCAAGTTTGGAAGAAATTGTTTTTTCTTTCTTATTTGATATGAAAACATGGATTTATTTTAGATTTCATATTGTGTTAAAAGCATAGAATTTGTATTGTTTTCACCTAATATTCACTCTTTTCCTTTTCTATGTTGATTTTCAATGAGAGAATTGGTTATTAGAGCCTATATTGATCTGTTAGAAGTTGTAAGTATTCAAAAGGTGGATTCAATATGCTCATTGATATTCGAAAGTACGCCATTTGGTGCGGTAAGAATTGTCCAATTCAATGTTTTGAATGGTGAAATGATCGGCGTACTATATTAGGAAATTGGTAAAATTTCAATATTTGCCTTGCTGTTAGAAATTTCAGAATTATAATCTTTTGTATATTGTCTAGTTTAATTAAAGTATTGTAAATATAATAGTTGAATGGAAAATTGGTCAATTTATACTATGTTAATGTCTAATTTTAATAAGTTATAAAGTTTATAAACGGGTTTAAATTTTCGGAATACTTTATTAATTTAGGAAAAATTTTAAAATTGGAAGAAATAATAATATTCTCTATGTTGATATCCTTGCATAATCATACGCGTACGTTTTTACGAAACTTGGTCGCCTTCAGAACTCTCTTCTTTAAATACACATTAATTATTTAACGCATTGACACCAGAGATGGCTGGATTAACAGTTTTTGAATTTCGGAATTCGGAATTGAAAAATGGCTGGAAACCGGAATTCCGCCCCTATCTGGTGCACCACGTTAACACCAGTTGGTGTTAACGTTTATATGAAAAGTGAATTTTCGAAATTCGGAAATATAAAATTTCGGAATCCGGAATAACATGTAAAATACGGAAGTCGGAATGGGAAAATGGACGGAATCCGGAATTCAACCCCTCTCTTATTAAAACTTAATACTGGATATTTAGAGAATTCTTATTGGTAAACAAGATTCTAGAGCATTAAATAAGAAGATCTGTTACAACCATGGATACGACATGCGCAAAGAAGACACAGACGCGAGCATAGACTGGAACAGGATCTCTTGGGGTCCGGTCTCGTTATATTTTACTAATAAATGTTATTATTAGATTGAATGCTATCGAACCAGTCATGGTAAGCCCTCATGCTGGTTTTAAGTAGTTTACATGCGTCTCAACTCCTAACAATTCTCTTCGGTTCGCCTTAATATAAGGATAGTAGGGGTTAAGCCGTAAAATGTAACGGATCTATTAACGATTGCGGATGTCGTGCATGTGACGTACGTTGCTGAATGACCTATTCCATGTCAGTTTATTGCCTATGAATAATGTTCCATTAAAACAATCGTGATTAAATATTCATCTTAACGATCTTTAAAAAATAAATATCAGCTACCGTTACTAAAGCGAAACAAGCCAAATGAAAATAACGATTTTCCGACTTTTGAGCATGTCTGAAAATTTTTTCCTCTGAAAAATCTTTCACGACAAATTTAACTAAAAAAACACTTTTCAGAGAGCTAGATTTGATCAAAATTTCAATGATTGTTGCTCGTATTCTGCTCTTTTTAATCCATTCCGACCATTGCTGTATGTTACATTCCGAAATCAGTGATAATATCCCAGGTTATATATATATATATATATATATTATCTGTTAAATTTATCATTGATTTTTTAAAATATTTAAAATGATTTTCTATTACTATCAATTAGTTATAAAAATTTCCGTTTTTTAATTCGGAAATGTTGTTTTTACAGGTTCGTTACGAACATACGATGCAAAATTTTTAAAAAATAAAAGGGGCGGGTTAATTTGGCTGTGAGGTTTTATTCATTTATTGCGATTGTTCAGATTATTGGAGTCTTGACATAGTTTTGACCATTCAAGGTCGGCACTCCATTCGCTCATTAAATCGATGTTGTTTTTGTTGTTTTCTGAAAGTTATCAGACCATGATTACTTACTTATTTATCTTATCTTTATTGTTCTCTTGCAAATTACAATCAGAACACTGAACTTTTTGATAATTAAAGATTATATACAATTTTATTTCAAAGTTTTATTTAGACACTCCTAGTTTATTAATTTTATTTTTTCAAGATTTCAGAAATGGTTTCGAATGTTCCTTCGGTTCAATTGAGCAGTGGCAAGGCTATGCCAATGTTCGGACTCGGCACATGGCAGAGTAAGCCGGGTGAGGTCGGAAAGGCTATCCGATGGGCGCTTGATGCTGGATATCGATCATTTGATTGCGCATTTGCCTACCAGAATCAGAAGGAGATTGGAGAGGTTCTTAAGGAGGTATTTGATGCTGGAAAAATTAAGGTGAATCGGCTTGTATTAGGAGTGATGATTTTCCAGTTTTGCAGAGAGAGGATCTGTTCATTACGTCAAAGGTGTGGAACACATTTCATTCCTATGGTCAAGCTAAAAAGAATATTGAAACAATTTTGGAAGAACTTCAACTTGATTACATTGACTTGATGCTTATCCACTGGCCGCAGGGATACGAGGAAGGTGGTGAGATATTCCCGAAGGGTGATAATGACAAGATGAGATATTCGAATGAGGACTACTTGGATACGTGGAAGGCCTTGGAAGAGGCTTACAATTCTGGGAAATGCAGCTCGATTGGAATTTCCAACTTCAACCATAAGCAAATCGAAAGATTGTGGAACGCGGCTAGCGTGAAGCCAGCTGTTCTTCAAATTGAGATGCATCCATTCTTGTCGCAGGAAAAATTGCGCAAATTCTGTGCCGCAAAGAACATTGCTATCACTGCATACAGCCCACTTGGTAATCCAGGATCGGCGTTCTTTAGAAAGTCGGGAGACCCTGATGTACTTCAGAATGAGACGATTGCCGAGATTGCCAAGAAACATAACAAGGTAGACTGATATTATTGACATTTAATTATTATTATTATCGTAGACGAGCGCCCAAGTTACTCTTCGTTGGTTCATCGAGCATGGTGTTATAATTATTCCGAAATCGACTTCCGAAGGTAATTTTAGATTTTACAACAAATTTTGCTTTTTTTGTTCTCGCATGCTTCTATTGCTTTCCAGAAAGAATCAAACAGAACCTTGACATATTTGATTTTAAACTCGATGAGGACGAATTGAAGAAGATTGATGGTCTCAACCGGGGCTGGCGGTTGATTGATCCGATCAATCGAGATGGAGATCATCCATTCTACCCATTTAATGAAGATTTTTAATATTTGTTTTCAATGTTGTTGCATGCTCTAATCTAGTCAATGTTTATATGTTTATGTATAAATGAGATTGATATTTGTTTTTATTTTTCAGAAAGAATCAAGCAGAACTTTAACATCTTTGATTTCAATTTAACTGCCGAAGAAGTAAAGGCAATAGATGGTCTGAACAAGAATTGGCGGCTGGTCGATTTGACATTCAGAGAGTCCGATCACCCACATTTCCCATTCAACGAGGAGTTTTAAATTGTTTCTTTTTTTTAATTTGTTGAATGCATGAACTGGGAAATAAAGTATATTTATTTTAAAGAGTTTGTGAACCACTTTTTTGTTTTGGAAACTGTTTTATTCTAATTTTTCTTTCTTATTCAGTGAAGTTTTTGGAATGCAAGATGAACTTGATAATTTATTAATATTTAAATCAGTATCTAAACTTTTCACGTTTTAAATAAAGAAAACTTTACTTTTAATTTTGTAATTTTAATATTAAATTATATCGCTTTATTTCCTTATTTTTTGTTATATTTCGTCGAAATTTATAGTTCACGTCCGATTGGTTATTTTTATTTTTTATGAAATGAAAATTAGAATTATCAATTTCTCACAATTTGATAATAAAAACCCGATTTTATTACTGAAGAATTATATATGGGAATCTTTACTGAGCTCCCAGTTTAACCGTCAAATTTGGCGTGTTTTGGGAAAACATATTCGGCTTCCGCAACGCTTGATTTGAAATTACTGTCGAACAAAATGAATTCGAACGACTACTACGGAATCCTTACCGTTAATTCATCGCATTTCATCGACGATTGCGGGAGCAGGTAATTTCCAGGATTGATCAGTCGGCGTGTCTTTGAATCTCATGGAGAATTTATGATTGATGTTCGCACGAAGGGACGACAATTCAACTCTATTGTGCAGATCAAAGAGAAAACCTTTTGCAATGGTCCCGAATCTGATAAAATTACAAAATCCATTATATGAATTAATTAATGAAAATGGGGCCACGACCAAAATATCATACTTGGGAAAGACCGGTCCTAAAATAAAACAACGTGTAACGCTACTTAATTAGTATCAGAATTTATTTTCTGCACTTGTTCAAATAGACTCTTATCTGATTCCACCAAATCAGAAGGGTAACGATTTAGTGGATTGACAACCCTTTCAGATACGAAGCTCAAGCTGTGACTAACGTACCTTACATAGTTGTCAATTTTTGAAAATGCTGATAAAGCACCATCAGCTGGTATCGGTGGCCTCTTCAACGCTTTCTCATCACATCCAAATTCAGTAACTTTAAAATATTCTTACTAGGGAGGTCATTTTTGGATCCAAATGGTTTCGGGCTGATACTTTGCAGGGTGATAGGTGAGAAAATTTTATTAGTGCACACAAAAAATTGTCCTGCACTGGGGGGTTTAAGTGGGTTAAAAAAAGGTTCAAAGTTACCAACATCAAAATTCCTGTAGAAAACAGTAAAAAACCATCAAATTTTGCTGTCGACAATTTATTCAATTATAACGAAGGCAGCGGCAAGCATCGGTGGTCAAGTGGTTAAGCGGTTCGTCATTCAACAAAAAGGTATCAAGTTCAATTCCTCACGTCGGCATTTAATTTATTTAATTTGTTCATTTCGATTCACAAATTTATTGAAAAAATTTACGTTTTTTTCGGTCTTTTGGACTTATGATGATAACATCCAAAAAAAAAGTTAAAATTCTTTAAAATTTCATTTTAAGAGACTGAATAGTGTATTTACCAAAAAATTACATTTATTTGGCCCTCTGGACTATCCGCTGTTTGATGACTGGAATGGCCTGGAGGGGGGTTCGCATGTGTTTTCATAACAATTTCGTACAAAATCAGTGCAGTTATCGATACGGTGACATATCGGCACAGCTATCCAACAGATTCCTAACAATTTTTAGCAACTTTTCGAAAACTCACAAACCGTCCAAACATCAACCCTAACCCTTGGACCTGACATTGGCTTGGACGCTGACAACCCAAATTTTTTTTAAATTTTTAAATTTCATTTTAAGAGTCTGGATAGCATTGTAGTAAGCGATTTAAATTGTCCATGTGACTCTGCACATCCTTCGTGGCGATACATGTGACTGTGTCGCGCAGGAAAGGTGCACCTGCTCGGACGATGTGTGTTTTTTTCGTGAAGTTTCTGTAAACTGTTAGAACTCTGTTCAATTATGTTGATTACCGCACTGATCAGCACTGATATTGTTCAAATAGTTATGAAAAGACACGCAAACCCGCCTCCAGGCCATTCCAGTCATCAAACAGCGGAAAGTCCAGAGGGCCAAAAATGTAATTAATTAAACGTAAATTTTTTCAATAAATTTGTGAATCGAAAAATGAAATTTTTTCAATAAATTTGTGAATCGAAATGAACAAATGAAATAAATTAAATGTCGACGTGAGGAATTGAACTTGATACCTTTTTGTTGAATGACGAAACGCTTACCCACTTGACCACCGATGCTACTGCCGTTTCTTCGTTATGATTGAATAAATTGTCGACAGCAAAATTTGATGGTTTTTTACTATTTTCTACAGGAATTTTGAGATTGGTAACTTTGGACCTTTTTTTAACCCACTTAAACCCCCCAGTGCAGGACAATTTTTTGTGTGCACTAATAAAATTTTCTCAGCTATCACCCTGCAAAATTTCAGCCCGAAACCTTTTGGATCCAAAAATGACCTCCCTAGTTAGCTATTTCCGCGCCACTTTTCCCTCTGCATGGCGAAAACACTCACGTGAAAAGTATTTTATAATAAGATGTGCTACTGATCAGTAGAAATGTATTTCGTAATAAAAGGCGCACTGGCGTCCTGAGCAGGTTTTATTAACTCGTATAAAAGCTAACGCACTTCGGTCAAACGACGATTCCACCCTTCGTAGTAGTTATTTTGTCTGCGCATTTCAAGTAATTTTTAATTATGTTTTAATAACACTAATGTATATTTTAGTATTTAAACTTGTTTATCATCAAGTTATTATTATCATCATCCTTAATTTATCTACTGATATTTTATGTTAAAATAAAGACTTTAAAGATTACGTTTTGTTTAAATAAAGGATGTTGCCACCTTTTCCGGATCGGAGGGAAAAAAATTTTCCCCACTATGGAAAATATTAACTTTATTTTACGATTACTTTTTCCGAATTATCACGTAGATGTTTTGGAGATTTAGGATTTGTTTTTTTATAATATTAGACCTAGAAATTTATTTCCGCGTTTTTTTTGTTTTTGATATTTGTCAAAAAAAATTTTATATAACGAATTTTATGTTATGCGTAAAAAAACGCGTAAATTAATTTCTAAACCTAATACAAGACCTTTACGTTCTCCGTTTGAATTTGATGGTCTATGGATTGTTTGTCTTGAAATAACCAGAATCGGCTTAAAATTTATCTCAAATTTACCCGTACCCGCGAAACTTAGTAATTAAAAATCTACATTTTAGGGTTTCATGCGTTAAACTTTTATCGTTTAAACCTTTTATCAAATGGTCCAGCAAATCCCAAGTTCTCACTTTATAACAATATAAATAATCACTCTACACTTAAATTGTTACAACTATAATTAATAACAACGAAATCCTTTGCTACACCTAGACAAAAATAAATCACCTTGAACGCACACAAAAAAATACCAAAAATAAGTATATGTTCACCGTAAAACTAATGCCTAAATTTAATAAATAAAAACTGATTTGAAATAACTGTAAATATAAAATATAAAACAGTTCACAACCAAGATCAAGTCAGTTTATTTCAACAATTTTTTATTCATTCAATTTGCTGCTTGTGATGGAGTTCTCCTTACTCTCTTCACCTCGTCACTACAAAACGATTTCATAAACATTTCTAGGAAGCAAGGTTCTCTGAAAAAATGACATTCTTAGTAACACACGATAGCTAGCGTGGATTAACTGTCTTGGTTCTTGTGTGATGCGAATCTTCTTTGGGCTCTTCTTCGCCGACAATGGCTTCATCTGTCCAACCTTATTCGACTCGGCTTGTGTGCATGGTTGCATGCCTGCAATATTTGTTGTAAATTACATTTCTATGCTGAAGTCTGCACCTGCATCCAAGTATTGTTTCAAGACCGGCGTCATATACTTTGCTTGGAGGGCGTAGCCAGTAGATTCCACGAGAGACGCGCGACCTGGGAGATCGATCAAAATCTTTTCTGCGCAAAACTCAGAATCATCCGGAATTAATCTTAAACTTCTGACAATGTTGTGTTGCTTGTCTGGAATTGTTCCCTCAAGCCAGCTCTTTATGATCTTTCTTCAAAAGTTTGTTGCTAAAAGGCCCTTAGAATGTGCAAACTTACCGGTTATATGGGTAAATCGCACGAGCCATTATGACAATATCCACCTCATTAACTTTTTCACTAGTATTCGACGAATTCTTTTCAAATCCGATCACAAGATAACTCGTTGACACGAGTACACATTCGGTACGTTCGATGCGAACAGTCGGATCCTTGACGAATATCTTCACCGCTATGTCGTTGATAGTTGGATTGCGCAGAACAATCTCGTGTTTTGACACGCAGTTCTCTCTTACAAACACTTTTATCGCCATTTCAAGTAGATTGGTTGCGCTGAGATACTAACGAGCACAAAAGTTGGAAATAGAATCACAACCAATAGTTCTAACAGAGCACAAGTCGTTTTCCAACTTGTAAAAGTTTTAAAATGGTTCAGCGATGAATGTCAAATAAATGGTTAGATCACGTAGCATAATATCACATTATCCTACCTTTTGAATTTAAATTTACGTAATATTACATGTTATATTAAATTGCGTCTGGAGTTGCATACTTTCAGATAGAACATCTATAATATATCTAATTATATTAGGTCTAGTAATTAATTTCCGCGTTTGTTTGTTGTTGATATTTTTTCAAACTAAAATTATCTTTATATAACGAAAATGTTATAATGTTCTTTGTATTATCAGCTTTCTACTTATATATAACTTTCTTCACGTACTTTAGAAAATATCATTATTTTGGGTTCAGAATATGTGTTTGTGCCAGGAAAACGTAATTTGTGGGAAGTTCTTCTTTTCCTTTTCCAACTGAAGAAGAAAACCACTGATACGCACCAAATGCTTGCCCAAGCTTACGGCAATGCTGCACCGGTCAAGAATGGTTTCAGGGTTTCAAATTGAGAGATTTTGACGTCAATGACAAAGACCGATCAGGGAAGCCAAAGAGTTTGAAGACGAAGTATTTCAGGCTTTGTTGGATTCTCGCGAGTAACTCGCGACATCTCCTCGGCGTCACGCAAAAAACAATTTCTCATCGATTGAAAGCAATGGGAAAGATTCAAAAGAAATGAAATGGATGTCCTATATGCGCTCTCCGTTCGCAACAAAGAACAGAGAAAAACAACTTCACAAATCTTGTTGGACAGATTTCAAAGAAAGTATTTTTACACCGCATCATAACTGGTTATGGAAAGTGGGTGTACTACGATTATCCGAAGCGATGAAAATCGTGGGTTAGTCTGTACTCTGAACTGCTCCAACCTGGCGAAACAATCACTGCGCATCGCTATAAACATCAACTAGTGCAGTTGCGGCATGAAATCCCAGTAAAAAGACCAGAATGGCACTAAAATGTCATATTGCTTCATGACCACACAAGGCCGCATTTAGCTGTTAAGGAGACGCTGAAAGAGTTCAAATGGGAAGTCTTACCACATCCGCCGTACTCTCCAGACATTGTCCCGACGGATTATCATCTTTTCCGGTCAATGGCTCATGGTCCGCGGCCAAACCAGAAAATTTCTATAATGATGGGTTGCCCAAACTCTGAGAAAATGTTTTTATTAATGACGGAAATTATTTTGAATAAAAGTTTTGTTTAAGTTTGTCCAGCTTTATATGAGTAAAAAACGCGGAAATTAATTTCTAGACCTAATAGTTTAAAAAAATTTTTAACTTTCATTGAATTGCGGGGCAGAATTGAAAAATGTAAACAATTATTTCTCTAAAAAATTTATTTAATATATTTACTGATACACGCCAATCACTTCAGTCCAAGATTGGTCCCAAAAATTATTTGGAAGCTTGCCAAAAATAACGCATGCCCATTTGCAAAACAAATGTGCCTTGATTTTTTAATTTTTTCAGGCAATATTTTATTTAATATTATTGATATTAAGTCATGGAAACACTGCAACAGAGGTTAGTCATACATTAATAAGTTTATTGATATGCATAATATTTAAATTTAATGAAAATAACCAATTATTAGCCGTTTCTGCCATTGTATACGCTTTTGATACTTTCCAGATGATATTAAAATAGTTTCCAAGGGTTTTGTGGCATATAATATCATTTTTCTGAAATCCAATACAAAATTATATGTAATGTTTGTCAATCACCCTTAGCAGACCTACTTAAAATGAACTAAAACGCTTTTAAGGGCTGATCGGCAAAAAAATTACAAGTTTTAGCAAAATATTTCCAATATTTTTTATGTGAACTTGATATGTCATATACATCATTAGAAAGCCCATTGCATGCTGATTCTAATGATATATAATTCGTTTAATAATATCGAAAATATAATATTAAATTTTGATAATTTGTAAAATCACGAAAATCAATGTTGCTCGTTTCAGGGGAAGTCAGTCGCAAACGTCCGTGGTGGCCAATTGAAAATGTCAATTTTAAGAGATTCAAATACGTTTTACTAAGACTTACGTGTCTTTTAAGATAGTTTTGGAGCCGGTTGTGATTATTTTAACTCAAATAGTCTAAATATTATCAAATTGAATGGGTAAATGAAGGTGTAGATTCTACTCCGTAGAAAACTGTAGAATAATAAATGTGAAAGCGATTGTAGTAGAGCGGGTGGCGTGATGATGTATTTTCCACTTTAATCTAGCCATTCTCTACGTGTAAATTGTAAGATATTTATCACGTAGTCTTGTTACCACCCAAACCGTATAATAAACTTTAAAGATTCTTTAAATATTAAATTTGAGTGACTATTTTGAACTCTTATTTATAAGAAAGCACTTGTCGTGCACAAATATCTAAAAATGTAAAGGAATTTACAGGTACTGTCGTTTCCTGTGTCCATCGCGACCAGGGATGTCACCATGCCACGATGTTGATCTACACCTTCACCAATCTACTTCCAGAATTCCAATCAAGAGGCAACAGCGAGCAGAAGAAAGGCATAAATCAGTGAATATAAGGGTTGCACGGAATTCCATCCTCCATTTTCCGTTTTCCGTCGTCCGTTTGAAAATACTGATTTTCGTGAAACCCCGGTCTGTATTTAAAATGTGCAATGTCACGGTTCCGAGAGAAACCAATCCGATGGGGGTCATCTTGCGAGTTTCCACACACTTTTTCTTCTTTACTTGATTACTTGATTACTTGATAGTCGGTCGTCATTCCAAGTGCGTCGAGATGCGGACCAGCTCTCTCTAGAGTGTTCGGCTTCGTCTTTCAAGTATCGGCCAATGTGCAACCCAAATGAGCAGTTTTCTCGTAACTAAATATCAATGGAAATCGAGCCATCGTGCTTGGCGTGAATGTATATTATGTCGAAGGGTCATTTGAAGACGTTTATTCAAGATAATGAGATGATCATGAGATTAATGAGATGAGCACCAAGTTTAGAGCAAGGCCGGAACGATTTTTTCTTTTGCTGGAGTGTGAGGAAGTAGAAGATTGCATTTGTAGCATGCTAAATATGGAGTCCTTAGTAGAATGTGTACGATCATCGTCTTTGATTTCTAGTCCGTGATTTCTAGCCGTTGATTTAGACGCCGGCTTATTTCTTCTGAGGAACTTCCAATTAGCACCAGGTCGTCAGCGAATTCGAATTGTTTCAAAAACGTTCCATTAACACATATATTTTCAGCTTCTCCCACACTCTCCTTGTCGGATTCATCGAGAATCATTTGGAGAGCAAATGCGAATAGAAATGGGGACGTCGAGTCAACTTGACTCACCAATCTCTTAAAGGAATATTGACTGTTGTTCTGAAAAAAGAAGCCGAAAATCGATTAGAGCTAATTCCAGAGGAAACTTAAATCCATTTTTCAATGAACTTTCGAACAGAATGGATATTGTCGATGATCTTCTAGACCATCCTTCCTCTTTCGTAGGAGATTCACTTTGGCGATTTTCCAATCTTCTGATATTCTTCTTCCCGTCAAAATCATGTTCAATGGGCGCATGCGAAGGCAAATATTAGATACACGCTCTACTAGCAGCAAAAAATCTAAATTCTATTTCCAGTAGTTTAATCTTAACGAAATTCCATCCTTCCATCTTCCATCTTCTGTTTTCCGTTTTCCGTCGTTTTTTGAGTTCAATTTCCGTTTTCCGTCGTCCATTTGAAAAAAATAATTTCCATTTCCGTTTTCCATCGTCCGTTTGAAAAAAAATTTCCATTTCCATTTCCGTTTTCCGTTGTCTGTTTGAAAAAAATCGGTAAAAAAATCAACCCTGGTGAATATATTACCATTGAAATAAACCATTTACACTCTTGCTGTTCATTACAACCTCAACAGGTACATTACCTCAAAATAGATCTCATTTCGTTGAAACAAGCGTCAACATATTTTAGTAATTTTGTTAAAGTGAATATCGCTATAAATATCAACAACAGGAGAGCCAAATATCGAGGATCCTTTTTTCATTGGTTTCGTCTGATCTTGACATGCTTCCAAGATTTATTTACAAAGGACCAAAAGGGTGTCGTTTCTCACGAGAAGAATAGAATAGAAATTTTGAAGTTAAGAGTTTATTCTATGTCAAATATACAATCAAAAAACCCTGCGTTGTATTACAACAAGCTCAAAAAATACAAACATACAAAAAATAAATAAATAAAACAATGGCACCGGGATGATAACCGGGACAGGGAAATAAAAAAGAAAACATAAGACACTAACAGATTAGCTTACACAATATAAATTCTTAAACATTTCAAATCAGAAAATGCTCAATCACACGGAGATCCAACAAACAATTCATAGAGTAGAGCGGAGAATACAAAACCAGTCCATTTGTGCACAACAATAATAAAAATAAAACGATTCAATGAAAACATTATATATTCTAGTACCTGAGCTGAGAGATAAGTAAACCATTACCGCCGCTGCTCTATGACATGCTAGCTATTTCGTATTTCTGTCGCCGGATGATCAGCAAAACAATCAATGTTGTGAGCACAATGCAAGCCTAAATATATTCTTGTATTCGCATGGTGGCATGAAAGTAGCTTACCAGTGTTAAAATAAGTGTTACAATCAAAAGTGTTTGGAAGTTGGCACAGACTTGCTCACTTTCAATACCATGGGCTTCACTAATGATCTCATGTACTTCGTCCTGCGGGCTCACAGTGCAATTTGGTGCAGCAATGTTATCTAAATAGTTTTTTTACAATTAATTTCTGGTTTTAATTTCTTGAATGTTAGTGAAAAAGTTAGTGAGGTTGATATTGTCATAATGGCTCGTACTATTTACCCATATAACCGGTAAGTTTGCACATTCTTTTTGAGGAAAGATCATAAAGAGCTGGCTTGAGGGAACAATTCCAGACAAGCAGCACAACATTGTCAGAAGTTTAAGATTAATTCCGGATGATTCTGAGTTTTGCGCAGAAAAGATTTTGATCGATCTCCCAGGTCGCGCGTCTCTCGTGGAATATACTGGCTACGCCCTCCAAGCAAAGTATATGACGCCGGTCTTGAAACAATACTTGGATGCATGTGCAGACGCTAGCATAGAAATTTACGAAAAAAATTTTTTTTTACAAAAAAATTAATTTATCATTCACACAAACTGAGTCAAATAAGGTTGGACAGATCGGCGAAGAAAGAGCCCAAAGAAGATTTGTATCACACAAGAACCAAGACAGGTAATCCAGGCTAACCATCGTGTGGTGCAAAGAATGTCAGTTATTCAGATTTACAATAAATATTGCAGTCATGCAACAAACTGATTCGGGGGGGGGGGGCACGCCAAAATGCACGCCAATAGTTGTTGTGTTGGATAAATAAAATGTTGAATATGTTGGATTAATAAAATGTTGAATTACAGTAACCCATGTTAACATACTGTTTAGATTATTTGTGACCCTTAAGTATGTATCAAAAATATACCGCTAAAAAAAATATCGGCGGGTTAACTCAATTGGGTGGTCTAAAATGAATCAAGGTGGAAGAATGAAAGAGAAGAAAGCAAAGAAGATTCGAATTAGAAAAGAGCCAAAAGGTCTTCATCAAAAAGAGGGCAAACTCTAAATTGACTTGAAAGAACTGGAAGACGTGGAATGCATAATATGATTCGGCTCATCTGAATTTCTGGAAATATTTAATCCACTGTTTGTTTTGATTTGCGATGACAAAATTCAATTTGAGTACGCTTCCTACTCTCGTCAAATGTCTTACTGTATGAGGCATTCGGCAAGGATATGTGCCTATTTTTATTTAAGAAACACTTTTCCATTAATTTTTAGGTTGCATCTCTTTAAGAAATCAATTTCAATATTTTGTTCATTAGCATTTTTTCAGAGAAAATTTTCTTAACGAATACTATTATCAAAATCTAAGAAATTGACAATTCCAATTTTCTTTTCATAAAAATAAAAGTAATAAATCTGATTTGATCTAGGAATTTTGAAGAAAAAAAAAATTATTAACACAAATTGAATATTTGTTTCATGATCTCTTTGAGACCATTGAAAATAATTCAAAAATTTTGAAATTGAGTTTTCAATTTCTTATAATTTGATAATAGAATTCTAATTTGTTCTAATACTTACTTAGGATACTTAGGAATATGTAAGTATTAGAACAGATGGAAAACCAACAGTACATGAGAAATCGACCTCACTCTGAATTAAAATAAGAGCAGATTCTTTTCAAATTCACACGAACTGGTATGGTATCGAAATGAGCACAGTAGACGTGCTCAAGTTTAACTTTTTTGGAAATATATTAATACTTTAGATAGCTTAAGATAAGCCTAGTTTAATTTTAATGAATCATTTTTCAGGCGCGCTTAACAATCGGGAAATCATTATTATCAGAAGGCTTGATAAGGAAAGTTTGAATTTCCGGACCCGGGTGCAGCCAAAATGGAAATAATTATTTTCTAATATTTACGTGCGCTTTACAAAAATGCTGTCTACTCTAGTTTGTCAGCTTTTTCTTAAGCTCTTTAAAACTACAATCTTCCCAAAATATTAGATAGAGCACATTTTCTGGGCTTGTTTTATTAGCATTCGAGTTGGAGCGCGGGAGCTGGGACTAGGTTGAAAAATGAAAACTCAACTGGATTACTTAAAGAATACCTAGGACGGCTCGTCCCTATGGAAAACAATCTACTCAAAGAATAATGAAGAAACAAAAAAGCCGTAGAATCTCTGACAGTAAGATTCGTGCTCATCTCATCTCTTCTCTCTCTGTCTCCAGCGTCTTTCCGCCGTTATTTCGTGGGCTTGAAAAAGTTGGGAATAAGATAGCCATGATCCTAGGACAATCATAAAACACTATCACTTATCAATAAATATCATTGCAACAGTAACGAATTTTGCCCGATCAAACATTGTCTTCCATTGACCATTTTTTGAAATTTTTTTTAGTCAAACCACAATATTCTCTGTTATTTTAAAATCCTACCGCCAAGAGAATATATTATTACATCTCAATAAAATCGTATTATCTCTCTGGCTCTGGTTTCTAACAAACGGACGGCATTCCCTGTTACAAGTCAATATCCCTACCTAGTTGTGAAATTTCCAAGTTCTGCGTTCGCACTTCAATCTTTTCATCTTCGACGGACCGTCGCCTCCTCGCTGCTATTGCGTCTTCCTCTTTGCACTGCGGCGCCTGGGCTCGACAATCCTTGCCACTCTTCGTTTGCAAGCGCACTTGGCACGAAAAATATACGATGGGCGAATTCGTCACTCCAAAAACACGCAAGCTAACTCCGGCCGACGTCTACAATGATTCATTCCACATCCACACACCCCCGTAGCCTACCTCGTTCTCATAGTCCAATTCCGGGATTATCTCCAAATCCGTTGAGCATCCGTTTGAATCAATTATTGTGTGCATTTGATCGCCACCAACCAGCTGACAGTTTTCTACGCTCATGCACATATTCCTAATATTTGTGCACTTCCAGCTATGGTATACAGGCTGACCGAGCGCTAATCTCGACGCCGGCGGACCGTCAGGAAACGCTAGCACTTCATAATTACACGATGGTGCGGAGCCATCAGGAGGCGGTGGCTTCGGCGTTCCAACGGCTATCGTTGAACCATTGTGATGTTTTTGATGGAAGCAGCTGAGATTGAATATTCGATCGTCTGAGGTGGTAAACTTGGGATGAAACGAGACAGCGAGAGATGATTCGATTATCACACCTGATGGACGATAACTTCTTTAAAATAAAACTCAATTCTTCGTTATTATATTATTTCAAATACCTTCTTCGCGGCACCATACATTCTTCATGTGGTATCAGTATCTCGATTTGGTTATTTGTAACAAGGCTCTGCAGAGAAAATGGAACTTTTGTATAATTCTCATAGCACAAACCTGAAAGCAACTCTTATCCGGAGTAAACTTGACATCCACGTGTCCATGAAAGGTGGTTAGCGTGCGTAACTTTACGTAAATTGCATCGGCCGCACAGCTGCAAATTAATCAAGTAATTTGATACCAAGCCACATCCTAAATAGGTCTTAATCCCAGTCGATCTCTCTATATGTGCGGTAAACTGATCCCTCCATTTCATTTGAATAAACAACAACGTGTCGAAATTCAATAGGATGATGTCGACACGGCGTTCATCATCTTTTTTCGAATAAACTTTTGTCAAAGCCAATTTGTGCACAAAACATCGATCATGTTCAACACAATTCAATTGGCTTAGGAAATTGGGTGAAAAAAAACCGAATTTGTTCTTTTCTCCAGTATTAACGATGATTCAATTTATTTTTAGGAATAGGGGGGGGGAGTGGTTCAAAAGGGACAGGTTGCTAACATTCTTTGGAGCAATAGTATGCACTAGAGATGAGCGGAATTCCACATTCCGCACACACGCCAAATTGAAAGTGATTTTACGATTTTTAAAAGTATGTGGAAATTTTAACGTGTTTATAACAATAAAGTTTTTACTACAATTTAATCAAACTATTTAAAATATTAATATCTTTCTAAAAAGTTAGATTTGAGCATACTTACAGAGCTAATTTTCTTAGCATACAAGTTGGGGTCTCTTGTATACAAATAAGTAGCACGCCAAATTGAAATGACGATTTCCTAATTTTTACGCTTTTCTTACAACTGACACGTGTACTTTACGCAAATATTTTTCAACGCCAATTTGTCACCATCTTCTTGAAGTATCAAAAAATATTAAAATCTCCCCAAAACATTAGATTTGAGCACGTTTTCTAAGATCATTTTATTAGCGTTCAAGTTGGAGTGTAAGTTGGCATTTTGTAATTGTTGAAACAACGTAAGCGAACAGATGAAAGGACCTAACCATATTATCCCTAAATTAGAATGTAATGCAGAGTCGAAATTATAAATTCTTCACGGATTTATCGGAAACTGATCAACTCGCTCGTCGGAAGAATGGAAAATCAAGTCATTAATAGAAATGAAGCAACAATCATTGATTTGATTAACAAATTTTTGTTGAATTTGTACTTGTTCAAACTTTTGAGCATTAGTTTTTACACAAATGAAAACAAATGATAAACTTTTTCTAGATTTAAACACGTTTTAGTAATTTCCACATGGCCATTTCCGTTTTCCAACTTCCGTCCAACTTCCGAGCTCACGCATGAGAGTTTGGTCATTCCAATAAAAACTATGCCGCATTATTTTAATTGAATCGGACAAAAATCAACTAATTCAATTTGATGTGGAAATGGTAATAATTTTTCACATGGAAAGCGGAAAATGGAACTCGAAAAACTGCGGAAAACAGAAGTTGGAAGATTTAACTCGGCATCACCATATCTGTTCGCATTTGGTCTTCATATGATTCTCGATGAATCCGACAAAGAGTGTGGAAAAAGCTAAAGATGTTCGTATTGATGGAATGTTCTTGAAACGACTCGAATTCACTTACGATTTGGTGCTAATCAGATTATTCTCAGAAGAAATAATCACTCGAAGAAAAGGCTAGAAATCACCCCAACGAAGACGATAATTCTACACAGCGACTATGCTGTCGACGATAGTCGAGACAAAGTTGGGCTCTACGGCAAAGTGCTGTTTTCGAAGAAAAACAAACCCACATGATGATCAGATGTTGAGAACGTCACGGATGGAGTATTTAAGCGCAGTTTTTGCTCAGTCAAGAAGAATTATAAGTTGAAGTTAACGAACATTAAATTCTATCTATATTACGATACTTGTTATTACATATTCTATTGTATAATCTTTAATTGAGGATAAATATATATATATATATATATATAACCTGAAATTCAATATCTCGAATATGCTATGAAGGACTCTATATTTTTCGGCGGTTCAGTATGCTCATCAGTAGCTGGTGCCAAGGTAGTTTAATTTTGATCGATGGAGGAGGTTTCCCGGAGAATCAAAGCAGCTTGGGCAGAATTCTACAAATGCAAGTTTCTACTACCTCTCATTCCAGCAAAAAGAACTAGAGGGTTAATACATCATAACATCGTTCCGGCGTTGCTCTACGGTTGTGAAACTTGTGGTGCCCATCTCAGGAAACTCTCCAACGTCCCCAAATGACTCTCGACATTATCTGTTTTCACGACAAGGCCGATGACTTTTGGTTGATTTGCTAGTTAGGAGGAAAATGTTCAGTTGCTCTGAACAAGTCGCAAGGCTGACGTGCCTGAGGTGGAGAAAACCTTTTTCAGAATCGGTATTCTCGAGAAGGAGAATGCTTGGCCAACATTGGCAAGGAAAAGCCGAACTCTCCGCTGAGAGTTAGTCCGCATTTCGAAGCAGTCGGAATGACGACGGTTAATCAAGTAATCAAGTGATCAAGTTTGCAACAGAAGAAAAGAGTGTCTTAAATCTTGCAAGATGTTTTCTCATCGGATTGGCTCCTCTCGAAGCACCATTGCACATTTTACATACCGAACGGGGTTGCACGGAAATCAATTTTTCTAACGGAAGACGGAAAACGGAAATGGAAACAAATTTATCCAAACGGAAGGTGAAAATGGAAATGAGAATCAAAAAATGACGTAAAACGGAAGATGGAAATCCGTGCAACCTTGATGTATAGTTATTCGGTCCTCCCACCCAGTTTGGCGATAATCCCAGAACAACTAATTATGAGGGTGGTATCAAATTGTTAGCACGCCAATTTTAAATAACGATTTTCTACTATTTACACTTATCATATTAATTTTACGTGTACACTCTTGCCAAGAAACCACGCCGCATTGCAAAAGACTTCGCACCAATTTTAACACTACCTTTTAATTTATTATTTTTATTTTCAATATTTTATTTATCAGTTAACGTTTCATTCTGCAGAAATCCTGATGAATTAATGAAAAGAAATTCTTAGTACCTCAATTAATGGACCAGAACAGTCTTCATCGTCAATATAAGTGACTTGTAAATATTGAACATATTGAAAATAAAAATAATAAATTAAAAGGTACTGTTCGTGCAATTAGTGCGAAGTCTTTTGCAATGCGGCGCGGTTTCGTGGCAGTGGAGTGCGTGCACATTAAAAAACCCAGTTCACATCCGTTTGACAGTTAATTCTTAAATTATTGAAAAATATTATTACGTTCAAGATATTTTAAATTTGATATTGTTTTTGAGAATTCCAATTGGCATGTCAGTATATGATAGACTTAATGAACACTTTTTATAACAGAAACATTATTCGATTTTCTTGCTTCTACTTTTATATTCCTATAAACTTCTGAAAACGATATGATAGTTTAAGAC
This sequence comes from Caenorhabditis plicata, assembly GCA_963931815.1. Lineage (NCBI taxonomy): Eukaryota > Metazoa > Nematoda > Chromadorea > Rhabditida > Rhabditidae > Caenorhabditis > Caenorhabditis plicata. The sequence goes on along the minus strand of OZ007490.1, from coordinate 14,890,328 downwards.
AAAAGACAGTCAACGTGTTTCCAGATGAACAAAATATCCAACAATTCCACATACCCACAAAGATACCATTTCAGTCCCTAAACCCATTCAATAATACTGGATTATCCTAATCCCATATAAATATTCAGACTTTTTCCCTCAACCATCCATCAGCTCATTAATACCCTCAAAAAGGCACTAAATAATGCCCATATTTTGGCTCATAATTCAATTATTCTTCCTCCTCTTTCTCAAATTGTTGCCCGAAGCGACAAAATGCATTTAGATGGCGAGTTTCTGCACTAAATATAATTGATTTTGCACCTTTTGTTGTTGCTGCTTTTGCTGTTACAATATGTGCACATTCTCTATATATAAATATATAGCATGAAAGAATTCAATGCATTATGCAAATGAGGGGGGGGGACATCTCTTCCACAACTTCCTTCTCGGATGACAAATGAATCATTTAATCCATTGACAAGAGTAATGTCCCTTCAATGGTCATTCTCCAAAACGTTGTAGTCAAAATCAAATAAGCAGTTATGGTTGTTTATTATAGGTTTGTGCTCTTTGGAGCTGTTTTATGGGTTATTTTTAATTGGATATTGACTAGAAACAGGTGAAATTAGACTCTATTATTTGCTATCGATGAGCAAGTAGCTAAGAGGATGCTGAATTGGGTAGAAAATTAATATACAAAATGAAATATGGATTAACAGCAGATAAGGTCGGAATTCCGGATTCCGTACATTTTTTCATTTCGCACGCCAAATCGAAATAGCGCACCCCAACTTGTATGGTAATAGAATGAGCTCAATAAGCATGCTAAAATATATTTTTTTAGAAAGATATTAACATTTTAGATAGTTTAAGACATGTTTAATTAAAATGTAGTAAAAACGTTTTTGTTATAAAGACGTAAAACTTTCCACAGACGATTAAAAATCGCAAAAGCGCTATTTCGATTTAGCGTGAATAGCGATTTTACTATTTTCAACGTGTGTCGAAATTTTTGCATCTTTATGATGAAAAAGTTTTTACTACGGTTAAATTAAGCGCGTCTTAAATGTCTAAAAATATTAATATCTTCTCAGAAAGTTAAATTTGAGCATGCTTACTGAGCTCGTTCTCTTAACATACCAGTTGGTGTGATTCCGTATTCCGATTATAAATCTGTACACCAATTGGAATAATAAAAATGAGACCACATAAAGTCCTTGTAACAAAAAATTTTTTAAAGATTTTAAGATTACTTTCAGTTTAAGGAAAACAATGCTAAAGACGTGAAAATAGAATTTTAATTTTCACGTGCAAATTAATGAGGAGAATTTAACTATTGTAAAATTTAAATTTCGATCTGGCGTTGAATCCAAAATTGTATAATTTTGAAGATTCACTTTTCATTTAAACGTTAACACCAATACGGTTGGACTTCTTCCGGATTCCGACTATTTATCAATTCTGCTCCTCCGCAAATCAAAAATTTTAGTTCTGCTCAATACTGATTAACAGTGATTTATTCAATTTATTCCAATAAATTTAATCTACATCAATTTTGAATGTTTTCATCTCACATACATGTTCCACAGGTTAAATAACCAATTTTTAAATTTTTTTTGGAAATCTGTTTACACGCCAAATCGAAATAGCGATTTTGAAACGTAAGTATAACTTTTTACGTCTTTATAACGAAAAAGTTTTTACTTTAATATAATTAAGCATGTCTTAAACTATCTAAAAATATTAAAATCTTTCTAAAAAGTTATAATTGAACATGATTACTGGACTCATTCTATTACCATACAAGTTGGGGTGCTGTTTATAAATTAATTGCAAAAAAAGATTAGAAAGTTAAAAATTTTGAAAACTATTAAGCCTAGAAATTAATTAAAACGTATAAAATTGTTAGAAGCTATTAAAAATCAGACAAGTCTCATTTTAATTTGGAATGCTTAAAAAAAGAGAGATTTATATATATATATATATATATAACGTCTAGAAATTAATTTCCGCGTTTTTTTTACGCATATCAAACTATAAAAAACTGGACAAACTTAAACAAAACTTTTATTCAAACTAATTTCCGTTATTAATAAGAACATTTTATCAGAGTTTGGGCAACTTATGGATTCCATCATAATAGAATTTTTCTGGTTGGCCCGCGCAGTCCATTCATCTAACCATTTTTTGACGTCTTGATGATCTCCAAAGCGCTGCTCCGCCAGACCATGACCATTGACCGGAAAATATGATAATCCGTCGGGGTAATGTCCGGAGAGTACGGCGGGTGCGGTAATACTTCCCATTTGAACTCTTTCAGCGTCTCCTTAACAGCTAAATGCGGCCTTGCGTTGTCATGAAGCAATATGACCTTTTCGTGTCATTCTGGTCTTTTTACTGGGATTTCATGCCGCAACTGCACTAGTTGATGTTTATAACGATGCGCAGTGATTGTTTCGCCAGGTTGCAGCAGTTCAGAGTACAGACTTCCCCGCCATATGCACAGTAAGACTAGAGAATATTATAAAACAAGATTCTTTATATAAAAATAATTTTATTTGGACAAAATATCAACATAAAAAACGCGGAAATTAATTTCTAGTTTCTATTTTGTAAGAAATGAAAAATGTTCAATCAAACTGAAAATAACGATTCAGAAAAATGTTTAAATACATAAATCTACTTGCAAGTTAAAAACTAACTTTAACATAAATTTTATGGGCTCTCATTAAAAAAATTTTATGGCAAAAATTCCGCTTTAAATTTTGAGAAATTTTTACGTTTCAGTGGTTTTTCTAAGCTTTTTTACGTATTCATTTAACATGTTGTAGCGTAAAAAATCTTATAGTTCGATTGTATTTTATAAGTTGCAATAAACTGTAATACGGTTAAATTTCAGTTAATTTTTAAACAAAATCTTCATTATTAAAAATCAAGTTCACGTCAAATGAAATGACAAAAATGAGCATGTCCATTAGAATGCTAATAGAACGAGCTCCGAAAACGGTATATAATATTTTGTGAATTTAAGAAAATGCTGAGAACACAATTTTTTTAATAGACATGAAGGTTTTAGAACAATTTATTTCCATTCGACGTGAAAGCAATATCAGACAAGCGTCTTTCATGTAACAATAAATTTTTTTATGATTTTATATGATTTTAATTTTATGAGTAATTTTAATATTTTTATGATTGATCATGGAAAATGGAAAAGGGAAATTATTTTACAAAAATTAAAGTTAAATCAGCACCGCTGTCTCTTTCTCCAAATGGTCACAAAGAAGTCCAATGGTGATAGAAGAAGATTAACAAGCGCCAAGAAATTGATGAATTCGGAGCGCGTTTGCACACATATTTGTTTGTGCCTTTTTTTATCTCTGCTCTTTATTGTTTCTCCCTATTTGTGTAATAGTGAAGGCTTAGTGAAGGTGAGAGAATGTGAAGACAGAAAAGACAATAACAAATTCACGTCAAATGAATTAGTAAAGAGAGGACCTTCAATGTAAAATGTTGTAAAAATTTAAAGCGCCAAAGACATTTTAAGGAAAACCTGTTAAATTAACGTTAAAATTAGTTTTTATAATGCACGTAGATTTCTAGAAAATGCGTTTAAATATTGCAAAATCATCATTTCAATTTGGCGTGCAAATTTTAAAAATTTTAATTTTGAAAATAACATTGATGAGATAAAAAGGATGAATTTGTACCATTCCCAGACACGTCAAATAAAATGCTTCAACGAATAGCCCTCAATAAATAGTTCACTGGAAAGTGAAGGTTTCTTAATTAGATTGGGACATCAAGGTATTCTGAAATTATCACTTAGAATTTTTAATTTTCATTAAGCCTGCCCAGATGAATTCAAACGACATTATCAGCTTTTATTCCTATATTTTCCTCTTCCATTCAGCTCTTTCCTTGAATAGATAACTTTCTTACATTAATTATTCTTTACTTTTAATTAAAGTCACCCAAGAAGGCTATTATTCGTGGAGTTCTCTATGGCTCAAACATTATTTACACACATGTCAAATGGAAACAATGATTTTCTTATTGTTAAGCTTGTTTTTACAATTTTCACGTCTATTTTATACGAATATTGTCTACGCTAATTTATCAGCTTTTTCTCAAACTCTCTAAAAATATTAAAATCTTCACAAGATAGTTGAATATAGCACATTTTATGAGCTCGTTTTATAAGCTTTCAAGTTGGCGTACTTACAAAATATTTCATAAGGATCGTTTGGGTTTACAGCGATAAAAAACTTGACAGATATAAAGGCAATAATTAGTTATCATTATTCCTTAATTTAACGTTTAAAATGTATATTGTTTAAATTTAAAAGTGGATTTTAAAGTTAATTTTTAGTTTTATCAGAAACTCAAAGATTTAAACAATTCTGGAATTATGACCTGATCTCTTCTCCTTTAAGAAAATTTAGTGAAGATGCGTAATAAACTTATGTAGAATATGATGCAAAACAATTAATAATTTTATAACTTTTTTCTTGTGTACCAAATTTAAAAAAACAAAAAATGAACAAACATGTGGCATTTTCAAGGAAAGTAAAATAATAAATTATGATTCTCCTAATATTTGAATAACAAAACAATATTAAGAAACTATATTTTATACTCGAAAACCAGTTCAAAACATAAATCTATAAAAAACAAAAAAAAAACCCACTTGACAAACGGCTCACCAATGACTTCATTTCTTGCCACCGGCTCATCTTGATCCTGAGCGGCAACTGTTAAAAATCCCAGGATCAAACCGTACAATATGATCGACATCTGGTCCTTTCACCTTTAAAATTCGACTTTACATTTGCATAGTAATAAACAAGCTGTGTAAACGAATATAAAAAAGACATTGAAAACGAGAAGATCCGGGCAATGAAACGGGTGGGCGTGGCGGAGCCAGCACACCACAACAACAACGAACGAGAGAAATCCATTTAGGGGAATCTTTTAGATCGTGTTATAACAATGCGAGATTCTTATAACAATAAAAGTGAGCTTCTTTTCTGGAACTTATGCTGAGTTGAATAAGCCCGGAGGCTATACTTGCTACTCTATTTATAACGGATTTTCCCTAGAATGGATTAATTTATTTTCAAGGAAATTCATTGTGGGTTCAAAACTGATTTGGAGGACTATTTTATACAATTTGACACGACTATTTCAATTAAAGTATTGAAAGTTTTTAAAATCTTTTAATAATATCAATTTTGCAAATGGGCTAGCAATAAACTTTTAATGTATATTACAGTACCTATAAATTATAAAATAAATTTTTAATTAATTCATTAATTTAAATAATATATGCACACCAAACAAATTTGCAAAAACAGTAGTTGAGAAAAGTTACTTATCACTAGCATTTCATAAAAAGTTAAAACCTAGAACGCCAACTGATAGGGTAATAAAACGAACTCAACAAACGAGCTCAAATCTATTTTTTGAGGAGATATTTATATTTTTTATATATTGTCCTTTTCAGAGATCGATGCCTAATGGAAGAGCAAAAAATTAGGGGCGGAGAAAAGATCTTTTTTAGGCAGCCACACGGCCATTAAGGCCAAATATTGATGAGAAACAAAAGAGGAAGAGATTCGATGGCCTTAGTGGCCGTGTGGCTGCCAATATTTTTATTTCATCCATGCTCACATTTTTAAATTAAATTTTTCATTTCTTGTCATCAAATAATAAACAGAAAATAGATAACAAAAATTGATGAGAAACAAAAGAGGAAGAGATTCGATGGTCTTAATGGCCGTGTGGCTGCCTAAACAAGACCTTTTCTCCGCCCCTAATTTTTTGCTCTTCCCTTAGGCATCGTTCACTGAAATGAATAATAGCTTAAGAAACACATTTTTAAATTGGCGTTAGTTGAAAACTATCTTTTTAAATCATTATTATGAGGATCTTAAAATAACTTTTACATTTTAAATTTTACGATTTGTTAAGTTTAAATGAAGTTTATGGACTTCTGTTTTTATGAACTCACATGGCTAGTAAAAACTGCGTGTCAAGACATGCAATTAATACGTGTACATTAGAAAGATACACTTAAATACTGACAAAATGTTCATTTTTATTTGGCGTTCTGAAGTAAATGTATAGATTTGTTAGAAGCTCTTAAAAATCAGAGAAGTGTCATTTTAATTTGGCGTGCTTGAATATATACACTAGCTGACAAATGTTTTGTCACAAATGTTTTTTTCGGGTTTAACTTTATTGTGACTTGACGAAATTGGCTGATTTTTTGTTATGATAGATTCATATGGTTGTAGATTATTTTACAAATTCCCGCTTGTGATTACGATAATCCGTTTTACAGTGACAAGGGTTTATCCTAAAACACGCAAATCAAAGATATTACGCACTTTTCTTGCACTGCATTTTTTTAATAATTTTTAAAGCTCAATTATATTTTTTTTCATAATTTATTGAAAATAGCAGTAATTGGCAACATTTTATTGATGACTCCACGTAAAGAAACTCCAATTGCCACCGGCAAGCTGTTATCACATAAAATATCAAAAAATCAGCCAATTTGGTCAAGTCACAAAAAAGTTAAACCCGAAAAAACATTTGTGACAAAACTTTTGTCAGCTAGTGTATATATATATATATATATATCTTAACTTTGGGATATCTCACAATATCTCACATTTTTTAACCGTTGCCGGCAGATTCCTTAATATCAGTAATTTATCAGAAAAAATTTCTAATAACAACAATTTAGCCACTAAGCACTCGTAAATGTTGATTTTACAAGATCTTACTAATCTCTTTGTGAGTTTTTAAGATTTTTAAAAGTATATTATGAATATTTAAAGTCAAACAGAAAATATATCAATTTTGGTAACAGAAAGTGTAAAAGATAAAATGAGGCAGACATTTTATTTTATTAGTGATATGTTTTCCGAATATGTGATCTGGGTGGTCCTAAATTCCTAAACACTCCACTGAGTTCGTGCAAAATGCAAAAGACCGCGCACCAATTGCAACACACACGCCCTATCAATTTACTGTCCTTTTCAAATATCGGTGCCTAATGGAAGAGGATAAAAATTAGGCTGGAATGAGGTTCTCGTTTGGACGGTCTCTCTTTTTAGACGGCCATTCTTTTTTACGAAATTATGGGCAGCACATATTTAAGAGGAATTGACGAAAAAGTCGTTTGTGGCCGTGTGACCGCCCATCATTTTCTATTCTTTTATTGCTGTTCCATTAGGCACCGATCTCTGCAAAGGACAATATTATTTTTATCTTTTATTTATTAATTACCCTATTTTACCGTTTCATTGGATTCCTCGACGCAGACGGTTATGTTTTGATCATTTCGATCAAAAAAGAAAATATAACAGAAGTTGCTATGCACAAAAGTAGTGAAGAATTTTTCCTCCTCCGATGGGAGAAGGGGGGGGGGGGTTAATGGTTGTTTGTTGTTGTTGCTCTCATACTTGGGAAATTTAGGGCCGGGGCCAGAGATTTTCGATTTTTTCGGCCCGGCCCTCAATGCCTCGGCCCTGGCCCGGCCCTCCGGCAAGGAAAATTTGGCAACATAATTTATTCAAACGAAATATAATTTTGATAAATGTTTATTTTAGCATAAAATATCAGGAAATAAATCAAGAAATTGAGAGCACAGCTGATGGTGCTTTATCAGCATTTTCAGCTCATTACGACAATTATGTAAGCTTGAACATCATATCTGACAGGGTTGCCATTCCGCTAAATTGTCATCCTGCTGATTTTATGGAATCAGATATTAGTTTGCTTGATTTAAATTCGGATATTGAGGTTAACATTTAAATGTCGCTTCTTACAGAAGTGTAAGGATCTATTAAAATTTTTTACTTTATGAAATTTTATGTTAAAATAAATATTTTAAAACATTGAATTTTTGTTTGAAATAATTTATTTGACAAATTTGACATTGAAGATCGACCCTAAACTTCTCTAATATCTACCAATTTAATTGAGGAACAAACGCACATACGATATTTTAAGAAACATATCAATAATTAAGAAATAATGAAAAAAACTAAAATTTTGTTTTATTTTAGGGCCGGCCCGGCCTGGCCCGGGCCGGGCCGGGCCAGGGCCGCAAAATCGAAAATGCGGGCCGGCCCGACTTCAATCGGGCCGGCCTTTCCCAAGTATGGTTGCTCTTATGTTTATCATTATATATACAAGGAATATAAGAATTAAAAATGAATATATGGCTACATTTAGAGATAAATTTTAAACTAATGAAATGGTAATGAAAATGAAAGACTCTTGATAGTATAGTAGATAAACAACTTGAGGGATGAATAAAGAGGAGATATCTTATTAAAACTTAACAAGGAGATTTACGATCAGTCAACTGACAAAACCAATATAGGCACATGAAAAGTGCCGGGTCCATTAAATGTGTTAGGAAAACGGAAGGATGACAAATATGTAGTATGCTTATCTGACACCACTCTAATTTGCCTAAGGGATTGGATCGATAACATTTGGAGACCAATTTTTTCTAAAAATCCGTTAGCAGTTATACCGGATGAAATGACTAAGTATCTTCAACCATTGGACGTTGCTGTGAACAAACCAATTAAGGATAGATTACGGAGCTGCTGGCAATCTTGGATGGTCGATTTGAGCCCAGCTACTTTCACTAGAAATGGGAACCGAAAGAAACCGTCGTAAGCAACAGTGACATAATGGGTATCCAACAGTTTTTATAGAATTTCGGATGATGTTATTTTTAACGGATTTAGAAGAGCTTTAAGCCAAGATTAGGATAGTGTTGTGGAAGTTTTATGTAACAGATTACAATGTCTTTAATGTGCTAACCTTGTTATATAAATATGCTTTTTATTCTTATAGGTTTTGATTGTTTTGATAGTTAACGTATCCACAAATTTGTTATCGATTAGTCAATAAACTATTCCAACTTTTATGTTGAGTAGAATTGTTTTCATTAAATATTCTGATGACAGACGAGTGTGTGGAGACATTAGACACGAAATGAGAGAAACCTATCTCTCCCCCCACCACCCCCCACCACATTCGAAATAGTGTACGAACGAAATCCAATAAAACGGTAAAATAGGGTATTATGTAACATACATTTCTACCGAAACACATTTAATTTAAATATTTGGTTTATACTCTTTCATTATTTTAAACTTACACGTTACCTTCAAAATAAAAAAAACCTCTATTAAAATTGAAAGGGAATGTTTTAAGCAATTGATGTGCAGTATTTTGTAATTTGCGCATATTACACGGCAAGTGGAGTGCGTAAAGGTTTAGGATATGGCTAAAGTTACTGTAAGGATATTTAGTTTTTGGATATTCTCTACATAGACTTTAACATTTTTTACGACGCATTGCAACATTTCGCAACGCCACGTCAAAAAATGTGAAATAGTCTATATTTATTCTTTCTGGTTTCTTTAAAGATTACGTTGGACGAGGAATACTGTCATGCTGTCCGTCCGAGATGGGCGGAATTTCGGATTCAGAAATTCAAAAATTGAAAAGAAATCGAAAATTGCAACCATTACAAAGAAATTAATGATGTTTTTGTTTTACTACTAACACGCCAAATGAAAATAATGATTTTCTTAAATTTGCGCTTGTGTTACAACTTTCGCGTGTACTAAATACAATTATTGGCTACCCCAATGAGTCAGCTTTTTCTCAAACAATATGAAAATATGAAAATTCATTAAAATATTATATCTGAACACGTTTTCTGAGCCCGTTTGAGACTCTAGTTATCGTGTATTAAGCACGCCATATGATTCGTTTAAGTTGAGAGCTCAGAAAACATGATCAATTATAGTTATACAGTAAAATAAACACTGTTCTCTATAGTTTAGAAAGTGCCTGACAAGTTTATGAGAAAAGTATTCTAAAGTTAATACGTTTAATTTTATAATACTAATTTAAATACTAGAAATAAACTCATCAATATCATTTGGAGGGATTTAAGTGAGTTCTATATATTTATATGTCAAAATTACAAAATATTCGCCATGTAAGTTTATTAAGGTATCCCTTCTGAACGACATCCTAAAAAGAAGATTTAAAGAAGTTTCAAACAGATCTTGCTACATTCTGAGTCGACTTTTTAGAATATCTTAAATTGGAAGCTGGTTATTTTAAGTCAAAAAATCCATACAAGATAAAAATCTCGATATGATCCGGGAGCTACAATGTTAAATGACATCAATATTTTAATATACAGGCCTTCGGTAACATGAAAGTTCCTATTCTACGACGGGAAAAATAAACTTGATAAAAGAAACAAACTAGAATCAGAAACATGAAAATTTTCGATATAAATTAATTCATACCTGTCAAGTTGATGAATGTGATAACAATTTTGGTAAAATAATAATTTTAATTTGTCTCGTAATAGAAAAAGCACAAGAAAACTTGAATAAGAATTAATATAAAACGACTTCAATTATCCTACTAATAAATACAAAAACTGATAAGAATTATCACCGAACATTTTAATAATCCAAATGAGATAGCACCGACATGGAACAATAACATCCTCAACCACATTATTATTCTAATTATAATTACAATAGAACTGAAAAAAAACATTTAATCGCGACAATATAAAAGTATAATTGGTTATTGATTACCATAAATGACTTGAATCATCGATTATCTTTTTCTCTTATTCCATTTAATTAACATTTAAATAACAACAGATTCCGAATGGATTTTTCTTAATCACAATGGAATTGAAATTGAAAAAAATGGGAATGAAACAAACATACTCAATTGATATAAATAAGGATTTAATTAATTCTCATTGTGAACATGTGTAAATGACAATAAATTCATGAAAGTAATATGCTGTTTTACTGAAGGTTTGTGTACTTTGAATTCTTTTATTTGAAGGGATAGAGAGGTGGAGCATCTTGATAGGGAAATTTGATATTTTGATATTCCTGCGCGCCAATTTGAATACTCGAAACTACAAATTTATAGTGTACTTTTAAGCTTTCACGTAGGCGCATAATACTTGTAATGACAAATTTTGTGAGTTAATACCTTAAACAGAATAAATAAATATTATTAGTGTATTTTGCCATCTTATTTTTTAACTTTGAACGAGCCACAGAGTGTAGTATTCAAATTGGCGTGTGACTGTTTTTCAATATTTAAACGTGTTTTTTATTATTCCACGTTGAAATTAAACTTAACATGTTTTTCTTAAGCTATATGCGAATCATAAAATATAAAAAATATTAGTTTAGAACAATTTTATGAGTAAATGTTTATGATTTAAATTAGGTGAGATTCTTTATCATTTGATTTGATTTTAAGAGAGTCTAATCTTATAACAGAGGAATCCTACGTGAAAATTTGCTAAACTTTTAACAGGTATTAATCTTAAAACCAAGAATTATACGTTATTCATTCACCATAGTACGAAACAAAAAAGTAATTAAGAATATATTATGAAGGGCTCATGGGAAGAATATTTGGAAATATTCAAAAGAATAATTGTAACTTACTTACATAGTAACTTACATAATTAGTAATTATAAAAACTATTTGGAGAGGAATTAGAAGGTTAAAAGTTAAAACTATAAGAAGCGCATTTAATCGAATCTTATAATTTCTCTAAATTAACTTTCTTGTCTTATTCTTTTTTAAACGATTTAAGAAAATGTTCACAAATGATCGTATTGAGGTTTTCGTGAGTTTCTGGTTGTTAAGACAATATATTTGCTGTCGATTAATTATATAATTAGTTTTTACCGGCAAACCGAACTGGTAAACCGACCAATCCTATGTATTTAGAGGAGCCCGGTTTGTCTGTGCTATACCCATACATTTGGGCTAAAAATCCATTCGGAATATTTAAGTGGCGTACAGTGATATTCATTAAAAACTTTCACAAATCACACGTGTCACTTGGTGGGCAACATGACAAGATAATATTTGAAATATGGATTGTGACAAATTAAAAATTATAAAAAATAGACAGACAGTGAAAACTCTAAACTAGAAGAATCAGCAAAACAATTCATATGGTTTAAATGGATTAAAGAAAGGAAAAGAAACAATTACTTTCAGTTCGCACGTGGGACGTTTAAATGACCTGCTCAGAAACGGATATCAGATATAGTTCCTTAACAAAGTAAAAACTTTATCTTGTATATTATAAAATATGCATAATAAATTTACAAAAACATTTATCTGAAATGAACACAACTAAGACGGATTTAAATATTAGAAAATGTTTATTTTAAACAGGCGTAGAATACATTTAATAAATCTGATTACATGAAATCTTTTTTTGGAACCTAATACTCTATTCCATGAAACATGTTCAATAAGAGGATTGATTTCCTTTTGTAAATCTAAAACAAATACAAACGTAGGTTACGCAATACGAGAATCTTGTTTGTTTGTTTGTTTGTTTGTTTATTGAACAATAATCTATATATGATGTATATTACTTTTAAATTACAATGTGGTTAATGATCCTAAAGATAAATGATGTGTGAATTTATTAAAAATGATCTGGAAAAAAAGAACAAAATAAGTAATGGGGATTAAATGAATTATAAATTACTTTTAGCTCTTATCATTGTCTCCAAAAGACATATACTATTCGATTACGGACTGTTTTATAGTAGGATTACCGTATCCAGCGTTTACGATTACTCTTTTTTACGAAGATCCAGGAAAATGATCATTATCGTTCAAATTTCTTAAATTTTAGCGTCCATCACTCATTCGGATCATTCCAGTTGGCTTACCAGCACGCCAACTGTTATGGTAATAAAATGAGCTCAGTATACATGCTCAAATCTAACTTTTTAGAAAGATATTAATACTTTTAGATAGTTCAAGACAAGCTTAGTCATATTGCAGTAAAACCATTTCGTTGAAAAGACGCAAAAAAAAGTCAAATTTTTAAAGAATTTCTATATTAAAAAATAAACAAAAACCTAATTGAAAATTGCCCGTCACTACCACAAACTATAATTAAACAATAATTAATACCAATAATAATAGATGGCTTATCCAGTTGACTGATTCTCGATTTGAGTGCAATTTGATTTGATGCCAACCGGCAATTAATATCAAATTCCTTTAATTGAAAGTTCAATATGAAAACGAGCTCAAACATAAGGGCGTGGTGTTGCACTATAAAGGAAATCAATCAAAGTTTTTGGTGTAAATTATTAAATAAATAGTTGTCAATATTTATAGCGGATTGTGGAGTTAATGGTTCCGGAATGGATAGAGAGAGCAAACCAATAAATCGGAATTAGGTAAAATTGCTCTAATCGAATATTCTTAGAATATATTTTTAAGGAATATATACTTTACTTGCAAGATAATTTATTTATAGTGTAAATTTGGAAATGAACAAAAAACTACTAAATTTCGTAATATTGTTATTATCAAAGGGTTTCGTTGAAGATTTCACGGAATTTCATCTTCCATTACCCTTCTTTCCTTTCAAAAAAATCCATTTCCTTGCAACTTTGACGCAGGTCACAAAATGGGCATTTTTTGAGACGTGAGTTACATAATTTTGTTGCTCGTAAAATTATGTATATTTTGAAATGCAATATGACGTGGTTACGGTAATCGAGGTCGTTTGAAATTTTAAACTTTAAAAAATCATAACTTTGCTGAAAAGAATAATCCAACTTACTTACTTACTTACTTATACGTAAGTAAGTAAGTTGTAAAGTTATGATTTTTTTTTCAAAATATTCAGAATTTTACGAGCAACAAAATTATGTAACTCACGTCTCAAAAAATGCCCATTTTCATGTGACCTGCGTCAACGTTGTAAGGAAATGGTAAAATATATTATTTCTCGCCGTTGTGCCTTCTATCAATAAAGCCTTAATCTCAAAAACTAAAAATAGAATTTTAAAATAATTTGCTTCTAAATTTTCACCGTATAGTGTCCTTGAAATACTTAAAACATAAAATCTTTTAACTTGGTTAAGTATATCTTATAGAATAAATGTTTGTAAAGACTATAGTAAATATATATAGTCGTCGCCAAATGCGATTACCGCCGCAAAGTGTGGCGCACAACAAATATTCAATTTACGTGAATAATTTCTCCGTTTTTCATTATATTTCTTCAAAATTTCTAGATCACGTCAGATTTATTACTTTTTATTTTTTATAAAAATAAAATTGGAATTGTCAATTTCTCAGATTTTGATAATATATATATATATATATCATTTTCAAAACAGAAAATTTATATTAAAAAAATGACAGAAATATTATTATCAAAAAATGACCACTTAAATGAGCCATATATGGTTTTTACTTAAAAATGCTCCTATAAGCACCAATCAAACATAATTTTCTAACTTTTAGTGTCAAATTGTTGTGCAAAATATCCTCTTGACATCAGGCTTTGTTACATCTCAAATCAAGCCCATTCTACAAAATTATCAACTAAGGTGCTCCACGGTTACAGAGAAACGTCAATTTAGCGCACAATTTTACCAAAAATAATATATTTTTAGTTTTTTATAATTATTTCAAGCTTATTTATCATTTTTCAAACGATTTCCGTATTTCTGTTATTTCAGGGCTCAGAAAACGAGGAATATTCTGAGTTCTTTGTGAAAACTGATTTTAGGGAAATTAGGGATGGATAATGAGTGATATTAAAAAACGGATGTAAAAAACGTCAGGCCGTGATCGGTGAACACGCATCATCCAACATTCTATTGCGGATGACATATATTTTTAATTTTTATTTTCTATTCTTAATAAAATGTCCTTGATTAATTTGGATATAAGGATATAATAAAGGAAAATAAATCACCATTATTTGCATGTCGATAGCACTATGATGGTTATAATTATTTCCGAGCAACAAAACACCATGCTCATCGAGAGCAACTATTGCCTTTAGTAGTAAATTAATTACGGTTTCAGTAATGTTTCACATTTTTTACAATTGTTCAGGAAAGCGGAATTGGAAAACGTGATCAAGCAGTTATTGACGAGCATATTTCCCGTTTCATCACGTATTACAACTCAACTTCTATTAAACTTGCTCTGAAATTAATTAAGGGCATTTTATTAAGAATAGAAAGTAAAAATTAACAATTAAAATGTCCTCCGCAATAGAATGTTGGATGATGCGTGTTCACCGATCGCACTTTCACGGCCTGACGTTTTTTACATCCGTTTTTTAATATCACTCCTGGATAATCCGATTTTTGAAAAATCTTCGATAATATGGATTTTTGTTTGCTTCTTTTGTCCAATCTTCATGCTAGAAATCATGAAAACTCACAAAATTACACATTTTTATAAGATTAATGTACTATAAAACGCAGAACTTTAAAATCGAATAACTCGAAAATGCTATTTTTAATTTTTGAGATTAAGATTTCATTTATAGAGATTTTATATATTGCAAAAAAGTGTGGACAAACTACAAAACCACGCCTCAATTTTATTTGAATTCTTTTTTTTAATCCTAACAATTTTTTTTAATCCTGTAAAATCAAACTAATTTGAACTTTCAAACAAATTAAACAACATTAATCAATAATTCTAAAATATTCCAAAAACAAATTAAATCAAATTCGAAGAAGTTACGATTTTAAAAAGATAAAGAATTTAAATAAAAAATGAAAGACGTTGTTTTGCAATATGTCCACACCTTTTTGCAAAATCTTCAATAGTCGGGGCAGTGAAGTGCGCAATTGAAATTGTTCCACATTTTGTCAGAAAAAGAAATTAATAATATATAAAATAAACAAAAAACGTATTGTAACTGAAAATGGGTAGCATGTTCCCATGTCTTCAATGAACACTATAAACAACAACAACAACAACAATGCGCCTAAGTATCCCAAAAGCATCAATAATTCAAAACCAGCCGAAAAAATAAAATAACTTTTTATTATATTCTTGCGAGTACAATGGCTCGTACGACTAATGGCAATACAAATTATTCATCACTTTGTTGCCAATTATAGAGCATCATCCAACCTCTTATTATTACTTCCATTGTGCCTGTTGTTCTTGTTTATTATTATTATTGACATTTGGTGAAATTGGAGACTCGAGAATTTAATTAAATCTGTTATTGCGCATCGTCAATCCTTCATTTTGAGAAGGGACCAAGCGCTGTTTCATGTTGCCGACTGATATGATTAATAAAATGATAAATTGGAAAATAAAGCAAAAAATGAAAAGCCCATTGAATTGACTAATTAAATTGGTTTTTATTGCTTTTACATTTTCTTTTGCTTCTTGGCATTCATTTTGATTGAAACCATTTTGATTTTAAAATCGTTTACAATTAAATGAGCAATTATTTGGAGAGTTTATTGGAAAATCAATGAGAATAATGTATCATATAACAAGCCTCTTCCAGCTAAGATGATGGGATGATTCTCGACAGCGAAAAGCTTAAATCGAGCATATCGTAAATGAATTAAGTTTTAACTTCTAGCAGTTTCAAAATGCAAATAACTAATACCATCTGAATGATATCTAGCTAGAGCGGTCCCGTTTTCGGTCCGGGTGTGTATCTAGTGCATCTCAAGGAATAGCTAAGCGAGAAAGGAATTATTGTGGATTGGCCGAATAAGGTAATAGATTCAAGTTGGTAAAAAAAATGTATTTGAAGCTAAAAATATTGCGATATTCAGCAAAAAATTTAATATACTTCTTGAATATTGAAGGAATTCATTAGACGTGTTGTGTAGAATATATAGTGAGCAAATTGGCTACAAAGAAAATTGTGAGAAAAATTGTTGGCACAAAAATTGTTTCATTGTTTAGAACTTCACTTAATAATCTACTAATAGTACATTCATATATTGTCAAGGTATAAATTAATTGAGAAACATTGCTTAAAGGAGCATAAAAAGAGATAATTGTCGACTCGCCTGAATTCGATTATCAATTATTTAGCTCGAATATAAAAACAACAAAATTAAGCAGAAAATTATTTTATAGTCTTTGCTAAATTCGATTACTACCGCAAAATGTGACTCACTTTTTTAAATATTATTTTTTCGTTTAACTTTTATGATTATTTTCTTTTTTATGCTAGTCGATACTGTTTTAGCTTAAATAAATTGAAGACTTTGTTTTAGATTTTGTTTCAACCGTGGAATAAATGTGAAAAATAACAATAATTATCAAAAATTAAATGAAAAATAATATTTAAAAAAGTGCGCCACATTTTGCGGTGGTAATCGCATTTGACATCGACTATAGACTATTTC
Source organism: Caenorhabditis plicata (assembly GCA_963931815.1). Taxonomy (NCBI): domain Eukaryota; kingdom Metazoa; phylum Nematoda; class Chromadorea; order Rhabditida; family Rhabditidae; genus Caenorhabditis; species Caenorhabditis plicata. Next base: position 14,873,064 of record OZ007490.1, on the reverse strand, counting down.
AAAATTTTTGACGGCTGCGTTGCGAACCGCTGCGCAGTAAAACCATTATAAATTGAGAGACACAAAGACAACTCTCTATTTTTATAATTTTCGCAACGCGCAGCGGTTCGCAACGCAGCCGTCAAAAACTTTGAAATAGTCTATATATTCTAATTCTGCACGCCACTCGCAAATGTTTATTTTTCAAAATTTAAGGGATTTTATGAAATGTCGCGTGGTTTCTTTCTAAAAGTTAAAAATTAATTATAAATATTGTAAATTTCAAAGATCGGCGCCTAATGGAAGAACAAAAAATAAGAAAAATGGACGGGCACAGGCGACTTTTTCGTCTATTCCTCTTCAATGTGGGCTGTCCATTTTTTTGAGAAGACACACATTGATGAGAGATGAGAAGATGACCGTCCATACGAGAACCTCAGTCCACCCTAATTTTTTTCCTCTTCCATTAGGCACCGATCTCTGAAAAGGACAATATATTAAACCTAAAAATCTATATAACATCAATTTCTAGGAAAATCTAAAATAAGTTCTAATAAGCTAAATAAAATAATTTAGACATTTTACCAGATCGGATGTTGCGTTAAAGTAACAACCAGGATTTCACAGAATTCAATCTTCCTTTTTCAGTAGTTTTTCGAGTCCATTTAAAATAACTAGATTTCATTTCCGTTTTCCGTTCGTTATATAAAATGTGCAATATGCACGGTGCCGGGAAGAACCAAAATACTCCGAGAGGAACCAATCCGCATGAGAAATCATCTTGCGAGATTTCTAACACAGTTGTAAGCAATTGAATACATGTAAACTTGATTACTTTGATGACGTCATTGTTCGTCTTCATTCTGATTGCGTCGAGATGCGGACCAACTCTATCCAGAGTGTTCGGCTTGGCCTTACTAATGTTGGCAGAGCCCTTTTATCCTCGAGAATACCTGATGGTAGATTTCTCGTGGACGTATTTCGAGACCAAGAACTTGACTGTGTCCGACCACCTTCCCTTTGGTCTCCCTCTCGCTCTTGACCAACCTCGCGAAACCCATTCTGAAAGCATTTTGCTCCACTTCATTTCCGGCAGCCTTGCAACATGTCCAAGCCAATTGTGCAACTAGAAAGTAAACCGAAATCGAGCCATTGACTTTGACAGGTAATGTCGATTTTCGGAAAAATTGAAATGAGGAAAATGGATATTCTATGGATACTCAGATATTCTACTAGCAGCTTGAACTCCAGAGAATTTTCAAAATATGGAGAGAATTTTAATAAAATATAGTTATTTTGCATCAATGGAAATCGGAAATGTTCACATTAATCTTCATAAAATGCGTTTAACTATTCAAAAATAGTTATTTTCACTTGGCGTGCAACTGCGCAGGCTCCTCCTAACTATAACATCAACCAAAATCGAGCCATCGACCTTGGCGGGAAAGCAGAAAATGTCGAGAATTTCCAGTGATGGGCACCAAGTTTTGCAACCATAGAGCAACGCCGGAACGATGTTTCGTCAGCGAATTCGAGTCGCTTCAAAAACTCCCAATCAACACGAATAGCTTAAGTTTTTTCCACGCTCTCCTTGTAATGATTTCATCAATACGATGTGGACTCATCTTGGGAGATGCCAGACAGCTGATTTAAAAACTATATATATATATCATAACATTAACATAGCATTGGTGTTTTCTTCAGTTGTAAGCAATTGAATACACGCACAAAAGGTTGAAAATTACAAAAGCCGGAGTTGTCAAGTGTTGTGTATTATAAGGGAATAGTCAGCGATAAGTAATAAGTAATAATATTGTGACTGGGTCCAATAAACAAAGGGGGATCTCAATCTGGGAAAAAACTAAAACTGAATAATCTAAACAAAAATAATTCAACAAAACGTGCGGACCCAAATAATAGGATCACACTCCAAAGAAGAAAGAAAAAGCGTCATTCCATTCCCAGTAGTTCAATCTTCTTCACGGAATTCCATTCTCGGTTTTTCGTCGTTTTTCGAGTTCACACCAAATTGAATGGTTAAGTTGGGGGCTCAGAAAATATGCTCATATTGTAAATTTTGGCAAGAAGCGCATGTTTTTAGATAGTTTAAGACGTTTAAATATTGACAAAATATTCATTTCGATTTGGCGTGCGAGTTCCATTTCCGTTTCCTGTCGTCCGTTTGAAAAAAATCGATTTCCATGGTGCAACCCTGGTATCAACCGATTTATTAAGAAAAACGGAATAAATGACTTGCACCCCAAGTATTTTCCGATTTTAAGTGTCCCTTAAGCCTTTCACGTTTTATTTAGAAAACACTGTTATCAATAATTCAAAGTAGAGCTTCTTTAATATTTAAAAATCTAAATATCTGCATTATTTATCATTTGACTGTTTCTAAAAGTATTTCATTCATTAAATTAGGAAATAGGGCCGATTTGGAGCAAAGGTAATCTAGGAAACAATGAAATGTGATCATTTATACAACCGAAAAACATAATATTCACTTGAGAATACCAAAAATCATTTCAAAACAAATTCTTATAATAAATAAGCATAAGAAAGATCCAAAGAACGTTGTATACAAAGAAACAAGCGCAGGATTACGCAATTTATGCCGTCCATTAGTCCAAACAATTGCAAACAACCATTGATGAGTAATAATAAATTAGTGATATGAATGATGAAGTCACACAGCTGTCCTGGCGCTTTTCAATTAATTAATTAATTAGCTGTTTCTAATTGGAAGACACAGTTCGATTCCACTTTGAATAGAAGTGCCAGTTAATTAACAAGGAGTTTCTTGAAATGAATGGTAATTAGTGATAAGTTGATTGAAGGCGTTTCAGATAAATTGGTAATTTCTTTTACTTCTAGTCTTATCAAACTGGTCAGAAGCACTCTTTTGCACTAATAAGAATATAACGCTAAAATATTAAATTGACCAGCATTATTGTTCGATAATTATCAAGGGAAAGAAAATACCGGATTTAATTGTATGGGTGGTTTAAATGGTTAAGACATTAGTGCAAAGAATTTGATGAAAACAGAGCGCATTTTCACTCGCTAATAAAAAATAAAGCGCGCTCAGAAAACGTGCTCCATTCTGCTATTTTGTGAAGAATTTAATATATTTAGAGATTTGTGAATTAAGTGAGAAAATTGACGACTCGCTTGGAATATAGATGTTAATTTAATTTTTGACTTGATTATTATTTAGCTTACCTTTTGTCATTTTCGAATATAAAAACAACAAAATTAAGCAGAAAAAATTACAATTCTTTTAAAATTTTAAAATTTAAGGGCGTTTTATGAAATGCCGCGTGGTCTGTTTCCAAAAGTTTCAAATTAATTATAAATATTGTAAATTTCAGAGATCGGTGCCTAATGGAAGAGTAATAAAAGAAGAGAAAATGATGGGGCCACAAAAAACATTTTTCTCAATTCCTCTTAAATATGTGCTGCCCATAATTTCGTAAAATGGCCGTCTAAAAAGAGAGACCGTCCAAACGAGAACCTCATTCCATCTTAATTTTTTTCCTCTTCCATTAGGCACCGATCTCTGAAAAGGACAATATATTGAAACTAAAAATCTATATAACATCAATTTCTAGGAAAATCTAAAATAAGATCTAATAATCTAAATAATACAGTCATTTTACTAGAGCGGCGTGGTAACGATTTCCGTCGTTTTTTATATTTCATTTCCGTTTTCCGCTTTCCGTTAGAAAAAATGACTTCCGTGCAACCCCGTACGGTATGTAAAATATACATTGCCCACAGGCTTCAAGAGGAACCAATTCGATGAGGAATCACCACCTTGTGTCCGGCAGCCTTGCGACATGTCTAACCCAACTGAGCAGCGTACTCCTAACTAGCAAATCAACCAAAAGCGATCCTTGGCGTGAAAGCAGATAATATCGAGAGTCCATTGGATACGTTGGAGAACATCTTGATATGGGCACAAAGTTTCGATCAAGCAAGGAAAGATGCTCTGTTGTATTAGCTCACTTTTCCTTTTGCTGGAATGTGAGGAAACAGAAGCTTGAAATTGTAGAATGCCAAATATGGAATCTTCGTTTCCATGCTTGATATTATAAAATAGTCATTGAATTTTTCTAGCCTTTTCTTCGATCTTTTACTTATCATTGTTATCTAATTTAAGAATAGTGAAGGATTAGTGTGGGGATAAATCACGTTTAATAGAAAAAAACCATAAGAATATAATACTCTGTTAATTTATTTCCAAAAATGTATGTTCTTTCATAATTAATAGATATATTTTACAAGTTTGATATCCAAATACAACTCCATATAAAATTACCCATTTTATAATATTTAAATGAGCCACACAATTTTACACGTTCACTCCAAATTAAAGTTGTTTAACCGTTGCACCCAACTTGTATGGTATAAGAATAAGTTCAGTAAGCATGCTCAAATATAGCTTTTCAAATTAATATTTTTAAAGTGTTTTTTTTAGATACGTTTAAAAATCGCGCAAATTCGCTACTTCGATTTGGCGTGCCGTCGAGCTGTTAGTTCCATTTGTTTATTTAATGATCTTTCTAATGTATTTTAGTTATTTACATATTGGCAAGTATTTTGAAGTTGATTTATGATTAACTAAAGAAAAGAAAACATGATCACAAAGTAAATTTGCAACAAAAACGTGGCCTAAAATTTACAAGGCCACGACAGAATTCAGAATAATTAGGTGTGCACGTTTAATGACTATTCCACATGAAATTTGGGATTTTATTAAATCTAAGAAAAGCGGGAATTGCTCCCGACGTAAAATAAAAAGCATTTCCGCAAAAATTCACGGAATATTACGCCATTTTGTTTAAAATTCTTCCTAAAACTTCAATGGAGATCACAATTCAATGTTGCGTATATATCAGTGATGGGAGAGAGGACCACGTTTTTTTGTATTCCGGACCTTAAAAAATTGAATATTTCAAAAACCGGAGCCGGGATTGGGATCTCTTTTTTAGAGAATTCCCTGAGCCCGCGGAGAGTGTTAGGAGCCCTTCCCATCACTAGTTTATATATTAATTTTAAATATAGAGAGAACTAAAAGAAAATATTCAATAATTGTTCACTGTTACAAGCCAAATCAGAAAATCATGAAAGTCATGTGAACCTAACAAGGGAAGTGTTTTAGGTCGCCATATCAGATTTTTATAAAAATTTAGAGATTCCTGCTGTGACAAAATTCTTAATGCAACAAATAAGAGAACGTCACGCACCCCAACTGGAAATCACAATGTTTCGATTTTTAAGCGTGTCTGAAACTTGGTACGTCTTTTCAGAAAAACATTGTTTACGACAAATTAACTAGGCCTTCCTTCAACTACCAAAAGCTATTAATATCTTGTCGAAAAATTAGATATGAGCCCGTTTTCTGAGCTCATTTTATATCTATACAAGTTGGCGTGCGTCACGTGTGACCCAGATTTTTTACTATAAATATGTGGCCCACCAGTCAATATCCAACCCATCCCTTACTATATTTTAAATACTATTATTCATTCACTGTCGACACCTTTCCAACAATTCCTTATAGCTTGATAAGTATATTGACCAAATATTAGGAGCCACAAAACGATTTAAGTAGGTAAAAAGCAATTATAAATCCAAAAATATCCCATTTATCCTGTAGTGGCTGAGACACTAGTATCAAGCCACGCCCCCTTGAGAAAGGGTATATAAGTAATTATTATATTACAATAAATAGTTCACTCTCTGTCTTGGACTCAATGTGTAGCTAACGAGGCATGGCAGCTGAAGCTCAGAGCGATGCAGCCATGTAGCTCGTTACAATCCACAATAATGTGAAACTGTGTGTTTTCATAAATAATGATTTGAACCCCTGAAGCATCAGGACAACATAAAAATAAAACGGCACCCCAAATTGAATGATTAAGTTGAGTACTCAGAAAAGATGCACATTTTGCAAAATTTGGTAAGAAGCGCATAATTTTAGATAGCTCATGACGGGCTAGTAATAATGATGTATCAATTTATATGAAAATAATACAAGTAAAATTGCAAGACACGTTTAAATATTAAAAAATATTCATTTCCATTTGGCGTGAAACGGTATGTGATAATTTAAGAGGAGCTTATAAAATTAAAATAAACATTGGTTGGAGTTTTTTTTTTTTTTTTTAAGACAATGCGTTTGAAAATTTCGAAATCTTCATTTTTTCTGTGGCTTCCAGTTACGGCAACAATAAGTTTTATAAAGCCCAAACCTCCCTTTTGAATCTAATCGAGCAAATAAACAAATATCCAAAATAATGGTTACAAAGAGAAGAAGCAAAAACAACAAATGCGTGATTCATTTCAAATGACAAATCAGTAAAATGGTTCTGACGAGGTACGCAAAATGAAACAAGTAAACGTTTGAAATGAAGACAGTTACAACAATAACAACAATGATGTAGATGATGATGATGACTAATAAATATTCAATTATAGTTTAAGCATCATCCATTATGTTTTCTGTCAATTCTTCTTCGTCTTATTGTTATTTTTTCACGATGCGGTCTAGCGTTCAATTAAATGTAACCGGATGTTACATAATAGATGGATGGTGTAAGTATAGTCTAATAACTAACGGACCGTTTATATTTGCTATTTAATGATAAGATGGCTGTCTGTCTATCTTTTAAGTTACTGATTCACCCGAAAAGCCAGTTTTAATAAGTTAAGGTTTTTCAAAAATGAAAGGCTAAAAGAACCAATAAGTTCGAAACAAATTATCGATTTCAAATTATCTTGTAAGGGGCACCATCTATCATCGTTTTCTCATCACTGACGATTTATAAATTCCGATTTATGAAACTTAACCGTTCAACTAAAATGTAAATTCCAGAATACCTATCAATGGATTATGTAAATTTTAAATAACAGCAATTAATATAATAAAAAATTGCACAGTAAATGTAACTCTAAATGAATACGGTGAAAATATATTTAAATGTTACTTTACAAATAAATTTATCGCAATATTACAGCACTCCATTGCCACGAAACCGCGCCGCATTGAAAAGACTTTGCACCTATTGTAAACACAACCATTTAATTTATTCTTTTATTTTCAATATTTTCAATATTTACAAGTCACTTATATTGACGATGATGACTCTTCTGATCCATTAATTGAAGTACTAAGAACTTCCCTTCATTAATTCATCAGGATTTCAACTTTCTTTAACGAGCTTCAGATTTTATGAATTAATTTGGCGTGTAAATGAAAATCTAATCAGACGAATACGATTTTTCCCAAAATAATAAAATGTCCATTACATTGAAAAGTTTAAAGAGTTTAGTTTTTGTAGTTTAAAAGTTTTTATTATAATCGTTTGACCTGTATCGTTTGACTTAATATATCCCAAAACAACTTATTAGTTTTGCTGAAAAAGTGTCGCAGTGATGGAAAAAGGTACTGTAATCACCAAATGCAGTAATTACTAATAATTGATTAAATTCTTTCAAATCTAGTATCATGAAGAAATAGTGGAAATGCATAGTAGTCCTGTAAAACGATGTATATAGTATATTATATTACTCATATTAATATACTAATCCGACTTCTTGTCAAGCTCAATTCATACATCCAAGCACCACAAAAAAGGTCACGAAACCGCGTCTCATTGCAAAACTCTTCGCATCAATTGCACGAATACTACCTTTTAATTAATTGATTTTTTTCAGTTTTTCAGTCGTTTGCAAAGTGGCACGTTTTCGTGGCAGTTGAGTGCATTCGGATTATCTGAATCGAATATCAGTTTTACCGGTTACATTTTTCACTTTATAATTAATTAAAAATATCGTTAAGAATATTTACACAGCTTTCACAATACTATTAATGTTCTTACAATTTATAAAAACCTGTTGAAATACCTGACTTCTTGACCTCTATCATTCAAATGAGGCTAGAAACTACTTTTCAATATAAAGTGGTTTTATAAATATTTTTCAAGAAATCCCCATTGTACTATTTTTGTATTGTTTATTTTCTAGACTTTGTAAACTTCAATATTTGTCACTGGGAGAAGTTCATTCCGTTGGAGTTATAAAGTGCACTTCGTACTGAATGACAGATTTTTTGGCATCCGAGGAAATGAAACACTCTATAGACCCCAAACTGAACAGTTAAGTTGGGTGCTCAGAAAAGATGCTAATTTTGCAAATTTCAATAAGATGCGCATATTTTTAGTTTAATACCGGTTAGTGACAATTTTCGTGTCAAGTACTATGAAAATAATACATGTAAATTAGTAATACACGTTTAAATATTAAAAAATATTCATTTCCATTTGGCGTGCTCTATCTTCCTATTGTCGTGGTGTAGGTTGATGAAAAATTAGGGGTAAAGGAGCATACCGAAAAAAAAGATGGTCTCGTTTGGGCTGGTGTAGATTTAATTTGCAATTTGTTTATTATTTCGCATTTCTTTTTTCATTACATTTTTTGTTTTATATTGTTTTATCTTACTAAATTGCTTATTACATCAACATAATAATTATTATGATAAAATTTGCAAAATAAAAAACAAATTGCAAATTAAATCTACACCAGCCCTAGCGAGACCATCTTTTTTTTCGGTATGCTCCTTTAACCCTAATTTTTCATCAACCTACACCACGACAATACAATAATCGTTAACCAATTTCCAGGGTCAGAATGTGCCTGGAGAATAAGTTCGTAGCGCCTAAAGAGTTTTATCCAAATACATTTTTTAGACAACATTACTTACATTTATTGAATTAGACTACGTGTGCTAGACACGTGAATATAATATAATGTATATAAACAATTGAGCCATAAATTCACAGCAAAATAAACTAGGTAACGGATAATAAAACAATAAATAAATAATAGCAACATAAAAATAGGGTAGGCGGGTTAGATAACTAATATGCCAGCGTATTGTGGGAAGAAATAAATAATTTCATATAAACATAAATCCTCTAAATAAGGCTATCAGTTATATATTTTTATTTTTGATAAACTTAATTAATTAGGGGAAACTTCAAGACTCCCTAGCCAAATGAAGCTTTCTTTTCAAATTTGTTTCCGATAAACTCTTAAATCTTTCATTGAATAATCGCACAGAACGTACCACAATATCTTTCTACGAATTGATTTCAACGGCTTAAACGAGGACTTTTTTTGACAGGAACTTGTAATCCAAATTTTATCGACTCTTATTTAGATTTTAAAAAATTAAAAAAGCTTCTAAATTGAAAAGCTTCAGGCGCTCTTCGTAAGAAAGATTATTAGGATAATATACTTAAAGTAATATACTTCCTATTAATCTGGCGTGAACTATAAATTGTGAAGAAATATAACAGAAATAAAGATAAATTAAATATTTGCTTCACGTTCTCATTGAGATATATCGAATTAAATAGCTGGAAAATTTACTGAAGAGCCACCGGCAAATTTCAATGTTGTGAATTTTAATAAAGTATTACTGATTTCCACGTGAACTGATCTGAATTGTTTTGAGGCTTTTTAGGTATTGTACATTTTAGGGATCGCCTAATGGAAGAGCAAAATCCATAGATCATAAAGTTGTATGGCTAGAAGACGATCTAAGGCCTTAAACGATCAAGAAAATTTGGTAGTAGTATGGAAAAATGCATGCTTTTATGAAAATACCGTATTTAAAAAAATTACAGTTACTTGTTAAAAACAACTTAACGAACATTTCTCACAAATGTATGTTCTAGATTAAGACTCACTCTAATTGAACCTCCTCTTCTTAAAAAAAACAACAACAAAAGAAAAACTTAAACAAACAAACAAGAAAGTGATATTCATCAAAAGAAGAGTTCAACAATAATTTCAAACTTCTGGAACATGACAAAGGTGTAAAATCAAGTGCTAATATCAACAACACCTTCGATGTCTATCAGCTGGATGAATCAGAAGAAGAGGAAGAAGGAGAAGATATATATCAAAAGTGGTATCGTCGTTAATCGAAAGCAACACTAAATACAAAAAAACAACAGCAATAACAAAGAAGCTAAAGAATGTCAAATTGAGACTATGAATAGTATCAAGTGCCCTGAAAAGTGAAACTACTCGATTTCAGCTCTTACAACTTTCACCAATTTGACTGTCAATGGGATATGGGAAAAAATGACAACAACAACAACAAATAAATTAAACTTTTGGTATAATAACAAAACCGACAACAATATTGTGAGAAATAATAAATAAAAAAAAGTTTATTGAACTTGTAGGAAAGATTAAAATTGTAAAAAAGCTGGATAATTACCTATGTGTGTGTGAATGAGCAATTATTACAATTGGTAGCAAATCTGTTTTTATTTTATTTCGTGAGAAATTTGGAAACAAAATAATACGCGTTATTATAGAGTATAAATGAATTGCATTTTTCCCGGAAGTTTTGTTTTATACAAGAGTGTAAAGGAAGAAATTTCTTATGATTTAAAAAATAAATATTATTCATTTCAGAGATCCTAATGGAAGAGCAAAAAATTAGGGACGGAGAAAAGGTCTTGTTTAGACAGCCACACGGCCATTAAGGCCATCACGTCTCTTCCTCTTTTGTTTGTCATCAATATTTTTATTTCATCCATTTTCATTTTTATAGACTATTTCAAAGTTTTTGACGGCTGCGTAGCGAACCGCTGCGCGTTCCGAAAATTATAAAAATAGAGAGTTGTCTTTGTGTCTCTCAATTTATAATGGTTTTAGTGCGCAGCGGTTCGCAACGCAGCCGTCAAAAATTTTGAAATAGTCTATAGTATGCCGCATTTGCAGCGTGATTGCGTCGTCAACTATTTTGAAATAGGCTATAAATTAAACTTTTCATTTCTTGTCATCAAATAATAAACAAAAAATAGATAACAAAAATTGATGAGAAACAAAAGAGGAAGAGACGTGATGGCTTTAATGACCGTGTGGCTGCCTAAACAAGACCTTTTCTCCGCCCCTAATTTTTTGCTCTTCCATTAGGCATCGATCTCTGAAATGAATAATACCATTCTTAAAATTAAAATACAGATAGGTAATCCGCAGGATGATTTTTTCCAGAACCGCAAGAAATTCCAAATTATATCTCAAATTGTATAAAAGTTTTACATGCAAGCCAACTGGAAACAAAGATTTTTCGACATTTAAACGTTTCTGAAAAATTTTGCGTCTTTTCAACAAAACATTTTGCACTGCAATCTAACTAGGCTTGTCTTAAACTCTCTAAAATATTAATATCTTTCCGCAAAGTTAGATTTGAGCATGTTTTCTGAGCTCATTTTATTACCATACCAGAAAATGGGCTTGCTTATTTTTTAATTATAAAAATAAAGGTATTATTCTCATTTTGTAAATATTTTTTAATTTTCATATGCACTCCACTGCCACGAAACCGCGCGGCATTGCAAAAGACTACGCACCAATTGCGCGAATACACAACTTTTCAATTTGTTATTTTGAAAAGTATTATATTTATTAACGTTAGTTTACATGTCATCAATATTCATTTCTCTTGGATGGTAGCAATTGCAGATTGTACATAAAAGAAGTTAATTCCAGCAGTGGAAGTTCGCTCGCTGCATACAAACGAATACGGATATCGCAGCAATTTTCCTTAGCGCAAGGGCTAGAATATGAGAAGATGAAGGTACTAAAAGTGTGTGAGTATCAGTGAGCACTCAGCTGAATGGAGATGGACCAGATTTGCGACATCGAATAAAATCCATTTAGTTGTGTTTTACGCAATTAGTGCGAAGTCTTTTGCAATGCGGCGTGGTTTCGTGGCAGTGGGGTGTATATACAATATCGATATTAATTAAATAAGAAATGAAATTACTATTTTTTACATTAAACTTCAAAATTGTTTTCCGTATAATGTTGGCGGCCATGCCGCATTTTTCATTGTTGTGACCGTTGCGTGCGTGTAATTGTCGCGTATTGCGTGTAATTAGTGACGTTAATTTAAATGAAAATTAACCTGAAAATAAGAAAAAATCTCGTCGTCGGCCATATCAATTTTGTTTCAAGTTTAACTGGTTTAAAACCCATGTAAAAACGGAAAAAAACCTGTGAATAATATTGTAAACTCCATGTCAGTGATGTGAGGGACTCCCCCTCCCTCCGACCCGGGTATTTTCCTAAAAAAATGAGTCCTGGTCTCGGTCTCTAGTCCCATATAGAGAGAAAAGGGAAGTCCCGGTCCCGAGTCCCGGGTAGGGGAAAAGGGAAGACCCGGTAACGGTCCCGGGCCCCGGGTTTTGAGATTTTAAATTTAAAAAAAATTTTTTTTAAGAAGAAGAAGAAGAAGAAGAAGAAGAAGAAGAAGAAGAAGAAGAAGAAGAAGAAGAAGAAGAAGAAGAAGAAGAAGAAGAAGAAGAAGAAGAAGAAGAAGAAGAAGAAGAAGAAGAAGAAGAAGAAGAAGAAGAAGAAGAAGAAGAAGAAGAAGAAGAAGAAGAAGAAGAAGAAGAAGAAGAAGAAGAAGAAGAAGAAGAAGAAGAAGAAGAAGAAGAAGAAGAAGAACAGCGAAATTTAAATTAAAAAATTAACAATTAAAAATTGGCTGCGCGACAAAATCATCTGTCACTCAAAGTTAAAGAAGGCAAATTAAAGGATCATGGAACATCTGTATAAGGATTGAATCGAACAAAGAGGTTGTTAAAATGTTTTCATTGAAATTGCTCAAGGACTTTTGGAATTCTTAATAAAAGACATTGAAATTGAAATAAAATTGTATACAATATTGAATACGAGCACGATCCAAATTCGAAACAAACAGTTAAGGTTTAAATTCAAATGGGAATATTTCAGAAAAAAATGGAAACAAATTCACCAAGGTCAAAAGCAAAATAAGCTTCAACTATGTTTATCTATTCAAAATCGGAGCGGAAACCTGCCCGAATCGGCCATTAATTAGCCAAAGGTGTTTTACATGGCAAAAGATTCATATCTTGTCTAAATTCCGAAAAAATATAACATTTTCATGGCGGCATTGTTGAAGCAAATTGGCAACAATTCATTGCGGGAATCTCGCGTAAAGTGGGCCGCACACAAACAAACACTTTCAGCTTCATACAAACTGGTTAGCATCGTCATCTTCACGAAAAGCCAAACGGATTGAATATGTGTTCGAAACCAACTAGTAGAAGGGATATTAACGTAAATAAAGTAAACAACAACAACAACAACTAAAACACCTTTTAATGTATTATATCATCTCTGACTTGATTGCGGTTTAGAGACATTTATTTGTTGTTTGGTTTGTTTGTTTGTTTTGTTTATTATTTCAGAATGAATAGCCAATTAATTGGCAACTTAAAGAGTGTTATTAAGGGAAAAAGGAAGATTTGAATAATAAAATTAAACGTATAAATTAACATGGATAAACCTTCTGAATTGTTTGTCGCATCCTTATCAATTTTAGTCCACGTTTTTGTTTCAAAATTTTTGCGTTAAATAATATATATTGTTCTTTTCAGAGATCGGTGCCTAATAAAAGAGCAATAAAAGAAGAGAAAATGATGGGCGGCCACAAACAACTTTTTCTTCAATTCCTCTTATATGTGTGCTGCCCATAATTTCGTAAAAATTATTGGCCGTCCAAACGAGAACTTTATTCCATCCTAATTTTTCCTCTTGGCACCGGTCTCTGAAAATGACAATATTTTAACTTAATTATATTGATGCGGTCAGCAGTTAGCGTAAAAATGCTCGCCAACATTTAACTAATCAGAATACATTAGAAAGAGCTGTAAATAAATGCGTGGTCTTAAATTTATCGACTAACACCTCGCCGGTAAAAACAATTTTAATTTGTTGTGCATGGAAAACCCCACATTACTACGTTTTTAAGTCTTCTCATAACATTTTCAAGTTTTTTTTTTGAATATTTCAATTTTCAAAATTTCATTAAACTCCTTGGACGGCAAATTAATTCGGAATAACTGAAACTCTGAAATTTCTATTCAAATTTAACATTTCGCAAGAGTTTATTTTTACCAAATAAAGATTTTTATATACATGTGTTATATATATTTTTAAAGCTCTTGAACAGCTCTATCATAATATATATATATATATTAAAATTTTTTATTGGACTTTTTTAAAGGTTTTTTTAACTTGTAGAAGAAACATGGGAAAACCCGAAATTCGTGTTCTTTAACGCCATTGCTGAAAACAAGGCTTCAACGGAACTGCAGCAGAAAAAAAGATATGCGAAGTTGAAGGCGACAATATGATCTCGGATGGTACTTCAAAAGATTTAACGACGGCGACACTGATTTCGAGGACAACGAACATTCAGGCCGACCTACGACAGTGGATTCTGAAGCAATCGGTGAAGCTGTGGAGACCAATTCATCAATAATTAATCACAGATTGTCGGCCGAGCTCGATATTCCTCAAACATTACGACATCTTCACGCCCTTGGGAATGTCAATAGACGCTGCCGAGAAGTATCTCATTGACTGAAATTCAAGCTCAAAAACGTGTCAAGACTTGCCGAAAACTGCTCGAAAATCCACAAGATTACCGTTTTATTCGTAGTACTGTAACCTGTGATGGTCAAAAATCTCGACGCCATTGAACTTCTTCCACATCCAGCTTATAGTCCGGACCATGCGCCATCTGATTATCACCTTTTCCGATCCATTTCACACTTTCTTCGTGGTCGTAGCTTCAATGACCTGACCGATGTCCAAAACGGGTGCCGCGAGTTTTTCGCCTCTAAGAACAAGGAGTGGTACCGCAGCGGGATGGAACAACTTGACGATAGATGGGGTCAAGCCATAGAGTCAAATGGTCTTTATTTTGAAACCTAATTGTTTTTCATTTGTTGTAAAATTATCTTTAAATTTTTAATAAAAAATCGGAAAAATTTTTTAGCTCACCCTAATAGAAGTTTTTTGTGGTAGTCCAAACGAGTCTATCACTTTTTCTTATATTTTTCCTCTTCCATTAGGCACCGATCTCTCAAGTGGACATTATGTTCTTTATAACTTGGTTGTTAAATTTATTATAATTATAATTCCCTGAATAGTTTTATTGTTTTGTTTAGATTTGGTAATACCGAAAAGGTAAAAAAATCCCGAACGAGACCACAATTTAATTCCTAATGCTTCTTTCAGCAGTTTTCTCATTAATTTATATATAATAAATGTTATAAAACCTACTTCGAATTAAAACTGTTGACAGTGATGGTAGTGAAAGAATAAATGTGTCGATATTTTGTTATAGAAACGCTATATTCATCGAAATTTGAAAATGTTATTATTTGAATATATATATATATAAATAACAAGTGAAAGAAAACTGTTTCCTATTTCATATTAAAAACGGTTTAATGGGATTACAATTTATTAATCTCTTAAACAAAAACAAAAAACTCACTGTAAGGAGTCTTTATTTTTACCAGATTATAAGTGTAAGGATTTTTTCTGCTAAACTTTCATAATTTTCGAGTTTTATAGCTGTTGGATCGTTTGATCAAACATAGCATGCAGAAATCGTTGTTTTTGAGTGTATAATTTGTAGCCTAGTTTTGACGCAAACTGTATTTTTGAGTGTATAATTTGTAGCCTAGTTTTGACGCAAACATGGAAATTACCATTGGAACAAACATTTACGAAGGGTTGAACTCGGAAAGCAGAACATATCTACCGACTGAAGAACGGTATGATTCTAATTACAACTTCGAAATGATTTTGACGTCGGCTTATTTCATCTAAGGAACTTCCGATTAGCACTACTTCGTCAGCGAATTCGAGTTGTTTCATAAACTTTCCATCAACACAGATTTCTTCAGCTTCTCCCACACTCTCCTTGTCGGATTCATAGAGAACACTTTCGAGAGCCAGTTTCAACAGAGATGGTGATGCCGAATCAACATTACGCAGCAATCTGTTAAACGGAATATTGATTGTTTTCCAATGGATTCTGATTTCTGAAAAAAGCTGACGAAAAGTCGATTAGAGCTAGTTCCAGAGGGAATATTTGAATTCATTACATTTTTCAATAAGTTGTAGAAGAGCATGGTAGGAGATCCATCGGTAGGAGACTAACTTTGGCAATTTTCCATTGTTCTGGTATTCTTCTTCCCGTCAAAATCGTGTTGAATGCGTGCGTGCGAAGCCAAATAATAGAGACACGCTCTAAATCAGCAAAAAATCTACATTCCATTCCAGTAGTTTAATCTTCTTCAAGGAATTCCATCTTCAATCTTTGTTTTTCGAGTTCCATTTACGTATCCTGTTGTGTGTTTGAAAAAAATAATTTCCATTTCCGTTTTCCGTTGGAAAAATAGTTTCCGTGCAACCCTTATATATGTATATATATATAAAAAAATTGAAAATTTCAAGAGTCTCTCCCATCACTGATATATAATTTAATGGAAATGTAATTTACCAATAGTTTCCCAGCAGTGTTTAAAGGGTAAACACCAGGGTTGCACGGAAATCGATTTTTTTTCAAACGGACAACGGAAAACGGAAATGAAAATTAATTTTTTCAAACGGACGACGGAAAACGGAAATGGAAATTAATTTTTTCAAACGGACGACGGAAAACGGAAATGGAAATTATTTTTTTCAAACGGACGACGGAAAACGGAAATGAAAATTAATTTTTTCAAACGGACGACGGAAAACGGAAATGCAACTCGAAAAACAACGGAAAACGGAAGATGGAAGATGGAATTTCGTGAAGAAGATTAAACTACTGGGAATAGAATTTAGATTTTTTGCTGCTAGTAGAGCGTGTATCTATTATTTGCCTTCGCATGCGCCCGTTAAACATGATTTTGACGGGAAGAAGAATACCAGAAGATTGGAAAATTGCCAAAGTTAGTCTCCTACGAAAGGGGAAGGATGGTCTAGAAGATCATCGACAATATCCATTCTGTTCAAAAATTCAATGAAAAATGTAATGAATTCAAATTTCCTCTGGAACTAGCTCTAGTCGACTTTTCGGATTCATTTTTCAGATATCAGAATCCATCGATCAACAATCAATATTCCTTTCAAGAGATTGGTGAGTCAAGTTGACTCGACGTCCCCATTTCTATTCGCATTTGCTCTCCAAATGATTCTCGATGAATCCGACTAGGAGAGTGTGGGAGAATCTGAAAATATCTGTGTTGATGGAACGTTTTTGGAACAATTCGAATTCGCTGACGACATGGTGCTAATTGGAAGTTCCTCAGAAGAAATAAGCCGTCGTCTAAATAAACGACTAGAAATCACGGTCTAGAAATCAACACAACAAAGACGATAATCGTACACATGCTACTGAGGACTCCATATTTAGCATTCTACAAATGCAACCTTCTACTTCCTCTCATTCCAGCAAACGAAAAGAGTTAATACATCATCGTTCCGGCCTTGCTCGGAAACTTGGTGCTCATCTCAGGAAGTTCCCTTCAAAAAACCTCTTCAAATTACCCTTCGAATATACATTCACGCCAAGCTCGATGGCTCGATTTCCTTTGATTTTTTAGTTACGAGAAAACTGCTCATTTGGGTTGCACATTGACCGATACTTGAACCACGAAACCGAACACTCTTGAGAGAGTTGGTCCGCATCTCGACGCACTTGGGATGACGACTGACAATTAAGTAATCAAGTAGTCAAGTTTGGAACTGAAGAAAAAGTGTATGGAAACTCGCAAGATGATTCCCCATCGGATTGGTTCCTCTCGGAACCGTGGCATTGCACATTTTAAATACAGACCGGGGTTCCACGGAAATCAGTTTTTTTTTCAGACGGACGACGGAAAACGGAAATGGAAATTATTTTTTTGAACCGGACAACGGAAAACGGAAATGGAAATTAATTTTTTCAAACGGACAACGGAAAACGGAAATGGAAATTAATTTTTTCAAACGGACAACGGAAAACGGAAATGGAACTCAAAAATCGACGGAAAGCGGAAAACGGAAAATGGAAGATGGAATTCCGTGCAACCCTGGTAAACACCTTAGTGGGTACGATATTTGATTATAATCACAGGAAAGGTAAACTCATTTTAAGACATAATTAGCTTTATTCTAATATTCTTCGAGCATCGATTTCCTTCTCATTGGGGTACATTTCCAAACAGCATTGTGCTCCACGACACAAAATAATGAGCAGATGTAAGCGCGTCAGAGAATGTAAGATATGCGAAAAATCGATAGAGGACAAGTGTTTGACGTTCGTATTTCAAAGCATTAAGCAAATTGAATATATTTCAATTCATTAAATAATGGTCAGCCAAAATAGCGCCCATCATCAAATGGTAACACCGGTAAGTTTGCAAAACTATTGATTTTAAGCGTCTTTGAGAGTTTTTGTTTTATTTTTATTTCCATGTACATATAACGTTTAAATATTTCAATCCAATCTGCGTATACAATAGTAAAAATTAAACTAAAGTTTTTCGATTGGCTTGAAATTGAAACTTTTACCTTATTATGACAACTTTTCGAACATTCTGTAAAGTATGGGATTATTTACTTTTAATAACAACAATATATGCTTTCCTAAATAATAAAATATCCTGTCGGGATATTCTATACTAAATTTTGTTATATCAACCACAATCCAATGCCACGAAACGCGCCTCATTGCAAAAGACTTCGCACGAATTGCACAAAACCCTACCTTTTTTCAATATTTTATTTATTTATTATTGATTAACGGAAGAATTAGCTTAAATTTTATATATTGTTCTGAAAAATATAATATTTATAATAGTTGCGTTTATACTATTTTAGGCAATAATTAATTAATAAAATATTGATAAAAATTAATAAATTAAAAGATAGATATAAATAATCACAAATTGCAAAATACTGCCCTGCGCTAAGAAAAATTATTGTATAGTCGATGCCAAATGCAATTACCACCGTAATTGAGGCGCACTTTTTGAAAAATGTTTTTTCATTTCAATTAATGATTATTATTCTGCACATGTTCTTGTTTTTGCTTGTTCTCTTGTTCTAGTTTTTGCGGCCGTGTGGCCGTCCATCCGAGACTATCGTTTTTTTTTTGTTCTTCCATTAGGCACCGATCTCTGAAAAGTACAATATTTTTATAAAATAATTCCTCGCATCCTTTTGATGGTTTACATTTAAAATTCTGTAATTTCATGTATTAAGTTTTGTATAGTTCACTATAGTTTTCATAAAAATTTCATAGTTGTCAACTATGCGGCAACTTTGTCCCTTGGAATGGCCAAGGCACATATAAGAAAGGAAATACACAAAGCGACGTGTTATAAAATACTTGTGTCGTAACACTTTTTCGGACTTCCGATCACTTCAATCACTTGATCACTTCGGATCAACTACTTCTTTCGGATCTTCTCTTCACATCACTCCATCATACCAAATGGAACACTTTAACAATGAGCCCAGAAAATGTGCTTCCGTTTAATATTTTGACTATAATTTTGCATTGTTGGATATTTTAGGAAGAGTTTGATTAACTGACGTGACAATTCGAAGCATATTTACATGTATAAATTCGCAAGAGGCATTGGAAGATTAAAAAGTGTTATTTTTCATTTGTCTTGCTTAATTGGTCCCGGTGGTCCTGGCACAGCCAAGACGGCAGGTCTTGCCGCATACCCCATACGTTTAACGGAGAAGCCATAGACGGTCAATTCAGAAGCTCAAGCCGACGCTGAAAACTTCACTCCGATCAACACTCATAATAAAATTAATAAATTGATAGCGAGCGTTTTGCGCAATTTGCGAACAGTCTTTTACAATTTGTGCATACTTCTTGGTAGTGGAGTGCTTTGGGTTTGCCTTTTAAATTCCCGTAATTCAACAAAATTGAAAACACCTTATCTGTGCCACATTAACGAATGAATCCAGTTCAGACAATAATTTGATATTTCAGAAGTTCCAAACTGGTGAATATATAACAATGTACATGCTCGTCTTCATGATAGTTCTTGTTATAAGTGTCGTATATTACTACAAATACACCGATCAATGTATGTTTTAATTTTGAATATTATATTATTATATAAATATTTTCAGCAAGAGCATCCTGGAAATCGGCCAAAAGAAAGAAGCTCCAATAAGATTGTCTATTACATATTTCACAGCAAGCTAATAAGATCAGAAAATGGGCTCAAATCTACCATTTTCTAAACATTTAATATTTTTAGAAGGTTTAAGGAAAAGTTGACCAATTGGCGTAGATAATGTTATTGTTAAGTACACGTGAAAGTAGTAAGATAACAAAACCTATGCTTCCATTTGGCGTGCTTATTGTACATATTGTTATCAATTGTTATTTGTCTTTAATAAATTTTTAATTATTTGATTCATTCGTTGAGATATGAATTTCGAAAAGTTAGCGTATATTTTTAGATAGTTTAAGAAGGGCTAGGTAAAATGTCGTCATTCGGAGTATTTT
This sequence comes from Caenorhabditis plicata, assembly GCA_963931815.1. Lineage (NCBI taxonomy): Eukaryota > Metazoa > Nematoda > Chromadorea > Rhabditida > Rhabditidae > Caenorhabditis > Caenorhabditis plicata. The sequence continues at coordinate 14,852,660 of OZ007490.1, read as the reverse complement.
GGATTTGCAAAAAACCAATAAAAGAGAGAGATACATTTTAATTCCAATGATAAAAACGTGAAAGAAGTGATGTTCGAAAAGTTTAAAAAAATAGAAGACGCGGAATCATTTAACTAGAAATTGAAAAATGTCTGGAATTCAAAAAGCGCTGCCGAAACTGCGCCCATCTCTGGGGCTACCGTCTATATGAAAGTAGAAATGAATGTATTACATTTGTCTCTGAATATTTTTGACAATTTTCAATCAAATTATTACGATTTTCACCATAATTTTGGAATATTGTATAAATACTAACACGACAAAACAAGATATTTCTATTGATTAGTTTATTTTGTCTTCCACTAGGGAAGACTGATCCAAAATTTATATAGACCATATTGATATAATGGGTCAGTTCGAAGACATACCTCAAACTTGGGTAATTAAACCGAAGAATTCGATGTGTCATTTCGTTTTATAACACTAGAGTATGCGACATTCTACTGTTAAAAATGATCCGACAATAGTAGAAATGAATTTATTACATTTGTCTCTGAATATTTTTGACATTTTTCAATCAAATTATTACGATTTTCACCATAATTTTGGAATATTGTATAAATACTAACACGACAAAACAATATATTTCTATTGATTAGTTTATTTTGTCTTCCACTAGGGAAGACTGATCCAAAATTTATATAGACCACATTGATATAATGGGTCAGTTCGAAGACATACCTCAAACTTGGGTAATTAAACCGAAGAATTCGATGTGTCATTTCGTTTTATAACACTAGAGTATGCGACATTCTACTGTTAAAAATGATCCGACAATAGTAGAAATGAATTTATTACATTTGTCTCTGAATATTTTTGACATTTTTCAATCAAATTATTACGATTTTCACCATAATTTTGGAATATTGTATAAATACTAACACGACAAAACAATATATTTCTATTGATTAGTTTATTTTGTCTTCCACTAGGGAAGACTGATCCAAAATTTATATAGACCACATTGATATAATGGGTCAGTTCGAAGACATACCTCAAACTTGGGTAATTAAACCGAAGAATTCGATGTGTCATTTCGTTTTATAACACTAGAGTATGCGACATTCTACTGTTAAAAATGATCCGACAATAGTAGAAATGGATTTATTACATTTGTCTCTGAATATTTTTGACATTTTTCAATCAAATTATTACGATTTTCACCATAATTTTGGAATATTGTATAAATACTAACACGACAAAACAAGATATTTCTATTGATTAGTTTATTTTGTCTTCCACTAGGGAAGACTGATCCAAAATTTATATAGACCACATTGATATAATGGGTCAGTTCGAAGACATACCTCAAACTTGGGTAATTAAACCGAAGAATTCGATGTGTCATTTCGTTTTATAACACTAGAGTATGCGACATTCTACTGTTAAAAATGATCCGACAATATTATCCTTTTCAGAGATCGGTGCCTAATGGAAGAGTAATAAAAGAAGAGAAAATGATGGGGCCACAAAAAACATTTTTCTCAATTCCTCTTAAATATGTGCTGCCCATAATTTCGTAAAAAAGAATGGCCGTCTAAAAAGAGAGGCCGTCCAAACGAGAACTTCCGTCCATCCTAATTTTTTTCCTCTTCCATTAGGCACCGATCTCTGAAAAGGACAATAGTAGAAATGAATTTATTACATTTGTCTCTGAATATTTTTGACATTTTTCAATCAAATTATTACGATTTTCACCATAATTTTGGAATATTGTATAAATACTAACACGACAAAACAAGATATTTCTATTGATTAGTTTATTTTGTCTTCCACTAGGGAAGACTGATCCAAAATTTATATAGACCACATTGATATAATGGGTCAGTTCGAAGACATACCTCAAACTTGGGTTATTATACCGAAGAATTCGATGTGTCATTTCGTTTTATAACACTAGAGTATGCGACATTCTACTGTTAAAAATGATCCGACAATAGTAGAAATGAATTTATTACATTTGTCTCTGAATATTTTTGACATTTTTCAATCAAATTATTACGATTTTCACCATAATTTTGGAATATTGTATAAATACTAACGCGACAAAACAAGATATTTCTATTGATTAGTTTATTTTGTCTTCCACTAGGGAAGACTGATCCAAAATTTATATAGACCACATTGATATAATGGGTCAGTTCGAAGACATACCTCAAACTTGGGTAATTATACCGAAGAATTCGATGTGTCAATTCGTTTTATAACACTAGAGTATGCGACATTCTACTGTTAAAAATGATCCGACAATAGTAGAAATGAATTTATTACATTTGTCTCTGAATATTTTTGACATTTTTCAATCAAATTATTACGATTTTCACCATAATTTTGGAATATTGTATAAATACTAACGCGACAAAACAAGATATTTCTATTGATTAGTTTATTTTGTCTTCCACTAGGGAAGACTGATCCAAAATTTATATAGACCACATTGATATAATGGGTCAGTTCGAAGACATACCTCAAACTTGGGTAATTATACCGAAGAATTCGATGTGTCATTTCGTTTTATAACACTAGAGTATGCGACATTCTACTGTTAAAAATGATCCGACAATAGTAGAAATGAATTTATTACATTTGTCTCTGAATATTTTTGACATTTTTCAATCAAATTATTACGATTTTCACCATAATTTTGGAATATTGTATAAATACTAACGCGACAAAACAAGATATTTCTATTGATTAGTTTATTTTGTCTTCCACTAGGGAAGACTGATCCAAAATTTATATAGACCACATTGATATAATGGGTCAGTTCGAAGACATACCTCAAACTTGGGTAATTAAACCGAAGAATTCGATGTGTCATTTCGTTTTATAACACTAGAGTATGCGACATTCTACTGTTAAAAATGATCCGACAATAGTAGAAATGAATTTATTACATTTGTCTCTGAATATTTTTGACATTTTTCAATCAAATTATTACGATTTTCACCATAATTTTGGAATATTGTATAAATACTAACGCGACAAAACAAGATATTTCTATTGATTAGTTTATTTTGTCTTCCACTAGGGAAGACTGATCCAAAATTTATATAGACCACATTGATATAATGGGTCAGTTCGAAGACATACCTCAAACTTGGGTAATTATACCGAAGAATTCGATGTGTCATTTCGTTTTATAACACTAGAGTATGCGACATTCTACTGTTAAAAATGATCCGACAATAGTAGAAATGAATTTATTACATTTGTCTCTGAATATTTTTGACATTTTTCAATCAAATTATTACGATTTTCACCATAATTTTGGAATATTGTATAAATACTAACGCGACAAAACAAGATATTTCTATTGATTAGTTTATTTTGTCTTCCACTAGGGAAGACTGATCCAAAATTTATATAGACCACATTGATATAATGGGTCAGTTCGAAGACATACCTCAAACTTGGGTAATTAAACCGAAGAATTCGATGTGTCATTTCGTTTTATAACACTAGAGTATGCGACATTCTACTGTTAAAAATGATCCGACAATAGTAGAAATGAATTTATTACATTTGTCTCTGAATATTTTTGACATTTTTCAATCAAATTATTACGATTTTCACCATAATTTTGGAATATTGTATAAATACTAACGCGACAAAACAAGATATTTCTATTGATTAGTTTATTTTGTCTTCCACTAGGGAAGACTGATCCAAAATTTATATAGACCACATTGATATAATGGGTCAGTTCGAAGACATACCTCAAACTTGGGTAATTATACCGAAGAATTCGATGTGTCATTTCGTTTTATAACACTAGAGTATGCGACATTCTACTGTTAAAAATGATCCGACAATAGTAGAAATGAATTTATTACATTTGTCTCTGAATATTTTTGACATTTTTCAATCAAATTATTACGATTTTCACCATAATTTTGGAATATTGTATAAATACTAACGCGACAAAACAAGATATTTCTATTGATTAGTTTATTTTGTCTTCCACTAGGGAAGACTGATCCAAAATTTATATAGACCACATTGATATAATGGGTCAGTTCGAAGACATACCTCAAACTTGGGTAATTAAACCGAAGAATTCGATGTGTCATTTCGTTTTATAACACTAGAGTATGCGACATTCTACTGTTAAAAATGATCCGACAATAGTAGAAATGAATTTATTACATTTGTCTCTGAATATTTTTGACATTTTTCAATCAAATTATTACGATTTTCACCATAATTTTGGAATATTGTATAAATACTAACGCGACAAAACAAGATATTTCTATTGATTAGATTATTTTGTCTTCCACTAGGGAAGACTGATCCAAAATTTATATAGACCACATTGATATAATGGGTCAGTTCGAAGACATACCTCAAACTTGGGTAATTAAACCGAAGAATTCGATGTGTCATTTCGTTTTATAACACTAGAGTATGCGACATTCTACTGTTAAAAATGATCCGACAATAGTAGAAATGAATTTATTACATTTGTCTCTGAATATTTTTGACATTTTTCAATCAAATTATTACGATTTTCACCATAATTTTGGAATATTGTATAAATACTAACGCGACAAAACAAGATATTTCTATTGATTAGTTTATTTTGTCTTCCACTAGGGAAGACTGATCCAAAATTTATATAGACCACATTGATATAATGGGTCAGTTCGAAGACATACCTCAAACTTGGGTAATTAAACCGGAGAATTCGATGCGTCATTTCGTTTTATAACACTAGAGTATGCGACATTCTACTGTTAAAAATGATCCGACAATAGTAGAAATGAATTTATTACATTTGTCTCTGAATATTTTTGACATTTTTCAATCAAATTATTACGATTTTCACCATAATTTTGGAATATTGTATAAATACTAACGCGACAAAACAAGATATTTCTATTGATTAGTTTATTTTGTCTTCCACTAGGGAAGACTGATCCAAAATTTATATAGACCACATTGATATAATGGGTCAGTTCGAAGACATACCTCAAACTTGGGTAATTAAACCGGAGAATTCGATGCGTCATTTCGTTTTATAACACTAGAGTATGCGACATTCTACTGTTAAAAATGATCCGACAATAGTAGAAATGAATTTATTACATTTGTCTCTGAATATTTTTGACATTTTTCAATCAAATTATTACGATTTTCACCATAATTTTGGAATATTGTATAAATACTAACGCGACAAAACAAGATATTTCTATTGATTAGTTTATTTTGTCTTCCACTAGGGAAGACTGATCCAAAATTTATATAGACCACATTGATATAATGGGTCAGTTCGAAGACATACCTCAAACTTGGGTAATTAAACCGGAGAATTCGATGCGTCATTTCGTTTTATAACACTAGAGTATGCGACATTCTACTGTTAAAAATGATCCGACAATAGTAGAAATGAATTTATTACATTTGTCTCTGAATATTTTTGACATTTTTCAATCAAATTATTACGATTTTCACCATAATTTTGGAATATTGTATAAATACTAACGCGACAAAACAAGATATTTCTATTGATTAGTTTATTTTGTCTTCCACTAGGGAAGACTGATCCAAAATTTATATAGACCACATTGATATAATGGGTCAGTTCGAAGACATACCTCAAACTTGGGTAATTAAACCGGAGAATTCGATGCGTCATTTCGTTTTATAACACTAGAGTATGCGACATTCTACTGTTAAAAATGATCCGACAATAGTAGAAATGAATTTATTACATTTGTCTCTGAATATTTTTGACATTTTTCAATCAAATTATTACGATTTTCACCATAATTTTGGAATATTGTATAAATACTAACGCGACAAAACAAGATATTTCTATTGATTAGTTTATTTTGTCTTCCACTAGGGAAGACTGATCCAAAATTTATATAGACCACATTGATATAATGGGTCAGTTCGAAGACATACCTCAAACTTGGGTAATTAAACCGAAGAATTCGATGTGTCATTTCGTTTTATAACACTAGAGTATGCGACATTCTACTGTTAAAAATGATCCGACAATAGTAGAAATGAATTTATTACATTTGTCTCTGAATATTTTTGACATTTTTCAATCAAATTATTACGATTTTCACCATAATTTTGGAATATTGTATAAATACTAACGCGACAAAACAAGATATTTCTATTGATTAGTTTATTTTGTCTTCCACTAGGGAAGACTGATCCAAAATTTATATAGACCACATTGATATAATGGGTCAGTTCGAAGACATACCTCAAACTTGGGTAATTAAACCGAAGAATTCGATGTGTCATTTCGTTTTATAACACTAGAGTATGCGACATTCTACTGTTAAAAATGATCCGACAATAGTAGAAATGAATTTATTACATTTGTCTCTGAATATTTTTGACATTTTTCAATCAAATTATTACGATTTTCACCATAATTTTGGAATATTGTATAAATACTAACGCGACAAAACAAGATATTTCTATTGATTAGTTTATTTTGTCTTCCACTAGGGAAGACTGATCCAAAATTTATATAGACCACATTGATATAATGGGTCAGTTCGAAGACATACCTCAAACTTGGGTAATTAAACCGAAGAATTCGATGTGTCATTTCGTTTTATAACACTAGAGTATGCGACATTCTACTGTTAAAAATGATCCGACAATAGTAGAAATGAATTTATTACATTTGTCTCTGAATATTTTTGACATTTTTCAATCAAATTATTACGATTTTCACCATAATTTTGGAATATTGTATAAATACTAACGCGACAAAACAAGATATTTCTATTGATTAGTTTATTTTGTCTTCCACTAGGGAAGACTGATCCAAAATTTATATAGACCACATTGATATAATGGGTCAGTTCGAAGACATACCTCAAACTTGGGTAATTAAACCGAAGAATTCGATGTGTCATTTCGTTTTATAACACTAGAGTATGCGACATTCTACTGTTAAAAATGATCCGACAATAGTAGAAATGAATTTATTACATTTGTCTCTGAATATTTTTGACATTTTTCAATCAAATTATTACGATTTTCACCATAATTTTGGAATATTGTATAAATACTAACGCGACAAAACAAGATATTTCTATTGATTAGATTATTTTGTCTTCCACTAGGGAAGACTGATCCAAAATTTATATAGACCACATTGATATAATGGGTCAGTTCGAAGACATACCTCAAACTTGGGTAATTAAACCGAAGAATTCGATGTGTCATTTCGTTTTATAACACTAGAGTATGCGACATTCTACTGTTAAAAATGATCCGACAATAGTAGAAATGAATTTATTACATTTGTCTCTGAATATTTTTGACATTTTTCAATCAAATTATTACGATTTTCACCATAATTTTGGAATATTGTATAAATACTAACACGACAAAACAAGATATTTCTATTGATTAGTTTATTTTGTCTTCCACTAGGGAAGACTGATCCAAAATTTATATAGACCACATTGATATAATGGGTCAGTTCGAAGACATACCTCAAACTTGGGTAATTAAACCGGAGAATTCGATGCGTCATTTCGTTTTATAACACTAGAGTATGCGACATTCTACTGTTAAAAATGATCCGACAATAGTAGAAATGAATTTATTACATTTGTCTCTGAATATTTTTGACATTTTTCAATCAAATTATTACGATTTTCACCATAATTTTGGAATATTGTATAAATACTAACACGACAAAAAAAGATATTTCTATTGATTAGTTTATTTTGTCTTCCACTAGGGAAGACTGATCCAAAATTTATATAGACCACATTGATATAATGGGTCAGTTCGAAGACATACCTCAAACTTGGGTAATTAAACCGAAGAATTCGATGTGTCATTTCGTTTTATAACACTAGAGTATGCGACATTCTACTGTTAAAAATGATCCGACAATAGTAGAAATGAATTTATTACATTTATCTCTGAATATTTTTGACATTTTTCAATCAAATTATTACGATTTTCACCATAATTTTGGAATATTGTATAAATACTAACACGACAAAAAAAGATATTTCTATTGATTAGTTTATTTTGTCTTCCACTAGGGAAGACTGATCCAAAATTTATATAGACCACATTGATATAATGGGTCAGTTCGAAGACATACCTCAAACTTGGGTAATTAAACCGAAGAATTCGATGTGTCATTTCGTTTTATAACACTAGAGTATGCGACATTCTACTGTTAAAAATGATCCGACAATAGTAGAAATGAATTTATTACATTTATCTCTGAATATTTTTGACATTTTTCAATCAAATTATTACGATTTTCACCATAATTTTGGAATATTGTATAAATACTAACACGACAAAACAAGATATTTCTATTGATTAGTTTATTTTGTCTTCCACTAGGGAAGACTGATCCAAAATTTATATAGACCACATTGATATAATGGGTCAGTTCGAAGACATACCTCAAACTTGGGTAATTAAACCGAAGAATTCGATGTGTCATTTCGTTTTATAACACTAGAGTATGCGACATTCTACTGTTAAAAATGATCCGACAATAGTAGAAATGAATTTATTACATTTATCTCTGAATATTTTTGACATTTTTCAATCAAATTATTACGATTTTCACCATAATTTTGGAATATTGTATAAATACTAACACGACAAAACAAGATATTTCTATTGATTAGTTTATTTTGTCTTCCACTAGGGAAGACTGATCCAAAATTTATATAGACCACATTGATATAATGGGTCAGTTCGAAGACATGCCTCAAACTTGGGTAATTAAACCGAAGAATTCGATGTGTCATTTCGTTTTATAACACTAGAGTATGCGACATTCTACTGTTAAAAATGATCCGACAATAGTAGAAATGAATTTATTACATTTATCTCTGAATATTTTTGACATTTTTCAATCAAATTATTACGATTTTCACCATAATTTTGGAATATTGTATAAATACTAACACGACAAAACAAGATATTTCTATTGATTAGTTTATTTTGTCTTCCACTAGGGAAGACTGATCCAAAATTTATATAGACCACATTGATATAATGGGTCAGTTCGAAGACATACCTCAAACTTGGGTAATTAAACCGAAGAATTCGATGTGTCATTTCGTTTTATAACACTAGAGTATGCGACATTCTACTGTTAAAAATGATCCGACAATAGTAGAAATGAATTTATTACATTTATCTCTGAATATTTTTGACATTTTTCAATCAAATTATTACGATTTTCACCATAATTTTGGAATATTGTATAAATACTAACACGACAAAACAAGATATTTCTATTGATTAGTTTATTTTGTCTTCCACTAGGGAAGACTGATCCAAAATTTATATAGACCACATTGATATAATGGGTCAGTTCGAAGACATACCTCAAACTTGGGTAATTAAACCGAAGAATTCGATGTGTCATTTCGTTTTATAACACTAGAGTATGCGACATTCTACTGTTAAAAATGATCCGACAATAGTAGAAATGAATTTATTACATTTATCTCTGAATATTTTTGACATTTTTCAATCAAATTATTACGATTTTCACCATAATTTTGGAATATTGTATAAATACTAACACGACAAAAAAATATATTTCTATTGATTAGTTTATTTTGTCTTCCACTAGGGAAGACTGATCCAAAATTTATGTAGACCACATTGATATAATGGGTCAGTTCGAAGACATGCCTCAAACTTGGGTAATTAAACCGAAGAATTCGATGTGTCATTTCGTTTTATAACACTAGAGTATGCGACATTCTACTGTTAAAAATGATCCGACAATAGTAGAAATGAATTTATTACATTTATCTCTGAATATTTTTGACATTTTTCAATCAAATTATTACGATTTTCACCATAATTTTGGAATATTGTATAAATACTAACACGACAAAAAAAGATATTTCTATTGATTAGTTTATTTTGTCTTCCACTAGGGAAGACTGATCCAAAATTTATGTAGACCACATTGATATAATGGGTCAGTTCGAAGACATGCCTCAAACTTGGGTAATTAAACCGAAGAATTCGATGTGTCATTTCGTTTTATAACACTAGAGTATGCGACATTCTACTGTTAAAAATGATCCGACAATAGTAGAAATGAATTTATTACATTTATCTCTGAATATATTTGACATTTTTCAATCAAATTATTACGATTTTCACCATAATTTTGGAATATTGTATAAATACTAACACGACAAAACAAGATATTTCTATTGATTAGTTTATTTTGTCTTCCACTAGGGAAGACTGATCCAAAATTTATATAGACCACATTGATATAATGGGTCAGTTCGAAGACATACCTCAAACTTGGGTAATTAAACCGAAGAATTCGATGTGTCATTTCGTTTTATAACACTAGAGTATGCGACATTCTACTGTTAAAAATGATCCGACAATAGTAGAAATGAATTTATTACATTTATCTCTGAATATTTTTGACATTTTTCAATCAAATTATTACGATTTTCACCATAATTTTGGAATATTGTATAAATACTAACACGACAAAAAAAGATATTTCTATTGATTAGTTTATTTTGTCTTCCACTAGGGAAGACTGATCCAAAATTTATGTAGACCACATTGATATAATGGGTCAGTTCGAAGACATGCCTCAAACTTGGGTAATTAAACCGAAGAATTCGATGTGTCATTTCGTTTTATAACACTAGAGTATGCGACATTCTACTGTTAAAAATGATCCGACAATAGTAGAAATGAATTTATTACATTTATCTCTGAATATTTTTGACATTTTTCAATCAAATTATTACGATTTTCACCATAATTTTGGAATATTGTATAAATACTAACACGACAAAAAAAGATATTTCTATTGATTAGTTTATTTTGTCTTCCACTAGGGAAGACTGATCCAAAATTTATGTAGACCACATTGATATAATGGGTCAGTTCGAAGACATACCTCAAACTTGGGTAATTAAACCGAAGAATTCGATGTGTCATTTCGTTTTATAACACTAGAGTATGCGACATTCTACTGTTAAAAATGATCCGACAATAGTTGAAATGAATTTATTACATTTATCTCTGAATATATTTGACATTTTTCAATCAAATTATTACGATTTTCACCATAATTTTGGAATATTGTATAAATACTAACACGACAAAAAAAGATATTTCTATTGATTAGTTTATTTTGTCTTCCACTAGGGAAGACTGATCCAAAATTTATGTAGACCACATTGATATAATGGGTCAGTTCGAAGACATACCTCAAACTTGGGTAATTAAACCGAAGAATTCGATGTGTCATTTCGTTTTATAACACTAGAGTATGCGACATTCTACTGTTAAAAATGATCCGACAATAGTAGAAATGAATTTATTACATTTATCTCTGAATATTTTTGACATTTTTCAATCAAATTATTACGATTTTCACCATAATTTTGGAATATTGTATAAATACTAACACGACAAAAAAAAAGATATTTCTATTGATTAGTTTATTTTGTCTTCCACTAGGGAAGACTGATCCAAAATTTATATAGACCACATTGATATAATGGGTCAGTTCGAAGACATACCTCAAACTTGGGTAATTAAACCGAAGAATTCGATGTGTCATTTCGTTTTATAACACTAGAGTATGCGACATTCTACTGTTAAAAATGATCCGACAATAGTAGAAATGAATTTATTACATTTATCTCTGAATATTTTTGACATTTTTCAATCAAATTATTACGATTTTCACCATAATTTTGGAATATTGTATAAATACTAACACGACAAAAAAAAAAGATATTTCTATTGATTAGTTTATTTTGTCTTCCACTAGGGAAGACTGATCCAAAATTTATATAGACCACATTGATATAATGGGTCAGTTCGAAGACATACCTCAAACTTGGGTAATTAAACCGAAGAATTCGATGTGTCATTTCGTTTTATAACACTAGAGTATGCGACATTCTACTGTTAAAAATGATCCGACAATAGTAGAAATGAATTTATTACATTTATCTCTGAATATTTTTGACATTTTTCAATCAAATTATTACGATTTTCACCATAATTTTGGAATATTGTATAAATACTAACACGACAAAAAAAAAGATATTTCTATTGATTAGTTTATTTTGTCTTCCACTAGGGAAGACTGATCCAAAATTTATATAGACCACATTGATATAATGGGTCAGTTCGAAGACATACCTCAAACTTGGGTAATTAAACCGAAGAATTCGATGTGTCATTTCGTTTTATAACACTAGAGTATGCGACATTCTACTGTTAAAAATGATCCGACAATAGTAGAAATGAATTTATTACATTTATCTCTGAATATTTTTGACATTTTTCAATCAAATTATTACGATTTTCACCATAATTTTGGAATATTGTATAAATACTAACACGACAAAAAAAGATATTTCTATTGATTAGTTTATTTTGTCTTCCACTAGGGAAGACTGATCCAAAATTTATGTAGACCACATTGATATAATGGGTCAGTTCGAAGACATGCCTCAAACTTGGGTAATTAAACCGAAGAATTCGATGTGTCATTTCGTTTTATAACACTAGAGTATGCGACATTCTACTGTTAAAAATGATCCGACAATAGTAGAAATGAATTTATTACATTTATCTCTGAATATTTTTGACATTTTTCAATCAAATTATTACGATTTTCACCATAATTTTGGAATATTGTATAAATACTAACACGACAAAAAAAGATATTTCTATTGATTAGTTTATTTTGTCTTCCACTAGGGAAGACTGATCCAAAATTTATATAGACCACATTGATATAATGGGTCAGTTCGAAGACATACCTCAAACTTGGGTAATTAAACCGAAGAATTCGATGTGTCATTTCGTTTTATAACACTAGAGTATGCGACATTCTACTGTTAAAAATGATCCGACAATAGTAGAAATGAATTTATTACATTTATCTCTGAATATTTTTGACATTTTTCAATCAAATTATTACGATTTTCACCATAATTTTGGAATATTGTATAAATACTAACACGACAAAAAAAGATATTTCTATTGATTAGTTTATTTTGTCTTCCACTAGGGAAGACTGATCCAAAATTTATGTAGACCACATTGATATAATGGGTCAGTTCGAAGACATGCCTCAAACTTGGGTAATTAAACCGAAGAATTCGATGTGTCATTTCGTTTTATAACACTAGAGTATGCGACATTCTACTGTTAAAAATGATCCGACAATAGTAGAAATGAATTTATTACATTTATCTCTGAATATTTTTGACATTTTTCAATCAAATTATTACGATTTTCACCATAATTTTGGAATATTGTATAAATACTAACACGACAAAAAAAAAGATATTTCTATTGATTAGTTTATTTTGTCTTCCACTAGGGAAGACTGATCCAAAATTTATATAGACCACATTGATATAATGGGTCAGTTCGAAGACATACCTCAAACTTGGGTAATTAAACCGAAGAATTCGATGTGTCATTTCGTTTTATAACACTAGAGTATGCGACATTCTACTGTTAAAAATGATCCGACAATAGTAGAAATGAATTTATTACATTTATCTCTGAATATTTTTGACATTTTTCAATCAAATTATTACGATTTTCACCATAATTTTGGAATATTGTATAAATACTAACACGACAAAAAAAGATATTTCTATTGATTAGTTTATTTTGTCTTCCACTAGGGAAGACTGATCCAAAATTTATGTAGACCACATTGATATAATGGGTCAGTTCGAAGACATGCCTCAAACTTGGGTAATTAAACCGAAGAATTCGATGTGTCATTTCGTTTTATAACACTAGAGTATGCGACATTCTACTGTTAAAAATGATCCGACAATAGTAGAAATGAATTTATTACATTTATCTCTGAATATTTTTGACATTTTTCAATCAAATTATTACGATTTTCACCATAATTTTGGAATATTGTATAAATACTAACACGACAAAAAAAGATATTTCTATTGATTAGTTTATTTTGTCTTCCACTAGGGAAGACTGATCCAAAATTTATATAGACCACATTGATATAATGGGTCAGTTCGAAGACATACCTCAAACTTGGGTAATTAAACCGAAGAATTCGATGTGTCATTTCGTTTTATAACACTAGAGTATGCGACATTCTACTGTTAAAAATGATCCGACAATAGTAGAAATGAATTTATTACATTTATCTCTGAATATTTTTGACATTTTTCAATCAAATTATTACGATTTTCACCATAATTTTGGAATATTGTATAAATACTAACACGACAAAAAAAGATATTTCTATTGATTAGTTTATTTTGTCTTCCACTAGGGAAGACTGATCCAAAATTTATGTAGACCACATTGATATAATGGGTCAGTTCGAAGACATACCTCAAACTTGGGTAATTAAACCGAAGAATTCGATGTGTCATTTCGTTTTATAACACTAGAGTATGCGACATTCTACTGTTAAAAATGATCCGACAATAGTAGAAATGAATTTATTACATTTATCTCTGAATATTTTTGACATTTTTCAATCAAATTATTACGATTTTCACCATAATTTTGGAATATTGTATAAATACTAACACGACAAAAAAAGATATTTCTATTGATTAGTTTATTTTGTCTTCCACTAGGGAAGACTGATCCAAAATTTATGTAGACCACATTGATATAATGGGTCAGTTCGAAGACATACCTCAAACTTGGGTAATTAAACCGAAGAATTCGATGTGTCATTTCGTTTTATAACACTAGAGTATGCGACATTCTACTGTTAAAAATGATCCGACAATAGTTGAAATGAATTTATTACATTTATCTCTGAATATATTTGACATTTTTCAATCAAATTATTACGATTTTCACCATAATTTTGGAATATTGTATAAATACTAACACGACAAAAAAAGATATTTCTATTGATTAGTTTATTTTGTCTTCCACTAGGGAAGACTGATCCAAAATTTATATAGACCACATTGATATAATGGGTCAGTTCGAAGACATACCTCAAACTTGGGTAATTAAACCGAAGAATTCGATGTGTCATTTCGTTTTATAACACTAGAGTATGCGACATTCTACTGTTAAAAATGATCCGACAATAGTAGAAATGAATTTATTACATTTATCTCTGAATATTTTTGACATTTTTCAATCAAATTATTACGATTTTCACCATAATTTTGGAATATTGTATAAATACTAACACGACAAAAAAAAAAGATATTTCTATTGATTAGTTTATTTTGTCTTCCACTAGGGAAGACTGATCCAAAATTTATATAGACCACATTGATATAATGGGTCAGTTCGAAGACATACCTCAAACTTGGGTAATTAAACCGAAGAATTCGATGTGTCATTTCGTTTTATAACACTAGAGTATGCGACATTCTACTGTTAAAAATGATCCGACAATAGTAGAAATGAATTTATTACATTTATCTCTGAATATTTTTGACATTTTTCAATCAAATTATTACGATTTTCACCATAATTTTGGAATATTGTATAAATACTAACACGACAAAAAAAAAGATATTTCTATTGATTAGTTTATTTTGTCTTCCACTAGGGAAGACTGATCCAAAATTTATATAGACCACATTGATATAATGGGTCAGTTCGAAGACATACCTCAAACTTGGGTAATTAAACCGAAGAATTCGATGTGTCATTTCGTTTTATAACACTAGAGTATGCGACATTCTACTGTTAAAAATGATCCGACAATAGTAGAAATGAATTTATTACATTTATCTCTGAATATTTTTGACATTTTTCAATCAAATTATTACGATTTTCACCATAATTTTGGAATATTGTATAAATACTAACACGACAAAAAAAAAGATATTTCTATTGATTAGTTTATTTTGTCTTCCACTAGGGAAGACTGATCCAAAATTTATGTAGACCACATTGATATAATGGGTCAGTTCGAAGACATGCCTCAAACTTGGGTAATTAAACCGAAGAATTCGATGTGTCATTTCGTTTTATAACACTAGAGTATGCGACATTCTACTGTTAAAAATGATCCGACAATAGTTGAAATGAATTTATTACATTTATCTCTGAATATATTTGACATTTTTCAATCAAATTATTACGATTTTCACCATAATTTTGGAATATTGTATAAATACTAACACGACAAAAAAAAAGATATTTCTATTGATTAGTTTATTTTGTCTTCCACTAGGGAAGACTGATCCAAAATTTATATAGACCACATTGATATAATGGGTCAGTTCGAAGACATACCTCAAACTTGGGTAATTAAACCGAAGAATTCGATGTGTCATTTCGTTTTATAACACTAGAGTATGCGACATTCTACTGTTAAAAATGATCCGACAATAGTTGAAATGAATTTATTACATTTATCTCTGAATATTTTTGACATTTTTCAATCAAATTATTACGATTTTCACCATAATTTTGGAATATTGTATAAATACTAACACGACAAAAAAAAAGATATTTCTATTGATTAGTTTATTTTGTCTTCCACTAGGGAAGACTGATCCAAAATTTATGTAGACCACATTGATATAATGGGTCAGTTCGAAGACATACCTCAAACTTGGGTAATTAAACCGAAGAATTCGATGTGTCATTTCGTTTTATAACACTAGAGTATGCGACATTCTACTGTTAAAAATGATCCGACAATAGTAGAAATGAATTTATTACATTTATCTCTGAATATTTTTGACATTTTTCAATCAAATTATTACGATTTTCACCATAATTTTGGAATATTGTATAAATACTAACACGACAAAAAAAAAGATATTTCTATTGATTAGTTTATTTTGTCTTCCACTAGGGAAGACTGATCCAAAATTTATATAGACCACATTGATATAATGGGTCAGTTCGAAGACATACCTCAAACTTGGGTAATTAAACCGAAGAATTCGATGTGTCATTTCGTTTTATAACACTAGAGTATGCGACATTCTACTGTTAAAAATGATCCGACAATAGTTGAAATGAATTTATTACATTTATCTCTGAATATATTTGACATTTTTCAATCAAATTATTACGATTTTCACCATAATTTTGGAATATTGTATAAATACTAACACGACAAAAAAATATATTTCTATTGATTAGTTTATTTTGTCTTCCACTAGGGAAGACTGATCCAAAATTTATATAGACCACATTGATATAATGGGTCAGTTCGAAGACATACCTCAAACTTGGGTAATTAAACCGAAGAATTCGATGTGTCATTTCGTTTTATAACACTAGAGTATGCGACATTCTACTGTTAAAAATGATCCGACAATAGTAGAAATGAATTTATTACATTTATCTCTGAATATTTTTGACATTTTTCAATCAAATTATTACGATTTTCACCATAATTTTGGAATATTGTATAAATACTAACACGACAAAAAAAAAAGATATTTCTATTGATTAGTTTATTTTGTCTTCCACTAGGGAAGACTGATCCAAAATTTATATAGACCACATTGATATAATGGGTCAGTTCGAAGACATACCTCAAACTTGGGTAATTAAACCGAAGAATTCGATGTGTCATTTCGTTTTATAACACTAGAGTATGCGACATTCTACTGTTAAAAATGATCCGACAATAGTAGAAATGAATTTATTACATTTATCTCTGAATATTTTTGACATTTTTCAATCAAATTATTACGATTTTCACCATAATTTTGGAATATTGTATAAATACTAACACGACAAAAAAAAAGATATTTCTATTGATTAGTTTATTTTGTCTTCCACTAGGGAAGACTGATCCAAAATTTATATAGACCACATTGATATAATGGGTCAGTTCGAAGACATACCTCAAACTTGGGTAATTAAACCGAAGAATTCGATGTGTCATTTCGTTTTATAACACTAGAGTATGCGACATTCTACTGTTAAAAATGATCCGACAATAGTAGAAATGAATTTATTACATTTATCTCTGAATATTTTTGACATTTTTCAATCAAATTATTACGATTTTCACCATAATTTTGGAATATTGTATAAATACTAACACGACAAAAAAAAAGATATTTCTATTGATTAGTTTATTTTGTCTTCCACTAGGGAAGACTGATCCAAAATTTATGTAGACCACATTGATATAATGGGTCAGTTCGAAGACATGCCTCAAACTTGGGTAATTAAACCGAAGAATTCGATGTGTCATTTCGTTTTATAACACTAGAGTATGCGACATTCTACTGTTAAAAATGATCCGACAATAGTTGAAATGAATTTATTACATTTATCTCTGAATATATTTGACATTTTTCAATCAAATTATTACGATTTTCACCATAATTTTGGAATATTGTATAAATACTAACACGACAAAAAAAGATATTTCTATTGATTAGTTTATTTTGTCTTCCACTAGGGAAGACTGATCCAAAATTTATGTAGACCACATTGATATAATGGGTCAGTTCGAAGACATACCTCAAACTTGGGTAATTAAACCGAAGAATTCGATGTGTCATTTCGTTTTATAACACTAGAGTATGCGACATTCTACTGTTAAAAATGATCCGACAATAGTTGAAATGAATTTATTACATTTATCTCTGAATATATTTGACATTTTTCAATCAAATTATTACGATTTTCACCATAATTTTGGAATATTGTATAAATACTAACACGACAAAAAAAGATATTTCTATTGATTAGTTTATTTTGTCTTCCACTAGGGAAGACTGATCCAAAATTTATATAGACCACATTGATATAATGGGTCAGTTCGAAGACATACCTCAAACTTGGGTAATTAAACCGAAGAATTCGATGTGTCATTTCGTTTTATAACACTAGAGTATGCGACATTCTACTGTTAAAAATGATCCGACAATAGTAGAAATGAATTTATTACATTTATCTCTGAATATTTTTGACATTTTTCAATCAAATTATTACGATTTTCACCATAATTTTGGAATATTGTATAAATACTAACACGACAAAAAAAAAGATATTTCTATTGATTAGTTTATTTTGTCTTCCACTAGGGAAGACTGATCCAAAATTTATGTAGACCACATTGATATAATGGGTCAGTTCGAAGACATACCTCAAACTTGGGTAATTAAACCGAAGAATTCGATGTGTCATTTCGTTTTATAACACTAGAGTATGCGACATTCTACTGTTAAAAATGATCCGACAATAGTAGAAATGAATTTATTACATTTATCTCTGAATATTTTTGACATTTTTCAATCAAATTATTACGATTTTCACCATAATTTTGGAATATTGTATAAATACTAACACGACAAAAAAAGATATTTCTATTGATTAGTTTATTTTGTCTTCCACTAGGGAAGACTGATCCAAAATTTATGTAGACCACATTGATATAATGGGTCAGTTCGAAGACATACCTCAAACTTGGGTAATTAAACCGAAGAATTCGATGTGTCATTTCGTTTTATAACACTAGAGTATGCGACATTCTACTGTTAAAAATGATCCGACAATAGTTGAAATGAATTTATTACATTTATCTCTGAATATATTTGACATTTTTCAATCAAATTATTACGATTTTCACCATAATTTTGGAATATTGTATAAATACTAACACGACAAAAAAAGATATTTCTATTGATTAGTTTATTTTGTCTTCCACTAGGGAAGACTGATCCAAAATTTATATAGACCACATTGATATAATGGGTCAGTTCGAAGACATACCTCAAACTTGGGTAATTAAACCGAAGAATTCGATGTGTCATTTCGTTTTATAACACTAGAGTATGCGACATTCTACTGTTAAAAATGATCCGACAATAGTAGAAATGAATTTATTACATTTATCTCTGAATATTTTTGACATTTTTCAATCAAATTATTACGATTTTCACCATAATTTTGGAATATTGTATAAATACTAACACGACAAAAAAAAAGATATTTCTATTGATTAGTTTATTTTGTCTTCCACTAGGGAAGACTGATCCAAAATTTATGTAGACCACATTGATATAATGGGTCAGTTCGAAGACATACCTCAAACTTGGGTAATTAAACCGAAGAATTCGATGTGTCATTTCGTTTTATAACACTAGAGTATGCGACATTCTACTGTTAAAAATGATCCGACAATAGTAGAAATGAATTTATTACATTTATCTCTGAATATTTTTGACATTTTTCAATCAAATTATTACGATTTTCACCATAATTTTGGAATATTGTATAAATACTAACACGACAAAAAAAGATATTTCTATTGATTAGTTTATTTTGTCTTCCACTAGGGAAGACTGATCCAAAATTTATGTAGACCACATTGATATAATGGGTCAGTTCGAAGACATACCTCAAACTTGGGTAATTAAACCGAAGAATTCGATGTGTCATTTCGTTTTATAACACTAGAGTATGCGACATTCTACTGTTAAAAATGATCCGACAATAGTTGAAATGAATTTATTACATTTATCTCTGAATATATTTGACATTTTTCAATCAAATTATTACGATTTTCACCATAATTTTGGAATATTGTATAAATACTAACACGACAAAAAAAGATATTTCTATTGATTAGTTTATTTTGTCTTCCACTAGGGAAGACTGATCCAAAATTTATGTAGACCACATTGATATAATGGGTCAGTTCGAAGACATACCTCAAACTTGGGTAATTAAACCGAAGAATTCGATGTGTCATTTCGTTTTATAACACTAGAGTATGCGACATTCTACTGTTAAAAATGATCCGACAATAGTTGAAATGAATTTATTACATTTATCTCTGAATATATTTGACATTTTTCAATCAAATTATTACGATTTTCACCATAATTTTGGAATATTGTATAAATACTAACACGACAAAAAAAGATATTTCTATTGATTAGTTTATTTTGTCTTCCACTAGGGAAGACTGATCCAAAATTTATGTAGACCACATTGATATAATGGGTCAGTTCGAAGACATACCTCAAACTTGGGTAATTAAACCGAAGAATTCGATGTGTCATTTCGTTTTATAACACTAGAGTATGCGACATTCTACTGTTAAAAATGATCCGACAATAGTTGAAATGAATTTATTACATTTATCTCTGAATATATTTGACATTTTTCAATCAAATTATTACGATTTTCACCATAATTTTGGAATATTGTATAAATACTAACACGACAAAAAAAGATATTTCTATTGATTAGTTTATTTTGTCTTCCACTAGGGAAGACTGATCCAAAATTTATGTAGACCACATTGATATAATGGGTCAGTTCGAAGACATACCTCAAACTTGGGTAATTAAACCGAAGAATTCGATGTGTCATTTCGTTTTATAACACTAGAGTATGCGACATTCTACTGTTAAAAATGATCCGACAATAGTTGAAATGAATTTATTACATTTATCTCTGAATATTTTTGACATTTTTCAATCAAATTATTACGATTTTCACCATAATTTTGGAATATTGTATAAATACTAACACGACAAAAAAAGATATTTCTATTGATTAGTTTATTTTGTCTTCCACTAGGGAAGACTGATCCAAAATTTATGTAGACCACATTGATATAATGGGTCAGTTCGAAGACATACCTCAAACTTGGGTAATTAAACCGAAGAATTCGATGTGTCATTTCGTTTTATAACACTAGAGTATGCGACATTCTACTGTTAAAAATGATCCGACAATAGTTGAAATGAATTTATTACATTTATCTCTGAATATATTTGACATTTTTCAATCAAATTATTACGATTTTCACCATAATTTTGGAATATTGTATAAATACTAACACGACAAAAAAAGATATTTCTATTGATTAGTTTATTTTGTCTTCCACTAGGGAAGACTGATCCAAAATTTATGTAGACCACATTGATATAATGGGTCAGTTCGAAGACATACCTCAAACTTGGGTAATTAAACCGAAGAATTCGATGTGTCATTTCGTTTTATAACACTAGAGTATGCGACATTCTACTGTTAAAAATGATCCGACAATAGTTGAAATGAATTTATTACATTTATCTCTGAATATATTTGACATTTTTCAATCAAATTATTACGATTTTCACCATAATTTTGGAATATTGTATAAATACTAACACGACAAAAAAAGATATTTCTATTGATTAGTTTATTTTGTCTTCCACTAGGGAAGACTGATCCAAAATTTATGTAGACCACATTGATATAATGGGTCAGTTCGAAGACATACCTCAAACTTGGGTAATTAAACCGAAGAATTCGATGTGTCATTTCGTTTTATAACACTAGAGTATGCGACATTCTACTGTTAAAAATGATCCGACAATAGTAGAAATGAATTTATTACATTTATCTCTGAATATTTTTGACATTTTTCAATCAAATTATTACGATTTTCACCATAATTTTGGAATATTGTATAAATACTAACACGACAAAAAAAGATATTTCTATTGATTAGTTTATTTTGTCTTCCACTAGGGAAGACTGATCCAAAATTTATGTAGACCACATTGATATAATGGGTCAGTTCGAAGACATGCCTCAAACTTGGGTAATTAAACCGAAGAATTCGATGTGTCATTTCGTTTTATAACACTAGAGTATGCGACATTCTACTGTTAAAAATGATCCGACAATAGTAGAAATGAATTTATTACATTTATCTCTGAATATTTTTGACATTTTTCAATCAAATTATTACGATTTTCACCATAATTTTGGAATATTGTATAAATACTAACACGACAAAAAAAGATATTTCTATTGATTAGTTTATTTTGTCTTCCACTAGGGAAGACTGATCCAAAATTTATGTAGACCACATTGATATAATGGGTCAGTTCGAAGACATACCTCAAACTTGGGTAATTAAACCGAAGAATTCGATGTGTCATTTCGTTTTATAACACTAGAGTATGCGACATTCTACTGTTAAAAATGATCCGACAATAGTTGAAATGAATTTATTACATTTATCTCTGAATATATTTGACATTTTTCAATCAAATTATTACGATTTTCACCATAATTTTGGAATATTGTATAAATACTAACACGACAAAAAAAGATATTTCTATTGATTAGTTTATTTTGTCTTCCACTAGGGAAGACTGATCCAAAATTTATGTAGACCACATTGATATAATGGGTCAGTTCGAAGACATACCTCAAACTTGGGTAATTAAACCGAAGAATTCGATGTGTCATTTCGTTTTATAACACTAGAGTATGCGACATTCTACTGTTAAAAATGATCCGACAATAGTAGAAATGAATTTATTACATTTATCTCTGAATATTTTTGACATTTTTCAATCAAATTATTACGATTTTCACCATAATTTTGGAATATTGTATAAATACTAACACGACAAAAAAAAAGATATTTCTATTGATTAGTTTATTTTGTCTTCCACTAGGGAAGACTGATCCAAAATTTATATAGACCACATTGATATAATGGGTCAGTTCGAAGACATACCTCAAACTTGGGTAATTAAACCGAAGAATTCGATGTGTCATTTCGTTTTATAACACTAGAGTATGCGACATTCTACTGTTAAAAATGATCCGACAATAGTTGAAATGAATTTATTACATTTATCTCTGAATATATTTGACATTTTTCAATCAAATTATTACGATTTTCACCATAATTTTGGAATATTGTATAAATACTAACACGACAAAAAAAGATATTTCTATTGATTAGTTTATTTTGTCTTCCACTAGGGAAGACTGATCCAAAATTTATATAGACCACATTGATATAATGGGTCAGTTCGAAGACATACCTCAAACTTGGGTAATTAAACCGAAGAATTCGATGTGTCATTTCGTTTTATAACACTAGAGTATGCGACATTCTACTGTTAAAAATGATCCGACAATAGTTGAAATGAATTTATTACATTTATCTCTGAATATATTTGACATTTTTCAATCAAATTATTACGATTTTCACCATAATTTTGGAATATTGTATAAATACTAACACGACAAAAAAAGATATTTCTATTGATTAGTTTATTTTGTCTTCCACTAGGGAAGACTGATCCAAAATTTATATAGACCACATTGATATAATGGGTCAGTTCGAAGACATACCTCAAACTTGGGTAATTAAACCGAAGAATTCGATGTGTCATTTCGTTTTATAACACTAGAGTATGCGACATTCTACTGTTAAAAATGATCCGACAATAGTTGAAATGAATTTATTACATTTATCTCTGAATATATTTGACATTTTTCAATCAAATTATTACGATTTTCACCATAATTTTGGAATATTGTATAAATACTAACACGACAAAAAAAGATATTTCTATTGATTAGTTTATTTTGTCTTCCACTAGGGAAGACTGATCCAAAATTTATATAGGCCACATTGATATAATGGGTCAGTTCGAAGACATACCTCAAACTTGGGTAATTAAACCGAAGAATTCGATGTGTCATTTCGTTTTATAACACTAGAGTATGCGACATTCTACTGTTAAAAATGATCCGACAATAGTAGAAATGAATTTATTACATTTATCTCTGAATATTTTTGACATTTTTCAATCAAATTATTACGATTTTCACCATAATTTTGGAATATTGTATAAATACTAACACGACAAAAAAAAAAGATATTTCTATTGATTAGTTTATTTTGTCTTCCACTAGGGAAGACTGATCCAAAATTTATATAGACCACATTGATATAATGGGTCAGTTCGAAGACATACCTCAAACTTGGGTAATTAAACCGAAGAATTCGATGTGTCATTTCGTTTTATAACACTAGAGTATGCGACATTCTACTGTTAAAAATGATCCGACAATAGTAGAAATGAATTTATTACATTTATCTCTGAATATTTTTGACATTTTTCAATCAAATTATTACGATTTTCACCATAATTTTGGAATATTGTATAAATACTAACACGACAAAAAAAAAGATATTTCTATTGATTAGTTTATTTTGTCTTCCACTAGGGAAGACTGATCCAAAATTTATATAGACCACATTGATATAATGGGTCAGTTCGAAGACATACCTCAAACTTGGGTAATTAAACCGAAGAATTCGATGTGTCATTTCGTTTTATAACACTAGAGTATGCGACATTCTACTGTTAAAAATGATCCGACAATAGTAGAAATGAATTTATTACATTTATCTCTGAATATTTTTGACATTTTTCAATCAAATTATTACGATTTTCACCATAATTTTGGAATATTGTATAAATACTAACACGACAAAAAAAAAGATATTTCTATTGATTAGTTTATTTTGTCTTCCACTAGGGAAGACTGATCCAAAATTTATATAGACCACATTGATATAATGGGTCAGTTCGAAGACATACCTCAAACTTGGGTAATTAAACCGAAGAATTCGATGTGTCATTTCGTTTTATAACACTAGAGTATGCGACATTCTACTGTTAAAAATGATCCGACAATAGTTGAAATGAATTTATTACATTTATCTCTGAATATATTTGACATTTTTCAATCAAATTATTACGATTTTCACCATAATTTTGGAATATTGTATAAATACTAACACGACAAAACAAGATATTTCTATTGATTAGTTTATTTTGTCTTCCACTAGGGAAGACTGATCCAAAATTTATATAGACCACATTGATATAATGGGTCAGTTCGAAGACATACCTCAAACTTGGGTAATTAAACCGAAGAATTCGATGTGTCATTTCGTTTTATAACACTAGAGTATGCGACATTCTACTGTTAAAAATGATCCGACAATAGTAGAAATGAATTTATTACATTTATCTCTGAATATTTTTGACATTTTTCAATCAAATTATTACGATTTTCACCATAATTTTGGAATATTGTATAAATACTAACACGACAAAAAAAAAGATATTTCTATTGATTAGTTTATTTTGTCTTCCACTAGGGAAGACTGATCCAAAATTTATATAGACCACATTGATATAATGGGTCAGTTCGAAGACATACCTCAAACTTGGGTAATTAAACCGAAGAATTCGATGTGTCATTTCGTTTTATAACACTAGAGTATGCGACATTCTACTGTTAAAAATGATCCGACAATAGTTGAAATGAATTTATTACATTTATCTCTGAATATATTTGACATTTTTCAATCAAATTATTACGATTTTCACCATAATTTTGGAATATTGTATAAATACTAACACGACAAAAAAAGATATTTCTATTGATTAGTTTATTTTGTCTTCCACTAGGGAAGACTGATCCAAAATTTATGTAGACCACATTGATATAATGGGTCAGTTCGAAGACATACCTCAAACTTGGGTAATTAAACCGAAGAATTCGATGTGTCATTTCGTTTTATAAAACTAGAGTATGCGGCATTCTACTGTTAAAAATGATCCGACAATAGTAGAAATGAATTTATTACATTTATCTCTGAATATTTTTGACATTTTTCAATCAAATTATTACGATTTTCACCATAATTTTGGAATATTGTATAAATACTAACACGACAAAAAAAAAGATATTTCTATTGATTAGTTTATTTTGTCTTCCACTAGGGAAGACTGATCCAAAATTTATATAGACCACATTGATATAATGGGTCAGTTCGAAGACATACCTCAAACTTGGGTAATTAAACCGAAGAATTCGATGTGTCATTTCGTTTTATAACACTAGAGTATGCGACATTCTACTGTTAAAAATGATCCGACAATAGTTGAAATGAATTTATTACATTTATCTCTGAATATTTTTGACATTTTTCAATCAAATTATTACGATTTTCACCATAATTTTGGAATATTGTATAAATACTAACACGACAAAACAAGATATTTCTATTGATTAGTTTATTTTGTCTTCCACTAGGGAAGACTGATCCAAAATTTATATAGACCACATTGATATAATGGGTCAGTTCGAAGACATACCTCAAACTTGGGTAATTAAACCGAAGAATTCGATGTGTCATTTCGTTTTATAACACTAGAGTATGCGACATTCTACTGTTAAAAATGATCCGACAATAGTTGAAATGAATTTATTACATTTATCTCTGAATATTTTTGACATTTTTCAATCAAATTATTACGATTTTCACCATAATTTTGGAATATTGTATAAATACTAACACGACAAAACAAGATATTTCTATTGATTAGTTTATTTTGTCTTCCACTAGGGAAGACTGATCCAAAATTTATATAGACCACATTGATATAATGGGTCAGTTCGAAGACATACCTCAAACTTGGGTAATTAAACCGAAGAATTCGATGTGTCATTTCGTTTTATAACACTAGAGTATGCGACATTCTACTGTTAAAAACGATCCGACAATAGTTGAAATGAATTTATTACATTTATCTCTGAATATTTTTGACATTTTTCAATCAAATTATTACGATTTTCACCATAATTTTGGAATATTGTATAAATACTAACACGACAAAACAAGATATTTCTATTGATTAGTTTATTTTGTCTTCCACTAGGGAAGGCTGATCCAAAATTTATATAGACCACATTGATATAATGGGTCAGTTCGAAGACATACCTCAAACTTGGGTAATTAAACCGAAGAATTCGATGTGTCATTTCGTTTTATAACACTAGAGTATGCGACATTCTACTGTTAAAAATGATCCGACAATAGTAGAAATGAATTTATTACATTTATCTCTGAATATTTTTGACATTTTTCAATCAAATTTTTACGATTTTCACCATAATTTTGGAATATTGTATAAATACTAACACGACAAAAAAAGATATTTCTATTGATTAGTTTATTTTGTCTTCCACTAGGGAAGACTGATCCAAAATTTATGTAGACCACATTGATATAATGGGTCAGTTCGAAGACATGCCTCAAACTTGGGTAATTAAACCGAAGAATTCGATGTGTCATTTCGTTTTATAACACTAGAGTATGCGACATTCTACTGTTAAAAATGATCCGACAATAGTAGAAATGAATTTATTACATTTATCTCTGAATATTTTTGACATTTTTCAATCAAATTATTACGATTTTCACCATAATTTTGGAATATTGTATAAATACTAACACGACAAAAAAAGATATTTCTATTGATTAGTTTATTTTGTCTTCCACTAGGGAAGACTGATCCAAAATTTATGTAGACCACATTGATATAATGGGTCAGTTCGAAGACATGCCTCAAACTTGGGTAATTAAACCGAAGAATTCGATGTGTCATTTCGTTTTATAACACTAGAGTATGCGACATTCTACTGTTAAAAATGATCCGACAATAGTTGAAATGAATTTATTACATTTATCTCTGAATATATTTGACATTTTTCAATCAAATTATTACGATTTTCACCATAATTTTGGAATATTGTATAAATACTAACACGACAAAACAAGATATTTCTATTGATTAGTTTATTTTGTCTTCCACTAGGGAAGACTGATCCAAAATTTATATAGACCACATTGATATAATGGGTCAGTTCGAAGACATACCTCAAACTTGGGTAATTAAACCGAAGAATTCGATGTGTCATTTCGTTTTATAACACTAGAGTATGCGACATTCTACTGTTAAAAATGATCCGACAATAGTAGAAATGAATTTATTACATTTATCTCTGAATATTTTTGACATTTTTCAATCAAATTATTACGATTTTCACCATAATTTTGGAATATTGTATAAATACTAACACGACAAAAAAAAAGATATTTCTATTGATTAGTTTATTTTGTCTTCCACTAGGGAAGACTGATCCAAAATTTATGTAGACCACATTGATATAATGGGTCAGTTCGAAGACATACCTCAAACTTGGGTAATTAAACCGAAGAATTCGATGTGTCATTTCGTTTTATAACACTAGAGTATGCGACATTCTACTGTTAAAAATGATCCGACAATAGTTGAAATGAATTTATTACATTTATCTCTGAATATATTTGACATTTTTCAATCAAATTATTACGATTTTCACCATAATTTTGGAATATTGTATAAATACTAACACGACAAAAAAAGATATTTCTATTGATTAGTTTATTTTGTCTTCCACTAGGGAAGACTGATCCAAAATTTATGTAGACCACATTGATATAATGGGTCAGTTCGAAGACATACCTCAAACTTGGGTAATTAAACCGAAGAATTCGATGTGTCATTTCGTTTTATAACACTAGAGTATGCGACATTCTACTGTTAAAAATGATCCGACAATAGTTGAAATGAATTTATTACATTTATCTCTGAATATTTTTGACATTTTTCAATCAAATTATTACGATTTTCACCATAATTTTGGAATATTGTATAAATACTAACACGACAAAAAAAGATATTTCTATTGATTAGTTTATTTTGTCTTCCACTAGGGAAGACTGATCCAAAATTTATGTAGACCACATTGATATAATGGGTCAGTTCGAAGACATACCTCAAACTTGGGTAATTAAACCGAAGAATTCGATGTGTCATTTCGTTTTATAACACTAGAGTATGCGACATTCTACTGTTAAAAATGATCCGACAATAGTTGAAATGAATTTATTACATTTATCTCTGAATATATTTGACATTTTTCAATCAAATTATTACGATTTTCACCATAATTTTGGAATATTGTATAAATACTAACACGACAAAAAAAGATATTTCTATTGATTAGTTTATTTTGTCTTCCACTAGGGAAGACTGATCCAAAATTTATGTAGACCACATTGATATAATGGGTCAGTTCGAAGACATACCTCAAACTTGGGTAATTAAACCGAAGAATTCGATGTGTCATTTCGTTTTATAACACTAGAGTATGCGACATTCTACTGTTAAAAATGATCCGACAATAGTAGAAATGAATTTATTACATTTATCTCTGAATATTTTTGACATTTTTCAATCAAATTATTACGATTTTCACCATAATTTTGGAATATTGTATAAATACTAACACGACAAAAAAAAAGATATTTCTATTGATTAGTTTATTTTGTCTTCCACTAGGGAAGACTGATCCAAAATTTATATAGACCACATTGATATAATGGGTCAGTTCGAAGACATACCTCAAACTTGGGTAATTAAACCGAAGAATTCGATGTGTCATTTCGTTTTATAACACTAGAGTATGCGACATTCTACTGTTAAAAATGATCCGACAATAGTTGAAATGAATTTATTACATTTATCTCTGAATATATTTGACATTTTTCAATCAAATTATTACGATTTTCACCATAATTTTGGAATATTGTATAAATACTAACACGACAAAAAAAGATATTTCTATTGATTAGTTTATTTTGTCTTCCACTAGGGAAGACTGATCCAAAATTTATATAGACCACATTGATATAATGGGTCAGTTCGAAGACATACCTCAAACTTGGGTAATTAAACCGAAGAATTCGATGTGTCATTTCGTTTTATAACACTAGAGTATGCGACATTCTACTGTTAAAAATGATCCGACAATAGTTGAAATGAATTTATTACATTTATCTCTGAATATATTTGACATTTTTCAATCAAATTATTACGATTTTCACCATAATTTTGGAATATTGTATAAATACTAACACGACAAAAAAAGATATTTCTATTGATTAGTTTATTTTGTCTTCCACTAGGGAAGACTGATCCAAAATTTATATAGACCACATTGATATAATGGGTCAGTTCGAAGACATACCTCAAACTTGGGTAATTAAACCGAAGAATTCGATGTGTCATTTCGTTTTATAACACTAGAGTATGCGACATTCTACTGTTAAAAATGATCCGACAATAGTAGAAATGAATTTATTACATTTATCTCTGAATATTTTTGACATTTTTCAATCAAATTATTACGATTTTCACCATAATTTTGGAATATTGTATAAATACTAACACGACAAAAAAAAAGATATTTCTATTGATTAGTTTATTTTGTCTTCCACTAGGGAAGACTGATCCAAAATTTATATAGACCACATTGATATAATGGGTCAGTTCGAAGACATACCTCAAACTTGGGTAATTAAACCGAAGAATTCGATGTGTCATTTCGTTTTATAACACTAGAGTATGCGACATTCTACTGTTAAAAATGATCCGACAATAGTTGAAATGAATTTATTACATTTATCTCTGAATATATTTGACATTTTTCAATCAAATTATTACGATTTTCACCATAATTTTGGAATATTGTATAAATACTAACACGACAAAAAAAGATATTTCTATTGATTAGTTTATTTTGTCTTCCACTAGGGAAGACTGATCCAAAATTTATATAGACCACATTGATATAATGGGTCAGTTCGAAGACATACCTCAAACTTGGGTAATTAAACCGAAGAATTCGATGTGTCATTTCGTTTTATAACACTAGAGTATGCGACATTCTACTGTTAAAAATGATCCGACAATAGTTGAAATGAATTTATTACATTTATCTCTGAATATATTTGACATTTTTCAATCAAATTATTACGATTTTCACCATAATTTTGGAATATTGTATAAATACTAACACGACAAAAAAAAAGATATTTCTATTGATTAGTTTATTTTGTCTTCCACTAGGGAAGACTGATCCAAAATTTATATAGACCACATTGATATAATGGGTCAGTTCGAAGACATACCTCAAACTTGGGTAATTAAACCGAAGAATTCGATGTGTCATTTCGTTTTATAACACTAGAGTATGCGACATTCTACTGTTAAAAATGATCCGACAATAGTTGAAATGAATTTATTACATTTATCTCTGAATATTTTTGACATTTTTCAATCAAATTATTACGATTTTCACCATAATTTTGGAATATTGTATAAATACTAACACGACAAAAAAAAAGATATTTCTATTGATTAGTTTATTTTGTCTTCCACTAGGGAAGACTGATCCAAAATTTATATAGACCACATTGATATAATGGGTCAGTTCGAAGACATACCTCAAACTTGGGTAATTAAACCGAAGAATTCGATGTGTCATTTCGTTTTATAACACTAGAGTATGCGACATTCTACTGTTAAAAATGATCCGACAATAGTTGAAATGAATTTATTACATTTATCTCTGAATATTTTTGACATTTTTCAATCAAATTATTACGATTTTCACCATAATTTTGGAATATTGTATAAATACTAACACGACAAAAAAAGATATTTCTATTGATTAGTTTATTTTGTCTTCCACTAGGGAAGACTGATCCAAAATTTATATAGACCACATTGATATAATGGGTCAGTTCGAAGACATACCTCAAACTTGGGTAATTAAACCGAAGAATTCGATGTGTCATTTCGTTTTATAACACTAGAGTATGCGACATTCTACTGTTAAAAATGATCCGACAATAGTTGAAATGAATTTATTACATTTATCTCTGAATATATTTGACATTTTTCAATCAAATTATTACGATTTTCACCATAATTTTGGAATATTGTATAAATACTAACACGACAAAAAAAGATATTTCTATTGATTAGTTTATTTTGTCTTCCACTAGGGAAGACTGATCCAAAATTTATATAGACCACATTGATATAATGGGTCAGTTCGAAGACATACCTCAAACTTGGGTAATTAAACCGAAGAATTCGATGTGTCATTTCGTTTTATAAAACTAGAGTATGCGACATTCTACTGTTAAAAATGATCCGACAATAGTAGAAATGAATTTATTACATTTATCTCTGAATATATTTGACATTTTTCAATCAAATTATTACGATTTTCACCATAATTTTGGAATATTGTATAAATACTAACACGACAAAAAAAGATATTTCTATTGATTAGTTTATTTTGTCTTCCACTAGGGAAGACTGATCCAAAATTTATATAGACCACATTGATATAATGGGTCAGTTCGAAGACATACCTCAAACTTGGGTAATTAAACCGAAGAATTCGATGTGTCATTTCGTTTTATAACACTAGAGTATGCGACATTCTATTGTTAAAAATGATCCGACAATAGTTGAAATGAATTTATTACATTTATCTCTGAATATTTTTGACATTTTTCAATCAAATTATTACGATTTTCACCATAATTTTGGAATATTGTATAAATACTAACACGACAAAAAAAGATATTTCTATTGATTAGTTTATTTTGTCTTCCACTAGGGAAGACTGATCCAAAATTTATATAGACCACATTGATATAATGGGTCAGTTCGAAGACATACCTCAAACTTGGGTAATTAAACCGAAGAATTCGATGTGTCATTTCGTTTTATAAAACTAGAGTATGCGACATTCTACTGTTAAAAATGATCCGACAATAGTAGAAATGAATTTATTACATTTATCTCTGAATATATTTGACATTTTTCAATCAAATTATTACGATTTTCACCATAATTTTGGAATATTGTATAAATACTAACACGACAAAAAAAGATATTTCTATTGATTAGTTTATTTTGTCTTCCACTAGGGAAGACTGATCCAAAATTTATATAGACCACATTGATATAATGGGTCAGTTCGAAGACATACCTCAAACTTGGGTAATTAAACCGAAGAATTCGATGTGTCATTTCGTTTTATAACACTAGAGTATGCGACATTCTACTGTTAAAAATGATCCGACAATAGTAGAAATGAATTTATTACATTTATCTCTGAATATTTTTGACATTTTTCAATCAAATTATTACGATTTTCACCATAATTTTGGAATATTGTATAAATACTAACACGACAAAAAAAGATATTTCTATTGATTAGTTTATTTTGTCTTCCACTAGGGAAGACTGATCCAAAATTTATATAGACCACATTGATATAATGGGTCAGTTCGAAGACATACCTCAAACTTGGGTAATTAAACCGAAGAATTCGATGTGTCATTTCGTTTTATAACACTAGAGTATGCGACATTCTACTGTTAAAAATGATCCGACAATAGTAGAAATGAATTTATTACATTTATCTCTGAATATTTTTGACATTTTTCAATCAAATTATTACGATTTTCACCATAATTTTGGAATATTGTATAAATACTAACACGACAAAAAAAGATATTTCTATTGATTAGTTTATTTTGTCTTCCACTAGGGAAGACTGATCCAAAATTTATATAGACCACATTGATATAATGGGTCAGTTCGAAGACATACCTCAAACTTGGGTAATTAAACCGAAGAATTCGATGTGTCATTTCGTTTTATAACACTAGAGTATGCGACATTCTACTGTTAAAAATGATCCGACAATAGTAGAAATGAATTTATTACATTTATCTCTGAATATTTTTGACATTTTTCAATCAAATTATTACGATTTTCACCATAATTTTGGAATATTGTATAAATACTAACACGACAAAAAAAGATATTTCTATTGATTAGTTTATTTTGTCTTCCACTAGGGAAGACTGATCCAAAATTTATATAGACCACATTGATATAATGGGTCAGTTCGAAGACATACCTCAAACTTGGGTAATTAAACCGAAGAATTCGATGTGTCATTTCGTTTTATAACACTAGAGTATGCGACATTCTACTGTTAAAAATGATCCGACAATAGTTGAAATGAATTTATTACATTTATCTCTGAATATTTTTGACATTTTTCAATCAAATTATTACGATTTTCACCATAATTTTGGAATATTGTATAAATACTAACACGACAAAAAAAGATATTTCTATTGATTAGTTTATTTTGTCTTCCACTAGGGAAGACTGATCCAAAATTTATATAGACCACATTGATATAATGGGTCAGTTCGAAGACATACCTCAAACTTGGGTAATTAAACCGAAGAATTCGATGTGTCATTTCGTTTTATAAAACTAGAGTATGCGACATTCTACTGTTAAAAATGATCCGACAATAGTAGAAATGAATTTATTACATTTATCTCTGAATATATTTGACATTTTTCAATCAAATTATTACGATTTTCACCATAATTTTGGAATATTGTATAAATACTAACACGACAAAAAAAGATATTTCTATTGATTAGTTTATTTTGTCTTCCACTAGGGAAGACTGATCCAAAATTTATATAGACCACATTGATATAATGGGTCAGTTCGAAGACATACCTCAAACTTGGGTAATTAAACCGAAGAATTCGATGTGTCATTTCGTTTTATAACACTAGAGTATGCGACATTCTACTGTTAAAAATGATCCGACAATAGTTGAAATGAATTTATTACATTTATCTCTGAATATTTTTGACATTTTTCAATCAAATTATTACGATTTTCACCATAATTTTGGAATATTGTATAAATACTAACACGACAAAACAAGATATTTCTATTGATTAGTTTATTTTGTCTTCCACTAGGGAAGACTGATCCAAAATTTATATAGACCACATTGATATAATGGGTCAGTTCGAAGACATACCTCAAACTTGGGTAATTAAACCGAAGAATTCGATGTGTCATTTCGTTTTATAACACTAGAGTATGCGACATTCTACTGTTAAAAATGATCCGACAATAGTAGAAATGAATTTATTACATTTATCTCTGAATATTTTTGACATTTTTCAATCAAATTATTACGATTTTCACCATAATTTTGGAATATTGTATAAATACTAACACGACAAAAAAAAAGATATTTCTATTGATTAGTTTATTTTGTCTTCCACTAGGGAAGACTGATCCAAAATTTATATAGACCACATTGATATAATGGGTCAGTTCGAAGACATACCTCAAACTTGGGTAATTAAACCGAAGAATTCGATGTGTCATTTCGTTTTATAACACTAGAGTATGCGACATTCTACTGTTAAAAATGATCCGACAATAGTTGAAATGAATTTATTACATTTATCTCTGAATATTTTTGACATTTTTCAATCAAATTATTACGATTTTCACCATAATTTTGGAATATTGTATAAATACTAACACGACAAAACAAGATATTTCTATTGATTAGTTTATTTTGTCTTCCACTAGGGAAGACTGATCCAAAATTTATATAGACCACATTGATATAATGGGTCAGTTCGAAGACATACCTCAAACTTGGGTAATTAAACCGAAGAATTCGATGTGTCATTTCGTTTTATAACACTAGAGTATGCGACATTCTACTGTTAAAAATGATCCGACAATAGTAGAAATGAATTTATTACATTTATCTCTGAATATTTTTGACATTTTTCAATCAAATTATTACGATTTTCACCATAATTTTGGAATATTGTATAAATACTAACACGACAAAAAAAGATATTTCTATTGATTAGTTTATTTTGTCTTCCACTAGGGAAGACTGATCCAAAATTTATATAGACCACATTGATATAATGGGTCAGTTCGAAGACATACCTCAAACTTGGGTAATTAAACCGAAGAATTCGATGTGTCATTTCGTTTTATAACACTAGAGTATGCGACATTCTACTGTTAAAAATGATCCGACAATAGTTGAAATGAATTTATTACATTTATCTCTGAATATTTTTGACATTTTTCAATCAAATTATTACGATTTTCACCATAATTTTGGAATATTGTATAAATACTAACACGACAAAAAAAGATATTTCTATTGATTAGTTTATTTTGTCTTCCACTAGGGAAGACTGATCCAAAATTTATATAGACCACATTGATATAATGGGTCAGTTCGAAGACATACCTCAAACTTGGGTAATTAAACCGAAGAATTCGATGTGTCATTTCGTTTTATAAAACTAGAGTATGCGACATTCTACTGTTAAAAATGATCCGACAATAGTAGAAATGAATTTATTACATTTATCTCTGAATATATTTGACATTTTTCAATCAAATTATTACGATTTTCACCATAATTTTGGAATATTGTATAAATACTAACACGACAAAAAAAGATATTTCTATTGATTAGTTTATTTTGTCTTCCACTAGGGAAGACTGATCCAAAATTTATATAGACCACATTGATATAATGGGTCAGTTCGAAGACATACCTCAAACTTGGGTAATTAAACCGAAGAATTCGATGTGTCATTTCGTTTTATAACACTAGAGTATGCGACATTCTACTGTTAAAAATGATCCGACAATAGTTGAAATGAATTTATTACATTTATCTCTGAATATTTTTGACATTTTTCAATCAAATTATTACGATTTTCACCATAATTTTGGAATATTGTATAAATACTAACACGACAAAACAAGATATTTCTATTGATTAGTTTATTTTGTCTTCCACTAGGGAAGACTGATCCAAAATTTATATAGACCACATTGATATAATGGGTCAGTTCGAAGACATACCTCAAACTTGGGTAATTAAACCGAAGAATTCGATGTGTCATTTCGTTTTATAACACTAGAGTATGCGACATTCTACTGTTAAAAATGATCCGACAATAGTAGAAATGAATTTATTACATTTATCTCTGAATATTTTTGACATTTTTCAATCAAATTATTACGATTTTCACCATAATTTTGGAATATTGTATAAATACTAACACGACAAAAAAAAAGATATTTCTATTGATTAGTTTATTTTGTCTTCCACTAGGGAAGACTGATCCAAAATTTATATAGACCACATTGATATAATGGGTCAGTTCGAAGACATACCTCAAACTTGGGTAATTAAACCGAAGAATTCGATGTGTCATTTCGTTTTATAACACTAGAGTATGCGACATTCTACTGTTAAAAATGATCCGACAATAGTTGAAATGAATTTATTACATTTATCTCTGAATATTTTTGACATTTTTCAATCAAATTATTACGATTTTCACCATAATTTTGGAATATTGTATAAATACTAACACGACAAAACAAGATATTTCTATTGATTAGTTTATTTTGTCTTCCACTAGGGAAGACTGATCCAAAATTTATATAGACCACATTGATATAATGGGTCAGTTCGAAGACATACCTCAAACTTGGGTAATTAAACCGAAGAATTCGATGTGTCATTTCGTTTTATAACACTAGAGTATGCGACATTCTACTGTTAAAAATGATCCGACAATAGTAGAAATGAATTTATTACATTTATCTCTGAATATTTTTGACATTTTTCAATCAAATTATTACGATTTTCACCATAATTTTGGAATATTGTATAAATACTAACACGACAAAAAAAAAGATATTTCTATTGATTAGTTTATTTTGTCTTCCACTAGGGAAGACTGATCCAAAATTTATATAGACCACATTGATATAATGGGTCAGTTCGAAGACATACCTCAAACTTGGGTAATTAAACCGAAGAATTCGATGTGTCATTTCGTTTTATAACACTAGAGTATGCGACATTCTACTGTTAAAAATGATCCGACAATAGTTGAAATGAATTTATTACATTTATCTCTGAATATTTTTGACATTTTTCAATCAAATTATTACGATTTTCACCATAATTTTGGAATATTGTATAAATACTAACACGACAAAACAAGATATTTCTATTGATTAGTTTATTTTGTCTTCCACTAGGGAAGACTGATCCAAAATTTATATAGACCACATTGATATAATGGGTCAGTTCGAAGACATACCTCAAACTTGGGTAATTAAACCGAAGAATTCGATGTGTCATTTCGTTTTATAACACTAGAGTATGCGACATTCTACTGTTAAAAATGATCCGACAATAGTAGAAATGAATTTATTACATTTATCTCTGAATATTTTTGACATTTTTCAATCAAATTATTACGATTTTCACCATAATTTTGGAATATTGTATAAATACTAACACGACAAAAAAAAAGATATTTCTATTGATTAGTTTATTTTGTCTTCCACTAGGGAAGACTGATCCAAAATTTATATAGACCACATTGATATAATGGGTCAGTTCGAAGACATACCTCAAACTTGGGTAATTAAACCGAAGAATTCGATGTGTCATTTCGTTTTATAACACTAGAGTATGCGACATTCTACTGTTAAAAATGATCCGACAATAGTAGAAATGAATTTATTACATTTATCTCTGAATATTTTTGACATTTTTCAATCAAATTATTACGATTTTCACCATAATTTTGGAATATTGTATAAATACTAACACGACAAAACAAGATATTTCTATTGATTAGTTTATTTTGTCTTCCACTAGGGAAGACTGATCCAAAATTTATATAGACCACATTGATATAATGGGTCAGTTCGAAGACATACCTCAAACTTGGGTAATTAAACCGAAGAATTCGATGTGTCATTTCGTTTTATAACACTAGAGTATGCGACATTCTACTGTTAAAAATGATCCGACAATAGTAGAAATGAATTTATTACATTTATCTCTGAATATTTTTGACATTTTTCAATCAAATTATTACGATTTTCACCATAATTTTGGAATATTGTATAAATACTAACACGACAAAAAAAAAGATATTTCTATTGATTAGTTTATTTTGTCTTCCACTAGGGAAGACTGATCCAAAATTTATATAGACCACATTGATATAATGGGTCAGTTCGAAGACATACCTCAAACTTGGGTAATTAAACCGAAGAATTCGATGTGTCATTTCGTTTTATAACACTAGAGTATGCGACATTCTACTGTTAAAAATGATCCGACAATAGTAGAAATGAATTTATTACATTTATCTCTGAATATTTTTGACATTTTTCAATCAAATTATTACGATTTTCACCATAATTTTGGAATATTGTATAAATACTAACACGACAAAACAAGATATTTCTATTGATTAGTTTATTTTGTCTTCCACTAGGGAAGACTGATCCAAAATTTATATAGACCACATTGATATAATGGGTCAGTTCGAAGACATACCTCAAACTTGGGTAATTAAACCGAAGAATTCGATGTGTCATTTCGTTTTATAACACTAGAGTATGCGACATTCTACTGTTAAAAATGATCCGACAATAGTAGAAATGAATTTATTACATTTATCTCTGAATATTTTTGACATTTTTCAATCAAATTATTACGATTTTCACCATAATTTTGGAATATTGTATAAATACTAACACGACAAAAAAAAAGATATTTCTATTGATTAGTTTATTTTGTCTTCCACTAGGGAAGACTGATCCAAAATTTATATAGACCACATTGATATAATGGGTCAGTTCGAAGACATACCTCAAACTTGGGTAATTAAACCGAAGAATTCGATGTGTCATTTCGTTTTATAACACTAGAGTATGCGACATTCTACTGTTAAAAATGATCCGACAATAGTAGAAATGAATTTATTACATTTATCTCTGAATATTTTTGACATTTTTCAATCAAATTATTACGATTTTCACCATAATTTTGGAATATTGTATAAATACTAACACGACAAAAAAAGATATTTCTATTGATTAGTTTATTTTGTCTTCCACTAGGGAAGACTGATCCAAAATTTATATAGACCACATTGATATAATGGGTCTGTTCGAAGACATACCTCAAACTTGGGTAATTAAACCGAAGAATTCGATGTGTCATTTCGTTTTATAACACTAGAGTATGCGACATTCTACTGTTAAAAATGATCCGACAATAGTAGAAATGAATTTATTACATTTATCTCTGAATATTTTTGACATTTTTCAATCAAATTATTACGATTTTCACCATAATTTTGGAATATTGTATAAATACTAACACGACAAAAAAAAAGATATTTCTATTGATTAGTTTATTTTGTCTTCCACTAGGGAAGACTGATCCAAAATTTATATAGACCACATTGATATAATGGGTCAGTTCGAAGACATACCTCAAACTTGGGTAATTAAACCGAAGAATTCGATGTGTCATTTCGTTTTATAACACTAGAGTATGCGACATTCTACTGTTAAAAATGATCCGACAATAGTTGAAATGAATTTATTACATTTATCTCTGAATATATTTGACATTTTTCAATCAAATTATTACGATTTTCACCATAATTTTGGAATATTGTATAAATACTAACACGACAAAAAAAAAGATATTTCTATTGATTAGTTTATTTTGTCTTCCACTAGGGAAGACTGATCCAAAATTTATATAGACCACATTGATATAATGGGTCAGTTCGAAGACATACCTCAAACTTGGGTAATTAAACCGAAGAATTCGATGTGTCATTTCGTTTTATAACACTAGAGTATGCGACATTCTACTGTTAAAAATGATCCGACAATAGTTGAAATGAATTTATTACATTTATCTCTGAATATATTTGACATTTTTCAATCAAATTATTACGATTTTCACCATAATTTTGGAATATTGTATAAATACTAACACGACAAAAAAAGATATTTCTATTGATTAGTTTATTTTGTCTTCCACTAGGGAAGACTGATCCAAAATTTATATAGACCACATTGATATAATGGGTCAGTTCGAAGACATACCTCAAACTTGGGTAATTAAACCGAAGAATTCGATGTGTCATTTCGTTTTATAACACTAGAGTATGCGACATTCTACTGTTAAAAATGATCCGACAATAGTAGAAATGAATTTATTACATTTATCTCTGAATATTTTTGACATTTTTCAATCAAATTATTACGATTTTCACCATAATTTTGGAATATTGTATAAATACTAACACGACAAAAAAAGATATTTCTATTGATTAGTTTATTTTGTCTTCCACTAGGGAAGACTGATCCAAAATTTATATAGACCACATTGATATAATGGGTCTGTTCGAAGACATACCTCAAACTTGGGTAATTAAACCGAAGAATTCGATGTGTCATTTCGTTTTATAACACTAGAGTATGCGACATTCTACTGTTAAAAATGATCCGACAATAGTAGAAATGAATTTATTACATTTATCTCTGAATATTTTTGACATTTTTCAATCAAATTATTACGATTTTCACCATAATTTTGGAATATTGTATAAATACTAACACGACAAAAAAAAAGATATTTCTATTGATTAGTTTATTTTGTCTTCCACTAGGGAAGACTGATCCAAAATTTATATAGACCACATTGATATAATGGGTCAGTTCGAAGACATACCTCAAACTTGGGTAATTAAACCGAAGAATTCGATGTGTCATTTCGTTTTATAACACTAGAGTATGCGACATTCTACTGTTAAAAATGATCCGACAATAGTAGAAATGAATTTATTACATTTATCTCTGAATATATTTGACATTTTTCAATCAAATTATTACGATTTTCACCATAATTTTGGAATATTGTATAAATACTAACACGACAAAAAAAGATATTTCTATTGATTAGTTTATTTTGTCTTCCACTAGGGAAGACTGATCCAAAATTTATATAGACCACATTGATATAATGGGTCAGTTCGAAGACATACCTCAAACTTGGGTAATTAAACCGAAGAATTCGATGTGTCATTTCGTTTTATAACACTAGAGTATGCGACATTCTACTGTTAAAAATGATCCGACAATAGTTGAAATGAATTTATTAC
Organism: Caenorhabditis plicata; assembly: GCA_963931815.1. NCBI lineage: Eukaryota > Metazoa > Nematoda > Chromadorea > Rhabditida > Rhabditidae > Caenorhabditis > Caenorhabditis plicata. Next base: position 14,810,212 of record OZ007490.1, on the reverse strand, counting down.
ATTTATCTCTGAATATATTTGACATTTTTCAATCAAATTATTACGATTTTCACCATAATTTTGGAATATTGTATAAATACTAACACGACAAAAAAAAAGATATTTCTATTGATTAGTTTATTTTGTCTTCCACTAGGGAAGACTGATCCAAAATTTATATAGACCACATTGATATAATGGGTCAGTTCGAAGACATACCTCAAACTTGGGTAATTAAACCGAAGAATTCGATGTGTCATTTCGTTTTATAACACTAGAGTATGCGACATTCTACTGTTAAAAATGATCCGACAATAGTTGAAATGAATTTATTACATTTATCTCTGAATATATTTGACATTTTTCAATCAAATTATTACGATTTTCACCATAATTTTGGAATATTGTATAAATACTAACACGACAAAAAAAGATATTTCTATTGATTAGTTTATTTTGTCTTCCACTAGGGAAGACTGATCCAAAATTTATATAGACCACATTGATATAATGGGTCAGTTCGAAGACATACCTCAAACTTGGGTAATTAAACCGAAGAATTCGATGTGTCATTTCGTTTTATAACACTAGAGTATGCGACATTCTACTGTTAAAAATGATCCGACAATAGTAGAAATGAATTTATTACATTTATCTCTGAATATTTTTGACATTTTTCAATCAAATTATTACGATTTTCACCATAATTTTGGAATATTGTATAAATACTAACACGACAAAAAAAAAGATATTTCTATTGATTAGTTTATTTTGTCTTCCACTAGGGAAGACTGATCCAAAATTTATATAGACCACATTGATATAATGGGTCAGTTCGAAGACATACCTCAAACTTGGGTAATTAAACCGAAGAATTCGATGTGTCATTTCGTTTTATAACACTAGAGTATGCGACATTCTACTGTTAAAAATGATCCGACAATAGTTGAAATGAATTTATTACATTTATCTCTGAATATATTTGACATTTTTCAATCAAATTATTACGATTTTCACCATAATTTTGGAATATTGTATAAATACTAACACGACAAAAAAATATATTTCTATTGATTAGTTTATTTTGTCTTCCACTAGGGAAGACTGATCCAAAATTTATATAGACCACATTGATATAATGGGTCAGTTCGAAGACATACCTCAAACTTGGGTAATTAAACCGAAGAATTCGATGTGTCATTTCGTTTTATAACACTAGAGTATGCGACATTCTACTGTTAAAAATGATCCGACAATAGTAGAAATGAATTTATTACATTTATCTCTGAATATTTTTGACATTTTTCAATCAAATTATTACGATTTTCACCATAATTTTGGAATATTGTATAAATACTAACACGACAAAAAAAAAAGATATTTCTATTGATTAGTTTATTTTGTCTTCCACTAGGGAAGACTGATCCAAAATTTATATAGACCACATTGATATAATGGGTCAGTTCGAAGACATACCTCAAACTTGGGTAATTAAACCGAAGAATTCGATGTGTCATTTCGTTTTATAACACTAGAGTATGCGACATTCTACTGTTAAAAATGATCCGACAATAGTTGAAATGAATTTATTACATTTATCTCTGAATATATTTGACATTTTTCAATCAAATTATTACGATTTTCACCATAATTTTGGAATATTGTATAAATACTAACACGACAAAAAAAGATATTTCTATTGATTAGTTTATTTTGTCTTCCACTAGGGAAGACTGATCCAAAATTTATATAGACCACATTGATATAATGGGTCAGTTCGAAGACATACCTCAAACTTGGGTAATTAAACCGAAGAATTCGATGTGTCATTTCGTTTTATAACACTAGAGTATGCGACATTCTACTGTTAAAAATGATCCGACAATAGTTGAAATGAATTTATTACATTTATCTCTGAATATATTTGACATTTTTCAATCAAATTATTACGATTTTCACCATAATTTTGGAATATTGTATAAATACTAACACGACAAAAAAAGATATTTCTATTGATTAGTTTATTTTGTCTTCCACTAGGGAAGACTGATCCAAAATTTATATAGACCACATTGATATAATGGGTCAGTTCGAAGACATACCTCAAACTTGGGTAATTAAACCGAAGAATTCGATGTGTCATTTCGTTTTATAACACTAGAGTATGCGACATTCTACTGTTAAAAATGATCCGACAATAGTAGAAATGAATTTATTACATTTATCTCTGAATATTTTTGACATTTTTCAATCAAATTATTACGATTTTCACCATAATTTTGGAATATTGTATAAATACTAACACGACAAAAAAAAAGATATTTCTATTGATTAGTTTATTTTGTCTTCCACTAGGGAAGACTGATCCAAAATTTATATAGACCACATTGATATAATGGGTCAGTTCGAAGACATACCTCAAACTTGGGTAATTAAACCGAAGAATTCGATGTGTCATTTCGTTTTATAACACTAGAGTATGCGACATTCTACTGTTAAAAATGATCCGACAATAGTAGAAATGAATTTATTACATTTATCTCTGAATATTTTTGACATTTTTCAATCAAATTATTACGATTTTCACCATAATTTTGGAATATTGTATAAATACTAACACGACAAAAAAAGATATTTCTATTGATTAGTTTATTTTGTCTTCCACTAGGGAAGACTGATCCAAAATTTATATAGACCACATTGATATAATGGGTCAGTTCGAAGACATACCTCAAACTTGGGTAATTAAACCGAAGAATTCGATGTGTCATTTCGTTTTATAACACTAGAGTATGCGACATTCTACTGTTAAAAATGATCCGACAATAGTAGAAATGAATTTATTACATTTATCTCTGAATATTTTTGACATTTTTCAATCAAATTATTACGATTTTCACCATAATTTTGGAATATTGTATAAATACTAACACGACAAAAAAAGATATTTCTATTGATTAGTTTATTTTGTCTTCCACTAGGGAAGACTGATCCAAAATTTATATAGACCACATTGATATAATGGGTCAGTTCGAAGACATACCTCAAACTTGGGTAATTAAACCGAAGAATTCGATGTGTCATTTCGTTTTATAACACTAGAGTATGCGACATTCTACTGTTAAAAATGATCCGACAATAGTAGAAATGAATTTATTACATTTATCTCTGAATATTTTTGACATTTTTCAATCAAATTATTACGATTTTCACCATAATTTTGGAATATTGTATAAATACTAACACGACAAAAAAAAGATATTTCTATTGATTAGTTTATTTTGTCTTCCACTAGGGAAGACTGATCCAAAATTTATGTAGACCACATTGATATAATGGGTCAGTTCGAAGACATACCTCAAACTTGGGTAATTAAACCGAAGAATTCGATGTGTCATTTCGTTTTATAACACTAGAGTATGCGACATTCTACTGTTAAAAATGATCCGACAATAGTAGAAATGAATTTATTACATTTATCTCTGAATATTTTTGACATTTTTCAATCAAATTATTACGATTTTCACCATAATTTTGGAATATTGTATAAATACTAACACGACAAAACAAGATATTTCTATTGATTAGTTTATTTTGTCTTCCACTAGGGAAGACTGATCCAAAATTTATATAGACCACATTGATATAATGGGTCAGTTCGAAGACATACCTCAAACTTGGGTAATTAAACCGAAGAATTCGATGTGTCATTTCGTTTTATAACACTAGAGTATGCGACATTCTACTGTTAAAAATGATCCGACAATAGTAGAAATGAATTTATTACATTTATCTCTGAATATTTTTGACATTTTTCAATCAAATTATTACGATTTTCACCATAATTTTGGAATATTGTATAAATACTAACACGACAAAAAAAAAGATATTTCTATTGATTAGTTTATTTTGTCTTCCACTAGGGAAGACTGATCCAAAATTTATGTAGACCACATTGATATAATGGGTCAGTTCGAAGACATACCTCAAACTTGGGTAATTAAACCGAAGAATTCGATGTGTCATTTCGTTTTATAACACTAGAGTATGCGACATTCTACTGTTAAAAATGATCCGACAATAGTAGAAATGAATTTATTACATTTATCTCTGAATATTTTTGACATTTTTCAATCAAATTATTACGATTTTCACCATAATTTTGGAATATTGTATAAATACTAACACGACAAAAAAAGATATTTCTATTGATTAGTTTATTTTGTCTTCCACTAGGGAAGACTGATCCAAAATTTATGTAGACCACATTGATATAATGGGTCAGTTCGAAGACATACCTCAAACTTGGGTAATTAAACCGAAGAATTCGATGTGTCATTTCGTTTTATAACACTAGAGTATGCGACATTCTACTGTTAAAAATGATCCGACAATAGTAGAAATGAATTTATTACATTTATCTCTGAATATTTTTGACATTTTTCAATCAAATTATTACGATTTTCACCATAATTTTGGAATATTGTATAAATACTAACACGACAAAAAAAGATATTTCTATTGATTAGTTTATTTTGTCTTCCACTAGGGAAGACTGATCCAAAATTTATGTAGACCACATTGATATAATGGGTCAGTTCGAAGACATACCTCAAACTTGGGTAATTAAACCGAAGAATTCGATGTGTCATTTCGTTTTATAACACTAGAGTATGCGACATTCTACTGTTAAAAATGATCCGACAATAGTAGAAATGAATTTATTACATTTGTCTCTGAATATTTTTGACATTTTTCAATCAAATTATTACGATTTTCACCATAATTTTGGAATATTGTATAAATACTAACACGACAAAAAAAGATATTTCTATTGATTAGTTTATTTTGTCTTCCACTAGGGAAGACTGATCCAAAATTTATATAGACCACATTGATATAATGGGTCAGTTCGAAGACATACCTCAAACTTGGGTAATTAAACCGAAGAATTCGATGTGTCATTTCGTTTTATAACACTAGAGTATGCGACATTCTACTGTTAAAAATGATCCGACAATAGTAGAAATGAATTTATTACATTTATCTCTGAATATTTTTGACATTTTTCAATCAAATTATTACGATTTTCACCATAATTTTGGAATATTGTATAAATACTAACACGACAAAAAAAAAGATATTTCTATTGATTAGTTTATTTTGTCTTCCACTAGGGAAGACTGATCCAAAATTTATATAGACCACATTGATATAATGGGTCAGTTCGAAGACATACCTCAAACTTGGGTAATTAAACCGAAGAATTCGATGTGTCATTTCGTTTTATAACACTAGAGTATGCGACATTCTACTGTTAAAAATGATCCGACAATAGTAGAAATGAATTTATTACATTTGTCTCTGAATATTTTTGACATTTTTCAATCAAATTATTACGATTTTCACCATAATTTTGGAATATTGTATAAATACTAACACGACAAAAAAAGATATTTCTATTGATTAGTTTATTTTGTCTTCCACTAGGGAAGACTGATCCAAAATTTATGTAGACCACATTGATATAATGGGTCAGTTCGAAGACATACCTCAAACTTGGGTAATTAAACCGAAGAATTCGATGTGTCATTTCGTTTTATAACACTAGAGTATGCGACATTCTACTGTTAAAAATGATCCGACAATAGTAGAAATGAATTTATTACATTTATCTCTGAATATTTTTGACATTTTTCAATCAAATTATTACGATTTTCACCATAATTTTGGAATATTGTATAAATACTAACACGACAAAAAAAGATATTTCTATTGATTAGTTTATTTTGTCTTCCACTAGGGAAGACTGATCCAAAATTTATATAGACCACATTGATATAATGGGTCAGTTCGAAGACATACCTCAAACTTGGGTAATTAAACCGAAGAATTCGATGTGTCATTTCGTTTTATAACACTAGAGTATGCGACATTCTACTGTTAAAAATGATCCGACAATAGTAGAAATGAATTTATTACATTTATCTCTGAATATTTTTGACATTTTTCAATCAAATTATTACGATTTTCACCATAATTTTGGAATATTGTATAAATACTAACACGACAAAAAAAGATATTTCTATTGATTAGTTTATTTTGTCTTCCACTAGGGAAGACTGATCCAAAATTTATGTAGACCACATTGATATAATGGGTCAGTTCGAAGACATACCTCAAACTTGGGTAATTAAACCGAAGAATTCGATGTGTCATTTCGTTTTATAACACTAGAGTATGCGACATTCTACTGTTAAAAATGATCCGACAATAGTAGAAATGAATTTATTACATTTATCTCTGAATATTTTTGACATTTTTCAATCAAATTATTACGATTTTCACCATAATTTTGGAATATTGTATAAATACTAACACGACAAAAAAAAGATATTTCTATTGATTAGTTTATTTTGTCTTCCACTAGGGAAGACTGATCCAAAATTTATATAGACCACATTGATATAATGGGTCAGTTCGAAGACATACCTCAAACTTGGGTAATTAAACCGAAGAATTCGATGTGTCATTTCGTTTTATAACACTAGAGTATGCGACATTCTACTGTTAAAAATGATCCGACAATAGTAGAAATGAATTTATTACATTTATCTCTGAATATTTTTGACATTTTTCAATCAAATTATTACGATTTTCACCATAATTTTGGAATATTGTATAAATACTAACACGACAAAAAAAAAGATATTTCTATTGATTAGTTTATTTTGTCTTCCACTAGGGAAGACTGATCCAAAATTTATATAGACCACATTGATATAATGGGTCAGTTCGAAGACATACCTCAAACTTGGGTAATTAAACCGAAGAATTCGATGTGTCATTTCGTTTTATAACACTAGAGTATGCGACATTCTACTGTTAAAAATGATCCGACAATAGTAGAAATGAATTTATTACATTTATCTCTGAATATTTTTGACATTTTTCAATCAAATTATTACGATTTTCACCATAATTTTGGAATATTGTATAAATACTAACACGACAAAAAAAGATATTTCTATTGATTAGTTTATTTTGTCTTCCACTAGGGAAGACTGATCCAAAATTTATGTAGACCACATTGATATAATGGGTCAGTTCGAAGACATACCTCAAACTTGGGTAATTAAACCGAAGAATTCGATGTGTCATTTCGTTTTATAACACTAGAGTATGCGACATTCTACTGTTAAAAATGATCCGACAATAGTTGAAATGAATTTATTACATTTATCTCTGAATATATTTGACATTTTTCAATCAAATTATTACGATTTTCACCATAATTTTGGAATATTGTATAAATACTAACACGACAAAAAAAGATATTTCTATTGATTAGTTTATTTTGTCTTCCACTAGGGAAGACTGATCCAAAATTTATATAGACCACATTGATATAATGGGTCAGTTCGAAGACATACCTCAAACTTGGGTAATTAAACCGAAGAATTCGATGTGTCATTTCGTTTTATAACACTAGAGTATGCGACATTCTACTGTTAAAAATGATCCGACAATAGTAGAAATGAATTTATTACATTTATCTCTGAATATTTTTGACATTTTTCAATCAAATTATTACGATTTTCACCATAATTTTGGAATATTGTATAAATACTAACACGACAAAAAAAGATATTTCTATTGATTAGTTTATTTTGTCTTCCACTAGGGAAGACTGATCCAAAATTTATGTAGACCACATTGATATAATGGGTCAGTTCGAAGACATACCTCAAACTTGGGTAATTAAACCGAAGAATTCGATGTGTCATTTCGTTTTATAACACTAGAGTATGCGACATTCTACTGTTAAAAATGATCCGACAATAGTAGAAATGAATTTATTACATTTGTCTCTGAATATTTTTGACATTTTTCAATCAAATTATTACGATTTTCACCATAATTTTGGAATATTGTATAAATACTAACACGACAAAACAAGATATTTCTATTGATTAGTTTATTTTGTCTTCCACTAGGGAAGACTGATCCAAAATTTATATAGACCACATTGATATAATGGGTCAGTTCGAAGACATACCTCAAACTTGGGTAATTAAACCGAAGAATTCGATGTGTCATTTCGTTTTATAACACTAGAGTATGCGACATTCTACTGTTAAAAATGATCCGACAATAGTAGAAATGAATTTATTACATTTGTCTCTGAATATTTTTGACATTTTTCAATCAAATTATTACGATTTTCACCATAATTTTGGAATATTGTATAAATACTAACACGACAAAAAAAGATATTTCTATTGATTAGTTTATTTTGTCTTCCACTAGGGAAGACTGATCCAAAATTTATGTAGACTACATTGATATAATGGGTCAGTTCGAAGACATACCTCAAACTTGGGTAATTAAACCGAAGAATTCGATGTGTCATTTCGTTTTATAACACTAGAGTATGCGACATTCTACTGTTAAAAATGATCCGACAATAGTAGAAATGAATTTATTACATTTATCTCTGAATATTTTTGACATTTTTCAATCAAATTATTACGATTTTCACCATAATTTTGGAATATTGTATAAATACTAACACGACAAAAAAAGATATTTCTATTGATTAGTTTATTTTGTCTTCCACTAGGGAAGACTGATCCAAAATTTATGTAGACCACATTGATATAATGGGTCAGTTCGAAGACATACCTCAAACTTGGGTAATTAAACCGAAGAATTCGATGTGTCATTTCGTTTTATAACACTAGAGTATGCGACATTCTACTGTTAAAAATGATCCGACAATAGTTGAAATGAATTTATTACATTTATCTCTGAATATATTTGACATTTTTCAATCAAATTATTACGATTTTCACCATAATTTTGGAATATTGTATAAATACTAACACGACAAAAAAAGATATTTCTATTGATTAGTTTATTTTGTCTTCCACTAGGGAAGACTGATCCAAAATTTATATAGACCACATTGATATAATGGGTCAGTTCGAAGACATACCTCAAACTTGGGTAATTAAACCGAAGAATTCGATGTGTCATTTCGTTTTATAACACTAGAGTATGCGACATTCTACTGTTAAAAATGATCCGACAATAGTAGAAATGAATTTATTACATTTATCTCTGAATATTTTTGACATTTTTCAATCAAATTATTACGATTTTCACCATAATTTTGGAATATTGTATAAATACTAACACGACAAAAAAAGATATTTCTATTGATTAGTTTATTTTGTCTTCCACTAGGGAAGACTGATCCAAAATTTATGTAGACCACATTGATATAATGGGTCAGTTCGAAGACATACCTCAAACTTGGGTAATTAAACCGAAGAATTCGATGTGTCATTTCGTTTTATAACACTAGAGTATGCGACATTCTACTGTTAAAAATGATCCGACAATAGTAGAAATGAATTTATTACATTTGTCTCTGAATATTTTTGACATTTTTCAATCAAATTATTACGATTTTCACCATAATTTTGGAATATTGTATAAATACTAACACGACAAAACAAGATATTTCTATTGATTAGTTTATTTTGTCTTCCACTAGGGAAGACTGATCCAAAATTTATATAGACCACATTGATATAATGGGTCAGTTCGAAGACATACCTCAAACTTGGGTAATTAAACCGAAGAATTCGATGTGTCATTTCGTTTTATAACACTAGAGTATGCGACATTCTACTGTTAAAAATGATCCGACAATAGTAGAAATGAATTTATTACATTTGTCTCTGAATATTTTTGACATTTTTCAATCAAATTATTACGATTTTCACCATAATTTTGGAATATTGTATAAATACTAACACGACAAAAAAAGATATTTCTATTGATTAGTTTATTTTGTCTTCCACTAGGGAAGACTGATCCAAAATTTATGTAGACTACATTGATATAATGGGTCAGTTCGAAGACATACCTCAAACTTGGGTAATTAAACCGAAGAATTCGATGTGTCATTTCGTTTTATAACACTAGAGTATGCGACATTCTACTGTTAAAAATGATCCGACAATAGTAGAAATGAATTTATTACATTTGTCTCTGAATATTTTTGACATTTTTCAATCAAATTATTACGATTTTCACCATAATTTTGGAATATTGTATAAATACTAACACGACAAAAAAAGATATTTCTATTGATTAGTTTATTTTGTCTTCCACTAGGGAAGACTGATCCAAAATTTATGTAGACCACATTGATATAATGGGTCAGTTCGAAGACATACCTCAAACTTGGGTAATTAAACCGAAGAATTCGATGTGTCATTTCGTTTTATAACACTAGAGTATGCGACATTCTACTGTTAAAAATGATCCGACAATAGTAGAAATGAATTTATTACATTTATCTCTGAATATTTTTGACATTTTTCAATCAAATTATTACGATTTTCACCATAATTTTGGAATATTGTATAAATACTAACACGACAAAAAAAGATATTTCTATTGATTAGTTTATTTTGTCTTCCACTAGGGAAGACTGATCCAAAATTTATGTAGACCACATTGATATAATGGGTCAGTTCGAAGACATACCTCAAACTTGGGTAATTAAACCGAAGAATTCGATGTGTCATTTCGTTTTATAACACTAGAGTATGCGACATTCTACTGTTAAAAATGATCCGACAATAGTAGAAATGAATTTATTACATTTGTCTCTGAATATTTTTGACATTTTTCAATCAAATTATTACGATTTTCACCATAATTTTGGAATATTGTATAAATACTAACACGACAAAACAAGATATTTCTATTGATTAGTTTATTTTGTCTTCCACTAGGGAAGACTGATCCAAAATTTATATAGACCACATTGATATAATGGGTCAGTTCGAAGACATACCTCAAACTTGGGTAATTAAACCGAAGAATTCGATGTGTCATTTCGTTTTATAACACTAGAGTATGCGACATTCTACTGTTAAAAATGATCCGACAATAGTAGAAATGAATTTATTACATTTGTCTCTGAATATTTTTGACATTTTTCAATCAAATTATTACGATTTTCACCATAATTTTGGAATATTGTATAAATACTAACACGACAAAACAAGATATTTCTATTGATTAGTTTATTTTGTCTTCCACTAGGGAAGACTGATCCAAAATTTATATAGACCACATTGATATAATGGGTCAGTTCGAAGACATACCTCAAACTTGGGTAATTAAACCGAAGAATTCGATGTGTCATTTCGTTTTATAACACTAGAGTATGCGACATTCTACTGTTAAAAATGATCCGACAATAGTAGAAATGAATTTATTACATTTGTCTCTGAATATTTTTGACATTTTTCAATCAAATTATTACGATTTTCACCATAATTTTGGAATATTGTATAAATACTAACACGACAAAAAAAGATATTTCTATTGATTAGTTTATTTTGTCTTCCACTAGGGAAGACTGATCCAAAATTTATGTAGACCACATTGATATAATGGGTCAGTTCGAAGACATACCTCAAACTTGGGTAATTAAACCGAAGAATTCGATGTGTCATTTCGTTTTATAACACTAGAGTATGCGACATTATACTGATAAAAATGATCCAACAATAGTAGAAATGAATTTATTACATTTATCTCTGAATATTTTTGACATTTTTCAATCAAATTATTACGATTTTCACCATAATTTTGGAATATTGTATAAATACTAACACGACAAAAAAAGATATTTCTATTGATTAGTTTATTTTGTCTTCCACTAGGGAAGACTGATCCAAAATTTATGTAGACCACATTGATATAATGGGTCAGTTCGAAGACATACCTCAAACTTGGGTAATTAAACCGAAGAATTCGATGTGTCATTTCGTTTTATAACACTAGAGTATGCGACATTCTACTGTTAAAAATGATCCGACAATAGTTGAAATGAATTTATTACATTTATCTCTGAATATATTTGACATTTTTCAATCAAATTATTACGATTTTCACCATAATTTTGGAATATTGTATAAATACTAACACGACAAAAAAAGATATTTCTATTGATTAGTTTATTTTGTCTTCCACTAGGGAAGACTGATCCAAAATTTATATAGACCACATTGATATAATGGGTCAGTTCGAAGACATACCTCAAACTTGGGTAATTAAACCGAAGAATTCGATGTGTCATTTCGTTTTATAACACTAGAGTATGCGACATTCTACTGTTAAAAATGATCCGACAATAGTAGAAATGAATTTATTACATTTATCTCTGAATATTTTTGACATTTTTCAATCAAATTATTACGATTTTCACCATAATTTTGGAATATTGTATAAATACTAACACGACAAAACAAGATATTTCTATTGATTAGTTTATTTTGTCTTCCACTAGGGAAGACTGATCCAAAATTTATATAGACCACATTGATATAATGGGTCAGTTCGAAGACATACCTCAAACTTGGGTAATTAAACCGAAGAATTCGATGTGTCATTTCGTTTTATAACACTAGAGTATGCGACATTCTACTGTTAAAAATGATCCGACAATAGTAGAAATGAATTTATTACATTTATCTCTGAATATTTTTGACATTTTTCAATCAAATTATTACGATTTTCACCATAATTTTGGAATATTGTATAAATACTAACACGACAAAACAAGATATTTCTATTGATTAGTTTATTTTGTCTTCCACTAGGGAAGACTGATCCAAAATTTATATAGACCACATTGATATAATGGGTCAGTTCGAAGACATACCTCAAACTTGGGTAATTAAACCGAAGAATTCGATGTGTCATTTCGTTTTATAACACTAGAGTATGCGACATTATACTGTTAAAAATGATCCGACAATAGTAGAAATGAATTTATTACATTTGTCTCTGAATATTTTTGACATTTTTCAATCAAATTATTACGATTTTCACCATAATTTTGGAATATTGTATAAATACTAACACGACAAAACAAGATATTTCTATTGATTAGTTTATTTTGTCTTCCACTAGGGAAGACTGATCCAAAATTTATATAGACCACATTGATATAATGGGTCAGTTCGAAGACATACCTCAAACTTGGGTAATTAAACCGAAGAATTCGATGTGTCATTTCGTTTTATAACACTAGAGTATGCGACATTCTACTGTTAAAAATGATCCGACAATAGTAGAAATGAATTTATTACATTTGTCTCTGAATATTTTTGACATTTTTCAATCAAATTATTACGATTTTCACCATAATTTTGGAATATTGTATAAATACTAACACGACAAAACAAGATATTTCTATTGATTAGTTTATTTTGTCTTCCACTAGGGAAGACTGATCCAAAATTTATATAGACCACATTGATATAATGGGTCAGTTCGAAGACATACCTCAAACTTGGGTAATTAAACCGAAGAATTCGATGTGTCATTTCGTTTTATAACACTAGAGTATGCGACATTCTACTGTTAAAAATGATCCGACAATAGTAGAAATGAATTTATTACATTTGTCTCTGAATATTTTTGACATTTTTCAATCAAATTATTACGATTTTCACCATAATTTTGGAATATTGTATAAATACTAACACGACAAAAAAAGATATTTCTATTGATTAGTTTATTTTGTCTTCCACTAGGGAAGACTGATCCAAAATTTATGTAGACCACATTGATATAATGGGTCAGTTCGAAGACATACCTCAAACTTGGGTAATTAAACCGAAGAATTCGATGTGTCATTTCGTTTTATAACACTAGAGTATGCGACATTATACTGATAAAAATGATCCAACAATAGTAGAAATGAATTTATTACATTTGTCTCTGAATATTTTTGACATTTTTCAATCAAATTATTACGATTTTCACCATAATTTTGGAATATTGTATAAATACTAACACGACAAAACAAGATATTTCTATTGATTAGTTTATTTTGTCTTCCACTAGGGAAGACTGATCCAAAATTTATATAGACCACATTGATATAATGGGTCAGTTCGAAGACATACCTCAAACTTGGGTAATTAAACCGAAGAATTCGATGTGTCATTTCGTTTTATAACACTAGAGTATGCGACATTCTACTGTTAAAAATGATCCGACAATAGTAGAAATGAATTTATTACATTTATCTCTGAATATTTTTGACATTTTTCAATCAAATTATTACGATTTTCACCATAATTTTGGAATATTGTATAAATACTAACACGACAAAACAAGATATTTCTATTGATTAGTTTATTTTGTCTTCCACTAGGGAAGACTGATCCAAAATTTATATAGACCACATTGATATAATGGGTCAGTTCGAAGACATACCTCAAACTTGGGTAATTAAACCGAAGAATTCGATGTGTCATTTCGTTTTATAACACTAGAGTATGCGACATTATACTGTTAAAAATGATCCGACAATAGTAGAAATGAATTTATTACATTTGTCTCTGAATATTTTTGACATTTTTCAATCAAATTATTACGATTTTCACCATAATTTTGGAATATTGTATAAATACTAACACGACAAAACAAGATATTTCTATTGATTAGTTTATTTTGTCTTCCACTAGGGAAGACTGATCCAAAATTTATATAGACCACATTGATATAATGGGTCAGTTCGAAGACATACCTCAAACTTGGGTAATTAAACCGAAGAATTCGATGTGTCATTTCGTTTTATAACACTAGAGTATGCGACATTCTACTGTTAAAAATGATCCGACAATAGTAGAAATGAATTTATTACATTTGTCTCTGAATATTTTTGACATTTTTCAATCAAATTATTACGATTTTCACCATAATTTTGGAATATTGTATAAATACTAACACGACAAAACAAGATATTTCTATTGATTAGTTTATTTTGTCTTCCACTAGGGAAGACTGATCCAAAATTTATATAGACCACATTGATATAATGGGTCAGTTCGAAGACATACCTCAAACTTGGGTAATTAAACCGAAGAATTCGATGTGTCATTTCGTTTTATAACACTAGAGTATGCGACATTCTACTGTTAAAAATGATCCGACAATAGTAGAAATGAATTTATTACATTTGTCTCTGAATATTTTTGACATTTTTCAATCAAATTATTACGATTTTCACCATAATTTTGGAATATTGTATAAATACTAACACGACAAAAAAAGATATTTCTATTGATTAGTTTATTTTGTCTTCCACTAGGGAAGACTGATCCAAAATTTATGTAGACCACATTGATATAATGGGTCAGTTCGAAGACATACCTCAAACTTGGGTAATTAAACCGAAGAATTCGATGTGTCATTTCGTTTTATAACACTAGAGTATGCGACATTATACTGATAAAAATGATCCAACAATAGTAGAAATGAATTTATTACATTTGTCTCTGAATATTTTTGACATTTTTCAATCAAATTATTACGATTTTCACCATAATTTTGGAATATTGTATAAATACTAACACGACAAAAAAAGATATTTCTATTGATTAGTTTATTTTGTCTTCCACTAGGGAAGACTGATCCAAAATTTATGTAGACCACATTGATATAATGGGTCAGTTCGAAGACATACCTCAAACTTGGGTAATTAAACCGAAGAATTCGATGTGTCATTTCGTTTTATAACACTAGAGTATGCGACATTCTACTGTTAAAAATGATCCGACAATAGTAGAAATGAATTTATTACATTTGTCTCTGAATATTTTTGACATTTTTCAATCAAATTATTACGATTTTCACCATAATTTTGGAATATTGTATAAATACTAACACGACAAAACAAGATATTTCTATTGATTAGTTTATTTTGTCTTCCACTAGGGAAGACTGATCCAAAATTTATATAGACCACATTGATATAATGGGTCAGTTCGAAGACATACCTCAAACTTGGGTAATTAAACCGAAGAATTCGATGTGTCATTTCGTTTTATAACACTAGAGTATGCGACATTCTACTGTTAAAAATGATCCGACAATAGTAGAAATGAATTTATTACATTTGTCTCTGAATATTTTTGACATTTTTCAATCAAATTATTACGATTTTCACCATAATTTTGGAATATTGTATAAATACTAACACGACAAAAAAAGATATTTCTATTGATTAGTTTATTTTGTCTTCCACTAGGGAAGACTGATCCAAAATTTATGTAGACCACATTGATATAATGGGTCAGTTCGAAGACATACCTCAAACTTGGGTAATTAAACCGAAGAATTCGATGTGTCATTTCGTTTTATAACACTAGAGTATGCGACATTCTACTGTTAAAAATGATCCGACAATAGTAGAAATGAATTTATTACATTTATCTCTGAATATTTTTGACATTTTTCAATCAAATTATTACGATTTTCACCATAATTTTGGAATATTGTATAAATACTAACACGACAAAAAAAGATATTTCTATTGATTAGTTTATTTTGTCTTCCACTAGGGAAGACTGATCCAAAATTTATGTAGACCACATTGATATAATGGGTCAGTTCGAAGACATACCTCAAACTTGGGTAATTAAACCGAAGAATTCGATGTGTCATTTCGTTTTATAACACTAGAGTATGCGACATTCTACTGTTAAAAATGATCCGACAATAGTAGAAATGAATTTATTACATTTGTCTCTGAATATTTTTGACATTTTTCAATCAAATTATTACGATTTTCACCATAATTTTGGAATATTGTATAAATACTAACACGACAAAACAAGATATTTCTATTGATTAGTTTATTTTGTCTTCCACTAGGGAAGACTGATCCAAAATTTATATAGACCACATTGATATAATGGGTCAGTTCGAAGACATACCTCAAACTTGGGTAATTAAACCGAAGAATTCGATGTGTCATTTCGTTTTATAACACTAGAGTATGCGACATTCTACTGTTAAAAATGATCCGACAATAGTAGAAATGAATTTATTACATTTGTCTCTGAATATTTTTGACATTTTTCAATCAAATTATTACGATTTTCACCATAATTTTGGAATATTGTATAAATACTAACACGACAAAAAAAGATATTTCTATTGATTAGTTTATTTTGTCTTCCACTAGGGAAGACTGATCCAAAATTTATGTAGACCACATTGATATAATGGGTCAGTTCGAAGACATACCTCAAACTTGGGTAATTAAACCGAAGAATTCGATGTGTCATTTCGTTTTATAACACTAGAGTATGCGACATTATACTGATAAAAATGATCCAACAATAGTAGAAATGAATTTATTACATTTGTCTCTGAATATTTTTGACATTTTTCAATCAAATTATTACGATTTTCACCATAATTTTGGAATATTGTATAAATACTAACACGACAAAAAAAGATATTTCTATTGATTAGTTTATTTTGTCTTCCACTAGGGAAGACTGATCCAAAATTTATGTAGACCACATTGATATAATGGGTCAGTTCGAAGACATACCTCAAACTTGGGTAATTAAACCGAAGAATTCGATGTGTCATTTCGTTTTATAACACTAGAGTATGCGACATTCTACTGTTAAAAATGATCCGACAATAGTAGAAATGAATTTATTACATTTGTCTCTGAATATTTTTGACATTTTTCAATCAAATTATTACGATTTTCACCATAATTTTGGAATATTGTATAAATACTAACACGACAAAAAAAGATATTTCTATTGATTAGTTTATTTTGTCTTCCACTAGGGAAGACTGATCCAAAATTTATGTAGACCACATTGATATAATGGGTCAGTTCGAAGACATACCTCAAACTTGGGTAATTAAACCGAAGAATTCGATGTGTCATTTCGTTTTATAACACTAGAGTATGCGACATTATACTGATAAAAATGATCCAACAATAGTAGAAATGAATTTATTACATTTGTCTCTGAATATTTTTGACATTTTTCAATCAAATTATTACGATTTTCACCATAATTTTGGAATATTGTATAAATACTAACACGACAAAAAAAGATATTTCTATTGATTAGTTTATTTTGTCTTCCACTAGGGAAGACTGATCCAAAATTTATGTAGACCACATTGATATAATGGGTCAGTTCGAAGACATACCTCAAACTTGGGTAATTAAACCGAAGAATTCGATGTGTCATTTCGTTTTATAACACTAGAGTATGCGACATTATACTGATAAAAATGATCCAACAATAGTAGAAATGAATTTATTACATTTGTCTCTGAATATTTTTGACATTTTTCAATCAAATTATTACGATTTTCACCATAATTTTGGAATATTGTATAAATACTAACACGACAAAAAAAGATATTTCTATTGATTAGTTTATTTTGTCTTCCACTAGGGAAGACTGATCCAAAATTTATGTAGACCACATTGATATAATGGGTCAGTTCGAAGACATACCTCAAACTTGGGTAATTAAACCGAAGAATTCGATGTGTCATTTCGTTTTATAACACTAGAGTATGCGACATTATACTGATAAAAATGATCCAACAATAGTAGAAATGAATTTATTACATTTGTCTCTGAATATTTTTGACATTTTTCAATCAAATTATTACGATTTTCACCATAATTTTGGAATATTGTATAAATACTAACACGACAAAAAAAGATATTTCTATTGATTAGTTTATTTTGTCTTCCACTAGGGAAGACTGATCCAAAATTTATGTAGACCACATTGATATAATGGGTCAGTTCGAAGACATACCTCAAACTTGGGTAATTAAACCGAAGAATTCGATGTGTCATTTCGTTTTATAACACTAGAGTATGCGACATTATACTGATAAAAATGATCCAACAATAGTATTGTCCTTTTCAGAGATCGGTGCCTAATGGAAGAGCAAAAAAAGAAGAAAAATTATGGAAGGCAACACGATCACGAACCACTTTTTCGTCAATTCCTCTTCAATGTCTGCTGCACATTATTTCGAAAAAATGAGTAGCCGTCCATAAAGAGAGGCCGTCCAAACGAGAACCTCATTCCATCATACTTGGGAGATTTAGGGCCGGCCCAGAGATTTTTGATTTTTTCGGCCCACCCCTCCGGCCCGAAAAATTTGGAAACATAATTTATTCAAACGAAACATAATTTTAAAAAATATTTTTTTTGACATAAAACATCATGAAATAAATCAAGAAATTGAGAGCAAAAAACTATGTATTCAATAATTTCATAACTTAATAGAGTTTATCCAACATATAGGATATTTTCGAGATCGTGGTTTCGAAAACGCTCTCGGAAGGAATTCACGAAAGATTTTTGAGGAAGTGAAATAGATGATTATACTATTTTTTCTAATTAAGTAGCTGAGAGGGTTAAAGTGGAGCGGAAACAGCGCTTTTTAAAAATTAAAATAAAAACTTATTGAATTTGAATATGACGAGGAAACGTTGAAGAGGAAACCGATAACAGCTGATGGTGCTTTATCAGAATTTTCAGCGCATTTCGACACCTATGTAAGCTTGAACTTCGTATCTGAAAGGATTATCAATCCACCAAATCGTCACCCTGCTGATTTTATGGAATCAGATATTAGTTTACTTAAAAAAATTGCAAAAAAAATTTCTGATGTAGAGTTAGGTATTAATTCGGATTTTGAGGTTAATATTTAATTGTCGGTTCTCAAAAAAGTGTAAGGTCCTATCAAATTTTTTATTTGATGATTTTTTATGTTAAAATAAATATTTTAAAACATTGAATTTTTGTTTGAAATAATTTGTTGGACAAATTTGACATTGAAGATCGGCCCTAAATTTCTGAAATATCTACTAATCCA
The DNA here is from genome assembly GCA_963931815.1 of Caenorhabditis plicata. NCBI lineage: Eukaryota > Metazoa > Nematoda > Chromadorea > Rhabditida > Rhabditidae > Caenorhabditis > Caenorhabditis plicata. Next base: position 14,790,460 of record OZ007490.1, on the reverse strand, counting down.
GTCGAGGAACAAACGTACACACGATATTTTAAGAAGCATATCAATAATTAAGAAATAATGAAAAAAAAACTAAAATTTTGTTTTGTTTTAGGGCCGGCCTTTCCCAAGTATGCATTCCATCCTAATTTTTTTCCTCTTCCATTAGGCACCGATGAAAAGGACAATAGAATGAATAAATTATATTAAAAATCATAATAAAAGATTTTCTATTTCACGTTGACTTGGTTATTTTCTATTTTTTATAAATAATACAAAGTAAAATAATATATTTAAAGGTAAAATCATCAACGGAAACAACGTGCACAACGATATAAACACGATGTATTGATCGATAAGGGACACTGTTTTCGCGAAAACCGCTCGGTGAATTTTTTTATTATTTACTTTAAAAGATTATAGGCATATACACGAATATACTGATATGCGTATAAAATTGTAACAATCCTTCTCAGCTAAGATATGAGCAAAACCGTATCAACCATACGCTCGATGTCTTAATATGGTTACGTGATTATTTCGCGAATAGTGGAGTAATTTGATCGAATTCAAATTGTAATAGATTCTACTCAATATGACGAATCTATAGATGTGTGGATGAGGCCATAATATTTTTTGTGAGCCGAGATATAAACAAAACTAAAATGCTCATCATCCATGATGTTGGCCGATAATATAGTTTATTGATTTTCACCAAATCGGCTCGGTGAATGTTTTAAACGTTAACATTAATAGATGATACAATTAATTACGAATCTATTGGTGTTCGTGTGATGTTATAACAATCTATCTGAGCTGAGCTATGAGCAAAAGCATTTACAGATTTATCAATTTTTGATGTTGATTCATATGATTTATAAATTAACACGTAAATGATTGAGTGAATGCTTTCGTAATTGCCATAAATACATTCTAGACTTGCTAACGGATCTATTGATGCCCGTTTTATGTTTGAAAAAGTTTTATGAGCGGAGATATGTGCAAATCTATGTATTCGGCAGCATAAATATGGATGTTATAATGATTTTCCATGATTTACATATGTTTTCGTCAGTATTATCAGTATATTCGTGTTCTATGCAAATAATATTTATTCATTATGGTATTTCAGGCAATACAAATGGTAAATTCCGGACAGTGGACATGAAATTGCCGTTCAATGTTGACGACGCCATCATCTACGACGGCTGATCAGCCGATCCATCGATTGCTTTGGTATAGTTAAAAGGTATATTATTATTTTCTATCTTTTATGATTAATATTAATTCCAGGAGTTAATATCAACCATTTATTTTCGTATAAGTTCATGGGAATGTCGAATAATACTAAATCATGAAGATGGGTCGGAGATTATTTACGGTGAAAATGTATTTCGCATTTGACTTGAAGCTTCGAATCACCTCATTGTTAACAAAATTACATGGATAGAGTGTCAAGCATGTCGGGATGACAAAAATTACTAATAATATTATTGTTTTGCTTATGTTGTAATATGGTTTTATGAATTTTATTAATGTGGGTTTTCTCTGTGAAAGTTGTGTTCGTTAATTAACTACGATGATAAGTAAGCATTCATGATGCTAAGGTTAAATATTTAGATGATAATTCAAGTAAATATGTTAAAAAACTATCAATAAAAAATTTAAATAATACTGGAAAACTAATTTTACTCATAAAATACTGTTATATATGTGTATAAATAAAATGTTTTTTGTTAATATGGTTCTTTACATGTTCAACATTGTATATTTTTCTATTTTGTTGCAGTATGATGCTTAAGTTGTATTGAAACAGGTATAAATTAATAATACTTCGATAATTTATAAAAATATAATTCATTACGTGGAGACTTAGAGAATTTCGAAAATAAAAATATTTTCATTTCAAGCAAAATTCCTCTCGTTGTCTCATTTCATTATATTTTTTTTACACTATGTTTCTTACCGAGGGAATGGCGTGTATTAGAAATCATAATAAAAGATTTTCTATTTCACGTTGACTTGGTTATTTTTGTTTTTTTTTTAATGAAATTTCCTCACCATTTCACATAAAACTTGAAAAATAATAATTTGCGTGAAGAAATATAAACGTGAAGACATAATATTCATTAACTAAGCAACGTCAGCATAACCTAATTTTGACAGCTTATAAACCGTTCAAGTTACCTTAGTTAATCAAACATACTTGGAGTCATGAGCTAACGCACGATATTCTGCACAGTCTTGCCTTCTCACAATCACTTTATCCGTTCTACCACGATTCCAACGGAAAACCAAGAACAACCAGGTTATTTTGCCGCCTTGACGTGGTTTATATTTGTCTTTTAGAAATAACGACGCCAACCTTCCGCCAATGGACCAGTCAGCATTTTTTGTAGCAGCCGAACCAACGATTCGGAATGTTTCCAGAAACTGGTTAACTGGTTATGGAGTTGTACGTTTTTCATTTTTTTTAGCTGAGCTTTTCTTTTTTTCAGCTCAAGAGACACGTGAAGATGTTGGTTACTTAGAATGTGGCAAAAGAATCGGAAAGCCATTTTGGCTGTAATGACTTGGAAGGAGCAGATCTCGATGGTGCGAATGCTTTATTTTTAGAAGCGATTGTTTTTTTTTTAAATTTTTTTCTGTAAAATATACTAACAGTTGTATTATAGCATCACTTTTAAATTGTATTATATTGTATTATAATTTAATCATTCTTGTATTATAGTTTCTTGTATTATATATTTTTTCTATCCTTGTATTATAGTTTTTATTAATTTATTTTTTTTGTTTTTTTTGTGCCATGGATAATTTTTGAAATACATTTTAAATTAAATCATGTTTGGTCTGTCAGAGTGATAACAGTCAGTTCAATACTTTCTTATAAAAAGAAAAAAATATAGCACACCAAATCAAAATAGTTGAAATGTGTTCGATTCAATGAGTATCGCGGCATTGCGAGAGGGGTGTGGCTTTTTTCGTCCAATAAATTTCTATGATTTTTATTTAATTTTTTTTTGTTAATTAAAAAATTAACTTATTCCGTTTTAATTTTTTCTTGTTACCATTATATAGAGTAAATCATGGAGAATTTTTTGATATATGATTCAATATATACAATTGTCTTCAAGTCTTGTTATTTATTATGCAAAAAATTATAAAAACATTCAAATATTGGATTTCAGGGCTTTAATTTTTTTCTGAAACTTAGTGCATGTCATATTTCAAATTCATATTTTCTAAAGGGTAATCATTTTTTAAAAATAAAAATCAATGTTAAACAGTCGATCAGCCTGTCATTTTTCTTGTTCATCTCACACGAACCATCTATAACCCCGTTTAATAATTCTCTTTATGTAATTTGATGTTTATAACTTAATTGTTATTTATCCATATATTGAATAAATTTATTTTAACTATTTATTATATGAACTTAAATATTTTTAAACCGACGGCCTTCAGGCTTTCATTTTTATCCTGCAACAACGCGATTTCACTCTTCAACCGTGTTCTTCAAATAAATCTTTATTAATTAGGTCATAATTATTAAAAAACAAAACAATTACGCCAATGTGTGAGCATGTCGTTTGCCGTCACTTCTTTTATCATTCGTCCTGTCTCCATTTTTCAATACGAATTTTATTTATATTGAGAACGGATTCCTAAATAAAAAGTTAAAGTGCAAAATCTGTTTAAAATGATACCTTCTGAACATGGCTACTTGTTCTTTTCTGGCTGCAGATCTGTCACACGTGGTCTCAATTCGTTAATATTGTTCATTGTTATCCTGAATAAATAAAATATTTAAAAACAAATGTAGAGAGACGATTAATAAGTCAAGAAAAACGAGGAAAATAGCCTATAAGAAAGTCGTTATTGTGAAAAAATGGTCGAGAGTATAGTAATGATATGGGTATCAAAACATTCGTAATTTTATGCCTAACAAACTAAAATGTGTTTAAATAAAAAAACAAAGCCCTTTAAAAAAATATTTAGGAATTTCGATATTTTTTAAAATTAAATAAAAACAATTGTTATTTACAATGATATATATTGAATCATATATTAAAAAATTCTCCATTTTTTGCTCTATATGATTATAACAATAAAAATTTAAAACGCTCTAAGTTGATTGTTTAATTAATAAGAAAAAATTAAATTAAAATAAAAAATAAAATTTAAAAAAAGGCCACGCCCCTCGGCAGTTAATACGCGATCGCATTGAATCGAACACATAATTTGGAGTGAATATAGTCTCGTTGTTCTATCAAGTTCAACATCTTCATATCCAATTAACGTGATAGGATGTGCCCACTTCATCCTACCACTGAGATCCACACGATTACATGAACACATTAAAAAAGTCAGCTTCACCAAACATTTTTTACATATTATCGTCCAATTTCAACAAAAACTTCTAGTGGTCAACAATTTTCCCGTTCAAGCTTTTGGCAAATAGCCAACACTAAATTTGTTTCCTCTATTTCAATGCATTTGATCAAAAATCCTGATATGCGTACGGTATGTAACAACATGATTTTTACGATAGATACATTTATCATTAAGATGTGCAGAAGCGCAGATTATTGGCAAAGGGAAATTGTGGGAAATAGTTTTAAGGATAAAGGATATATTTATTAAGCGATGTGCAATGTTTTATAATATTTGGTATTCCTGATACTTTCAAGTGTTCTGCAAGAAGGAGTACGTATACAGTCCGTTTCAATATCTTAGGTTCACTTGATTCTTTCACATTTTCTATTCACTATTGAGTTATTCAATAATAAGAGTTACAGTGTTTTATAGAGCTCAAAAAATACATCACTTACGTAAGTTTGAAAAAAAATTATGTATTATGAGGATAAATATACAAGAAAAAGTAAAAAACATGAACATTGTGCCGTTTCAATATCTTAGGTTCACCCGGCTTTTTTTCAACTTTTTGGTGTCTTTTTGGCGTGAAAATTTTGGATATATGAGTGCAAATGATAATGACTAAATCTACATCAAATCATCTGCTGATTGCTGGAAATAAGCTGCTCAAACCATGCCGCGAGGAGCACATTTGTCGAAAATGGAACAAGGTCAAATAACGGCCCTCAAACAAGCTGGTCTCTCGAATACGTGCATCGCGCGTCAATTAAACAGATCTCCGGACTGCATCAACCAGTTTCTACGCAACCCGAGTGACTACGATCAACGTAAAACTCCAGGCCGACGTCCAATTCTTAATGAACGACAGCTGTCAGAGTGGCTTCGAGCAGCTCCCTGACCGTAAATCAGCTGAGGAATGACCAAGGACTAGTGACAAGCAAGACCATGACGTGGCGAGTCCTACGAAACACGGCTACGTTGAAATATTCGAAAATGAATTTTTAAATCAAAATGTTTAAGGTGGTGTTCTAAAATGAAAAAAAAAAAATAATTCGAATGGCCCTGATGGATAAAGCTGCTATTGGCGTGATCTGAGAAAAGAGCGCAGAACAATGTCGCCACGAAACTTCGGCGGTGGCAGTGTTATGGTCTGGGGATCATTTTGTGGATTAAATACTGTTAGCCTCTGACACAGAATTTGTTGATTTGGACGTCTGCCTGGAGTTTTATTGGACGTCGGCCTGGAATTTTACGTTGATCGTAGTGTCTCGGATTGCGTAGAAACTGGTTGATGTAGTCCGGAGACCTGTTTAATTGCCGCGCGATGCCCGTATTCGAGAGACCTTGTTTGATTGCCGTTATTTGACGTTGCTCAACTTATGACAAATGTGCTCCTCGCGGCATGGTTTGAGCAGCTTATTTCCAGCAATCAGCAGATGATTTGATGTAGATTTAGTCACCACTTGCACTCATATATTCAAAATTTTCACGCCAAAAAAACACCAAACATTTGAAAAAACCTCGGGTGAACCTAACAAGGGAAGTGTTTTAGGTCGGGCTCTCAGATTTTGATAAAACTTTGCAGATAGATTCCTTATGGCTTTATTAGTATACTGACAAAATATTAGGACCCACAAAACGGTTTAAGTAGGTAAAAAATGGGTTTGAAATCTAAAAAATCGCGATCATTCTATAAATAATGATTTTATTGACTTCCGAAACAGTGGGACGACAGCGCAGTGGTAGAACGATGGAACGCGGAACAGGATGGTGAGGGTTCGATTCTTCTCAGTGTTTGGCGGATGGCGCTAGGTTGGAGCTAGGGCGTCCCCGCTGCGGAGGCAACTATTTCCACCATCCTAGCTTCCGCGGACACTAGTTTGTGGACACAAAGATGACGCTAGGTTGTCCAGCGCGACAGCATCTATCCATCATCCTAGCACCTGCGGACCATGGTTTGTGGGTGTAAAGAGGGCACTAGTCGTATTTCATAATATTATAAAACAACACTAATTATAATACAACGTTTATTGAAAACAAGTAAAACAATTATATTTCCATTGTTACGTCTCGAACTTGCTTGGCACGACGTCATCCATGTATGGCCATCATTTGAGGGCATCTAGATTTTAAAAATTAGTTTGTTAAGTGAATTGAAAATTAATATTATACTCTTCATTTTTCTGTAGACATGTATACCCATTATTTATATTAATTTTCTTCAATATTTTCACATTAAAATGATATTAAAAGTTATCTTCTAAATTCTAAAAATAAGCTAACGAACCACTCTTGCGTTTATAAAAAATTATTTTGACCTGTGAGCCCAAAAAAGACCACTTAAAACAAAGTTTTAAACATATCGTAAAAATTCAAAAATAAATTTGTGGATTATTAATCATTTAAAGTTATTTTTCTCGACACTTGGCTTAGCGTGATAACTTTAAACATCCTTTAACTAACTTTTGTTTTTAACATTTAAATCACGTAACAAAAAAAGAAAGAGCATATTATTAATTTTATCTTATTCAAAGGAAACAGGTAAAAATCAAACTTTGAGTTGTTGGTTGCTGCGTATAATATAATTCGTACGTAATAAAAGGAGTCGTACAATTAATAATTCGAACATATGCACAAAGTACGGAAATGGCATCTGATGAATTTTATTTTAAGCAACAATCAAAAAACGCTGTTTGATTTTTAATGGCTTCATAAATAAAAAGAATAACAAACCCGGAATGCTTCACACGATGAATGTCGTTGTCATGGATGGTGGTAGCTTGTCCTCGTGTCGATGTCCGTGGTCCTAAAACTATCCAATAATCATTAGTTAACTTTCCAAAACTTACAATAGCTTGTCAATTGTAATCAAGAAATTCCTGCAATTTAAATGGAAATTTTCTGTATACCATGATTTCCTTGTTAATATCCATTTTGGCAAAGTCATCATTCACATTCGAGCCTGAAATATTTAAAATTATACAATTTCTAATTTAATTTCTTGATTATTAGTAATACCTATGATAGGAAAACAAACCATTAATCCGGTTGAATTGATCCAATCCGTTGGAATAATCTAATAGATAAACCTATATATAGGAATATAGGTTTATATGGCTCCGAATATGTTCAAGTCATCAGAACTTGTAAGTTAAGAATGAAATAAAAACATAAAACTGTTCAATAAAAACAATAAAAAACAATAACAAGACAAAAAAATAATGACGATAACTCATAAACAATGTCGTCTATTGTTGAAATGCACTTTAAGGTTGCACTATACTCGTAGCAGATCCGCACTGACAGCCAAAACCATTCATCGAGTCGTTGTTTGTCTGCCTTTCTCCAGAAACGTAAAATCGAGTCGTTGTTGGTCTACTGTTCTGTATTGACCATAAACATAAACATGAGAGATAGATTTATTTTGCTTAGCGGGACAACTATACACCTGAAACTCGTTGTTGTTCGTCCTAGCTCCGTCCGCCAAACACTGAGTTCTTGGGGGTGGTTTAATTATATTTGTAATGCTAGTCGAATATCTCTGTCGTTTTTTCGTTTTTACTTTTAAAAATTTTTGTGAATATTATATTATTATTTATTGACTAAAAAAAATTAAAAAATAAAAACTAAAATTGACTGTGCAATTTTTTCGTGAAAGACTGGGAATATTTTGAAGGTTTTTATGCTTTGCATAAATGTGTTCCACAGTCAAATCAGAAAAACTCATTGTAATTTATAAAAAATGTCGATTATCTAGGAAATTATAAACCGAGTAACTCGTTTAAAAAACATCCTCTCTTTGTTATACAGGATGTAAACACGTAATCAATCTTTGTTATAATTTGATGTTTTTTTTGGAGTAAGGACGCTTCGTGTAATTTTGATGAAACTTTGGTTACTTTTCGGTTTGAATTGAATGTACTGGCGAAAGTTTTGCACGTGTTTTGATAATAATTTCGTGCAAAACACAGTCACGCCACCGTCAAGAGCAAAGTGCAGAGTTCAAAAAAATCTTTAAAAGTAAAAACGAAAAAACGACATAGAGATATTTAACTAGCATTACAAATACAAATATACCACCCCCAAGAAGAATCGAACCCTCACCATCCTGTTCCGCATCCCATCGTTCTACCACTGCGCTGTTGTTCCACTGCTTCGGAAGCCAATAAAATCATTATTTATAGAATGATCGCAATTTTTTGGATTTCAAACCCATTTTTTACCTACTTAAACCGTTTTGTGGGTCCTAATATTTTGTCAGTATACTAATAAAGCCATAAGGAATCTATCTGCAAAGTTTTATCAAAATTTGAGAGCCCGACCTAAAACACTTCCCTTGTAAGATATTGAAACGGCGCAATGCCCATGTTTTTTACTTTTTCTTGTATATTTATCCTCATAACACATAATTTTTTTTCAAACTTACGTAAGTGATGTATTTTTTTGAGCTCTATAAAACGCTGTAACTCTTATTATTGAATAACTCAATGGTGAATTGAAAATGTGAAAGAATCAAGTGAACCTAAGATATTGAAACGGACTGTATAAAAATCAATGGTGTGCCCCTTTCGAGTTAATCTTCAAATTAACAAGTTTATTTTGTACACGTAATAAATTTATTATTATTATTATTATTATTCTTATTATTATTATTATAAAAATTCTCAATTTGGCTGTTCTTCGTTTTCATTGTTCAGAAATTCACAGCTCGTCTTTTTAGCAGCTCCTCTCATCGACTGAAAATGCTGAATATTATGAGTGCAAACAAATCAATCAAACTCTTCTTTTCCTACGTCGTGATGACCGATTCTGCGAGGACCGCGACGTTCTTGGTTTTGCTTTTTTTCGTCGATTGTTTTCAGATACATCGTACTCCACACTGACCACTGCTTGCGATACCTCTTCTTCCAATTCAAGATTCTAACGTTTAGTATTATTTTAATTGATTGAAGTTAATAGTTTTATTTATCTATTGTCCATTCAGAGATCGGTGCCTAATGGAAGAGGAAGAACATTTTTTCTTCTTTTGTTCTTTCGTTAGGCACCGATCTCCGAAAAGGACAATACACTGACTTTATTATTTTTTGAAATTTTCAATCAAAAATAACTGTATACATTAACACGCCAACGGCAAACAGTAATAAAGTTCAACGAATTTGATCAAGCTTTCAACAAATTTTTAGTCCATTTTAAGAGAACGTATGATTGTCGGGAGCCGTGAATACCATCATTTTGTTCCTCGTAAAATTCTGAATTTTTTGAAACGCAACATGACGTGGTTGCTGTAATTGACGTGTATTGAATGTTAAACTTTAAAAAGTATAACTTTGCTTAAAAGACGAATCTCATTTTATAAGATAAGTACATTATTGTTCTTCGATTTTAAAGTTTTGCTGTTTATAGTGTAAAATACTTCAACAATATAATATTAACGCTGCAGTTTTCTTCATACAATAAATGCTTGGAAAGACTATAGTCTGTATAGAAACATTTTCAAAAAAATTGGCCATTTAATGGTTTTTACTTAAAAATAATCCTACGAGCACCGACTAAGCTTAATTTTCTATCTTTTGATGAAAAATTGTTGTGCAAAGTATGCTCTTAACATCGGACTTCCTTAAAAAATACACGTTAATTACCGAAACCACTTCATGTTGCATTTCAAAAATTCAGAGTTTTACGAGCAACAAAATGATGTAACTAACGCCTCATAAAAGTCACTCGTTCTCTTAAAATAATCGAAATACTTTTACAAAAAAGAATAAATTAGTTGAACGCGTGATCAAATTCGTTGGTCTTTCTTTCTATGTGAAGGCGATTTTTCTAATGCCTGCCTTCTGCGTGCATTAATAAATCAGTGTACATAAAACTAGAAATGAGAATTACCGGCGCTTTCGTCCTTTTCACGCCATTCAACTTATTCACTTGCATTTTCTTCACGTCGCTTAAATTATGCGGCACAATTGCCGTTACAATGTCTTCCAATATCTTGCTGAAAGTTGGTCTACTTGCTGGATTCTTTTCCCAAATTTCCGACAGCAATTTATCCATGGCTGCGACTTTTGTACGATTCTCCAATCCTGGCATCTTCGCCCTTCTAATTGATTTTACAATAACCGATGTGTCTTGCTCATCTTCAAATGGCTGTAAATGGAAATATTGCACTAGACTCTACCCAATTATCAGATACAACCTTTCCACCATTGTAATAAGTTTCGTACATTAACGTTCCATACGCCCAAACGTCTGTCTTCATTGAGAATTCCGATTCTTTTTGAATACATTCGGGTGCCATCCATCTTAAAATGGTTATGAGGTTATGAATAAAAGTTATGAAGAGTACAGAAGTTTGCTTAATTTATTATAGTATCATCGTACAAATGAAAGAACGATTTTCAAATTTCTAAAGCGTATTTCACGTCCAAATGAATTGGTAAAAACCGAAGCACAGAAAAGTCACTCAAATCTAACAAATAACAAAAGTCAAAAGACCAGGAAATATTTTATGAGAAGCCTGTAGGATTTCCATAAAAATTGATTGATAACCTTCACGTGGATTTCACTAAAATTCGTTTAGAATGGGCAAAATTGTTATTTTCATTTGGTGTTCTATTTTTATTCCAATATTACAGGTCTCTATTTAAATATCTCCTAGATACCCATTAAATACTTTTTTACTTTCAAAACTAGACAATTAGAAAAGATTCCCCCGTCAATAAAGGAAACCTTGAGAATATCTAAAGTTTAGATTAATGAATTTCTTCCTCTCTTTAAGCATTCTTCTAAATGAACTCGGCACTTGAAAACTAAAAATATTTACACTAGAGGAGCTTCCTTTAGAGCTTCTTTGACTTTGTTCTGATCGCCGTCTAATGTCTTGCTGAGACCAAAGTCGGCAATTTTTACAACTCCTCGAGAGGATATTAGACAATTCCTTGCTGCCAAATCCCGATGAATGCATTTTTTCTTATGAAGGTATCGCATTCCCCGAGCCGCCTAAAATGAGATTAGATGTAAGAAATGAACATGATAATCGGGGTCGAGTCTCTGTTATTCTTTTGAATATTGTTGACTCTTCCTTCATAGTTTCTAGGAATGTGCATCCTAATGTTAAAAAATTATTACATCAATCAGAAACGATTGTCGCTCAAATTCTTCCATCTCTTTCCCATTTTTCAATAAATGACTCTCCAAACTTCCACCGACACAAAATTCCATGCAAATGATAAAAGGAGGCATGTCACATGCAAGGCCAAGAAACTTAAAGAAACAAATCACGAATTCAGTGAAATTATCATGAAAATACCCGGACTACATGCTCGTGATTATAACTTGTCATGATTTTTGCCTCCGCAACCAGGTCGTTCCTTGCATTCATGAGCACTGTTGGATCTTTTTCAGTCAATTTCGATACTTTTATCGCGGCTTCTTTTTCTATTTCTCCTTTCCGTACAAGTTTACCACGGTAAACGTGGCAGAAATTACCGGAGCCTAATTTGGCCGTCTAAATAGTCGTAATTTGTTCATTTTCAAGAATTCAATTGTATACTTCTTCGTATTGTAATTCAGTATGTCTCAATTGCCATTTAAGACGCTTCACGAATCGATTTAATCGAATACCGCAAGCAAGTCTATGCATCTTTAGTAAATGAGTATTATTGATCAGATTTTCATTTAGAACAACCTTGTAGTATGAGACCATTTCGTCATAATTTGAAAATTGCGGTGAGTCTTGATTAACCGTATCAAATTCTTGTTTAATAACAAACTTTTCGCCCGAATAATTAATAAAATAATGATGAATAACTTTTTCGGTAACTTTGACACAAAGAAACATTGCTAATGCCACTTCTGTTTTGAGGAAAGTGGCTCGAATCAAATAGTCGCCAATTACAGAATCTTTCATCAAGGTATTTACTTCATCTTTTGTCTGTACGCCATGGTAAAATGGTAATTGTTTAAGTTCTGCTACACCACTCATCTGAAGGAATTTGCGCGGTAACTTGGTGATTATTCTCAGATATACAGTACTGGCCATAAAGAATGCGACAACTTGTTTTTTGAAGATAACTTTTTGAAAACTCAACTTTTCAACTCGAATTTTTTACTGTAGACACATTGGAAAGTTACGAAAACTTGCGTACTTGGAAATTGCATCATCTTGCAAACAAAATTTTTTTTCAATTGTTTTCTTTTTTTTTTCATTTTGCATATTTTTCATGATTTTTGGTTTTTTTAAATAAAGTTGAAAGACAACTAATTGGAATTAGTTTTAGTTATTGTTTTATTGTTTTTCAGATATGGTTAGACCATTCGGGAAAAAATCCTTCTCTGTGGACGAGCGAAAAAGCATTGTGCGTGGTCATGAACTCGGCGCGCATCCGAAGATACTTGCAACTCAGTTTAGTTGTTCTTCCAGCCAAATTTACCGTATTCTGAAGAAAAATCGAGATGATGTGAGGTTTCAATCAGCTTTCTCAACTAAATTTAACAATTTAGAATGGCGTTGTTCATCGCCAATCTCCAGGAAGACCCCGAACCACTTCCAGAAATATGGATCGGAACATTTTGCGCGCATGCCGAGAAGATCCTAGACGCACATCTACGGATATTCAACTTTCTGTGACGTCTCCAAATGAACCGGTACCATCGAGAAGAACTATTAGAAGACGTTTGCAAGTTGCTGGACTGCACGGACGAAGACCAGTCAAAAAACCACTCGTCAGTTTGAAAAACCGAAAAGCTCGCGTTGAATGGGCTAAACAGCACTTGTCCTGGGGCCCCCGTGAGTGGGCAAATCACATCTGGAGCGATGAATCGAAGTTCAATATGCTCGGAACTGATGGTATTCAGTGGATTCGACGTCCCATTGGCTCCAGGTATGCTCCACAGTACCAATGTCCAACTGTGAAACATGGAGGTGGATCTGTGATGGTTTGGGGATGCTTCTCCGACACTTCTATGGGACCATTGAAGAGAATCGTTGAAACCATGGATCGATATGTGTACGAAGACATCCTGGAGAACACAATGAGACCATGGGCAAGAGCAAATTTGGGCCGATCGTGGGTGTTCCAACAGGATAATGACCCGAAGCATACTTCGGGTCATGTCGCCAATTGGTTCAGACGTCGCCGTGTGAACCTCCTAGAATGGCCAAGTCAATCTCCAGACTTGAATCCCATCGAGCATATGTGGGAGGAGCTGGAACGCCGCCTCAAAGGAGTCAGAGCATCCAATGCCAATCAAAAGTTTGCTCAACTCGAAGCTGCTTGGAAGAGTATCCCGATGACGGTGGTTCAGACGCTCCTGGAGTCGATGCCACGTAGATGCAAGGCTGTTATCGATGCGAAAGGATACCCAACGAAATATTAAATCACTTTTTATTGTTACCTTTATTTTGTTTTTGACCTCCGGTGTTTCTTGAGCTTCTTTGTATAGATCTCCAAAAATGTCATTTTCATGAATTTTCGAAAAAAATTAATTTTCAAAAAAATTGTAGCAGAATATTAAAACCAACTTAGCCTAAAAGTTTTTGATAGTGCTGAAAAAATCTTACCAAAAATTCGGATTGAAAAGTTGAGTTTTCAAAAAGTTATCTTCAAAAAACAAGTTGTCGCATTCTTTATGGCCAGTACTGTACCTCTTGCTTATCTTTTATAGTTGTCTTCACAACGTCTCCTGTTGATTACTACTACGTTGAGTATAAAAAATAATGAATGGGTTGTTTGAATCGTTATTTTACGTTTTATTTAGTTTGCTCACGTTCAATAAAACTAAATCAAGTTTTAATGGATGTAACTTTTGTTTTTAGATATTTTTCCCGCATTTGAGGGAAAATTTGCGAAATATTACGTTGAACCAAAATTTTTTCCCATTATATCTTTTTGTCTAATTGTTTTTTACCAAATAAGGATTTTTATAAACATGTGTCATATACACTAGCTGACAAAAGTTTTGTCACAAATGTTTTTTTCGGGTTTAACTTTTTTGTGACTTGACAAAATTGGCTGATTTTTTGATATGATAGATTCATAGGGTTGTAGATTATTTTACAAATTTCCACTTGTGATTACGATGATCCGTTTTACAGTGACAAGCGTTTACCGTAAAACGCGTAGCTCAAAGATTTTACGCACATTTCTTGCACTGCATTTTTTAATAATTTTTAAAGTTCAATTATATCTTTTCATAATTTATTGAAAATAGCAGTTTTATTTGAAATATAACATTTTAAACACAGATTGACATAAAATATCAAAAAATCAGCCAATTTGGTCAAGTCACAAAAAAGTTAAACCCGACAACAGGATCCCACTGAACCACCTAACACAGAGGAAAAGGCGAGCAGAAGACGAGTAATAAGTGTTAATACAATAAACGACTTGATTATTCCTTCCTTTATATATTACAATTTTTAATTGACCTTTTATTTAAAAATTTTTAACTTGTAGAAGAAACATGGAAAAATTCGAAATCAAATCGTGTTCTTTTACGCAATTACGGGAAACAAGGCTTCAAAGCAACTGCAGCAGCAAAAAGGATATGCGAAGTTGAAGGCGACAATATGGTCTCGGATCATACTACGCTAAACTGGTTCAAAAGATTTAACGACGGCGACACTCTTTTATTTATTAGGTCCAGAAATTGATTTCCGCGTTTTTTTGTTGTATATATTTTACAAAATAAAATTATTTTATATAACGAGTTTTAGGTTATAATGTTTCTGTATTATCAGCTTTCTACTTATATATAGCTTTCTTCACGTACTTTATAAAATAACATTATTTTTGGATTCAGATAATGTCCATCTTTGTGGCAGGGAAACGTCATTTGCAGGAAGTTCTGCTTTCCTTTTCCAACTGAAGAAGGAAGCCACTGACGCGCACCAAATGCTTGCCCAAGATTACGGCGATGCTGCACCTGCCAAGAATAGTTTTAGCGTTTCAAATCGGGAGATTTTGACGTCAACGACAAAGACCGATCTGGACAGCCAAAAAAATTTGAAGCCGAAGAACTTCAGGCTTTGTTGGATGAGAATGCGGCTCAAACTAGTTGTTCAATCATTTCGATATTGTTGTTCAATAATTTCGAAGAAAGTCTTTTTTGCACCGCATCATAACTGGCGATGGAAAGTGGGTGTAGTACGATAATCCGAAGCGAAGAAAATCGTGGGTTAATCCCGGTGAACCGACAATTTCGACCACAAAACCCAACATGCACGGAAGAAGGTCTTACTGTGCATATCGTGGGACCAACAAATTCTCTACTCTGAACTGCTCCAACCTGGCGAAACACTGCGAATCACTGCCAACATCAACTAGTGCAAAAATCGCAGTAAAAAGACCGGAATGGACGGGTCGACACGGAAAGGCTATATTGCTTCATGACAACGAAAGGCCGCATGTAGCTGTTAAGGATACGCTGAAAGAGTTCGAATGGGAAGTCTTACCGCACCCGCCGTACTCTCCGAACATTGTCGGATTATAATTTTTTCCGCTCAATGCCTCTTGGTCTGGAGGAGAGGCGCAGTTGGCGTGTATATCGAATACATAAATAACAATTCAAGTGAACAGTCCTCCATCTTTGTTTAAATTTGATGTATATTGGGATGAGGACGCTTCGTGTAATTTTGAGCAAATTTCGTTTACTTTATTCCAGCTGTATGGAATGGTGGTTTTGATGACGAAGTTTTTTTTTCAAAACAACGGCGACAACGTGTTCTAGATTAACTCAACCAGAAAACAATAATAATGGAGATAATTTATTTTTTCACACCATGCGTGATTTATGATGACTTGAACCATCTATTAGACATCATCTCAATGTATGGGATCTCTTCTAGCGGATTAATAAGTGGAGGTTTTTTCCTATTATAGGAATTACTAATAATCAATAATTTAAATTAGAAATTATAATATATTTAGAGTAATTAATTTTGATGTTATAAGGATAACATACAAAATGTATAAATTCTGTGTGTAAAATGTTTTGAGGTCCAAAAACTTTTTCTTAATCTCATCTTTGGCTGGGTATAGGATTTATTGGGAGTAAGGACGGAAGTCATACTGCGAATTAGAGAAAACGTTAATTTTGTCTAAATGAATTATTCGTTTCTTTTTCAAGAACCGTTCATAAAACCTACAATTTGAGAATTTATTGAAATTGGACGATAATATGCATAAATGTTTGGTAAAGATAACTTGTCATGTAATGTAGAGCCGTGTCTATCTCAGTGGTAGGATGAAGTGGGCACATCCTATAACTTTAATTGGATATGAAGATATAGAACTTGATAAAACAACGAGACAATATATTTTCCTTTTTTGTCTCTTCCATTAAGTACTTATCTCTGAAAAGTATAATATTCACTTGCATGTTACTACTACACGAAGCGATTAGTTAGTCTATTGATTGCATTATATAAAACGTGACAGTTTTTTTTATGAAGCCAGTTATTCTAAACCTTTTTTATGAAGGCAGTTATTCTAAACTCGTTATAAGAAAGTATTGAACTGACTGTTATCACTATGACGGACCGAACATGATTTAAATTAAAATTTATTTCAAAAATTATCCATGGTACAAAAAAACAAAAAAAAAATAAAAACTATAATACAAGGTTAGAAAAAATATAATACAAGAAATAACTATAATACAATATATTACAATATAACAGTGAAAAGCAATAGTGAGTGAAATTATAATACAGCGGTTAGTATATTTTATAGAATAAAAAATAAAAACAATAATCGCTTCTCAAAATGAAACATTCCCGCACCATCGAGATCTGCTCCTTCCAAGTCATTACAGCCAAAATGGCTTTCCGATTCTTTTGCCACATTCTCAGTTACCAACATCTTCACGTGTCTCTTGAGCTGAAAAAAAGAAAAGCTCAGCTAAAAAAATGAAAAACGTACATCTCCATTAATGGTTAACCAGTTTCTAGAAACATTCTGAATCGTTGATTCTGCTGCTACAAAAAATGATGACTGGTCCATTGGCGGAAGGTTGGTGTCGTTATTTCTAAAAAACAAATATAAACCACGTCAAGGCGGCAGAATAACCTCGGAGTTCTTGGTTTTCCGTTGGAATCGTGGTAGAAAGGATAAAGTGATTGTGAGAAGGCAAGACTGTGCAGAATATCGTGCGTTAGCTCATGACTCCAAATATGTTTGATTAACTAAGGTAACTTGAACGGTTTATAAGCTGTCAAAATTAGGTTATGCTGACGTTGCTTAGTTAATGAACATTATGTCTTCACGTTAATATTTCTTCACGCAAATTATTATTTTTCAAGTTTTATGTGAAATAGTGAGAAAACAAATTCACATAAAATTTCAAAAATAATAATTTGCGTGAAGAAATATAAACGTGAAGACATAACATTCATTAACTAAGCGACGTCAGCATAACCTAATTTTGACAGCTTATAAACCGTTCAAGTTACCTTATATAATCAAACATATTTGGAGTCATGAGTTAACCCATGATATTCTGCACATTCTTGCCTTCTCACATCCACTCTATCCGTTCTACCACGATTTCAACGGAAAACCAAGAACAAACAGGTTATTTTGACGCCTTGACGTGTTTATATTCATCTTTTAGAAATAACGACACCAACCTTCCGCCAATGGACCAGTCATCATTTTTTGTAGCAGCAGAATCAACGATTCAGAATGTTTCTAGAAGCTGGTTAACTGGTTATGGAGTTGTAAGTTTTTCATTTTTTAGCTGAGCTTATTTACTGGTCTGTCCTTTTCAAAAATAAAAATCACAAAGCCGACGTGAAATAGACATTTTGAAGAGATATATAAGAAATAATGAAATAAAGAAAAATTATTCAAAGAAATTCAATGTTTGTTTTATGTTTTGAGACCCATATATTTATTGAACATTATTTAATTAAAAATGTTTATTTTAGGATGAAATTATGACTGGAACACATACTGAAGATTATGTTTTCTCAGCTCTAACATTGGCAGTTCTTCAAGATTCAGGATGGTATATCGTAAAAAAAGAATCGGAAATCCATTTTGGCTGTAATGATTTGGAAGGAGCAGATCTCGATGGTGCGGGAATGTTTCATTTTGAGAAGAGATTGTCTTTTTTTTAACATTTTACATTCTATAAAATATACTAACCGTTGTATTATAATTTCACTTTTAAATTGTAATATATTGTATTATAGTTATTTCTTGTATTATATTTTTCTATCCTTGTATTATAGTTTTTATTTATTTGTTTTTTTTTGTACCATGGATAATTTTTGAAATAAATTTTAATTTAAATCATGTTTGGTCTGTCATAGTGATAACAGTCAGTTCAATACTTTCTTATTACGAGTTTACAAAAAATTGGCTTCATAAAATTATTGTTGCGATCCGTTACTGATAGAAGTTACGTTACCAATAGAAGAACAAATCGTTTCGTCTAATATTTATAGTAACATGCAAGTGAATATTATACCTTTCAGAGATCGGTGTTTAATGGAAGAACAAAAAAATGATAGTCTCGTTCTATCAAGTTCAATATCTTCATATCCAATTAAAGTGATAGGATGTGCCCACTTCATCCTACCACCACTGAGATACAGAAGACTCTACATGACAAGTCAGCTTCACCAAACATTTGTGCATATTATCGTCCAATTTCAATAAATTCTCAAATTGTAGCTTTTATGAACGGTTCTTGAAAAATAAACTAATACTTCATTTAGACAAAACTATGTTTTCTCTAATTCGCAGTATGACTTCCGTCCTTACTCCCAATAAATCCTATATCCATCCAAAGATAAGATTAAGAAAAAAAAGTTGTTGGGCCTCAAAACATTTTACACACAGAATTTATACATTTTGTATGTTATCCTTATAACATCAAAATTAATTACTATAAATATATTATAATTTCAAATTTAAATTATTGATTATTAATAATTCCTATAATAGGAAAAAACCTCCACTTATTAATCCGCTAGAAGAGATCTCATCCATTGAGATGATGTCTAATAGATGATTCAAGTCATCATAAATCACGCATGGCCATGCATGGCACGTTGATTGAAATGTTCGATTCAGAAATTACCAAAGTACAATTTTTTTCATGAAATGATTTTTTATTTCAAGGAAGTTAATCAAATTATGCATTAATGAGCAAATTTCAATTCTTAATTTGGCTGTGTTATCAATGATTTTTACAAAATTTTTTGACGGATTCATGCTGGATACATAATTATTTAATGCATGATTCTTTTGAATTTTTAAATTACCTAGGTTTTCATCGTTTTCCGATGTAATTAAGTTCTCGAAGAAAATAAGATCTTAAAGAAAACTGTATCGGTGAATATTTTTTGTATTGGGATACGTTATAGAGCAAATTATGACGATTCGAATGGTGTATAACTTCTGTCTGTCGTAATTAAACTTTTTGAGATGTTACTGTTTTAATAAAACATACTTTATAGGCCCTAATCGCTCAAAATTTCTTTAATTTGTGATTTCCTTTTTTGTTTTCGAATAGAAGCTGTACCAGAAATATAGTCCTGGTCAGATATGTCATTTTAAGAATATTTTAACGTATACATGGCACATAGAGGAGCATTTTATGTGTCTTATAAAAACAGGAATATCTCGGAAAGTTTTATTACTACAGGCAGAAGCTAAACGCCATTCGATTCGTCATAATTTGCTCTATAACATATCCCAATATAAAAAATATTCATCGGTACAGTTTTCTTTAAGATCTTATTTTCTTCAAGAAATTAATTTCATCGGAAAACGGTGAAAACCGAGGTAATTTAAAAATTAAAAAGGATCATGCATTAAATAATTATGTATCCAGCATGAATCCGTCAAAAAATTCTGTAAAAATCATTGTTAACACAGTCAAATTAAGCTTTGAAATTTGCTCATTAATGCATAATTTGATCAACTTCCTTGAAATAAAAAATTATTCAGCGAAAATATTCGTACTTTGGTCATTTCTGAATCGAACATTTTAACATTGTTTTCAATCAATGGTGTGAAAAATAAATTATCTCCATTGTTATTGTTTTCTTGTTGAGTTAATCTAGAACACGTTGTCGCCGTTGTTTTAAAAGTGCAATCTGCTCAAAATATCTAAATTTCTCTTATTTAATCGGTAATTTATTATTTTTTGGCCGTTGGAGTAAACCTTATAAACATACATTTCTATAAAAAATCCGAAAAAAATTGTTTGAAAAAAGTTCTTGTTAAAGACACTGGTGAGTCCGAACGCGTCGGTTGAGGAAAATACGCGCTTCTGCGACAGACGAGAATTTTTTGATAAGAATTACTCGAATTTGTACAGTGTTCCTCATGAAAATTGAAATAAAATATAGAACTAAATTAAAGTCTAATGAAATAAAAACGAAACTTTTTAAAGCTTCTTAGTTAGAGCCAAGGTGATTAAAATAAATTAAAATTGAAATCATAGAATTTTTAAATCAATTTGGTAAGTTTTTAAAACCATTTACGGTATGTTTAAATTTTTCAAGTATTCTGTATACATTAAATGAATTTCCTCTCATTTAGAATGATTCTAAATACTTAAAATCGATGTTTTCAAGATTTCTCTCGTGAACGAAGCGTATTTAGTTCGCGGCGGACACGTTCGGTTTCACCAGTGAGATTGCATGTAAGGAGCTGTATCAATTTGTATACGTATTTTTCAATTATAAAAATAATTATTATTGTTACTGCTCTAACAATAACTTTAACAATAAATAACAAACTTAAATACTATATATAGTGGGCGTGGCTTACAAGTCTTGTTAGGATTTCATTAATGAGGTGATTTTTCGTTGGAGCAATTGGTATCGGGGTGATTAATTATAGTTGTAATCTGCGTAGTATTTAGGGCGTTGTAGCAATTATTGGGTACTTAAAGGAGAATATGGCCTAAAGTAGTGATTTTCTGGACCGTTTGCAACGCGTCAGCAACACTGCACAAATGTTTGGTGAAGATGAATTGTCATGTTATGCAGAGCCGTGTGCCCATCCCAACGAGACTATATTTTTTCTTTTTTTTTGCTCTTCCATTAAGTCTGGAATGTATAATATTCACATGCATGTTAGTATAAACATTACACGAAGTGATTTGTTCTTCTATTGGTTGAATAATAGACAACGTGACAGTAACGGATCGCAACAATAATTTTATGAAACCAATTATATCTAAACTCCTAATAAGAAAGTATTGAACCGACTAATATCACTCTGACAGACCAAACATGATTTAAATTAAAATTTATTTCAAAAATTATCCATGGTACAAAAAAACAAAAATAAATAAAAATAAAAACTATAATACAAGGTTAGAAAAAATATAATACAAGAAATAACTATAATATAGTACAATACAATTCAAAAGTGAAACTAAAATACAACAGTTAGTATATTTTATAGAAAAACATTAAAAAAAACACAATCGCTTCTCAAAATGAAACATTCCCGCACCATCGAGATCTGCTCCTTCCAAATCATTACAGCCAAAATGGATTTCCGATTCTTTTTTTACGATATACCATCCTGAATCTTGAAGAACTGCCAATGTTAGAGCTGAGAAAACATAATCTTCAGTATGTGTTCCAGTCATAATTTCATCCTAAAATAAACATTTTTAATTAAATAATGTTCAATAAATATATGGGTCTCAAAACATAAAACAAACATTGAATTTCTTTGAATAATTTTTCTTTATTTCATTATTTCTTATATATCTCTTCAAAATGTCTATTTCACGTCGGCTTTGTGATTTTTATTTTTGAAAAGGACAGACCAGTAAATAAGCTCAGCTAAAAAATGAAAAACTTACAACTCCATAACCAGTTAACCAGCTTCTAGAAACATTCTGAATCGTTGATTCTGCTGCTACAAAAAATGATGACTGGTCCATTGGCGGAAGGTTGGTGTCGTTATTTCTAAAAGATGAATATAAACACGTCAAGGCGTCAAAATAACCTGTTTGTTCTTGGTTTTCCGTTGAAATCGTGGTAGAACGGATAAAGTGGATGTGAGAAGGCAAGAATGTGCAGAATATCATGGGTTAACTCATGACTCCAAATATGTTTGATTATATAAGGTAACTTGAACGGTTTATAAGCTGTCAAAATTAGGTTATGCTGACGTCGCTTAGTTAATGAATGTTATGTCTTCACGTTTATATTTCTTCACGCAAATTATTATTTTTGAAATTTTATGTGAATTTTTTTCTCACTATTTCACATAAAACTTGAAAAATAATAATTTGCGTGAAGAAATATTAACGTGAAGACATAATGTTCATTAACTAAGCAACGTCAGCATAACCTAATTTTGACAGCTTATAAACCGTTCAAGTTACCTTAGTTAATCAAACATATTTGGAGTCATGAGCTAACGCACGATATTCTGCACAGTCTTGCCTTCTCACAATCACTTTATCCTTTCTACCACGATTCCAACGGAAAACCAAGAACTCCGAGGTTATTCTGCCGCCTTGACGTGGTTTATATTTGTTTTTTAGAAATAACGACACCAACCTTCCGCCAATGGACCAGTCATCATTTTTTGTAGCAGCAGAATCAACGATTCAGAATGTTTCTAGAAACTGGTTAACTGGTTATGGATTTGTAAGTTTTTCATTTTTTTAGCTGAGCTTTTCTTTTTTTCAGCTCAAGAGAGACGTGAAGATGTTGGTAACTGAGAATGTGGCAAAAGAATCGGAATGCCATATTGGCTGTAATGATTTGGAAGGAGCTGATCTTGAAGATGGTTCTGGAATGTTTCATTCTGAGGGGCAATCCGCTTGGCATGAAATATTTGGTGCGGAATAAATTTTCTTTTTTTTTAATTTTTTTTCTGTAAAATATACTAACAGTTGTATTATAGTTGAATCATGCTTGTATTATAGTTATTTCTTGTATTATATTTTTTCTTTCCTTGTATTATAGTTTTTATTAATTTATTTTTTTTGTTTTTTTTGTGCCATGGATAATTTTTGAAATAAATTTTAATTTAAATCATGTTTGGTCTGTCATAGTGATAACAGTCAGTTCAATACTTTCTTATTACGGGTTTACAAATAATTGGCTTCATAAAATTATTGTTGCGATCCGTTACTGTCACGTTGTATATTATGCAACCAATAGAAGGACTAATCGCTTCGTGTAATATTTATAGTAACATGCAAGTGTATATTATACTTTTCAGAGATCAGTACTTAATGGAAGAGCAAAAAAAGAAATATATAGTCTCGTTGTTTTATCAAGTTCTCTATCTTCATATCCAATTAACGTGATAGGATGTGCCCACTTCATCCTACCACTGAGACAGACACGGCTCTACATTACATGACAAGTCAGCTTCACCAAACTTTTGTGCATATTATCGTCCAATTTCAATAAATTCTCAAATTGTAGCTTTTATGAACGGTTCTTGAAAAAGAAACGAATAATTCATTTAGACAAAACTATGTTTTCTCTAATTCGCAGTATGGCTTGCGTCCTTACTCCCAACAAATCCTATACCCAGCCAAAGATAAGATTAAGAAAAAGTTTTCGGACCTCAAAACTTTTTACACACAAAATTTATACATTTTGTATATTATCCCTATAATGTCAAAATAAATTACTCTAAATATATTATAATTTCTAATTTAAATTATTGATTATTAATAATTCCTATAATAGGAATAAACCTCCACTTATTAATCCACTAGAATAGAAGAAGAGTTCCCATCCAGATGATGTCTAATAGATGATTCAACTCATCATAACTCACGCATGGTGTGAAAAAACAAATTATCTCCATTATTATTGTTTTCTTGTTGAGTTAATCTAGAACACGTTGTCGCCTGTAAGGAGGTCGCCTTGGCTTCCTCCTTTGTACGGTGGTTCAGTGGATAAAATATACGTTTATTATTAACACGGTAACACCAACAATTAGTTTCTTCGGCTCGTGGTCTCCTTGGTCTTCTTGAGCGGGATGCGGAGTGTGGACCTGCGGTTGTACGGCTGGATCTTCAGCGGCTGTGCGGCAGGCAGGAACGTGATTGATTTCACTTCCTTGTGCGGTGTGGAGGATGTCCGTGTAGAGCGATTTGACCAGTGACAGTGACCAAATGACCAATGACCGACTGACCAATGAAATTGAATGCCCAGAGAATGAATGACGAGTGATCGGAAGTTCGATCACTTAAATAGTGTCGTGAGTGTTACGACACGTCGACTAACAAGGGAAGTGTTTTAGGTCTCCATCTCAGATTTTGATAAAACTTTGCAGATAGATTCCTTATGGCTTGATTAGTATACTGTCAAAAAATTAGGACCTACAAAACGGTTTAAGTAGGTGAAAAATCGGTTTGAAATTCAGAAATATCCCGTTTACCCACAATAATGGAATAAAGCTAATGAATTTTATTTTAAATTGTGCGTTTTCATAAATAATGATTTAAAAACCACCGAAGCATCGGGGCAACAGCGCAGTGGCAAAACGACGGGACACGGAACAGCAGGGCGAGGGTTCGATTCTTCTTGGGGGTGATATGTTTCTATTTCTATTACTAGTCGAATAGCTCTGGGCCGCTTTTTTACTTTTCAAGATTATAATGATAATTTACCAGATAATCGACATTTTATACATTCGAAAAAGGATATGATGTTCCTTTTTTCGATACTGTATTTAAGCGGCAATTTTTTTTTATAAATTTTCATTATATTATAAATTATAAATTTCAATGAGCTCTTCTGATTTGATTGTGGAATACATTTATGCAAAGCATAAAAACCTTCAAAACGTTCCCAGTCTTTCACGAGAACATCTAAAAATTGCACAGTCAATTTTTTCTATATTGGAACAAGCTGACAGCGGTTTTCTGGAAATTGAAGAGGACTATCATCTGATTCCGAACGACGACGATGTTGATGAAGGTATAAACCGATATTTCAAATGAAAATAACACTTACAATGTTAATTATAGATTGGGACTGCGCTGAACCATGTTTACTAAATGGTTGCAGTTGTGATTCCAATTCTTCAAATCTCGTTCGTTTTGGTGAACAGCTCGTGGAAACAACAAAAGTCACGGAAGCTGTAAAGTACTTTGGCTCTTCCAAAAAACGATACAGGAATGGAAAGAAAAGGCCTTCGTTGGAATCTCTTAATAACCGCTATTCTTTCATTTCTAATGAGCACCATGTTAAAAAGCTCCGTGAATACGAAAAAAATGGTATTTTCTGTATTAGTTAAATTTCAATCATACTATTAAAGGTGGAGTAGTGACAGATCGCCGGAATAATTATTCCACAATATCGCAGATGCTATTCGAAATGGTGCAGGAGAGCATAGATAAAGGTCATATCCTTCATGATTCTACCTTGCGGTATATGATAGGAAAAATTATGAAAGATAACGAAATTGATATGGCCTTTCCGTGTTCTAATTCTTGGATCAATTTAACTTTTTGGTTGTGGCAAATCAGGAGTTGGAAGCATTTTCACCTAGAAGGATCTTTAATGCAGATCAAAGTGGTTTTCAATTGGAAATGAACACTGCGAGAACATTGACGTACACAGGCACAAAAACAGTTGAATGCACTGTGAACACTGTGAGTTCCACTACTCACAGCTACACAGTGCTTCCTGTAATATCTGCAGAAGGAAAACTACATCCTCGTCTTTTCGTAGTTCTGAAAGAAAACAACGGAAGATTTCCAAGAAATTTTCGAAGTTCTTTTTCCAACTTGGTTGTTCGCTGTCATACGAGCCACATTATGACAAAACCGTTGATGAAGGAATTTTTGAACACAGTAATTTTCGATGAATGGGTTCCGGCTAGCTCGTTGCTTATTATCGATTCATGGAACGGATGGAAAGATGCAAACGGTTATTCGGACCCAAATAATGAAGATAATAAATTAAAAACACTGCAAATTCCTGCTGGTTGTACAGGTATGATTCAACCCTTGGATGTCGGTGTCTTTGGAGGATTCAAGAGTGTTATAAAAATCATCACGGAGTATGCACGGTTATGTGAACCAAGCTTTCAAATACATCAAAGGTCTTCCACACTTCAGGTAACTAACTTTTAGATGCTTGATTATAATATGTTCATAGGTTTTGTCTTTAATTTACCGTCAGCTTTGTTCACCGAAACTCCACAGTTGGGTAAAGTACAGTTGGTTTGCTAGTGGATATAAAGTCGACCGTCCAGGATCTTTTTATACACCGAAGCAACTATTATTCCCAAAAGAGATCCCCAACGGCTGTGAGATAAGTAACTGTAAAAATGTATCTTTTATACGTTGTCTTTATTGTGAAAAATTTTTATGCTTTCAACATATGATTGTTGAGAATCATTATAATTGTTGATTTAATAAATAATACATTTAAAGGTTATCATATAAATCTTGAAAAGTAAAAATAAAAAAACGCCACAGAGATATTCGAATATAGAATGATTATTAATAATAATAGAAACATACCACCCCCAATGAGAATCGAACCCTCGCCCTGCTGTTCCATGTCCCGTCGTCTTGCCACTGCGCTGTTGCCCCGATGTTTCGGTGGTCAATAAAACCATTATTTATTAAAAACAGGTTCACGTAAAACACGTGAAAATTAAAAAAAATATAATAAAACGATAGTTTTTAATAAGATAGTATACCCCTTAAAATATGAACCGGATTGATTAACATTAACTATATAAAATTTTAACTATATTTCTATTGATCTATTGAACATTAACTATATTTCTATTGATTAGTTTATTTTGTCTTCCACTAGGGAAGACTGATCCAAAATTTATATAGACCACATTGATATAATGGGTCAGTTCGAAGACATACCTCAAACTTGGGTAATTAAACCGAAGAATTCGATGTGCCATTTCGTTTTATAACACTAGAGTATGCGACATTCTACTGTTAAAAATGATCCGACAATAGTAAAAATGAATTTATTACATTTGTCTCTGAATATTTTTGACATTTTTCAATCAAATTATTTCGATTTTCACCATAATTTTGGAATATTGTATAAATACTAACACGACAAAACAAGATATTTCTATTGATTAGTTTATTTTGTCTTCCACTAGGGAAGACTGATCCAAAATTTATATAGACCACATTGATATAATGGGTCAGTTCGAAGACATTCCTCAAACTTGGGTAATTAAACCGAAGAATTCGATGTGTCATTTCGTTTTATAACACTAGAGTATGCGACATTCTACTGTTAAAAATGATCCGACAATAGTAGAAATGGATTTATTACATTTGTCTCTGAATATTTTTGACATTTTTCAATCAAATTATTACGATTTTCACCATAATTTTGGAATATTATGGAAGGCAACACGGTCACGAACCACTTTTTCGTCAATTCCTCTTCAATGTCTGCTGAACATTATTTCGAAAAAATGAGTAGCCGTCCATAAAGAGAGGCCATCCAAACGAGAACCTCATTCCATCATACTTGGGAGATTTAGGGCCGGCCCAGAGATTTTTGATTTTTTCGGCCCACCCCTCCGGCCCGAAAAGTTTGGAAACATAATTTATTCAAACGAAACATAATTTTTTAAAATATTTTTTTTACATAAAACATCATGAAATAAATCAAGAAATTGAGAGCAAAAAACTATGTATTCAATAATTTCATAACTTAATAGAGTTTATCCAACATATAGGATATTTTCGAGATCGTGGTTTCGAAAACGCTCTCGGAAGGAATTCACGAAAAATTTTTGAGGAAGTGAAATAGATGATTATACTATTTTTTCTAATTAAGTAGCTGAGAGGGATAAAGTGGAGCGGAAACAGCGCTTTTTAAAAATAAAAATAAAAACTTATTGAATTTGAATATGACGAGGAAACGTTGAAGAGGAAACCGATAACAGCTGATGGTGCTTTATCAGAATTTTCAGCGAACTTCGACACCTATGTCAGCTTGAACTTCGTATCTGAAAGGATTATCAATCCACCAAATCGTCACCCTGCTGATTTTATGGAATCAGATATTAGTTTACTTGAAAAATTACAAAAAAAACTTCTGATGTAGAGTTAGGTATTAATTCGGATTTTGAGGTTAATATTTAATTGTCGGTTCTCAAAAAAGTGTAAGGTCCTATCAAATTTTTTATTTGATGATTTTTTATGTTAAAATAAATATTTTAAAACATTAAATTTTTGTTTTAAATAATTTGTTGGACAAATTTGACATTGAAGATCGGCCCTAAATTTCTGAAATATCTACTAATCCGGTCGAGGAACAAACGTACACACGATATTTTAAGAAGCATATCAATAATTAAGAAATAATGAAAAAAAAACTAAAATTTTGTTTTGTTTTAGGGCCGGCCTTTCCCAAGTATGCATTCCATGCTAATTTTTTTCCTCTTCCATTAGGCACCGATGAAAAGGACAATAGAATGAATAAATTATATTAAAAATCATAATAAAAGATTTTCTATTTCACGTAGACTTGGTTATTTTTGTTTTTTTTAATGAAATTTCCTCACCATTTCACATAAAACTTGAAAAATAATAATTTGCGTGAAGAAATATAAACGTGAAGACATAATATTCATTAACTAAGCAACGTCAGCATAACCTAATTTTGACAGCTTATAAACCGTTCAAGTTAACTTAGTTAATCAAACATATTTGGGGTCATGAGTTAACGCATGATATTCTGCATATTCTTGCTTTCTCACAATCACTTTATCCTTTCTACCACGATTCCAACGGAAAACCAAGAACTCCGAGGTTATTCTGCCGCCTTGACGTGGTTTATATTTGTTTTTTAGAAATAACGACACCAACCTTCCGCCAATGGACCAGTCATCATTTTTTGTAGCAGCAGAATCAACGATTCGGAATGTTTCTAGAAACTGGTTAACCATTAATGGAGATGTACGTTTTTCATTTTTTTTAGCTGAGCTTGTCTTTTTTTCAGCTCAAGAGGGACGTGAAGATGTTGGTTACTTAGAATGTGGCAAAAGAATCGGAAAGCCATTTTGGCTGTAATGACTTGGAAGGAGCAGATCTCGATGGTGCGGGAATGTTTCATTTTTAGAAGCGATTGTTTTTTTTTTAAATTTTTTTCTATAAAATATACTAACCGTTGTATTATAATTTCACTTTTGAATTGTATTGTACTATATTATAGTTATTTCTTGTATTATATTTTTTCTAACCTTGTATTATAGTTTTTATTTTTATTTATTTTTGTTTTTTTGTACCATGGATAATTTTTGAAATAAATTTTAATTTAAATCATGTTTGGTCTGTCAGAGTGATATTAGTCGGTTCAATACTTTCTTATTAGGAGTTTAGATATAATTGGTTTCATAAAATTATTGTTGCGATCCGTTACTGTCACGTTGTCTATTATTCAACCAATAGAAGAACAAATCACTTCGTGTAATGTTTATACTAACATGCATGTGAATATTATACATTCCAGACTTAATGGAAGAGCAAAAAAAAAGAAAAAATATAGTCTCGTTGGGATGGGCACACGGCTCTGCATAACATGACAATTCATCTTCACCAAACATTTGTGCAGTGTTGCTGACGCGTTGCAAACGGTCCAGAAAATCACTACTTTAGGCCATATTCTCCTTTAAGTACCCAATAATTGCTACAACGCCCTAAATACTACGCAGATTACAACTATAATTAATCACCCCGATACCAATTGCTCCAACGAAAAATCACCTCATTAATGAAATCCTAACAAGACTTGTAAGCCACGCCCACTATATATAGTATTTAAGTTTGTTATTTATTGTTAAAGTTATTGTTAGAGCAGTAACAATAATAATTATTTTTATAATTGAAAAATACGTATACAAATTGATACAGCTCCTTACATGCAATCTCACTGGTGAAACCGAACGTGTCCGCCGCGAACTAAATACGCTTCGTTCACGAGAGAAATCTTGAAAACATCGATTTTAAGTATTTAGAATCATTCTAAATGAGAGGAAATTCATTTAATGTATACAGAATACTTGAAAAATTTAAACATACCGTAAATGGTTTTAAAAACTTACCAAATTGATTTAAAAATTCGATGATTTCAATTTTAATTTATTTTAATCACCTTGGCTCTAACTAAGAAGCTTTAAAAAGTTTCGTTTTTATTTCATTAGACTTTAATTTAGTTCTATATTTTATTTCAATTTTCATGAGGAACACTGTACAAATTCGAGTAATTCTTATCAAAAAATTCTCGTCTGTCGCAGAAGCGCGTATTTTCCTCAACCGACGCGTTCGGACTCACCAGTGTCTTTAACAAGAACTTTTTTCAAACAATTTTTTTCGGATTTTTTATAGAAATGTATGTTTATAAGGTTTACTCCAACGGCCAAAAAATAATAAATTACCGATTAAATAAGAGAAATTTAGATATTTTGAGCAGATTGCACTTTTAAAACAACGGCGACAACGTGTTCTAGATTAACTCAACAAGAAAACAATAACAATGGAGATAATTTATTTTTCACACCATGCGCACGTTGATTGAAAACAATGTTAAAATGTTCGATTCAGAAATGACCAAAGTACGAATATTTTCGCTGAATAATTTTTTATTTCAAGGAAGTTGATCAAATTATGCATTAATGAGCAAATTTCAAAGCTTAATTTGACTGTGTTAACAATGATTTTTACAGAATTTTTTGACGGATTCATGCTGGATACATAATTATTTAATGCATGATCCTTTTTAATTTTTAAATTACCTCGGTTTTCACCGTTTTCCGATGAAATTAATTTCTTGAAGAAAATAAGATCTTAAAGAAAACTGTATCGATGAATATTTTTTATATTGGGATATGTTATAGAGCAAATTATGACGAATCGAATGGCGTTTAGCTTCTGCCTGTAGTAATAAAACTTTCCGAGATATTCCTGTTTTTATAAGACACATAAAATGCTCCTCTATGTGCCATGTATACGTTAAAATATTCTTAAAATGACATATCTGACCAGGACTATATTTCTGGTACAGCTTCTATTCGAAAACAAAAAAGGAAATCACAAATTAAAGAAATTTTGAGCGATTAGGGCCTATAAAGTATGTTTTATTAAAACAGTAACATCTCAAAAAGTTTAATTACGACAGACAGAAGTTATACACCATTCGAATCGTCATAATTTGCTCTATAACGTATCCCAATACAAAAAATATTCACCGATACAGTTTTCTTTAAGATCTTATTTTCTTCGAGAACTTAATTACATCGGAAAACGATGAAAACCTAGGTAATTTAAAAATTCAAAAGAATCATGCATTAAATAATTATGTATCCAGCATGAATCCGTCAAAAAATTTTGTAAAAATCATTGATAACACAGCCAAATTAAGAATTGAAATTTGCTCATTAATGCATAATTTGATTAACTTCCTTGAAATAAAAAATCATTTCATGAAAAAAATTGTACTTTGGTAATTTCTGAATCGAACATTTCAATCAACGTGCCATGCATGGCCATGCGTGATTTATGATGACTTGAATCATCTATTAGACATCATCTCAATGGATGAGATCTCTTCTAGCGGATTAATAAGTGGAGGTTTTTTCCTATTATAGGAATTATTAATAATCAATAATTTAAATTTGAAATTATAATATATTTATAGTAATTAATTTTGATGTTATAAGGATAACATACAAAATGTATAAATTCTGTGTGTAAAATGTTTTGAGGCCCAACAACTTTTTTTTCTTAATCTTATCTTTGGATGGATATAGGATTTATTGGGAGTAAGGACGGAAGTCATACTGCGAATTAGAGAAAACATAGTTTTGTCTAAATGAAGTATTAGTTTATTTTTCAAGAACCGTTCATAAAAGCTACAATTTGAGAATTTATTGAAATTGGACGATAATATGCACAAATGTTTGGTGAAGCTGACTTGTCATGTAGAGTCTTCTGTATCTCAGTGGTGGTAGGATGAAGTGGGCACATCCTATCACTTTAATTGGATATGAAGATATTGAACTTGATAGAACGAGACTATCATTTTTTTGTTCTTCCATTAAACACCGATCTCTGAAAGGTATAATATTCACTTGCATGTTACTATAAATATTAGACGAAACGATTTGTTCTTCTATTGGTAACGTAACTTCTATCAGTAACGGATCGCAACAATAATTTTATGAAGCCAATTTTTTGTAAACAACGTAATAAGAAAGTATTGAACCGACTAATATCACTCTGACAGACCAAACATGATTTAAATTAAAATTTATTTCAAAAATTATCCATGGTACAAAAAAACAAAAATAAATAAAAATAAAAACTATAATACAAGGTTAGAAAAAATATAATACAAGAAATAACTATAATATAGTACAATACAATTCAAAAGTGAAACTAAAATACAACAGTTAGTATATTTTATAGAAAAACATTAAAAAAAAACACAATCGCTTCTCAAAATGAAACATTCCCGCACCATCGAGATCTGCTCCTTCCAAATCATTACAGCCAAAATGGATTTCCGATTCTTTTTTTACGATATACCATCCTGAATCTTGAAGAACTGCCAATGTTAGAGCTGAGAAAACATAATCTTCAGTATGTGTTCCAGTCATAATTTCATCCTAAAACATTTTTAATTAAATAATGTTCAATAAATATATGGGTCTCTAAACATAAAAAAACATTGAATTTCTTTGAATAGTTATTTCATTATTTCTAAAAAACAAATATAAACCACGTCAAGGCGGCAGAATAACCTCGGAGTTCTTGGTTTTCCGTTGGAATCGTGGTAGAACGGATAAAGTGATTGTGAGAAGGCAAGACTGTGCAGAATATCGTGCGTTAGCTCATGACTCAAAGTATGTTTGATTAACTAAGGTAACTTGAACGGTTTATAAGCTGTCAAAATTAGGTTATGCTGACGTCGCTTAGTTAATGAATGTTATGTCTTCACGTTAATATTTCTTCACGCAAATTATTATTTTTGAAATTTTATGTGAATTTTTTAAAATTGTTTTTATTGTTTTTATTGAACAGTTTTATATTTTTATTTCATTCTTAACTTACAAGTTCTTATGACTTGTACATATTCGGAGCCATATAAACCTGAATTAATTTATATGTGTTTATCTATTAGATTATTCCAACGGATTGGATCACTTCAACAACACGCCAAATTTAAATAGTGATTTTCCGAATTTTAAGAGTGTTTTAAACATTTTACGGCTTTTCTAGAAAACTATCCAAAAATATTAATATCTTGCCAAAAAGTTAGATATGAGCACATTTACTGAGCTCATATCCATATATCCATTCAATTTGGCGTGCAATAGGGTTGTTTTCCTATCATAGCTATTACTAATAATCAAGAAATTAAATTAGAAATTTTATAATTTTAAATATTTCAGACTAGAAGGTGCATGATGACTTTGCCCAAATGGAGATTGAACAAGAAACCATGGTATATAGAAAATTTCCATTTAAATCGCAAGAATTTCTTGATTACAATTGACAAACTATTATAAGTTTTGGAAAGATAACTAATGTATATTAGATAGTTTCAGGATCAGAGATACCGAAAAGAGGATAAGCTACCATCATCCATGGCAAAGACATTCACTATGTGAAGCATCCCGGGCTTGTTAGTATTTTAACTTATCTTAAATAGGAAGCAATTAAAATCATACTTATCTTTTTGGTTATTTTGCCTAAAAATAAAACACTCAAAGTTTGATTTTTAACTGTTTCCGTTGAATAAGTTTCCGCTGAATCTTTCTTTTCTCTTGACGTGATTTAAATGCGTTTTTCTGTTGTTAAAAACAAAAGTATATCTTTTTTTTAACTGATCCTAACTCTCATATAACGAACGTTTAGATTTGTCTAAAAGAAGAGAATCATTGGATCAAAAGTTTTTGTCTAAAGTTTTGTTGGGAAAAGCACAAGTCAATTGGAGAAAATTATTCTCAATTAAATCTTCAACTAATAGTAGTGGATTTAATTTGACTTTTATGCCTCCTAACAGAGCAATTCGTAGAAAGTTTTTCATTTCAAAAACAATTCCAGCATTCAGAAACAGGTGTAAGAAACTTTCTTCCACCATGAAAGAGAGGCTTTTTCAGTCAATTCGGGGAAGTCTCGATATTTCCTCTAATTAATATAATATATTACCTATCCCCTTTATTATCACCTTCAGTTTTCCCTACTGTGAACTATTTAATTTAACTTTATCTAAATTATTTAAATTTTGCCAAACTTTTTCTTTTTTTTAATTGTCTGTTTTTGTTAGTTCTTTTTTTTTAACAAACCCTACGGTTTCTTTTTTGTATGTTTCTGTGGTATTTTACATTACTTTTCATCACGTGTCTAGTACACGTATTTTTAAATAAATAAATAAAATAAATAAAAAGTTAGTTAAAGGATTTTTAAAGATATCATGCTAAGCCAAGTGTCGAGAAATGTCGTGAAATAATGTGGATAACACATTTTACGATATAACGAATACATTAAGTGTTGTGACGGAAGGTTAAGCTGAGAGCCAAAGCGCACTTCCTAGTCACTCTTGACATTCCCGTCAACGTTAATTATATATTTAATTATATTTATTAATATTTGTTGTCACGTTACTTGTGCCCTAGTTTTGTTATCGATTTATCTAATCGTGTTGTCATATTGTTGTTCATTCCTAACTTTTGACTTGATAAAGGTTAGCCGCGAATCCACCTGTCCTCTTGGATCATAACAGTGGCGATCGGATTTCGAACTCAAGTCAGGTCCCAAGTATTATTATATTGTCAAATATTGATCGTCTTGTAAGCCAGTCATAATGTCACTCGAAGCTAAACCAGATGTCATTGAACTGCTCAAACAACAGATGGAAGAAAACCGTAAATTGACGCAACAGTTAAGCGATCAATTTAAATACATTTGTCAGCTGCAGCAAGGGCAATCCATGGACAAGGAGCCGATGATAATTAGCGCGATTTCGAGCAGAATGGAGGTATTCGATTACGATATCGAAGAAGACAAGACATTTGACAACTGGTACGATAGGCACAAGGGAATGTTCCAGATTGAGGGCAAGGACCTATCGGATGCCGGGAAGCGGCAACTTTTGTTGTCGAAGCTGTCTAAAGATTGCTACAGACAGCTCACGGGACGGATTGCACCTAAGTGCCACACATCCTTATCGTTTAAGGAGGTCGTCGAAGTGTTAAGCGAGATGTTTAACGCTAAAATCTCATTATTTTCAAGAAGATTCGAATGCCAGAAATTGCGGAAAGAGGTATCATTACTCGAATACGTCAATAAGGTAAATAGCACTGTCGAGAACGCAAAACTGGATGGCATGACAATTGAGGATTGGAAAACTTTTTACTTCATACTGGGATTGAAGGATAAAAAGGATGAAAAAATGAGAAGCCATCTCGTAAACATAATTGAGAGGAATTTAAACGCGGAAAAGCACACAACAATTCAAGAATTGTATGCGGAATGGACCAGAATTGAAAGTCTGTCCAAGGAGACGGAAGTGTTGGATAGCGTCAATGCCGTCCGGAAGTGTACCGATAAAAAATGGGACAGAAAAAGACAAGAGGACACAGTGTCAAAGAAGAATAGGGACAAACAAGCGAAATGCTTTAGATGTGGAGAAATAGGTCATTTTAAAAGGAACTGTCGGAAAAGGCTAACGACGAATTACGTGAAGGCTCAGTCGGTGAATGTCAAACGACATTATGTGAAAGGCCAGTTGAATGGCAGGGACGTATCTTTTCAGATAGATACGGGAGCCGACATATACTTGATGGGAATGGAATCGTGGAAACGAATAGGATGCCCGCACTTGGAGAAAGCACCGCTAGACGTGACGTGTGCTAATGGATCAAGGCTGAAATTGAAAGGAGGTTTCGTGGCTGAAATGAAACTTAAAGGACAGACCATACAAGGATGGATATATGTGAGAGCTGGTGGAAATTTATTGGGACTCGATTGGATCATGAAGTGTGACGGAATGAGGAAACACTTCGAGACAATGGTCAGCGAGGCGAAGCAGGTGAATGTCCCAAGGGAACCAAGTGAAAGGTTCAAGCGAGTATATTCGAAAGGACTCGGAAGATGGACGAAGGAGAATGCCGAAGGATTCTCTCAGCAGGTGCAAATTGGTGACCCGGTAATCGTTAAAATCCACATGGCGAGCTCCTGGATATGGAAGACAGGCATAGTCAGAAGAAAAGTGAGCAGCAGCATATACATGGTGGAGGTGGATGGACGCATGAATAAGTTTCGTGCGAATCAAATGACTAAGATGTCAAAGTCTCGGAACCCGGCACTAAGAGAAGTTTTCCATATTCCTCAAAATTTTAATTTTTCAGGTAGCTACAGTAAGCTTTATGGCGATGGAGTTGAGAGTTCACTTTCCATAGAAGGTTCATCAACGCTAAGTGGTTACCCGGTGCATGGAAGTAGTTCAAGAGATGAAGATGTTAATGTCAATGCAACGGATGAGGAAGCCCCAAACAAGGAAAATGTTGCGGTAAACACTAACGAAAAGGAAGTCTTGGATGCTGGACAACCGTATGTATCGAAAGGAGAAGCCGACGTTGTAGCAGAGGAAGTTCGAGAAGAGCAGTTGGTTCCATTAAATGTTGTCTGTAACCCCCATTTGTGTCACGTGCCTGTTAATATTAGTCCCCATGATTTTTGTGCCCCCCGCATTAAATTTGATAATTATTCCTTGAATTCCATTGTATGTTTGGACCGGGAAGTGTGTGTGGAGGCAGGAGGTGAGACTGGAAGGAGCAATGGTGAACGTGGAACAGTCAACGACACAAGGGAAGAGGAGAAGGTGCAACTAAGAAGAAGCACACGAGTTAGGAAGCCAGTTGTTAGATACCCGGCGATACAGCATATAAGTCATCGATGCTGTGGAAACTCGAATCATCATGAAGAACCCCTGAGTACGAGTAACTTTAATTGCTGCGGAGACACGCGTTATCAGGAGGAGCAGCCAAGTACATGTAACTATTTACGCTGTGGAAACAAGCATTATCAAGAAGAGCCACAGAAGTTTGTATACAGAAGACATTCGTGTTGCGGGGCTACAATTTGTTACGAGGCACCGCGGATAAGAAGGCATCGAGTTGGACGTGAAGACTCTATTCAACACGGGAGGTGTTGTGACGGAAGGTTAAGCTGAGAGCCAAAGCGCACTTCCTAGTCACTCTTGACATTCCCGTCAACGTTAATTATATATTTAATTATATTTATTAATATTTGTTGTCACGTTACTTGTGCCCTAGTTTTGTTATCGACTTATCTAATCGTGTTTTATTATTGTTCTTTATTCCTAATTTCCGAGCGAGCAATAAAGAGTTAGCCGTAAACCACCAGCCTCTAGGATCATAACATTAAGTATAGTCGTCGCCAAATGCGATTACCGCCGCAAGGTGTGGCGCACTTTTTTAAATATTATTTTTTCATTTAATTTTTATGATTTTTATTATTTTCCACATTTATTCCACGATAGAAACAACATCTAAAACATATTCTTCAATTTATTTAAGCAAAAACAGTATAGAACGAACCTAAACAAGAAAATAATCATGAAAATTAGATGAAAAAATAATATTTAAAAAGTGCGCCACACTTTGCGGCGGTAATCGCATTTGGCGACGACTATATATTAAAATGTTAAAGTGCATATTAATTATATTATATCGTATAAAACATATATTAAAACGACAAAATAAGTGCATAAAAAAATAAATAATTTTTTATAAGCACAAGAGTGGTTCGTTAGCTTATTTTTAGAATTTCGAAATTAACTTTTAATATAATTTTAATGTGAAAATATTGAAGAAAATTAATATCAATAAGTATACATGTCTAAAAAAATGAAGATTATAATTTTAATTTTCAACTGTCTTAACAAATCTAAAAAATAATTTGAAATATCTAGAAACGTTCAAATGATGGTCATACATGGATTAATACTTTGTGGCAAGAAAGTTCAATACGCATAATGAGTTCAGTACCAATTAACCATTTGACAATTAATTATATAATAATTATGACTATATACAGTGCTGACCATAAAGATATGAACAAATGGTTTTTTGAACATAACTTTTTTCTTATTCATCAGTCTGAGATTTTGTCAAATTGTTTTAGCAGTACTGGTGATTGTTCTGACAAAAAATTTGAAAATCTAATCAAAAATTGATGAAAAGATGACAATTTATTCGCAAAACCCGAAAATCGCAAAAAACAGTCATTATAAAGAACAGAAGGAAAAATGCCAAATTCTTAAACGAAATTGCTGAGAGAATAAAAACAAGTTCAATACTTAGTTGCAAAGCCTTTTGCATCAATAACCGCCTGAAATCTTCTCTGCATCGAATCAAGAAGCTTGTGCACAACCGAGAGTAGAATCCACATCCATGTAGCTTCCAATTGAGCGAATTTCTGGTCGGCGTTCGAAGCCCGGAGACTTTTGATTTGTCTTTCCGTTTTCTCCCACATGTGCTCGATCGCATTCAAGTTACGAGACTGACTGGGCCAATCGAGCACATCCACACGACGACGTTGGAGCCAATTGCTCACATGGAGATGTATGCTTTGGGTCGTTGTCTTGTTGAAAGACGTAAGCACGACCCACATTTGCCAGTGACCATAGTCTCATTGTGTTCTCCAGAATGTCTTCGTATTGGAATCGATCCATTATCCCATGAATACGTCTCAGAGGTCCCATAGCATTCGCTGAGAAGCAACCCCACACCATGCAGGTTGGAAGCTGATACTGAGGTGAGTACCTGGTCCCAACCGGACGTCGAATCCAATACATTTTCGTCATTTCTGAACAGGTTTAACTTGGATTCGTCGAACAAGATGTGTTTTTCCCAATCCTGACGACTCCAGTGGAGCCTTTCTGCTTGGAGACATCTTCTGATGGTTCTTCTAGATTGTGCTGGATCTGTGGAATAATTAATGACCAGTTGGATGTCCAATGAGTTCCTCCTAGGGTCCTTTCTGGATGCTTTTATGATATTGCGATCCATACTGTGGGTGGTTCTACAGGCCTCCCAGGCGGTTTAGAGCCAACAAATTTTTTTTTAAATAATTCATTAAAACAAATAAACGTTTTTAACCTTACCTGCTCGTTCAATTTCCTGATAATTGAGGAAACCGTGGATTTAGTGATCTAAAACTGCACCGAAAGAGCTCTATTTTTTAGGTCTCGTTCATAGCCTCTTACGACGGCTTTTTTGATTTCGAGAGACACGTTTTTGGCTCCTATGGCTTTACCC
The DNA here is from genome assembly GCA_963931815.1 of Caenorhabditis plicata. Classification (NCBI taxonomy): domain Eukaryota; kingdom Metazoa; phylum Nematoda; class Chromadorea; order Rhabditida; family Rhabditidae; genus Caenorhabditis; species Caenorhabditis plicata. The sequence continues at coordinate 14,750,804 of OZ007490.1, read as the reverse complement.
ATGTCTGAAAATCAATTTCTAACTATTTTGATAAGTATGGAAAATCTTGGAAAAAAATTAAACACCAAACTTCGAAAATGGTCAAAACTTAATTTTTGAAAAAAAAAAACTAAAAAAAGTTCAAAAATTCAAAAAAAATAATGATGATGCAATTTGCTTTTCTGTATTATTGCGTAACAGTTTTATGCATTTACCGTGAAAATTTCAGACTGATGGGATGAATATGAAAAAAGTTATGCTCAAAAAACCATTTGTTCATATCTTTATGGCCAGCACTGTATATATATATATACACTTGTTTTACCTGTTTCCAATAAACTTCTTACTACAATTGCTGTTGTTTTATAACATTATGAAAACGGCTACACACTGGGTTAGAACAACAGAGAATCATGTTACACTTTTTTCAAATAACACACATGTCACTAGAGCACATTTGACGAACCACTCGGAAACGCGTTGAATTACTTAATTTTTATTTATTTTTTTAAGTAGGATAAAATGATTTTTATTTCATTTTAATGTTATAGGGGTAATATACAAAATGTATGAATTCTGTGTGTAAAATTTTTTTGCGATCTGACAACTTTTTTTTCTTAATCTCATCTTTGGATGGATATAGGATATATTGGCTAATCTGCATGTTGTGTCATAATTTGCTCATATTAAAGAGCGTCCAATTTTGTACTAATTGTTAAAATTTTGTTGATTTTCACAGCATCTTGAATTATTTATCAATGTTTTTGTAGATCACACTTTATTGAGTTTTCATTACAAATTGCTTACTTTTAATTAAATATTAATTTAGATTGGAAGGGAAAATATGACAACGTCCTAGATAGTGGTTTATCACTGGAATTGTCGGAAATATAAACTTCTAGATAGTTAAGGAAGTGATGTAACGATCAGGAATAAAGGAAACATTATGTGGATTGATTGAATATTAATTTAGATTAAAAGAGAAGAGGTGGCAACGTCCCGGCTAGTGGATAATCATCGGAATAGTCGGGAATATAAGCTTTTTAAATTTTTTTGTATTATTCATTTTGTTAATAAATATTTTTACGCTTCTCTGTGGTTTCTTTTCAATTCCTATAAATAAACATGATCATGTGTTATGTGGTCATTATCGTAGAACCATTTTCATCATTGGATCTTCCAAGGCTCATCGTATTTTTTTTTTTGTAAGCTGTCGTTGGACCAACAACTTCGCTGAATATATTAAAACATCATCACCAACGAATGGTGATTACTAGCCTTCTCTTCAAAAACATTCGCAAATCTTCCTTTGTATGATTCATACAATTATTCCATTTTGCTTTTATTGACCTAAAATTTATGGATACTCTAGTTGCATTAAATATTTAATCTTTTCCAGAATTCGAATGCAAAGCTTATGTGTTATGCTTATATTATTTCAACAAATTCAACATTTAAAAAATATTTATTAACAAAAAGAATAATAAAAATATTTTAACAAAAGGTTTACATTTCCGACAATTCCAGTGATCAACCACTATCTAGGACGTTGTCATATCTTCTCTTACAACCTAAATTAATATTTAATCAATCTATATTAATTCTTAACAGTCACATACTGTTTCCTTTGTTCCTGATCGTTACATCACTTCCTTAACTATCTAGAAGTTTATATTTCCTTCAATTCCAGTGATCAACCACTATCTAGGACGTTGTCATATCTTCTCTTACAACCTAAATTAATATTTAATCAATCTATATTAATTCTTAACAGTCACATACTGTTTCCTTTGTTCCTGATCGTTACATCACTTCCTTAACTATCTAGAAGTTTATATTTCCGACTATTCCAGTGATCAACCACTATCTAGGACGTTGTCATATCTCCTCTTACAACCTAAATTAATATTTAATCAATCTATATTAATTCTTAACAGTCACATACTGTTTCCTTTGTTCCTGATCGTTACATCACTTCCTTAACTATCTAGAAGTTTATATTTCCTTCAATTCCAGTGATCAACCACTATCTAGGACGTTGTCATATCTTCTCTTACAACCTAAATTAATATTTAATCAATCTATATTAATTCTTAACAGTCACATACTGTTTCCTTTGTTCCTGATCGTTACATCACTTCCTTAACTATCTAGAAGTTTATATTTCCGACTATTCCAGTGATCAACCACTATCTAGGACGTTGTCATATCTCCTCTTACAACCTAAATTAATATTTAATCAATCTATATTAATTCTTAACAGTCACATACTGTTTCCTTTGTTCCTGATCGTTACATCACTTCCTTAACTATCTAGAAGTTTATATTTCCGACTATTCCAGTGATCAACCACTATCTAGGACGTTGTCATATCTCCTCTTACAACCTAAATTAATATTTAATCAATCTATATTAATTCTTAACAGTCACATACTGTTTCCTTTGTTCCTGATCGTTACATCACTTCCTTAACTATCTAGAAGTTTATATTTCCTTCAATTCCAGTGATCAACCACTATCTAGGACGTTGTCATATCTTCTCTTACAACCTAAATTAATATTTAATCAATCTATATTAATTCTTAACAGTCACATACTGTTTCCTTTGTTCCTGATCGTTACATCACTTCCTTAACTATCTAGAAGTTTATAATTCCTTCAATTCCAGTGATCAACCACTATCTAGGACGTTGTCATATCTTCTCTTACAACCTAAATTAATATTTAATCAATCTATATTAATTCTTAACAGTCACATACTGTTTCCTTTGTTCCTGATCGTTACATCACTTCCTTAACTATCTAGAAGTTTATATTTCCGACTATTCCAGTGATCAACCACTATCTAGGACGTTGTCATATCTCCTCTTACAACCTAAATTAATATTTAATCAATCTATATTAATTCTTAACAGTCACATACTGTTTCCTTTGTTCCTGATCGTTACATCACTTCCTTAACTATCTAGAAGTTTATATTTCCTTCAATTCCAGTGATCAACCACTATCTAGGACGTTGTCATATCTTCTCTTACAACCTAAATTAATATTTAATCAATCTATATTAATTCTTAACAGTCACATACTGTTTCCTTTGTTCCTGATCGTTACATCACTTCCTTAACTATCTAGAAGTTTATATTTCCTTCAATTCCAGTGATCAACCACTATCTAGGACGTTGTCATATCTTCTCTTACAACCTAAATTAATATTTAATCAATCTATATTAATTCTTAACAGTCACATACTGTTTCCTTTGTTCCTGATCGTTACATCACTTCCTTAACTATCTAGAAGTTTATATTTCCTTCAATTCCAGTGATCAACCACTATCTAGGACGTTGTCATATCTTCTCTTACAACCTAAATTAATATTTAATCAATCTATATTAATTCTTAACAGTCACATACTGTTTCCTTTGTTCCTGATCGTTACATCACTTCCTTAACTATCTAGAAGTTTATATTTCCTTCAATTCCAGTGATCAACCACTATCTAGGACGTTGTCATATCTTCTCTTACAACCTAAATTAATATTTAATCAATCTATATTAATTCTTAACAGTCACATACTGTTTCCTTTGTTCCTGATCGTTACATCACTTCCTTAACTATCTAGAAGTTTATATTTCCGACTATTCCAGTGATCAACCACTATCTAGGACGTTGTCATATCTCCTCTTACAACCTAAATTAATATTTAATCAATCTATATTAATTCTTAACAGTCACATACTGTTTCCTTTGTTCCTGATCGTTACATCACTTCCTTAACTATCTAGAAGTTTATATTTCCTTCAATTCCAGTGATCAACCACTATCTAGGACGTTGTCATATCTTCTCTTACAACCTAAATTAATATTTAATCAATCTATATTAATTCTTAACAGTCACATACTGTTTCCTTTGTTCCTGATCGTTACATCACTTCCTTAACTATCTAGAAGTTTATATTTCCTTCAATTCCAGTGATCAACCACTATCTAGGACGTTGTCATATCTTCTCTTACAACCTAAATTAATATTTAATCAATCTATATTAATTCTTAACAGTCACATACTGTTTCCTTTGTTCCTGATCGTTACATCACTTCCTTAACTATCTAGAAGTTTATATTTCCTTCAATTCCAGTGATCAACCACTATCTAGGACGTTGTCATATCTTCTCTTACAACCTAAATTAATATTTAATCAATCTATATTAATTCTTAACAGTCACATACTGTTTCCTTTGTTCCTGATCGTTACATCACTTCCTTAACTATCTAGAAGTTTATATTTCCTTCAATTCCAGTGATCAACCACTATCTAGGACGTTGTCATATCTTCTCTTACAACCTAAATTAATATTTAATCAATCTATATTAATTCTTAACAGTCACATACTGTTTCCTTTGTTCCTGATCGTTACATCACTTCCTTAACTATCTAGAAGTTTATATTTCCGACTATTCCAGTGATCAACCACTATCTAGGACGTTGTCATATCTCCTCTTACAACCTAAATTAATATTTAATCAATCTATATTAATTCTTAACAGTCACATACTGTTTCCTTTGTTCCTGATCGTTACATCACTTCCTTAACTATCTAGAAGTTTATATTTCCGACTATTCCAGTGATCAACCACTATCTAGGACGTTGTCATATCTCCTCTTACAACCTAAATTAATATTTAATCAATCTATATTAATTCTTAACAGTCACATACTGTTTCCTTTGTTCCTGATCGTTACATCACTTCCTTAACTATCTAGAAGTTTATATTTCCTTCAATTCCAGTGATCAACCACTATCTAGGACGTTGTCATATCTTCTCTTACAACCTAAATTAATATTCAATTAAAAGTAAGCAATTTGTAATGAAAACTCATTAAAGTGTGATCTACAAAAACATTGATAAATAATTTAAGATGCTGTGAAAATCAAAAAAATTTTAACAATTAGTTCAAAATTGGATGCTCTTTAATATGAGCTAATTATGACACAACACGCATATTAGCCAATATATCCTATATCCATCCAAAGATGAGATTAAGAAAAAAAAGTTGTCGGATCGCAAAAAAATTTTAGACACAGAATTCATACATTTTGTATATTACCCCTATAACATTAAAATGAAATAAAAATCATCTTATCCTACTTAAAAAAATAAATAAAAACAACTGCATTCGCACATTAGCGTCTTGTCTCATGATATGCGCCTTGGTCGTCTCATTTTTGGTGTACAACTCTGTGACCCAGTGTGCGGCTAGTGCCCTCATTACGCCCACAAACTAACGTCGGCAGGTGCTAGGATGGTGAAAATAGTTGCTGTCGCAGCGGGGACACGAGTGCGCCAACTTTGCACCATCCGAAAAACACTGAGAATGGGTGCTGTCTCAAAAAAATAGAAAACACACATAGAAGAGCAATAGATGGAAAAAATGTTTTTTGACAGCTGTTTTACTTGTTCCAATAAACTTTTTACTATAATTAATGTTGTTTTATAATATTATGGAAATGACTAGTGCCATCTAGATGCTCACAAACTAGTGTCCGCAGCTGCTAGGATGGTGGAAATAGTTGCTGCCGCAGCGTGGACACGAGTGCGCCAACCTTGCACCATCCGAAAACACGGAGAGAGGAATAGATGAAAAAGTTATTTGTGGCCGTGTGGCCGTACAAACGAGACTATCATTTTATTGTTATTTTTATTCTTCCATTAGGCACCGATCTCTGAAATGTACAATACAATAAATTAAAATCGAATGAATTTATTAAACTATAGCCGTCCCTTACATTAAATTCTAATTGTAAACAAATCTTCTCAGCGTCTTGAAAATGAATTTCTCATCCCCATTGCTGCTTTAGACTATTAAAATAATTATTAGCTCCTTCGGCGCCAACCGACTTGATCTTCAAATGACATAAAATGCTCTCTTTCTTTACCACCCTGTAGTTATGTGCATAATGTACCATGACACATGGCACCACCCAACAATATATGCTGAAGATCTGTAAAACAATAGTTTGTAAATAAATTGTTTATTACTTACATATGATAGTGTTGCAATCGTAAGATGAAGTGGCCGAGGAGTCTGCTCGTAAAACAATCTCATGCTTATCGAAAAGATCGGGTAAAGTATGGTAAAAACGGCTTGAGTTGCCGTTGTTCGCCACAAGAAATCGGACGAATCAACATTGATCGAAGCATTGAAATGACGTTTGACATCAAAGCGAGACCTACAGTTTAATATTTTGCGACTAATGGAGGTTTGAGTTTGTAAATTTCAGTGTTTGATTTAAACCATTAGTATTGAAGCTTTTAATAATCTTTAACATGTGAAATTTACAAATTCTTGTCATATATCCTTACGATTTCGTTTTATTCTGAAATATCCGAAATAAAATGACGGATAAGACTAAGCAAAGAATATTTAATGGAAATAGAATTGCAGTGACAATTGATAAATCAACAATTGATTCGAGTGGAATGTTTAGGCATGATAGAAGATATTTTTCCCCATTTTCATTTCTATATATCCATTTAATGAGAATGAATGAAACAAGGAACTGCAATTTTTATAATTTCAATCTTGTATAGCATTATGGTCGGCATTCTCTATAGCACTCCAGGACAAAACAATAAAAAAAACTATATTCCAATTTGAAAAAACGGAATTTAATATAAATAATAAAAAATAATATTGCCTGAAAAAATTGAGAAAATAAAGGCACACGTTTTTTTTTGCCGAAACGCAAGCCTTCTTGGCTCCGCCTCCAAACGGGTTTTGGACCCGTTCTGTCCTGGGGTGCTATAGAAATATGTCAAAGGGCTGTTACATACCCTAGATGACACATGTGTGGACCGCTATGCCGTCGAGAGGGCAGTCAGTTACTCACTCGACAGGGCACCGGGAACGGAAAAAGTTTTAATAAAGACCTAGGTGTTCTGTGTTCTCGGTAGTGTTCCCCAGCTAAGCCATTTATTGGGCGTTTAATAAGTTTACATCGGATCCTCACACCAACTACTACTCTTCGGGTCTCTAAGAAGAAGGGAGTAGGTGGGGGAGACGTATTGTAACGGGGCTATGACTTATAGATTGGACGTTGTAAGTTTACATTGGATCCTCACACTACTCTTCGGGTCGCTAAGAAGAAGGAGAGTAGGTGTGGGATACCCCGAAAAGATTTTCAGAAATTTAACCGGATCATGCTATTTTTTCTGAGGACTGTTTAAAATGTTTCCAACTGGTTATTTTAAGTCTGAAAATTCATTTAAAAAATAAACATCTCTAGATGCTAGGGAAGCTAAATTCTTAAATGAGACTACGAATTTCATATGTCGGGTGCACGCCAACTAAAATCGACTTAAAATGAGCTCATTATGGAAAGTCACTTGTAATGTATAATTAGGACTTTTCAATTTTTATTGGGTTGAGGAATAAGTGCGTAGAGTTTTTTCACAAAGATTTATTTGAGCAAAAAACAATAATTATAATAAAAAATTTATCAATTATGTATTCGCCGTTACTGTTTACGACCTCTCGATCAATTTTTTGATGCCTTTACGCCGAAATTAAAAAAAATTTCCTTTTTTTTTATTCAAAATTTTCCTTCCTCTGGCATATTTATTATAATTTCCTTATGCTCCCACTTAATCGGGTAATTGATTGTTTTAAAATTTCTGCTAAACTTTTTTAAAAATTTTCTGGTTTTTGTTATTATTTTTTTTTTTAACAAACCCCTACGGTTTCTTTTTTGTATGTTTTTGTGGTATTTTAAGATTACTTTTCTTCACGTGTCTAGTACACGTATTTTAAATAAATAAATAAATAAGTAAAAATCGCCCGCTCTGGTGTCGAAAAAGTTGTTGAGCCACTTTTTGAGGTCCTCTTCGCCATCGAAGGTAACAGCTCTCATTTGGTTTGACAGAGAGCGGAAAAGGTGATAATCGGATGGCGCAAGGTCTGGAGTGTACCGTGGAAGCTGAAGAATCTCCCATTGGAGCTCTTTGAGGGCGGTTTTAACGACTTGTGCAGCATGCAGCCTGGCGTTGTCGTGGAGTAAGATAACTTGGCCTTGTCGATCAAGTCTTTAAAGTCGAATATCCTCATTTACGCGACGCAGCTGGGCAACATAGAGCTAATTTCTGACCGTGGCGTGTCTTTCGAGCTTTTCCCAGTGCAGCATGCCCTCCCAGATCCACGAATCGCAGATCATGGTCTTTTTTGGGTGGAGATCTTTCTTGACTCTAGGCTTTGACGTATCTTCTGGAGCCACCGACTCCTTTATTTTCTTCAGATTGATGTAAAGGAGGTATCCAGACTGTGACTTGGCGCGAGTTCTTCGGCAAATCACATCGAATGAAGATGAATAAAGATGATCTTTTGATAAAATATCATTTTTCGGCCAATTCGCGACGGGTTTGGCGACCATCATCCTTCAATAGTGACTTCAGATGCTCTTCGTCTAATTCTGCAGGCCGCCCGGTTCGAGGCCTGTTTTCAAGATCAAAGTCGCCATTTTTGTTCAGTACACACGGCTAAGAAACCTTTTTCGTACACACTGCATATTTCCCGAGCAGCTTCGGCTGCTTTTTGCTTTCGATGAAAAGCGAAGAAGAGCTGCTCGAACAGTTGTCGAAAATTCTGATTTTTCTCTCCTGGATAGTTCATTTCTAAGTCTGAAAAATGGTGAAAATTTAAAATTTCAGAACGAAGTAAAAACACAGTACTGTAGAGCAGAAAATGCGCTGTCAGAAAATTCTTGTGAAACAAAAGATAATATAAAAACTCTACAAACTTATTCCTCAACCCAGTTCAACTCAGGTCTCAACGTCTCTCACAGGTTCTTACAAAAATATCAATTATACCCAAGGTTTTTAAAAGCAGCAAACCAAACTAACCATATTTATTATGAGCACAATTAGTATAGTCTTATGCTTTTTGCAATAATTTCTACACCAAATCGATAATATTCGATCGATATATATGGTATATTGGCATAGGGCCAGAGTTATAGTGCAATATGAGAAACTGTAGCGAAAAGGCGCACAAAAATCCACGCGAACTCTGATTGAGCACGGATCGTGTTCTTCGATGTGGAAAGATCGCAAAAGATGATGAAGCTGAAAAAGAAAATAATAAAAGATGAAAGCAGCAAATTCGAAAATAAACTTTTATTAAATTTTCTTGAACAATTCTAAGAAACTGTTGAATTAATGGTTCTTTTTCTGAATCATGCTAGTTGCATATATTTCATCTGATGTCTACCCATGATTATTTTGATGATATAGATATTTTCTGATTTATACTTCATATTAAATACTTAATCCTATCAGAATATTAAGGTCGAATACTAGTATACGATGTCAAAGTTTTAGAAATCCAGAATTTCGTTTATTAGCTTTAACTTCTGACTCCATTTCACATCGTTATTACCATATGGAGTGTTAATGTGTCTTTTTTTAATCACATTTTTAATTATTTCCATAGATAAACTAACAAGTTAGCTAAGGGTAACGAAAACTTGCCTATTTTCTGTTTTCATTCTATCAGTTTTATGATCCAAAACTCGAATGAACGGCATAATAGAAAATTTAGAATTTATATTCTAACGTATGACATGTTTAAATGTACAGAATACATAAGGCTTAACGGAATTTCATCTTCCATTTTCTGTCGTTTATTCTAATTTCATTTCGTCTTCCGTTGGGAAAAAAATTATTTCCGTGCAACCCCGCTCATTATGAAGAAAAATGTGCACTGCCACGGCACGGCAAACCGAAATAACGATTTGAAACGTATCTGGAAATTTTTTCGTATTTATTACAAAAAAGTTTTTACTACAATTTAATTAATCATGTCATGAGCTAATTAAAAATTTTAAGATCGTTCTAAAATCACGGTGTCACAAAATAAACTTTCTCCATTGTTATTGGTTTTTTGGCAAGTTAATCAATAACACGTTGTCGCCGTTGGTTGAAAAGTGCAATCAGCAAAAATATCTAAACTTTTGTTATTTAATCGGTAATTTATTATTTTTTGGCCGTTCGAATAATTAATTTATGAAATTACCTAATAAACATGCATTTTTATAAAAATTCCGAAAAAAAAATTTGTTTGAAAAACAGTATTGTTACAGATTGCCTTTAAAGAGCTTTATCACTTTGGATACGTATTTTTCAGTTATAAAAATGTATTATTATCATAGACAACATATAATTCTAAAGATCCATCAGCCCAGAGTTTTCAAAAATCCTCTTAGAATTATTAAAATTCAAAAAATCTGCTAAAAAAGCATAAAAAAGATCAAAAAGTTAAACAAAACAAAGTAAAACAAATGTTCTGTTTTCGAGTCAAAGTGCATGGTACGGATTGGTCTTGTTATTTTTTTCACATCGTGAAAATGTCATAATTGAGCATGCTTAGGCAGCAAATTTTCTTACTATAGAAGTTAGGGAGTCACGTCAATGCCATCGACAAGAACCATTCCGATGAGGAATAATCATGCGAGATTTCACACAGATTATGTATAATGGTGTATCATAGGATTAAAGTATCATTTCCTTTCTTCTTCAGTTGGAATTCATTGAAGACATGCGAAGTTCTTCTATCATCTAACGCAATTTTATCAATTTTGTATTTTTAATCTGACAATTATATTATTTCAGACGAATAATCGTATTCAATCATGTTTTAAAGAACAAGGTAGACATTCTTCATTCATTTTTTAAAGACGTTTTGTATGCAGAAAATATCTATTATCAAAATATAATAAAACAATAAACAAATTGAAACCATAATATCTCAATCGTTATGATGGAAAAAATATGGAAAAATGTTAAAAAGCGTTTCATTCGAGTCGTTAAAATGGTTAAAGTTTTGCCAAATCGGGCCCGTCCCCGGTCGCCCTTAAAATAAAAATAATGTTTGTTTTCCTAATTTTTTAATTATTGATACTTTTCTTAAAATATTATGTGTAAGTTTTTTCCTCAATTGGATTAGTACATATGGTTTTAGGCTCTCAAATTCTATGTTAAAATATTATCAAAATATAAGAAATTGATAATACATTATCAACAATTTTGAATTATTTTCAATGGTCTCAAAGACATCATGAAACAAATATTCAATTTATGTTAATAATTTCTCTGTTTTTCATTATATTTCTTCAAAATTTCTAGATCAAATCTGATTTATTACTTTTATTTTTATGGATATAAAATTGAAATTGCCAATTTCTTACATTTTGATTAAAAAAAAACAAAATTGATGCATATATTGAATTAAGGAATACGTTCGTAGAGTTTTTTATATTTTTCTTGATAAATTTGAAGTTACTTTAATATAATATTGTTACTTTCAGAGATCGGAGCCTAATGGAAAAGTAAAAAAATAAGAAAAAATAATGACCACAAAGGACTTTTCATCTATCCTCTTCAATGTGGGCTGCCCATTTTATGAGACAACACACATTGATGAGAGACAAAAGAGTAGCCGTCTAAACGAGAACCCAATTTCAAATTTCTCCAAGTCATCTTGCTCCACGAAAACGCCAGGCCGTATGTTACACAAGTCGTCGAAACCGCCCTCCAAGAGCTCGAAGCGAAGGTTCTTCAGCATCCACGATGCTCTCCAGACCTTGCGCCATCCGATTATCCCTTTTTACGCTCTCTGTCAAGCCTAATGAGGAGTTCCACCTTTGATGCCGAAGAGGACCTCAAAAAGTGGCTCAACAACTTTTTCAAAACCAGACCGGGCGATTTTTGGCGGAACGGCATTAACAATGTGATCGATAGCTGGGAGGAAAAAAAACAAGTAAACAGTAACGGCGAATACATAATTGATTAAATTATTATTATAATTATTGTTTGTTGTTCAAATAAATCTTTGTGACAAAACTCTACGAACTGATTCCTCAACCCAATATTATAATAAAATGTTATATTTTTATTTCAATCAAATTGGTTTTTAAAGCTAAATTATATTCGAATAGGATAACTCTGCTCCGTACTGTAGCTTAAATGAAACTTACATGCAAGATTCCCACTGATATAGAATGTATTATAATCAATAGCAATAAAATAAACTTGAACACTTGAATGTTATAAGGCAAAATATGTTTACTCGAATATCTAACAATATAAGCGATACAAGTAATAATTGAACAAATGCTAAAGAAAATATGAGATAATTGAGCTAGACGGTAGTGAAACGATACAGCCGTCTAGAATAAGTTCAATTTCAGGTAGAATTGTGCAATGCAAACCTCGACAGACGTGCAGCAAGAATCTTCATAGCAGGTTCCCGGTAGTGAAATGGTATCATTGAAGCATTGCTTATCCAGAATTGTTGGAACAACTGTGCATAAATCGTTTTCAAACAGTTGGCCCATTTATCGAGTGATTGCATTAACTATAAAATCGAGCACAATGGGAATAAAGTTTTTCTATAATTATAACGTATGCAATAAGTAGAAAATGAGGAAAAACATCTGCTTATGATTATATGAAATGTTTAAGCATAATTATAATGTTACGAAAGGGGGGTGATTTTAAGTATAGGTTGCTCATATGAAATTGAGATTATTGCCTATTTAAAAATGATTTACGATCATTATATTTATGGTCACATTTTCATTAAAAAATAATATCACAATGCACACACCAAATTATTTTATTTCATTTCTCCTGCGGTTAAATTTCATAAAGGAACGGCAGTTTGCCTGCCCATTGTCGGTCTCTGCACCTTGAGGATCCTACGACTAAATTCAGACGGAATAAACTTGTATTTTGATATTTGATATCAAACGATAAAAAATAGGACAAACTTAAACACAACTTTTATTCAAAATAATTTCCGTCATTAATAACAACATTTTCGCAGAGTTTGGGCAACTTATGGATTCCATCATAATAGAATTCATAAGTTCATCTAGCCATTTTTTGACGTCTTGATGATCTCGAAAGCGTTTCTCCGCCAGACCATTAGTCATTGACCGAAAAATATGATAATCCGTCGGGGCAATGTCCGGAGAGTACGGCGGGTTCGGTAAGACTTCCCATTTGAACTCTTTCAGCGTATCCTTCACCGCTTGAGCAACATGCGGCCTTGCGTTGTCATGAATCAATATGACCTTTTCGTGTCGACCCACCCATTCTGATTCCTGATCGAAATGGTACCTGTCGAAATCGGCATTGCACATTTTGCATACCGAACGGAGTTAAGCATAAATCATGTTTTTTTCTAACGGAAAGCTGAAAACGGAAATGGAAATATTTTGAAACGGACAACGGAAAGCGGAAATGGAACTCAAAAAACGACGGAAAACGAAAACAGAAGCTGGAAAATGGAATTACGTGTAAGCCTGTCACGTAGTCTTTCCAATGATTATATCCAAAAGAATATTAAAAAAATTCTAAACTAATCATAAATGCTATTACACTTATAACAGACTTGCAAACTATTACAACACCAATAAAACTTTATTTCTTCCTAAAAAAAAATAAAGAAAAAATGTGTTTTTTCTAATTATTTTAATATAAAGATGAATCAAAATTATTTTAATACGACTAATCAATAACATTCACAAATTCATAATTATCTTAAACAATGGAATAATACTTTTCTTCTTCTTGCCGGGCACGAACGAGTTGTCATAACGATCGAAACGATTCCGTCTGTTGTACATTGTAATCCTTTGTGGAATTACAAATGTCATCGACGATCGGGATACATCGTCGTCTTCACGCTAAAAAAATTGAATAATTACTTTATTTTAAATCTTGGGGTTTTTTTTATTACATAAGCATATTTAGATGATAACTTGCAAAATTTTTAAAGAGAAAATGATTGAGTAGGCGTCCGCGTCAGGCCCACCGAATTTGGTCGATGTGGTCTGAAGAGATGTTCTTGCCTCGTTTGAATTTATCCGTGGCCGATTGTAAGAATATCTATCGGGGAATCGTAATGGAAAATTGTTTTATTAGGGTTCATTCCCCATTAAATTTACCTGATCATTTATCGGGTGACAATTTTCAATCGAATTATGCTTACCCCAATAGATGTGTTAAGATGTGTTAACTTATTTCCCCATCGTTCTTTCCATCGGCCTCAGATGTTGTTATTAACTATTTATAAATTTCGTATTTTAATAAAGCTCCAAATATCTATAGTAATTACTAATAGAGTGATCTAAAATGAGTTCTTTTTACAATTTTAACCATAAAATATACACTGCGGGTCAAAACTATATAACACCATTCCCCACGCCCCCAAAAACAAGGATTTTTAAATGATACGGTTGATCAAATAATCCAAAATGATGACATTGGATTCAGGTTAACCGAGAGATACCAGCTTTCATCGAAATCGACAAAAATCCAACATTTTTAGGAGCATTTATCGAAAAAATGCCGCGTCATAACTAAACGACACCCCCCGCATTTTAGACGATAAGAGACGATATTTAAAATTTCTCAAAATTTGCATGAATAGTGTTGTTACCCCGTTGTGATTAGTTTAAAGCAACATGCCAAGACGTACACTTCTTAGCTCAGCCGAACAATCTCAGATTTTCTTCTGAATGGATAAAATATCTCGTAATATTGATAAAATAAACTTATTTGATGATTATCTGAACATTCAATCGTTACAAAATAAGAAAAATATTTCTAAACAATATTAAATAAGTGAGCATTTTATTTTACAACAATACGTAAACACAGTCACGTCTAGGCTACACTTCATCCTCATCATCATTCGTGTAACTTTAATCTCCCTCACATTTTGTTTTATTGATGTTTACTCGTCCCATCCCGGTCCCGGATAGGGAAAAAGCAAAGTTTAAAAAAATGATAATATAAATGTGTAAAAGTCACAACGATATTTAGAAAACAGAAGGATTGTTTTTCTCGAAGGCCAACAAGTCGAACGTGGTGTATCATTTCAAATTACCTGAAGGATCATTCAAACTATGTAAAAAGAAGACTGGAGGTCAAAAGAAAAAGCGTATTATCGAGAAAGGATGTGAGCAGAATTGTTAGAAGAGTCTCGAAGTCAGCCCGAGAAATTGGACAAGATCAAGGCATTTTGAGTCTACCCATTTGAGAAAAACACAAAGATAGTCTTATTTTACGTCAAAAAATGAAATCTGCACTACGAAGGGCCGTGCAATGTGAGCTCCAAAGGGTTGAATTCGGGAAACAGAATATGTTTATGTGATGGGAGTGCCTCCCACGATCCCGGGTCTCGGATGTTGAAAAGGGAAGTCCGGGTCTTGGTCCCGACTCCCGCGTTATGAAATGTTCATTTTTTAAGGTCCCGCCCGCCCGGAATTCCAAAAACGGGGTCCCTCCTCTCAGTGTTATGGTCTGAAGAACGTTATAAAACTAATAACATGCTTAATATTCCAAATTTTAAAATTACGGTGATATTGTCGGAGTAGAAAAATGAAAACTTGATGGATCTGATGGATGGAATTCATCTTGGCGCTATTTTCGACTGGAGCCTAACTATTCCTCGAAGAGGAACTTTGGTAGTGAAACGGTAATAATATGGGCGGATTTTTGTTCAAATGGAACACTTTCCTTTTTTAACGCACTTGTCGGAATATCCGAGTGTCTTAAAAAAGATTTTTTCCTCGATTCTAAGACGTTTGGATCTTTCAACAAGACAATATTTCGATTCACACCAGTGGATCGAAGAGACGCTGATTTCAGCTAAATAAAATATAAATTTTGCATTTTCAGCCATTCTCACATTCTCACCGGATCTAAATCAAACCAAGAACATTTGCTCTGTTCTCGCATGGCACGTTTACAAAATTAGATACCATGATAATTTGTGGAAGAGCTCAAAACTGACTAGTTCGGATGGTCAAATGGGCGGTAATTCTTACTTGATAAGCTAATGCTTCTAAAAATTGTGGTACTTTTGTCGATTTTGATGAAAGCTGGTATTCTTGGATTCCCTATTCTTGGATTCTAAGTCCAATAATATCATACATTTTCTCTCAATAATCTTGGATTCTGAGTCCATTCTCTCTCTCTCTCTCTCTCTTGGATTCTGAGTCCAATAATATCAATTTTGGATCATTTCATCAACCTTGATATATAGATGTCGTTGTTTTCGTGGGTGTCGTATAGTTTTGACGCGAAGTGTGCATTCCTTGAAAAATTATTTTCGCGCTCACTAAATAAAAATTATCATTTCTCCATTTTCTAAATGAATCTTGATAATCTCTGTGTGTAAATAAAGTTTAAATAGTCTTCGGTTTATTAATCTCGTCGTAAACTGTCCGATAAACTAAAATCATGTATTCCATTTGGTGTATGTGCGCCTAATATTTTATTACCTACACTAGCTGACAAAAGTTTTGTCACAAATGTTTTTTCGGGTTTAGGTAACTTTTTTGTGGCTTGACCAAATTGGCTGATTTTTTGATATGATAGATTCATATGGTTGTAGATTATTTTACAAATTTCCGCTTGTGATTACGATGATCTGTTTTACAGTGACAAGCGTTTATCCTAAAACGCGTAGCTCTAAGATATTACGCACTTTTCTTGCACTGCATTTTTTAATAATTTTTAAAGTTCAATTATATATTTTTCATAATTTATTGAAAATAGCAGTAATTGGCAACATTTTAGAGATGACTCCACGTAAAGAAACTCCAATTGCCACCCGGCAAGCTGTTATCAATATGAGGGAAAACGGAACGCGTGGTACCGAAATTTCCATGGTAATTTAAACCAAATTTTGCTACTATAACATTTTAAACACTGATTCACATAAAATATCAAAAAACCAGCCAATTTGGTCAAGTCACAAAAAAGTTAAACCCGAAGAAACATTTGTGACAAAACTTTTGTCAGCTAGTCTTGCAATAGTTACAAATTACAGAAATTACAGAAACGTTTCCCATTCTCTTTTCCGCAAAATGATTTTGACATAGCGAGATTTACTTTGTTATGATCAAACAAGTCTTAAATATCTTTAAACCTCTCTTGAATCCTTTGAATCTTTTGAATTCATCATCAGCGACGTCATGTTATTAGTTGTATTAAGATTAGCCGTAGTGTTATTATTTGGAGCTACAAAAACTTGCGAACATCCAACCAATGCTCGTACGGTATTTGTTAGTAATCGTTTATCTTTATTAAAGAATTCATTATCTCGAGCTTGTAGCGACTCAAGTTCAGCAAATGGATCTAGAACTGTCCTGAAATGTGAATAATTAAAAGGAAAGAATATATCGCAGTTGTGATTAATTTTTACATATTTTAAGGAAATTTTTTGTAAAATTATGATAGAATTTTAATGGAAAAAATTAGCATTTTGTTCATTTTATATTTATATATATATATATAGTCCTTTTCAGAGATCAGTGCCTAATGGACGAGGGAAAACACATGTGGTCCGACGAATCCAAGTTCAACCTGTTCGGAAGTTATGGAAATGTATGGATTCGCCGCCCGGTTGGCACCAGATACTCCCCTCAGTATCAGTTTCCAACCTTCTTGGTGTGGGGATTATTCTCAGCGAATGCTATGAGACCGCTGAGACGTATTCATGGGATAATGGATCGATTCCAATACGAAGACATTCTGGAGAACACAATGAGATCATGGGCACTGGCAAATGTGGGTCGTGCTTACGTCTTTCAGCAACGACCAAAGCATACATCTCTCCATGTGCGCAATTGGTTCCAACATCGTCGTGTGGATGTGCTCAATTGGCCCAGTCAGTCAGTCAGTCTCCCAACCTAAATCCGATCGAGCACATGTGGGGGAGGAAACGGTCAGGCGAACCAAAGGTCTCCGGGCTTCAAACGTCGACCAGAAGTTCGCTCAATTGGAAGCTGAATAGAAGTCGATTTCACTCTCGGTTGTGCATAAACTTCTTGATTCGATGCCGAGAAGATGTCAGGCAGTTATTGTTGCAAAAGGCTTTGCAACTAACAAGTAAGGATTGAACTTTAGAAGTGTAAGTATTGAACTTGAGACGAAAAAGTTGTTTTTGGCCGTGTGGCCGTCGTGTGACCGTCGTTGTCTAACCATCTAAAAAACAATATCTATCAATAGAAATTAAAAAAAAAAAACTGAGGAGATGAGGCCACCATCACTATTCCAGGATCAGTTACAAACGAGTAGGACAATACTTTTTAAAAGAGATACTACTGGGTATTTATGAACTCTGGGAAGCAGTAAGGGATTGACAACGCAGTGTAAAAGGTCATATTTGGCTTATATGACTTGTCGCAGTATTTAAAGATATGAACAAATGGTTTTTTGAGAATAACTTTTTTCATATTCATCCGATGTCTGAAATTTTCACGGTAAATGCATAACATTGTTACGCAATAATACAAAAAAGCAAATTGCATCATCATTTTTTTTTTACTTTTGGACTTTTTAGCTTTTTTTCAAAAATTTTTTGACCATTTTCGGAGTTTGGTGTTTAATCTTTTCCAACGTCTTTCATAGTTACAAGAATAGTTAGAATTTGATTTTCAGACATGGGTAAAGCCATTGGAGCCAAAAACGTGTCTGTTTATCTTTCGGTGCAGTTTCAGATCACTAAATCCACGGTTTCCTCAATTATCAGAAAATTCAACGAGCAGGTAAGATTAAAAAAGTTTATTTTTTAGCACGAAACGTTTAAAAATAAACCTGTATTGGCTCTCAACGAATCTGAAGGACTCCATGGACACCTTCCAGTTCGTTAGCCAATCATTAGTGAGAAAAACCGGAAAACTGCATGGACACGAGTTCATCTCAATTGGAGTCGTCAGGATTGGGAAAAACACATCCACACCAAACTGTCTCGTTAAGTTAGGAGAAAAGATACTCATTTTGCATATTTCGCTAAGAAGCGTGGATTTGTAGATAATTTAAAACGGACTTGTAACAATGACGTGTCAAATTATATGAAAATAATGCGTGTAAATTAGTAATACACGTTTAAATATTGAAAAGTATTCATTTCGATTTGGCGTGCACATCTGGTCCGACGAATCCAAGTTCAATCTGTTCGGAAGTTATGGAAATGTATGGATCCGCCGCCCGGTTGGAACCAGGTACTAACCCTCAGTACCAGCTTCCAACATGTATGGTGTGGGGACTTCTTGATTCGATGTCGAGAAGATGTCACGCGGCTATTGATGCGAAAGGCAACTACGTAATGAAGTTTCATTCTCTCATAAATTTAATTTAAGAATTTGGCATGTTCCCTTCTGTTCTTTATAATAACCGGTTTTTGCGGGTTTTACGAGGGTTTTGTTCATCAATTTTTAAACAGATTTTTTTTTAAATTTTTTGTTGTAAACATCACAATTACCGTGAAACAATGTGACAAAATTTCAACCTGTCCGGATGAATATGAAAAAAGTTATTCTCAAAAAACAATTTGTTCATATCTTTATACATTTTCTATCCTCCTTCTCATATTTTTTTCCTGAAACCAAAAGTATAACAGAAATAATATTTTGTTTTAGCTCTTATTTTTACCAGTTTAGTTGGCCTGCCGTCTATTATTGATGGTATTTTAAATTGTCTGAAGAACACTTATTTTTTTCTACTTTAATGCAATATTTAAGTTTAGTATAATTCCAATCCCTCCTTTAACGGATTGCGTAATAAATATCATTTTTTAACTTTCCGTGCTCCCGGTAAGACTTACGGTTTAGGTTGTTCTTTCAAAAGCTTTAGCTTCTTCTCCAAAACACTTTTGATGATGCTTGTAAAACTCGGCGACACTATTTTCGGGACCTCCTCCTTGACACACCAAAACGGAAGACCCTATAAAATTGCAATAAACTATATTTTAAGAAAAATAAACATTTATAAATAGTTTTCCATTGTTATCATTATTTTGTACATCATATTCTAACACCGTAGTTTCATCCATGTAATACATTGGAAGAATATCTGAATTGCCTCGGCCTAGTTCATCATGTGGTCTTTAAATGTCATAATTATTATAAGATATTTTGAATAAGAATGGACCGCCTTACACAATATAATTGTCATTTTTCTTTTTTAATTTGGCGAATAATCCCTGCAGTAGAGTTTCTGAATAAGTTTGGGTTCTATTCTTTCGTGTCAATCGAAATGGTACCGTCACGGGAATTCACTTTTCTTGACTGGTTCTGTGGAGTAAACGCTTTCCTTTTTTGTCGTTTTTGTAAATCTTTCAAGTCAAATCTTGTTGCCGTTTTTTCGGTTACCTTCTGTGATTTTCTGCTAACAACCATTGCCCTTTTCGTTTTTATATCCTATAGACTTTCATATAATAAACTTATACCATTTCTTTCCAAAATCACTTTTATTTTCTCATCTGACATTGATCTTTCAGGTCTCATGTGTGGTTCATCCATACTTGGCTGCTGTAACAAAGACCTAGCCGGCGGGCCATCCTGAATATGGTTTGAAAGAATTAATTTCCAATCATTCAAAATTAAACATCGTTTTTTCCTGTATTGAACCTTTCATAATCGATTGTTAAGTGATTTACTAAAATATCATTTTTGTTCATTTCATTTAAGTCTATAAATTATTTTATGAGACAATTACACATTTTATTAATAGCACATTACCTTTTATTACTGTTTCCCACATTAACTAATTTCAATAGTCAAATAAAAAACTGTAAAAAATAGAAATTAAAACATTTCTCATTTCAAATGATCTAAAAGATTTTATCAGAGCCGACGCACGCACAAATGGATTTTTACAAATTCATTTGTTTCGGCACGTATCCGAAGCATATTAGTAAACATTAGTATTCGTTTAAAGGATGTTTGAAGTCAATTTAAAACATAGATCGCAATCATTGGGGTAAGCTCACTGATCACTCATTGTTTTACCCAGTGAGCCGAAAAAGTCACGAAAATTCATCGTAATTATTAATTATTTAAAATTATTTCATCCACTTATTTTGCGTTTTAAAGGACATACGTCTTATTTATTTTACAGCACTGGCTACAAAGCTATGCCCCGACAGTGTTTTGATGATAACGTTGCTCAAATAATACCGATCACTCTGAAAATCGAAATACAAACGCAATACACACCTCATAGGAAAGGGAATTGCATCATTTGCAAAAACACACTTTTTATTAATTTTGTTTGTTATTTTTAGTAATGGTCATACATTCTGGAAAGAAAACTTCCCAGAAGACGTGCACAAAGTCATTGACAATGGTGATCGGGCCATCCATTCTCTTTCCACACAGTTTCGATGTTCACGACATGGTACAACCAATGTTTTGCATCGATTTATACTTTCAGTACGATCTTTAAACTCTCCTAATCGATTTTCGTACTTAGAATTAAATTGTTGCCAAGAAATCGCCGGGCAGACCTAGTCTAACAACATGACTCCAAGATCCGAACATTTGTCGAGCCTCCCGCGCAGAGATTAGAAGGACTGACACCGATATGCAAATGATTGTGTCGACTCCCAATGATCATATGCTATCTAGAAGAACCAGGCGACGTCGTTTAGAGGAAAGCGGCCTTCATGGTAGACGACCAGTGAATCCAATCTTAGTCGACCGTTTTCAATGTTTCTTCCGTCATCTCCACCATTTTAATATCCACCGATGTTGGTATATCTTGCAATACATACTGGATAAGATCTTGGATCTAGTCATCGAAAATATTGATGAATCTATCAATTTTAGGAGTTGGCCGTGGGCGCTGTCATTTAGGTGGTAATAATATTGTTTTTCTCGTGAAGTTTCACTAATTGAAGTTCTGTAAAAATATGGATTCCTTATAGATATGACCTGCACCTTCAATAAAATATAAGATTTGTTTGGTAACAATAAGTCACGAATTCTTATCTGTTATATTGAACTGTCTTGTCTGTTTTGTTGTCACAATACAAGTGTTATTAAAATTAATTGAATATTTATTCACGTTCTCATTAAGACCATTGAAAATAATTCAAAAATGATAAAATAAAACTATTCATATTCTTTTGTTGTCACAATACAAGTGCAATTGGTTTTAAGGATTGATATTTAGGTTTATATATTTAGTGTATTAGGTAGATTTAGCCAATTTGCATTTTTTATCACCATTATAAATATTTTATCATGCTAATATCAGTATAAGTACACTGTTGAGGAATTATATAATGTGTATCTTTTCATTTAAGCTTATTATTGAACAGATTTTTGCTTAAAAGTTTCATTTCAGAAAATTAACGATTCTGCAACTTTGACAACTGCAAACAATTGGTGTTTAGTATCAATAGAACCAGAAAAATGTGCTCTATCGATTGATATAAAAATGGAAAAGATCTGTAGAGAATTGCAAAAGATATAAGGAATTTTTATATTGCTTTTTTTTTATTATAAAAATAAAGGTAACAATCATTTCATCATTTATTGAATCGAACAGAAAAAAATTTGAAGTGATTGAGTGCACTCATGAGTGCATTAAATTTTCTAACAAGACTCCCTAATATTTTAGATTTTTAGGTATTTGTTTATACACTGTTGTCCAAAAGTTTGCGACACCCCCACTAAGTAGCTGTTTCGTATATTACTACAGGACTACAGTTGAAATGAGTGGGACCAGTGGATTCCCCGTCATGAAAAACCTATTTCCAGAAAAATTCATTAAAATCTGTTTTCTTTCCGCTACGCTACAGTATATTTTCCACAAACAGTGGTGGTCACAGCGATGAGACATCCTTCTATTTCTGATCATCAAATCTTCATTTGGCGCACAAAATGAAAGTTCTTTCAAATAATTAGAGTATAAAAGGTCTGAAAACATGTCTTGAACATGATATCACGAAATGAGCAGCCGATGTCGTTTTTCTCCCCAGGAATGTGCAAAAATTGAAGCCATACCCCGACTCGGATTGTCAATCGTGAAAATCGCTGCGTATCTGAACCGATCAGGTTGCGTTGTGAGTATTTAATTGAAGGACCCTTTTGGCTACAGAAAGACACCAATTCCGGGACGTCCAAGGATTCTATCACGAATTGAGACGTGTTGACTTTGCTCGCCGAAACTTGGTCACAGATTGGAAAAGAGCGAGTCCATTTAATTGTCAATGTCAATGGATTTAATTGTCAATTCAAACATGTTCAGATAATTTTTTCTGATGAAAAGAAGTTTCATCTTGACGGACCGGACGGCTGGAATTCTTATTGGCGTGATTTGAGGAAGGATCCATTGACATTTTCCAAGAGAAACTATGGAGGTGGAACGTTCATGGTTTGGGGACTCTTCTCGTCAACTGTAACTCTTTATTTGGAATTCATTTCACCTCGAATGAAATCTGCGGACTATCAAGATGTCCTGGAGAAACGCCATTTCTGGCATATTGCCTTCACATTTCAACAAGACAACGCCACCATTCATGTTAGTGCTTCAACGCCGACGAGGTTGAGGTCAATGAAAATCACTGTTATGGACTGGCCAGCGTGTTCTCCCGATCGGTCCGTCCTTGCAAGAAGATTTTACCATCAATGACGTCAATTAAACACTGTATCGGATCAGAAAAAAAACTTCGTCAATGGTCGCTTATCGAAACAAATCTGATTGCAAGCCTGATTGCAAGCATGCCAAACCGAAGTAATGAGGCTATTCGGATCAATGGAGCAGCAAAAATTATTAAATAATGAAATTAATCAGTTAATGTCTCTAATTTTAGGGTTATTTCCTAGTTTAAAAATGATGTCTCATCGATGTGAAAATTTTATGGAAATAGGTTTTTCATGACGGGGAATCCCCTGGTACCACTCATTTCAACTTTTGCCCTATAGTAATATGCGAAACAACTTATTAATGGGGTTGTCGCAAACTTTTGGACACCACTGTATGCTGTAATATTTATTTTTGGATTTTATTAAATATAGAAAGAAAAACAAAATTTGTTCCCATCATAAAATATAATTAATTTCAGTAAAAAAATTACCTAATATTAACAGTTTTCTTGCAATCTTATGCCTCTACTATAGATTTTTTTATATTGGAATGAATTCATCATTGTTATTGCTATCGCCCTCTGCTAGAGAATTCTATTCACAAGCCAAATGAAATGTT
The DNA here is from genome assembly GCA_963931815.1 of Caenorhabditis plicata. NCBI lineage: Eukaryota > Metazoa > Nematoda > Chromadorea > Rhabditida > Rhabditidae > Caenorhabditis > Caenorhabditis plicata. The sequence continues at coordinate 14,726,762 of OZ007490.1, read as the reverse complement.
CCATTCCTATTGCAGCTGGTTGATTGCGTCTCAACTGCGCGAAATTAAGCGGCAAAACACATACCGTGGAAATCAATGTTCCTGAATTTTTTGGGCGGCATTTCAAATCGCCGAAAAACGAATTTATGATTTTTTTAGTGCCATTAAAATACATTCGCACTTCACTGCCACGAATAATGCGCATCTTGCAAAAAAGTGTGGACAAATTGCAAAACCACACCCTTAACTTATTATTTAAATTATTTATATTTTTCGAATCATAACTTCTTTGAATTTGATTTAATTTGTTTTTAGAATAGTTTAGAATTATTGATTAATGATTTATTAGTTTGTTTTAAGGCTCAAAAACGATTTTAAAATCCTTAAAAAAGCAAAGAATTTAAATAAAAGGAGAAGGGCGTGGTTTGGCAGTTTGTCCACACTTTTTTGCAAGAAACGCATTGATCGTTGCATTGGAGTGCATTCGGAAATATACCTCCTATAACTTAATAACACATCACAAAAAGGTGAGAAATATTTCATGAATTGCAAAAGCGACGATTGGTCTGAAGGTATTAGGAAGGCTGTTCGTGTGAACCAACTCACAAGCGCTATCCGACCACTGCACCACGCGGAGACTTTTGCCTGCTTCCTTTCGGACCTGAGCCGTACGCCTCTCCTTATCCACCCGGGACCCATCAACCTCCGTTAATGAACCACCTGGTGACGTAACGCTTGGCACGGACGCTCGGTCGCCGTTGATAACAACACGAACAGGACTCCTCCCTTCACTCCATCCACAACCGTCTACCGCCTGGAAGCTGGCTGACAAGCGCTCGCCACAACGCTCGGTGATGGTAAACAATTATTAGACATAGAAAATATGGGTGGTCTCTGCATTCTCTGCTATAGCGATAGCTATTGCATTTCTATTTGTTTCCACTCTTTGAATGTCACGTTCACTATTCAAATATTTCGTTCGGAATTTAGCATAGGCGGAGCACTGTGAGGAACGCGAAGAAAAATAACATCAATCGTAAGCTCTCGTTGAATATTCATTAAAAAAATTTTCCGAAAGGTATCCAAAAAAATAGAATTTTGAGGGGACATATTTCCGCTCCTATTACCTAGATAAAATTAAAAAAGGCATGTACATTAATAATCATCACTTGAGATCATCTATCGATCCATACCAGCCTAGCTTCGGTAAAACAATGTTTTATTGTGTTTTTTTAGGCTTGAGGGCGCCTGAAAAGCCATTACGTTGTCTGTTATTCACACTCTTTTCGACTCGATGACTCGATTAAAACCGGGTTTTACACTTGCCTTTTATGTTGCTGGGTTTTCGAGTCTTTTCGACTATATAGTGTCGTTTTCCAAATTTTGCATAATTCAATAAATTTTATAATTTATACTCAAGAGGTCATTGCTTCTGAGAAACCTGTTATTTAATAAATCTTTTGAAGATAGGATTAATACAAGGGTCATCACACTCAAGACCAAGTCCATGAAGGGTAAAATGGATCTTGTTGGATTCATCGAGTCTCATTTGCGGCAAGCTGCAAAAGTTATGAGCAGGCAGAATGCTCATTTTGTGACAAAGGTGACTTCGATCGGCTCTTTCCTGTTTTAATTGGGTCATTTAAGGGAAAATGGATGCAAGTGGTGGATAGAAAGTCTTTTAAGTCGATTTGTCGAGTAGAGCTGTTATTTAAAAGCTTCTTTTAACACTTTCGCAGCTCTATTAAAAATTTCGGATCAATCGGTCTAGGTTAAACCCAGTTACACAAACCCTGCTACTATTTTCTTCAGGTAGCGGCCAGTCCTCGCAGCTGGTCCGGTCCTTGGAGACCTGGTAAGCCAAAGCCAGCAACTACTATGGTCTCTCGACTGCCTCCTACGCGTTGGCCGAGGATTGCCACGGAATGGATTCCAAGGCAAAGACAAATTGCACAATCGCATCAAGGAGCGGGTCGCCGTATTTGGGGACCGTGAATCAAGGACAGTTACATTCGGAAGAATAATATTGTCTTTGAGTCTTCTTTGCGAGATGCAATCGTTCGAGATGGAGAGAGATATTTTGCAACCTCCTGGGTGATTGATCCGAACACCTAACAATTGTAAGTATCCTTTGTAAGTAACTGCAACAATAGGAATTCGATGTTTTGAAAATACTAGAAATCCTATAAGGCGCATTATGTAACGACTTTTATGGCACTGGGTTTCCCGGGTAGTGCATAATTACCCGGACAACTTTGAGAGCATGAGGCTCAAGAACCAAATTTCAGACTGAGATGAAACTTAACAATTTGATGCAATAGAAATTAAAGTTTAACAATTTCTGTCCAACCCGACCGCCTTGTTCAACGATGACAGCTCCGAGACGATTCGAATAAGCGTCAATGGTTTTACACAGGTAGTCGTCAGATAGATTGTTCCGTTCCTTGGACAGACTCCTCTTTAATTCCTCGACACTCGAGTGGGATTTAGCGTTGACCTTCGTCAGCAAGACACCTCACACGGTCGAGCGGGTACAGGTTCAGAGATGAAGCATGTCATTCGGTGGACTTGTTGAAACATGGTATGTGTCTTTTGCATCACTGTTGAGCCATTTTGGCGGTATGTACTGTTAAAGAAATTTTATTGAAATAGGCGTGTGGGGTGTCGCAAACTTTGGGACACCGGTGTATATATCAGTGATAGGAGGGTCTCCCTCCCCGGTCACTCCCGACCCGGGTATTTTTCCAAAAAAAAAAAAGGGATCCCGGTCCCGGGTATGAAAAAATTGAAGTCCCGGTTCCGTCTCTCGGTCTCGGGTTGGGAGAAAGGGAAGTCTGTTTATATTGACAAAGTGGTGTTTTTCGATACATATTGTTGCATAATTTAAAAGAGAAAGGTTCGCTCGTCGATTTTTCTCGCTCTTCCTCCTCTTTAATTGTCACTATTACCGTTACGTGGAGGGGGGGGGGGGGGGGTTGGGGTGCTGGTATTGAAAAAGGAAAGTCCCGGTCCCGAGTCCCAGATGGGGAAAAGGTTAATTCCCTGTTACCGTCCTGTTAAAGAACCAAATGTTTCAAAAAAAGAACCAAAGTTGGCCCTCATTTTGGCTCTCAGTTGATTTTTCCTTTCTTGAATCTTGTTTGTTTGTCAGTATCGTCAAAATAGCAGATTTTTTTACAAGATAAAGGGTCATGTGTAGCTTACCATCCTTTCTATTAAAAGTAGAAATTATGAAGTTCAAAAATAAACTTGGAGAGAAATATAGACTATTTCAAATTTTTGACGGTACGTTGCGAACAGCTGCGCAGAAAGGCCATTACAAATAGAGAAATACAAAAGGCAACTTTCTGTTTTTATAATTTTCGCAACGTGCAGATTATTGCAACACGTCCTCAAAAAAAATTGAAAGTTTATATCTAGGTGTGTTATTATGTGATCAGAACCCACATTGATGTTACCATAGCTATGTTTTTTTAATCAGTTATTTAGATGGTTTAAATAACGAGTTCTTTTCAATTTTTGATCGGGACTGGGAGACCCTTTCACCTCTAAGGCAGAATTACTCTGCACTTTGAGTTTGACGGTTGCTTGGCTGTGTTTTGCGCGAAATTGTTATCAAAACACGCGCAAAGCTGCCGCCAGTACATTCAATTCAAACCGAAAAAGTAACCAAAGTGTCATAAAAATTACACGAAGCGTCCTCACTCCAAAAAACAACATAAAATTTTAACATAGATTGATGACGTGTTTACGCTATATAACAGGATCACACCATGGACAAATAGTAATAAAAAATGAAAACGTGAAAAAAATGTAAGAAGAACTAGGTCGGTCACGTTGTAGATTTACGAGCAATTTATTACATTAATTAATTTAAAACACTAAAAACACATTTTTTGCAATTTATTCATTGATTCTTAAGGTAATCAAAAAATCTTTTTTACAATAACTAAAATTACATGATTTGGAATGTTTATACACTCGCTTTTTATTTATTAAAGATCGAAGAGCAGCTTTTTTTCGCTGTTGAAACTTTAATATTCATTTTTCTCCACAGAAAAGTTGTCAACCAATATTTTTCTCTTCATAATAAGATAGAGAATTTCATGACGATCAAAATGGTATATAGAACTTGTGGTGATATTGCTTCATTTTTGTATATTTTCACAATTTGTTGAAAACACCAGACAAAAATTACAATTTTATTTTATATTATACATATTATAGGATAACATTAAAATTAGTTACTTATAATCAATCAATTAACATATTTACCTATTTTTCAGCAACATAAATCAATCGTTTTTAAAAAAAACTCGTTATATAATAATTATTCCGCAGAAAATTGTTTGATACCTTTACCTTTATTAAAAATATATTTATTGCCGATTTATATTCTTCTTCGGAGCATTTTCTAGTTCAGAATGATTACTAAAACGATACTTGACCTACTACCACCTTAAACAAATGAAATATACCGAAAATCCAAAAGTATTCGAATCTATGTTAACGATGAGAGGTTCCTTGAGCAGAAAATTATTTTACCTGATTGTTTCATGATAGTTTGTATTGCTTAAATTCTCCAATTTGCAATCAAATTATTTTATATTTATTATTAAACAATAAAGTGAGACATAATAAGCCATTTATTAATAAATTTTTATAAATCTTTTATAACAGTAATTTATAATAGTATATAATATAAAGATATGTTGACAATCATGAACCGCCATCATGAACCGCCATTTAGCAATTACATCTTCATGGCTCGAACATTGTTTTGATTGACCTCGACCAGTATAGAACAAATCGTTTCTAAACTATTATATCATCAATTTAAATAAATAAAAGCATATCTCACCCCATAGTTCTCCAATCACGTACGATATGAAACATTGTCCACGAGAATCATCATCACAGCCAATTATGAAGTAGTACTGAATCGGTTAAGGCTGAAGAGGCTGAAAACATCATAACCGTACATGTTCACATGATTTTTGTGCTTACTACCAAATCAATGCATAAACAACTCCTGAAACAATTGATATTTCTTATAGTACGGAAAAATTTAAACTTACATTTTCACTAGGTGCTTAGCTAGGTGTATTACTGAGTAATACAATCATTTTGATTCACATTTAATCCCTGTTATCCTTGATATCTGATATTGTTTGATAGCCATTCATAAAATCCTGCAAAATCAATTATTATTCAGGGTTAAGGCTCGAGAGAGTAAGGGAAACGAGTTCGAGAGAACAATATAAGGATGAAGTACATAATAAGTGGTTTATTTATAAATTTAGAGCACTAAAAATAATTATTAATTTTTAGAAAGGTTTTTTTCTAATTTTTCAGTAAATTGTGAAAATATGACAAAATAAAGAATTTCAATCACATGTTATTTATATCATTTTGATCGTCATGATCTCATCATTCTATTTATACTAAAAAAAACAAAACTTTGATAACTATTTTCGCAGGAAAAAACTGATTTTCATGGAAAATTCGTTAAAACTTAATCAATATGGATTATCATGACAAAAATAATATATTTATACATTTCATGCATGCGAACATAACTAATTATCAATAATTTTCTTTAAAAAACAATATAATTACCTTGTTTCAGCTTCAAAAACGATGAAAATAAGATTTATAATTAAAAAATAATAAATGCGTTTGCTGGCTGGCGATTTGAAATGCCGCGTAAAAATGTGTGATACACCAGAGATGTCGTTTTCGTTTTTCGTTTTCGTGTTTGGACCCCTCGTTTTCGTTTTTTCGACACCGTTTTCGTTTTTTCGTTTCGTTTACACGAAATTATCGTGTTCGTGTTCGTGTTCGTTTTCGTTTACACGAAATTTTCGTGTTCGTGTTCGTTTTCGTTTTCGTTTACACGAAAGCAGAAAACGAAAACGAAACGAAAAACGGAATGACCTTTAAAGTGTCCTAAAGATACGGTAGCCTCTTCTGTCACCGCAGTTTTCCCGCGAAATTTTCTTCGTTGTTTTGCCGTTTTACCCTATTTTACCGTTTCATTGGATTTCGTTCGACTAATCGATAACAAATTTTTGGATACATTAACTATCACAACAATCAAAATCTATAACAATAAAAATCATATATATCTAACAAGGTTAGCACATTAAAGACATTTGAATCTATGAAATAAAAATTCCATAAAAACTATCATAATCTTGGCTTAAAGCTCTTCTAAATCCGTTAAAAATAACATCATCCGAAATTCTATAAAAACTGTTGGATATCCAATTTGCCACTGTTGCGTACGACGGCCTCTTTCGGTTCCCATTTCTAGTGAAAGTTGCTTGGCTGAAATCGGCCATCCAAATTTCCAAATTTAATCTATCCTTAAATGGTTTGTTCACAGCAACTTCCAATGGTTGAAGATACTTAGTCAGTCCACCCGGTATAACTGCTAACGGATTTTTAGAAAAAATTGGTCTCCAAATGTTATCGATCCAATCCCTTAGGCAAAGTAGAGTGTTGTCAAATAAGCATGCTCCATATTTGTCATCTTTCTGTCTTCCTAACACATTTTATGGGCCCGGCACTTTTCATGTGCCTATATTGGTATTGTCAGTTCACTGATCGTAAATCTTCCTATGAAGTTTTAATAAGATGTCTCATCTTCATCCACCCCCAAGTTGTTTATTTTATCTACTATACTATCAAGAGTGTTTCATTTTCATTTTTTTTTTCATTTTTATCATTTATTTTTTTGTTTATGTTAATATAATAAACGGGGTTTGTTTTTGGTCTTAAACAGTTTTGCCTTTTTAAAGTGTACAATGCGTTCCGATATTTATCAATACTATCGCGAAAGTGACGAACCAGAAAAGCTGGCTTGCAAACGATGTGGTACGAAAATCAAGAAACGTCCCGACAAGTCAACCGGCTCTTTCTTGAACCACAAGAAACACTGCGAGAAGAAAGCTGAAGCTAGCGGCGAGCCTTCATGCAAGAAGCAGCGTCTTTTGGAGGATTTTACAACGAGGCTTGATGATTCAACACGCTTGTCTGAAGCAATCGTCAAGTTTTTTGCTGAATTTGGAATCCCGTTTCAAGCTGTGGAGTCGCCAACATTCACGGATATGATGCGACTGGGAGGTCATCAATTTCGAGTAAGTGTCCGCCAGCCCCGGCTGATGACAACAGTGAAGCGGTTTTGCAGTATTGGGCAGCAAAGGACAACGACGGCGGCTTTCCTCTGCTGGCTCGCGAAGCCAAGAAATTTCTCTCTGTATCTGCGAGCTCATCCGAACCGGAGAGAGTTTTCAGCAACTTGCACCATCTCCTCTCGAATGAGAAACGAGCGAACCTTGCCATATCCACCGTTCAGGATCTGATGACCGTTCGCCAACACTTAGCTATGAAGAAGATGGACTTCGCGCGTGGTGGAAGTGAGGAAGACAAGGAGTCGGATGAAGATTGCGAAGAAAACGGAAACTTCGACGAAGTAGAAGACCTTTTTTGATTATGTTGTTGATTCATTGTTGTTATTCTTGTCTAAAATTGTTACGTGTTATTAGTTATGTCATAGTATAATAAACAAAAATTTTCGTTTTCGTTTTCGTTTTTGTCGTTTCGTTTTTCGTTTCGTTTACACGAAACTTTCGTGTTCGTGTTCGTTTTTCGTTTCGTTTACACGAAACTTTCGTGTTCGTTTTCGTTTTTCGTTTCGTTTACACGAAGATTTCGTTCGTTTCCCATCTCTGTGATACACCGATTACCCTCAGAATGTCCAAGGTGTGCAGGATGAGTCGGTTTTCATGCAAAAAGCACCTCGCGTCCTAACAGGAGCACTTTTCGTGCAAAACACAGTCACGGAAGCGCCCAGCAGAATTTGCAGAGGATTAATTGACGGTGACAAGGCCACAAACGACTTTTTCATTTATTCTTCCTCTTCAATGCGGGTTGCCCATTTTTTGAGACAACATATATTGATGAGAGATGAGATGATGACCGTCCAAACGAGAACCACATTCCATTCTAATTTTTTTCCTCTTCCATTCTCTGAAAAGGGCAATCTGACATACCACACAGGATTAAAATAACAATTTATTTCAAAATGTCCAAGAAACTAAAATAAATAAATAATACAATATGGTAATATGATAATATAATAAATGACAAAACTAGAGAATAAAAGACCTTTGAAACTTGAACGTTTGAAGTGTAGCTATCATACCATTTATTATTTACCTTTTTCGATTCAAATAATGAATTTAATGATAGCTACACTTCAAACGTTCAAGTTTCCAACGACTTTTATTCTCAGGAATATTATCAATCATTTAAATAAGATCAATGGTATGCTTCATGCATGTTTCTAGAATCTCTAAGTTATTGAACATCAACAACGAACTAAAACCTTTTGACACACAATCACTGCAAAGCTCTGAATAGTCCAGAATGCTTGTTTAAAAAATGTAGAGCTGGATACTTGTGCATATGTTTCTGAAATTAGTTTTTCCAGATCATATTACACCATCATAGTTAAAATGTAGACACTTTTTATAATGCTTTTGAAGAATAAATGATAAATAAAAAACCCGATATTCTTTAAAATGACGGATTAGCATTCACTTATCGACACTACGATTTACTGTCTTGATATTTAAAACAGATTTGTCATCGTGTTCGACGTATAATTATGAGAAATTTCATCATATCTCTTTTCTTTTTAGTATCCTTTAATTATAGCAAAATAATATTGTCTCACAACACAGACACACAAATATATTCGCCATAGTAAATTTAAAATTTCCTTTCCAATTATTTTATTCCAAAATCATTATTAGCAGCCCCTTCCCATTAACATAACAAATAAGAAATATCACTTTCATTTAGTGACGTCATGGATCCATTGATGTCATATACCGTTTAAACTGATGGATTTCACCAAGTTTGCCTCCATAATTTCAGTGATCTCCTATTATTAGTTTTTCCTTCGATTACGGCTAAAAGTTTTTAAATTATTTATTTCGAAAAACAATTATTTTTGAAAAGAGATCTCGTAATAGATGAAATCTGAAGTCTCTAATAAATGAAAGTTTTAGGAATTTAATAAAGATATTTTACTTTTAATTTTGAATAAAAAGCTAGTGCTTATTATTTATTAATTTAGAACATTTAAGAGAAATATTTCCTTAATAAGTTAAATAATCAAACACTACTTACTTCATGAAGTGATCACGTAAAGACACATTAAATGTCGTTATTCAAAATATTATAAGAAACTAACGATATGTGTAAGGATATGTGTAAGGGTGTCAAACTTAGGTTATGATGACGTTTCTTTGTTAATGAAAATTATGTCTTCACGTAAATTATTATTATTTTTTAATATTGTTAAATTGTTAGAAATTGATTATTTCAATATTAATTTCACAAGGGAAGTCACTTTAGCGTCCCTTTGAGAATTTGATGAAACTTGGACCATTGATAGATTCAGGTGCGCTGATTCCAAATCCGTTTTCAAAATCGGCGCAATATTTCTCTGAGCCGAGATATAAGCCGTCAAAGTTGATTTTTTGATAGGCTCATTGATGTGCATGAACCACAAAATGTCCGACACAAGCAATAGCTTAATTATATAAGACGAGCAATTAGCATGAGCAGTGTGGCAGCAGCAGCGAGTGGACGGAGCAATTGGAACGGTATAGTGATCATGGTTGGTTAATGCATTGTGTGTACAGTATTGTTAACGTTTCTAGTTGCTATGCAAGTTGAAAGTTTGTTTAATTCGTATTTTGAAATTTTTTTCAATTATTGCATATTTTTGAAAAATGACTTATTCTGTTCCACAGTTTAAAATAAAAAAAAATAAAATTTAACAAAATTAACTTTCAATAGAAAAATTCAAAATTTTTTTTAGCATCACTTATGAACATCAACTACAAAAAGATTATAACTAAAAACTTCTACAATACAGACATGAAATAAAAGATAGTATATATATATATATATATGCGAAATCAGGAAGAATCAAGAATTGTGCCGATGCTTTAAATTTTTCTGGTCGTTGTACATTGAACCGATCTCATGGCCATGGTCAAGGTGAAAAATTTGCCACCATATTGTGAAGGTGTTTAGCATGATGATAATCATCAAAATTTTTTTCATCAATTACTTTTAAAATATTGGTCCCGCAAGCTAATTTAAGCGGTGATTCAACCCCTTACGTTGAGCTGCCTCGTATAAACACATTTGCACGCCTTCCTATGTTGCCCGCTATACCCTTTTATACCAAGTATGTCAGCCATAAATCTTCTTAAGCATATTTTTGCTAAAAAATGTACCATTTTTTCTATTATAAATTTCTATTTATGGAATTGAAAAAAAATTGAAAAAATAATATTGTCCTTTTCAGAGATCGGTGCCTAATGGAAGAGGAAAAAAATTAGGATGGACTGAAGTTCTCGTTTGGACGGCCTCTCTTTTTAGACGGCCATTCTTTTTTACGAAATTATGGGCAGCACATATTTAAGAGGAATTGAGAAAAATGTTTTTTGTGGCCCCATAATTTTCTCTTCTTTTATTACTCTTCCATTAGCACACCAAATAAAAATAGTTGAAATGTGTTCGATTCAATGAGTATCGCGGCATTGCGAGAGGGGTGTGGCTTTTTTCGTCCAATAAATTTCTATGATTTTTATTTAATTTTTTTTTGTTAATTAAAAAATTAACTTATTCCGTTTTAATTTTTTCTTGTTACCATTATATAGAGTAAATCATGGAGAATTTTTTGATATATGATTCAATATATACAATTGTCTTCAAGTCTTGTTATTTATTATGCAAAAAATTATAAAAACATTCAAATATTGGATTTCAGGGCTTTAATTTTTTTCTGAAACTTAGTGCATGTTGTTAAGCATAAAATTACGAATGTTTTGATACCCATATCATTACTATACTCTCGACCATTTTTACACAATAACGGCTTTCCTATAGGCTGATTTCCTCGTGCTCTGTGTTTCATTGATCCTCTTTGTGCCCTCTCCTTGGTGTTATTGATTTATTTAGATCGAAAATAGGCAATGTGACAATCAACCAATGTATCTTCGCACATCCAAGAACATTTTATTCATTATTATTATTATACGACGATATATTTTTCTGCTAAAATAAAATATAATATTCAAAGAAAGTTTAAGTGATAATGATGTTATCTGATATTGATTTGAACGACTAACTTCAATCTCCAACCCGTAATTCAGCTACATAGATTTGTATGGAACATGTTGCATTTACTAAAGTAAGTCAGTTTTTATTAATTCTTTACTCACCCTATCAGTGTCATCATTTGATTCGTCTGAAATTATTCCAAGAAGAGCCTTCATGAAGAATTCCCGCTTGGAGTCGGAAGCTTTAATATTTCCTATACGATGCAACGCTTCCAGGCCTTGTTCTCCATAATTCCTCACGACTTTTATTTCAGAATAGGCAGAAACTAATGTGCTTCAACTAAATGCAACTTGTTTGTTTGGTTAGTGGACGAGCTTATCGAAGAGTATGACCGTCTAAGGTTTTGAAGAAACTTTCTACAATCCTGACCAGTAAGACATTTAACGACCATGATCTCAATATCCTGTACACTTGTGTCTTCTGCTTATTTGTACAAAACTAATGCAAAATTGTATTGAGGACCTTGAATAATATGTAGCGGCGGAGGTACAATTAACTCAGAGCTGGCTGGGAAACCTTTGTTTGGGCGCTGTCTACTTGGTGCTGCTAATATTGGTTGGTTGTGATGGTCTTCTCGTAATGCGTCACAAATCGGACAAAAATTGGCAGAGCTATGCTGTGGAAAATTTAAAAACAACGGAATTAATTTTAAAACCACAAAACTCGTACGCACACCCGGACGAAAAACGGGATCGCTTCGAAACCGGCGTCAACAGCAAAAGTATTGACGCTTTTTTTAAATGCGGGCACAATTGTTGTCATATTTTTTTAATTTTGTAAAATATACTGATTTCATGATGAATACATGCTTAATGAAGTTTTTATTTGTATTAGAATAATTAGAATAATTATCTGAACGTATTGGTGACAAAAATTAATGATTCTCTATTGTTTTATTTTTTGCTCTGTCATTAATTTGATTATTTAAAAAAAATTGTATTGTTCATTTTTTTTAAAAAGCATATCATCGGAATCAGCATAAAATTCTCTATAAGATGATGTCTCACTTTTCGCTGTAATTCAGCTTTCAAATTTTTTATATCTGTTTTTATACATTATTTGGATGAATTGTTGAATGGCACTGCACTGCCACGAAGTATGCAGCATGTTGCAAAAGTTCACGCACCAATTGAATTTTTAAAAAAATGAAAACACGCCCTTCATTTATTAATTTCCAGTATTTAAACTTTTTTAATTACAGCGTATCTTTATAAAATTTGATGTAATTTCTTGCTTAGAATCGTTTATAATAATTTATTAATTGTATTAAGTTTGTTTTAGGCTCCTCAAAATGTTTTAGAACCAAAAAAATTAAGTAAAAAAAAGGGCGTGTTTTCATTTTTTAAAAATTCAATTGGTGCGTGAACTTTTGCAACATGCTGCATACTTCGTGGCAGTGCAGTGTGAATGGTATTTTGTTAATTTAAATTAGACCTTTTATTCATAAATTCTATTATAGGTTGCTGCTTCACAATGTTCCGGACCAAGACGAATATCCATAAGATCGATAAACGAAGATGAATGAATCGATTTCAAGACGAATATATATAAAATTGCTCTGCGATAAAGAAAAAATACATTGTTTTCAGTGAATAAAACACTTTTATTGGAACTTAAGCTACAACTAAAATATCATATTATAGAGAATTTAATGCTGATTCAGATGATATGCTTTTTTAAAATAAAATACTTGTAAAATTTATTGTAATATTACATTTAAAGCCAAAATTGTTCTGTTAATAAAAATACATTGTTTTTAGTGAATAAAAAATTTGAAAGCTGAATTACAGCGACAAGCAAAATATCAACTTATAGAGAATTTAATGCTGATTCAGATGATATGCTTTTTAAAAAAAATGAACAATACAATAATTTTTTATATTCAAATTTAACTAAAAACTTCAACGGTGCAAAAAACCATTAAAAATGATTATTATTTGTTTTAAAATTATTTTAATACATTCAGATAATTTTTCCCAGTTGTTTTATATACAAATAATTAACTTACCTTATTTAGAATCCGAATACTAACGCTTCGAAAAATAGCTAAAAACAAAAGACGAACTTTTAGTGCCTAACATTTTTCCCGTCCCCCCTCCTTTGGCAAATAGCCAACAAAAATGTGTTTCCTCTATTTCAATGTTATTGTCCGGGTGTGTCGTACGTTTATTTCAATTTCTCCGAATTTGTATCTTCCGCCATATAACATAATGGATTGAAAGAGGGTCAGCATTATAGAAGATGCTTATTTTATTTCCAGTTCTTTCTCGTTCCCATCATATGTTGAAGCCGTCAAAAACATTGTGCATATTGTACTGCGGCAATGTTATTTGCAATGAAAAATTCAAACTATCCCATGAAGATCCAATGTCGCCTCCTCCATCTCCGGTAAATCAATTGATTCGGGTATGCCATTCCATACTGATCTTGAAAGATGCAGAATGTAATCGTCGAGGCAATCTTTATATTCACAATAAATACAAGATTTTCACCAGTATAAATATTGGTGCTGGTCAGATTTGCTCTTACACAATATTCATCGGCTCTGATAAACTGCTGATAAACTTGGCAACTGGGATCTCTGACACTTATTTATTGTTCGAATTCCCTTGTAATGCCTATCCGTCAGAGTTAGGTTGTTTCCATGAGTACACGACTGAACACTAACACAATCGGCTCGAGACAACAGATTTCATTTGCTTCGTTGAGATAGTGATTTCAACTAACCAAAAGCTGTAAAGCTTGGTTTCAATCCCATAACCCGAAACCATTCGCTTATATTTTGTTCTTAATAAATATATATTATTCCAACAAGATATAAAACCTTCGTTCATCTGAGCTATGTTGTTATTATTATCGAAAAGAAATTGAGTATTGATGTCATATTTCAAATTCATATTTTCTAAAGGGTAATCATTTTTTAAAAATAAAAATCAATGTTAAACCGTCGATCAGCCTGTCATTTTTCTTGTTCATCTCACACGAACCATCTATAACCCCGTTTAATAATTCGCTTTATGTAATTTGATGTTTATAACTTAATTGTTATTTATCCATATATTGAATAAATTTATTTTAACTATTTATTATATGAACTTAAATATGTTTAAACCAACGGCCTTCAGGCTTTCATTTTTATCCTGCAACAACGCGATTTCACTCTTCAACCGTGTTCTTCAAATAAATATTTATTAATCACGTCATAATTATTAAAAAACAAAGCAATTACGCCAATGTGTGAGCATGTCGTTTGCCGTCACTTCTTTTATCATTCGTCCTGTCTCCATTTTTCAATACGAATTTCATTTATATTGAGAACGGATTCCTAAATAAAAAGTTAAAGTGCAAAATCTGTTGAAAATTATACCTTCTGAACATGGCTACTTGTTCTTTTCTGGCTGCAGATCTGTCACACGTGCTCTCAATTCGTTAATATTGTTCATTGTTATCCTGAATAAATAAAATATTTAAAAAAAAATGTAGAGAGACGATTAATAAGTCAAGAAAAACGAGGAAAATAGCCTATAGGGAAGTCGTTATTGTGAAAAAATGGTCGAGAGTATAGTAATGATATGGGTATCAAAACATTCGTAATTTTATGCTTAACAAACTGAAATGTGTTTAAATAAAAAAACAAAACCCTTTAAAAAAATATTTAGGAATTTCGATATTTTTTAAAATTAATTAAAAACAATTGTTATTTACAATGATATATATTGAATCATATATTAAAAAATTCTCCATGTTTTGCTCTATATGATTATAACAATAAAAATTTAAAACGCTCTAAGTTGATTGTTTAATTAATAAGAAAAAATTAAATTAAAATAAAATTAAAAAAAAGGCCACGCCCCTCAGCAGTTAATACGCGATCGCATTGAATCGAACACATAATTTGGAGTGCATTAGGCATCGATCTCTGAAATGAATAATAATTGAAAATTGATTCCTGTTGATTAAATTAGCTCGAGGGACCAATATTTTAGACGTAATTTATGAACCAAGCATTTTAACTGTCTCCGGAATTTTTGATAACTTTTTTAATCCTTCGAAAATTCATACTTCAGGTAGTGCTGAATCACTTGAACTCTTCAGTATTCAGTAAACTTGGTTGAGTGTTTCAAAAGATGATGGTAATCCAGATATTGTATCCCAGATATGTTTGAGAAAATGTAAGGCTAACAAACCTTGATAATGGTAGAGCGAGCAACATAGGAAGGCGTTCAAATGTGCCTATACGAGGTAGCTCAAGGTAAGGGTTGCATCACCGCTTAAATTAGCTTGCGGGACCAATATTTTAAAAGTAATTTATGAAAAAAATTTTGATGATTATCATCATGCTAAACACCTTCACATGTATGGTGGCAAATTTTTCACCTTGACCATGGCCATGAGATCGGTTCAATGTACAACGACCAGAAAAATTTAAAGCATCGGCACAATTCTTGATTCTTCCTGATTTCGCATATATATATATATATACTATCTTTTATTTCATTTCTGTATTGTAGAAGTTTTCAGTTATAATCTTTTTGTAGTTGATGTTCATAAGTGATGCTAAAAAAAATTTTGAATTTTTCTATTGAAAGTTAATTTTGTTAAATTTTATTTTTTTTTATTTTAAACTGTGGAACAGAATAAGTCATTTTTAAAAAATATGCAATAATTGAAAAAAATTTCAAAATACGAATTAAACAAACTTTCAACTTGCATAGCAACTAGAAACGTTAACAATACTGTACACACAATGCATTAACCAACCATGATCACTATACCGTTCCAATTGCTCCGTCCACTCGCTGCTGCTGCCACACTGCTCATGCTAATTGCTCGTCTTATATAATTAAGCTATTGCTTGTGTCGGACATTTTGTGGTTCATGCACATCAATGAGCCCATCAAAAAATCAACTGTGACGGCTTATATCTCGGCTCAGAGAAATATTGCGCCGATTTTGAAAACGGATTTGGAATCAGCGCACCTGAATCTATCAATGGTCCAAGTTTCATCAAATTCTCAAAGGGACGCTAAAGTGACTTCCCTTGTGAGATTTTGATGAGACTTGCACCATTGATAGATTCGGATGTGCTGATTCCAAATCCGTTTTCAAAATCGGCGCAATTTTTCTCTGAGCCGAGATATGAGCCGCCAAAGTTTATTTTTGACAGCTTTATTGAGGTGCATAAACCAAAATATTTATCAGTGCGAAGTTTCAAACTTCAAATTAATAGGAACAACGGCTTAAAGGAGCATAAGTAAGGTCCCACAGATCTAGCATCATCTAGAAGAACCATCAGAAGGCGTCTCCAAGCTGAAGGACTCCATGGACGCCGTCCAGTTCATTACTGAGAAATGCCGGAAAGCTAAAGTTGCATGAGCACCAGCTGATCTCAACTGGAGTCGCCAGGATTAAAGTTAGATTTCTCATGTCCGGTAGAATCAATTTTAATGTTTTCTTGTCCCTTCACAGCAACAGTCCGTTCATACACGATATAAAAGGGGACTGGAACTTCATCAATATTTCCCAAGTTGAAAGGGGATACATTCAAGGTTTCAGCTGCAACGAACTTCCAAAAATCCGAGCATTTCTGTAGATAGTCAGGCGGTAATGGTTGACCGACACTTGTTCTTCTTCCTAAAGAGAGCTTTTTTCGCGCCTTAAACAGACTGCACCAACGCGACGATGCTTTAAAATTATGGTGACCATGCTCTTCTGATAACCCCTTTGCTTTGGTCCTTACTTCTTTCACCGTGACAGCTTTATTCTTTACCCGCTTTTTGACAACCCAATTGCAATTGCAAAAAAATTTTGCTTTTAGGGAGCAGCATTACTTTGGAAACGTCTTTTTCAGTTATAAAAAATGATTATTACCATAGACAACATATCATTCTAAAGGTACATCAAACCAGAGTTTTCAAAAATCCTCTAAGAATCATTAAAATTGAAAAAAATGTGCAAAAAAGCAAAAAAAAATCAAAAAGTTGAACAAAACCAAGAAAAACAAATGTTCTGTTTTCGAGTCAAAGTGCATTTTGCGGATTGATCTTGTTATTTTTTTCACACCGTGAGCCGTATACAAACGTTAATTTTCATTTTCTACACAAACCGCTCTTATCTATGGAACTTTAGGGTAACCATTTTTTTGAGTTTGGAATTTCAAAAAACCCCTCAATAGCTTATATTTTTATAAACAAAACAAAAAATTATACAATATTGAGCAGATGTTAATATAAATATACATTATCGAAATATATTCACTACAAAGTATTAAAAGGAGATCAATTAAGTCTGTTAATTTTATAATTTAAGGTGTTATTGCATTTCAACATCCTGTTTCTGTTGTTTTTCATCCTTTATTGGTAATTCACATTTTGCTGGATCTGAAACTGCACAAAATAGCTTAAATCTTAAAAAGTATGAGAAAATTTCATAAAATCAAGCATTTCAATTTACAGTTTCAAATAAAGTGTGCTAAATTAAATAAATAGAACATAAATTTCCTACAAATATGAAAATAAAATTTCCTTTTATAGTCGTCGCCACTGGTGAATCCCAACGCGTCGGTTGAGAACAAAACGCGCTACGAAAAACTTTTAATAATAATTATTCGAATCTTGGCAGCCCAGGCTTTCTCGCGACAATTGAAATAAAATATAGAACAAAATTAAAGTCTAATGATATAAAAACGAAACTATTTTCATGCTCATTAGAGCCAAGGTCATTAAAATAAATTAAAATTGAAATAAAAGGATTTTTAAATTAATTTTGGTATTTTTAAAAAACATTTTCGGTAGGCTTAAATGTTTCAACTATGTTTTATACAGTAAACATATTTCTTCTCTCTTAGCCTTCTTCTGAATACTTAAAATCGATGTTCTTAAGAATTCTCTCGTGGCCGAAGCGCGTTTTGTTCTCAACAGACGCGTTGGGATTCACCAGTGCGCCAAATGCGATTACCACCGCAAAATGTGGCACACTTTTTTAAATATTATTTTTTCATTTAATTTTGCAGATTATTTTCTTGTTTATGCTCGTTTTATACTGTTTTTGCTTAAATAAATTGAAGAATATGTTTTAGATGTTGTTTCAATCGTGGAATAAACGTGGAAAATAATAAAAATCATAAAAATTTAATGAAAAAATAATATTTAAAAAAGTGTACCACATTTTGCGGTGGTAATCGCATTTGGCGACGACTAAATAACATTTTTACATTACCTAATTCTAATGGTGGTATAATTGTTGGAATAATTTCGGGATTATCTATTTCCGGAGCTACAGGAATATACCATAATGGTCCAGTTTTGAGAGACGAATCCAATTTCAACTGTTCATCATCCTGGTTGAATACAATCATTACTTACAACGAATAGTTATGTACCTCATCCGAGCTTGCTAAATATTCTTCCGGTTTCATACCAATAACATCAATTTCTTCTTCTTCCGCATCTACATCCTTCTTTGCGGTGTCGTCATCGGCATCTTCATCTTCCATATCAAATTCACCCTCTTTTTCCTGATATTTTTCATTTTCTTCCAGCTCTTTGAAATCCGGCGCAAATGCTGACCAATTCTCGACATGCGCCTGCGTCCATAATGACACCGCTCCCTGGGCTACCGATATAATAACGGGCCTTGTTGGGTGCCATTGCGCGTCAAGAAGGGCTTCACCCTTTGTTCCGTATAGGATTTTAATTAATGAGCCAGTGCTACTTTCCCATATATACAGCGCGTGAGCTTTTGTTGAGGCTCCGCAAATGTAAAGACCATCGCTATCCGTGCACACATTTTTCCATGCAGCCTAAAAAAAAACTAAAATAATTTTTCACAGCTATTTCACCAAACCTTATTAACCATGTCTTGAACCTTGTATTTAGCCTCAACAGTTTGCCCCTTTTGTTTCAAAAGATCTTCTGCGCTTAAATATAAAAAATATTAAAATTATACACTATTAGATTACTTATATGTTCTAATAACACGGTCTTGAGTGTTTGTAATAATAAAATTACTCTTCATCGGAACAATTATCTGGCGAATTTGTTGCGAGGTGCTTTGTTTGCACCAAGATATGTATTTTAATGTTTCAGCGTCGTAAATAATCAACTTTCCCTTTCCCGTTCCAGCAATAATGTACTTTGCCTTCCTATCATATGAAACACAACTTATTTGATCATCGTTTGCGCCAGGAGTGTCATTAGTTATGACCCTGAAAATGAATTTGTCACTTATTATTCAATAAAAAATTTAACTTCTGTATCCTTGGATGAAATTGCTCAACCGTTGGAGAATACTGTGCTTGGAGAATTATTGCTTTATTATCATTCCTTGGATTAAACATAACAGATGTTACCAATGAATTAAAGCGGATTCTTTGGACACAATTCCCAGACATAACATCCCACATTGCCACAGTCATGTCAGCAGATCCCGTTAACAGTTTTCTACCATCTCTAGACCACGACAATGAACTAATTGGTAGTGCGTGAGCAGTCCAAACTTTAACTGCGCTTTTGGTGATAAAATCGACAATAAATATTCTTCCATCAGTGCAACCAACAGCGACTAATGTACCCCATCGGTTAAATTTACAGCAATTTGCTGAGCCATTCTAAAATGGTTCTTATTTAAGTAATTCTTTAAGTTAAACCTGCAAATCAAGAGTGCCATCGTGTTCTTCTGGAAATTGAACACCAAAGTTTCGATCAAAATATTCTGTCATGTGTCGGATATCCTGAAATTGAACAAAAAAAATTTTTTTTTTAATTTGCAAATTTATTGTCAATCGTAAATCAACACAAAAACGTCTCCATGTGCAATGAGAGGCGCGGTTAATAGCAAATCGCGGCAGAATTCCCTGCACAATTTCATATTTATGATTCGCAATTTTTCGGTTAATATCCGATGTTTTTAATTTAACCTTATTCTTTTAATAGTTATATCTCCATTTATTAAAGAAATATACTATAAAGCTTCATACCTATAAAATTAGAGGACTAAATACTTATTATATTTGCCAGGATCCACCTAGAGCTGGGTGGAGGAATTCGACAGACACAAAAAGTTTCGTTTTAAGGAGTTATTCCACTATTACCATTAACAGTTCACTAGTATCACACAGTTTGAAAATCAATTTCAATACAATAAAAATATTTTTCTGTTATTATCGAACTAATAACGTTATGTTCATATCAATACCATGAAATGTTAATTTATTAAATCTGTAAACCATTTAATAGCACGAAAAAATTAATCACCGTAACAATTATATATATATATATATATATATAGTACTTTTCAGAGATCGGTGCCTAATGGAAGAGCAAAAAAATAATAAAATGATAGTCTCGTTTGTACGGTCACACCGCCACCAAGGACTTTTCCATCTATTCCTCTTCAAAGTGTGTTACAGATTTTTTGAGACAACGCACATTGATGAGATAAAAAAGAGTAGCCGTCCAAACTAGAACCTCATTTTAATTTTTTAAAAATTTTTTCCTCTTCCATTAGGCACTGATCCCTGAAAAGGACAATATATATATATATTATTTAATAGATCCTAGAAATTCCACAAATAAATATAATTTAAACGCGTATTCAAAATAAATTAAAAATATAAATTATTTAATCACAATTCTGTTTTCTTTCCCGATTCATTTTCTTTTTCAGACGATTTTCCCTTGGAGTCGTCTTTCGCAGATTCTTCCTTCTGAACATATTTTTAATTTTAATAATTATATAGCTTAAAAACCTTAGTATTTTTCAGTTTTTCGGCTTCTGCTGCAACTTCATCAATGTCCACAATTTTCTTATCCTTTTTAAGGTCATCCAATGTTTTTACTTTCTTCATTTTCTTCATAAACTTGTCCACTTCCTTATTTAGTAAATCAACTTTCTTCTTTATATCTTTCGCCGTCACGTCAAAATCATCTGTCTTTGATTTCTTATCCAGTTTCTCCTTCATCTCATTGTACCATTTACGCACTTTCTCAATCTTCCCATTGAAGGCTTCGCGATCTTTCTAAAACATATTCATATGCATATGAATCCTGTCCAATTAATACCGCCTCAAACAATGCATCAGAATCGCTCTTGTTTTCTCCCATTTTACCCAAAGTTTCACTTGATTCCAACAATTTCATTACTGTGTCCATTGCCAATGGAACTTCCTTGCTATCTCTTGCCCTTTTTTTTACACTTCTCACAACATTTTTCAGAATTAGCAAATTATCCTTGAATTCCTTAGTAGGTGTTTCCTTTGTTACATCATCTTCAAGCCATACACGAATCCTCGAGGTCTAAACAACAATAATATGGAATTGCAATAATTGATCTTCTTACTTCTGTTTGAAGCTTCTCAAGTTCCTCCTTCGCTGCAAACTCCGTAAACATTTCGTCTTCTAACATCTGACTTGTTTCAAAATTGAATGACTCTAGCTCATTTTCGGCAGCTGCTCTCTCGGTAGCGAGCCTCTCAACCTCAGAAAATTGACGCAATCTTAATATAGCGCAACAATACATTATTATAATATCTAAACAAAAACCTTTCCTTTCCATACTTAACATCATAAGAATTAGGCACAAATGCAGTAGGAAATGTGGGTTTAATTTTTAGTTTCACAATAGTTGAAGTTGGCTTCTTAATATCTTCCTTCTTCGTACTATTGGCCTAATTTAATTAAACATAATTTTTAATTTTTGATTGCTCAATTACATTGGTTCCATTACTGCTAGTCGTATTATTCTTACTTTCACTCCTCTCTTCCTCCTTCTTGTTAGAAGCCTGAAATATTAAAAAAGTCCACTATATCCCCATTATTTTACACCACAGAAATAAGAAATAATTCATGTCAAACATACATCTTCCGGATCATTCTTCTCCTTTTCATCATCAGAATTAGCCGATTGAACTTCTACTGGATCGCCTTCTTCATTCTTTGAGGAAAAGAATCCACTGATAGTGTTAGCAATAGCTATAAATCCATTAAAATGTATTAATCTGTTACAAACAATACCAACATCCAACAATTCCAGCCTTGGCGTCAATAGTAGCCTCAGCCTTTTTAACTCTTAAAATACCGGACTCGTCAATTTGGAAAGTTAGCTAAAAATAATTGTATGAACAATAAATCACAAAACTATTAGTTTCACAACCTTAACACCTTTAAAGTCAATTTCTTCAACAGAACCATTCGCCATGGCGTCTGTAAGACCATTCACTTCAAGTTCGACAAACTCATCAAGTAAATTTCCGATATCATTTATTTGCTTAGTTGTTAACCTCTCATTCTTTCCATATTTAAGGGCAATTCGGAAATCTTTTTCATATGATGTTAATGATATAGACTTTGGATTTGTAGGATACAACGAATTAGCAGCGTACAAAGTTTTCTGTACGTTTTTTTCGACCACTTTCTCATTTTCATCTTTGACTTTGCTCACAAAGTGAATTTCAATAGGGAAAAGTGACAGCTCTTCAATATCAAATGGTTTGACCTAAATAAGTACTATTGTATAATATATACATTGTATGAAATTTTTGACGACACATTTCGAACCGCATAGTAAATAATAAATTTCGTTTGTTTTCTTATGTTTATATTTGATGCGTCGTCAAAATAATTTATATAGATTGAAACCACAACCTTAAACCCATTGCTAAGATGTGCTGCCTTATAAAGAGCCCCCATTGCTGTAGCTTCATCAGTATTCAAAAATTTGCCCATTTCCTTACTGCAAAATGCAAAATATTATATTTATTGATAAACACCTTATACGTTCCAATCGTCCGTTGTACCACTTCTTGAACCTTTGGAACTCTTGTACCAGCACCCATGAGAACAACCTGATCAATCTGAAACAATAAATAGAGAAATATCGCCAAAATAATAAAACAAACATAATCAATTGGCATCTGCGCCATTCTCAAAGCTTGCTCAATCGGCTCACTCATACGTGGTTCCAAATCAGCAATTAATTCGTTCAAATCGGCACGAGTCACTTTCAAACGAACGTCAATGTCTTCATGAGCGCTCTCAATTTGCGCAAAATGCTCGGCGTTTGCTGACAAAATTTGCTTCAGTCTCTCTGCTTCCTTAGCAAATTTGGCAAAAGAGCGACGATTTTCCCGAACAGGTGTCTTAGGCTTGTAAGTTTTCTCAAACATGTCAATAAGCTTTTCACGTAATCTATTGGTTATTTCAATTCCTCCCAAGGTACGGTCGTATCCAATACCAATTACAGTCATCTGAAGAACGAGACATATTAACAAAAACCACAATTTAATATAACCTTTGGCTGTTTATCATATTTAGCTTTGACTAATTTGTATTCTACAATCGTTGCAGTAGTTTTAGCTGCTCCCATATCGTAAACCATTAATCGCTGTGGTTTTTCAGTTATCTGTAAAAAATAAACATAAAAATTCATTAGAATACTATATTTTTGGTTATTTTAACATTATTCTTAAAAAACATATTGGCAATATTATAATTGTTCAATAATACTGGAAACTATTATGCATACAAAACGAAAATAGCAATTTTACAAAAGTTACGCTTAGTTGTTTTAAAATTCCTACATATAAATTGCAAACTATTTTAAAGTATATTCAGCCATATCATTTGGCGCGATTCGACATTCAATCTTGATTAAAAATATAATATACCTCCTTCCTTCTAAAAATTGCGTGACTCAATGCTGCCGCAGTTCCATCATTTATTAGTTGCAATACATTTAATCCAGCAATTTGCGCAGCACGTTCAACAGCCAAACGCTCAGTTGGGGTAAAATATACAGGCACTGAGATGACAACATCCTTTGATTAAAAAATTGAAATTAGTTGAATAGAATTATGGTTCTTACTTTAATGTTTGGGACTTGGGCATGCTCTTCAGTAAACTTTTTCGCGTTTGCTAGGGTCATCGCAAGTAGTGTCTCAACAGAAAATGATTCCTCTCTAAACATATCTAATTGAGTAATTAATTAAATAAAGAACCAACCCAAATTTAAAATTAACTGAAGATTCATTTCTTGGTGCACCTGACATCTCATACAACGGATTTCTTTCTTTGAATAAAGCAACAGAAGGATGGGAGGCCTTCTTAGCCACCAAGTCATTAATATTGCCTATAACTAGATGCGGGTATCTAACTTGTAGGCCAATTGCTGCATCCCCAAACATTCGATGACCATCCTGGATCATCACAACATTTGGAGTTTTTCTTCTCGATTCCGGATTCAATGCGATATCCATAGGAATCCCTGGTTTCACAATTCCTACTTTAATGAACTGTGTTCCCAAATCAATTGTCATAGCAGCCAATGCCGCATCTTAAATCAATTAATTTATATATTAAATCACCATAAAATACCTCCAATCACAATTAGTGGAATAAGGCTAATTAAAAACCTTAAGGTACCCATGGTTAATCTGTAAATTTTCTTATTTTTGTTGACCTCCATTTAATTTAAATTATGGGAAAATATGCGACATGCTAACGTTTTAAACGTGGAAGATTCTTGAAAGTAGCCTTTCCAATACTTTATTTTTCAAATCTTTTATGATACAATTTATACATGAAAACTGAAAATAATAAACATGAAAATGCGAAATAAAGATAAATCAATATGACTGACGGTTAATACTGAAATAAATAGAAATAGCTGTATCGGGGTGCGTTAATATATTAAAAATAAAATGGTAACAATCAAAACAAAGTATTCAAGAGACAATGATATACAGGAAAGACTAAAAGTCTAAATTGAGCAAGATTAAAATTGATATAATTTATTTTTGATCCGTATCTTTTTTTACACTTGACAGTTGATTCAACTTCGAAATTAACTGTTGAGCAAACTTCTCCCTAAAATTAAAGATATTAGGTTTTTTTTTTAGTTTTAAACATATATTGTCAAAAAGGTAGAAATTGATAATTAATTTTCAATATTTTTGAATTAATTTCAAATGGTCTCAATGAGAACGTGAAGCAAATTTCCAATCTATTTATATTGTTTCGCTTTATTTCATCATTTCTTGTTATATTTCGTCAAAAATTTTCCATTTTAATTTGACTTATAGAAATATAATCTCTTGGAGTTGGAGAACTGTAGTTTTTTGAATCCTTCCATTAAAAAATTGTAAATGGTTATTATTATTATTTCGATTAGAAAAAATAAAAATCAATATAATTACTTTAAAAACTGTTTCACTAAATATTCCAAATTTCTCTAATATGTTCTCGAACATATATGTGGGAATAATCAAACTAAACAAAATCGTACCGATACATTGGTGATATCTCACTTAACAGAGCATAAATAGAATCAAAATAATTCGTATGAATATCAAGATGTCGGAAATCTCCATTCATACAATCTTGCCGATTTGATGCTATCCTCCAGCCTTTTTCTTAAAATATTTAAATAAATTTAACAAAAGAGATTAACGTCATCTTACGAGTCAATTCAATGCAATGAGTTTGGTTTTCTAATGTTGTGACATTTATGAACAATAGTTGTGAAGTCCTAGGCAACATCTCCGATATTGTTATGGTTTTAACAGACGAAGCCAATTCACGAACAGCTACAAGAGCCTCTTCCTCCAAAGCAGATTTCCCCGGGCCTTCGCATTCACAAGAGCTAAATCATTTTTATTTTAACTTTTTACATCTACATTGACTTACGCACAAACAGAAGATGCATTTGGTGCTATAGGAGTAGTTGGTGGTGTTTTTGAGCTTTCTTCATTCGATTTTTGAGTCATGATTTTTCTGCTATAAAATTATTCGTTATTTAATGTCCTTATTTTCAATTTTTTATTAAATAAACGATAAATATACAACACGAAGATATCATAATACTATATTTTAATTAATATTATCAGATTCTAAATAGTCACATAAAGCTTCCAATTGAGTTAACTGTTCTTTTCGCTGAAAATTATCAAATAATTTAAGCAAATATTTTAAAAATCACCTTAGCAACAATTTGCGATAACTTTTCTACTTTTTGAAACAGTTCATTAGATTTTCTAATATAATTTTCAAGGTTCTAAACAAAACTCTTTTGTAGTGAATTCGTCATATAAACCTTTAGTCGAGCTGATATATTATCTGTTTGCGAACTTGTTAAAATACTAACAGTCCTCAGCTCCTCCAAAATAACTGTGCAATGTTCCATTAAGTTATTATATGTCGAGCTTAAGTTCTAAATAACCAAATGATCCAATTAAACTTGTACTCAAAACTTACAGCATCGGTAATATGGTTTAAAACTCTTTCGAAATTTGATACTAACTCGATACTATCTTCGTTCATGCCTATTTTATTAAAAATAATTACAAATTATCGTAATAATAATAATTACATATCAGGAATTAAGCGGTTTAATATTTCAATAAAAACAGAAAATTGAATTATAAAGGAAAAATCAAAATTTACTTATTACCTATTGCGTTTTATTGTCAATTTCAAGAAAATATTCAGAACATATTCGAAAAAATTCGTACCACAATTGGGATAGACAACTTGAATTTATGAGATGGAAAGGAAAATTGTAATGGTCCAAACGATTTTTTCATGTTTTCCTATTCCATTCGGCATGGTCTATTTAAAACTTTATTAGGACTCGGCAAAATTGTATTCCATTATTTAACGTGACATTAAAATTATTAATATTTAACGCGTTAGATATATCTGATTACCCGGCAAACCTACTACTCAAGGGTTTTTTTTAACATAACTAAAATATCAATTCTAAAAATATAAAATTGATCACTGTTTAAATCGTTTTAGTTGACCTGAAAATCGTTATTCTCGTACAATGAGCCCGCACAAACAAATGCTTTAAAATCAATGAGTGCGAAATTTCTAGAAATTATAGGATCCTCAACGCGATGGGAATTCAATTCTCACGAATGCAAAGAAAATTACAAACAACAATCTTACTTTAAAGAATAATCAAAACAAATAATATTAGTTTGCATATAGTGGAGAAGACTAATACCTACTAATATGTTATTAAGATAAAAACATTTTAGTGATAATGGTTGTTATTATGAAAGTAGCAAGCATAAAGTAATGACACGTTGCCTTAAGAAGATTAATGCAAAAGAAAAAACGTTTAATTAGAAATGTGCATAAACTGAAATGTGCGCTCCATTGTAACAAAAAACGGAGGGAGTTTAAAATATGCTCAAATATGCTATTGCAAAAAATTTATAACAACTGTTAGTTTAAACAGGTTCGATTCAGTCATTGTATGCCGGTATATTGCATCATTCGATGCATCATTCGACTTAAAAATGAATCTCACAATCCTTCATTTATTGAATACATCCTAACATCTAGCCCAACATCATCATAGCTCAGGAAAAAGTACTAATAATATTTATTTCGAATATTTTAATAATATTGTCGTGGTGTAGGTTATTGAAAGTGATTTAAAGGAGCATTCCGAATAATAAAATGTTCTCACTTGTGACAGATGTAGATTTAATTTGCAATTTGATTATTATTTCGATTTTCTTTTTTCATAATTTTTTAAATTCATTCTGTTCTTATTAAATTGGTTATTACATTAATAATAATTATAACGGCCAAAGACAAAGGACAGCAACGTTGGTACAATAACGAATGTCTATGGGACACGAATTGGTATCAGCGTTGCGGTTTGCGTTGCGGTCGTAAAATGTCGGGTACACGAAAACGAGAGAGTGGACTCGAATAGTGAATAATATGAATATTAGGCCATTGTTGTTGGAAACTATTTATATTGAGATAATTATAAATACAATACAAATAAATATGATAATAATATAATAGTATTGTCCTTTTCAGAGATCGGTGCCTAATGGAAGAGGAAAAAAATTAGGATGGACTGAAGTTCTCGTTTGGACGGCCTCTCTTTTTAGACGGCCATTCTTTTTTACGAAATTATGGGCTGCACATATTTAAGAGGAATTGAGAAATATGTTTTTTGTGGCCCCATCATTTTCTCTTCTTTTATTACTCTTCCATTAGGCACCGATCTCTGAAAAGGACAATATTTGGATGGAAGTTAATTTTCAGATGAAAGGCTTAGGCTTAGGTACCTAAGCCTTATTTGCTGTGGTAGCTGTTTTTTCAGCTTTATACTACAATATCCTTGTTATTTAATTATTCTAAATAAATATTTCAACCTTTCCCTGTATATTATTCGAAACAGTCTAAGATAACCTCATCCCCATCTCCATAAAATATCGGAATATTTCAAAATAACCCGTCTAAAAATACGGCCTAGCTTTTTGTCCTTCCTTTAGTGTATGTAGAGACACAGACAACTAGACAAGGTTACCGACATTATACGACCGCAACGCGAACCGCAACGCTGACGCCATCTAAACATTCGTTATTGTACCAACGTTGCTGTCCTTTGTCTTTGGCCATTATAATAACAAAATTTTATATGTAATTTATTATATTTAGGATCGATATTCAAAGAAAAGCGAAATAATAAATTAATTGAAAATTAAATCCAGACCTGTCTGTCTCAAGCGAGACCATTTTATTATTCGGAATGCTCCTTTAAATCGACTTTCAATAACCTACGCCACGAGGCCGATAAAACGTAAACTTGTTATAAAAAAGTTCTACCTGAAATATACCTGAAACATCTTATTCGTCTTCTTCTTCTGATCTATCATTTTATAGTGGGTTCGATTGCATAACCATTCATATTTGTAAAATATGACCGAGAATACCCCATTAAAAAATCTATCGGGGAAAGCGATTCTATCAATGTTTCACATAATTCGATTACAAGAAAACTGTTACCCGATAAAATGTTGATTTTGATTTGTTTAATAACGAATTGAAATGCAACACGAAAAGAGGACGTGCTGATGGCTGAAATTGAAAGACCCATGGAGATTATTCTAAATTATAGTAAACTCTTAATAAGAAAGGATTGAACCATTACCTTTCTGACAGACCAAACATGATTTAAATCACAATTTATTTCAAAATAATTGATGGCACAAAAAAAAAACAATAAACAAATAAATAAAAACTATAATACAAGATTAGTACAAATATAATACAAAAAATGAGACATTCCAAAGCTCCTCTATTTCCTTTGAAGCACCTTTTCCCTACATATGTCGATATATCCAGCAACTGGTCGATCCATTAGTCCTTGCTGACAGTTAGCTGAGATTGAAAATACCTCTTCCCTGGTACAACTTTTGGCGATGGATCCCAAAGTGACGAACAAAACGAAATGAGCTTGGCTCCAACTCCACATTTGGGAACGTCACAGTTACTTGCACATTGCACTTGGCCACCTTGTCGATGTTCTTCAGAAGTGCTGGAAATAAGAAATTAATTTGTAGATTACACGTTACTGTAAAACTAATTCAAAATACTTGTGGCTCGTGTTTTATTTTCAAACTGGAAAACGGTAACAATGCCTCATCCACTACGCTTTCCTGCTATGAGCATTTTCCATCGTGTCTGAACCTGAAATGTTATTGTTTATATGCATTTAACATCAAATTCTTTAAGTATATAGCATACTTCAAAATAGTTGACGACGCAATCACGCTGCAAATACGGCATACTAATTCAAATTCATTTCCAAATTGATTATTTTATTTTATTTTTGTGACATTTTTTTTAGTTATTATTGCTTATATTGAACGTTTATTAATTAAAAATTATTAAAATAATCGATTTGAAAATGAATTTTAATTAGTATGCCGTATTTGCAGCGTGATTGCGTCGTCAACTATTTTGACATACGCTATATACTATATTAAATAATTGATTTGATATGTGCATATATATACAGATTCTATTTGAATAAAATAACTAAAGCTAGTTCTCACTACTAGAGCGTTCTTTAACTCGTCCAGATCAATTGTATATTTACAATAACCAACGGAACCTGGACAACTCAAGAAATTTGACACAGAACAAGAGAAAGATTTGCAGAAATAAGTAAAATAGAAAACTTACTTCTTGACCAACATCCAACATGTACTTGAATATCAAAGACGTATTGTACTTTTGAAAGAGCAATGCTTAATCGAAGAAGAAAAATAGGAAAAAATAATGGTAAAATTTTAACGGCCACTATTGTATTTCATGAACGTGTGTTGTCTTAATAAAGACGACACACATGAAAGAGGAAGAGATGGAAACATCCCCTCGGTCTGTCAAAACTAGACCATCATTTTATTCCTAATTTTGACTCTTCAATTAGGCATTGCTCCTTGAAAAGTACAAAACCAAATGTAAGGATATGTGTAATTTGAAGGGTTTATATATTGTCAAAATTAGGTTATGCTGACGTTGCCTAGTTAATATGATGTGTTCACGTTATTATTTCTTCACGCACTACGACCCGAAAGCGGTGATGGCCTAACATTTTCATTTTTCTAACGAGTGTCCGTAAATAACAATAAATGCGCTGAGTCGAACAGTGGCGGTGTTTATGTATTGTCGTAAAATAAAATGTTCGCTTGTTTATTATTGCACACCAATTTGCCTCATGTGTAAAACATAGGAGCGCAGTCGTGACTCTGATTCCGCTCGTTACGACAGCCCTGTGTTTAGCAGACGAGTTTTCTGCTTTTTAAAAAAATATTTTTTTAATGAATATTTCATACTTTTCGTGTCTAATTTAATTTGCAAACGATAGAATATGATGGATCAATTAATAATATAGGTTGTTTTCATTGATTTTAATAAAACTCGAATTTTTACAGCCATTTTTAGTTTTGTTGATTTTATAAAAATCACCATCATTCAAAAAAAATATTTGAAATCATCCTTCATAAAATTATATGTTATGTACCAATACAATCTCATCATTTTAAACCTAATTTCACTATATGATTTGGGACCCAGTTTTTTGTTATGATCAGTTTTATGTTCGTATTACTCTGTTAATTTTATATTTCATTTTTAAACTCTTTTTCAATATTAAATCTTTATGATCTTTTCATATTCTATCAATTTAATAAAATTATCAAAAGTTATATTCATTCGGAATGTTTGGTTTAATGAAAATATTTATTTCGGATCGATTTTCAAGTAATTATAAAATTACATGTTATATTTGTCCATTTTATAATTTTATCTTTAAACATGAAGAGTTGTACAAATAAATGGATTAAATAATTAAATAAATCGAAAAATACAAATTAAGGGTTAAAGAATAAAGGAATATTATAAAGAAGGGACTTGGGTTGATGAAAAGAATGGACATGGGAACAAGGAGATTATGAATGTAATGAAGGAATGTAAATGGGAAATGGAAAATAATAAAATCTTCAATGAAATCTATCTTTATTTTAAGATCGGGAAGTCACGCGGAACAAATAATATTGTGATCCGTCTTGGAATATCGCTGATTTGCTCAGAAAACTGATTATCTGATTCAACCACATAGGCTTTAGCTTTAGTTAAAGCTTTAGCACAAAGGATCTTAATTTCTGCAGACATTTTTGAGTTTTGCTAATATGCAATCATATTAAAAATTTAATATATCCTCATAAAAACCCATGACAATATGTTTAAGCTTAGGTTGTAAAAAAATATTTAATAGATGAACGAAAACCATTGTGGTATAAGTTTTCTAAACAATATTGGAACGTTCTTCGAAAAATATATGGTTACAAATAATTTATTGAGTTATACATAAAGAAGAGCCGTTCTTCATCAAATATTTAGACATTCGATGAAGTCAACCAATTCTAGTTGTTCCATGAGCTTTTTCTATGAGAGAATCCACCACCTTCACTCAACTAAACGTATAGTGGCCCACGTAATAATGTTGAGAGTTTTTCCAATCTCGTGTTATTATATTAATTATGATGATTCTATAATACGATATGCTTCTTTACCATTCCCAGTTCCTTTAAGCATTCAAATTCCAATTCCATTCTCAATCTCCTTGTTCCCATTTTCATTCTTTTCATCAACCCAAGTCCCTTCTTTATAATATTCCTTTATTCTTTAACCCTTAATTTGTATTTTTCGATTTATTTAATTGTTTAATCCATTTATTTGTATAACTCTTCATGTTTAAAGATAAAATTATAAAATGGACAAATATAACATGTAATTTTATAATTACTTGAAAATCGATCCAAAATAAATATTTTCATTAAACCAAGCTTTCTGAATGAATATAACTTTTGATAATTTTATTAAATTGATAGAATATGAAAAGATCATAAAGATTTAATATTGAAAAAGAGTTTAAAAATGAAATATAAAATTAACAGAGTAATACGAACATAAAACTGATCATAACAAAAAACTGGGTCCCAAATCATATAGTGAAATTAGGTTTAAAATGATGAGATGGTATTGGTACATAACATATAATTTTATGAAGGATGATTTCAAATATTTTTTTTGAATGATGGTGATTTTTATAAAATCAACAAAACTAAAAATGGCTATAAAAAATAGAGTTTAATTAAAATCAATGAAATCAACCTATATTATTAATTGATCCATCATATTCTATCGTTTGCAAATGAAATTAGACACGAAAAGTATGAAATATTCATTAAAAAAATATTTTTTTAAAAAGCAGAAAAATCGTCTGCTAAACACAGGGCTGTCGTAACGAGCGGAATCAGAGTCACGACTGCAAGTGGATTTTAAATTGGTGTGTTATTGACATAAACAAGCGAACATTTTAAACAAACAATCATTTTATTTTACGACAGTACGTAAACACCGCCACAGTTCGACTCAGCGCATTTATTGTTATTTACGGACACTCTTTTCTAACGTATTCTTTTTTTCACATTTTCATTTTTAATTTGTGATAAAGATCAACCAAAATTAGAATTATTATATCGAATTTATTGCAAAACGTGATAATTTATTTATTCAATATGAAAGAATGCAATAATAAGAAAAATTATAACAACTAAATTAATATGTTGTGCCCTTATATATACCAATATATATAACCCCGATTAAATTGTTTCTTTATTTAAAATCATCGGAAACATTCATATGTACCATAGAACTATCAAAAATACAAACAAATTTACGAAATATAATTATCTTTGTTATCCTTCTTTACAACATCCAGTGAGAAATTCGTATTATCAATAAACCGTTTTCCATAATATCCGATTTTAATTCGGCCTGTCATAAACCTCTGAACGCCAACAGCAGAAACATCGACTGAAAATATACCAAAAACGTTTTTATTCTGATGTAACACTGGTCAATCCGAACGCGTCCGCTGTGAACGAAACACGCTTCGTTCACGAAAGAAATTTTAAACACATAGATTTTAAGTATTCAGAAGCAGGCTACGAGAGAAGCAATGTGCTTACTTAATAAAAGATAGTTGAAACACTGAAACGTACCATAATTTTTTAAAAAATAATTCCAAAATTGATTTAAATATCCTGTTAATTTAATTTTAATGATCTTGGCTCTAATGTGCTTGAAAAAAATTCGTTTTTATATAATTCTTATTAAAAGCTTTTTCTTCCGTCACCGAAGTGCGTTCGGATTCACCAGAGTAAGAGCCTAACTCGTTAAATAATTATAAAAATGGGTACTTACAAATAGTAAATGAAATAAAATCGTTGATACGTTAGCCAGGCTAGCTATTCAGACGTAAATTCTCATTTTCTCTTCGAACGCTCACTTCATGTATCTGTATTTCCTCGATTTCCACTAAAATTAAAGATAATGAAATAAAACATAAAAATATACCTTTTTCAAACTTGATAGTCCTAGCAGAGAGTGGAAACGGAGGATAAGGCATTGTACATCGACTAGACACTTTCAAAATTATTTATTTGAGCCATTTCTTCGAATTCTGCAACAAAAATAATTAAATATGAGCAACGAATAATAAAATCACGATTATAAAAAAACGATCAGTATTTTTAGAAATTTTTGATTCGTAATATAGAAAGACATATATAATAAAGCTATTGGTAAAATAAAAAAACACAAAACTCTTTCGCAAATAATAAAAAAACATCATCTTTTCGCAACAAGTTTCGATATTGATTTTTTGTGGTCAATGATGCAATAACAACTTACTTTGCATTCAAAAAATCATATATGTCTTTCTAATCATATTAAAATAAAAATTAAGTGGAAAGCTACAATCACCACTGAAAAATAGGTATAAATTGAACATGCAAAATTAATAATAAAAAAATAACCATGGCCGATAAACAACGCGGCCATCAAAATAGAGGCTGTATCCATTACCGCTTTTAACACTAGTTCGAGTTGAAGTGCTTCACGCAAAAAATTTTTTTATTATTGAAAAAGGTGAAAAATGTATCATTTTAAATTTAATTTCAAAAAATACAATATAAATAACAAAGTCGGCGTGAAGTGTGAAACTTTGAAGAAATATAACAAAAAGAATGAAACGAAGAGAAATTATTAAAATAAATTGAATATTTGTTTGTTCTCATGGAGAAGATTTGAAATTAATTTTTAAAAATGTTGAAAATGAATTATCAATTTCTTATAACTTGATGGTGCATAACAATAATGGGCGAAATTCCGTATTCCGTGGCTTTTCTCATCCGTATTCCGATTTGCAGAAAATAAATTTTTATCCGTGAAAATTTTAATATATTGTTCTTGGTTAACTATTTATTTATTTGAATTGGTATATATATATATATATATATATATATATGTATATATAGAAGAATAGGAAACAATATAGGTTAATACGGTACACTTAATGTCGGTGGTTCAGTGGTTTTGTTAGCAATAGTGGTTTGAAGATGACCGTGCGCAACTTGTTTCTTAGGTTCAACTTATGACCTCCTTGACTGAGCCGAAACGGTGCTTAAATACTCCATCCGCGACTCTCAACATCTGGTCACCATGTGGGTTTATTGTTCTCCGAAAACAGCAATTGCCATACGGTTTTCAAATGCCCAGGACGCCTGCATTTTCCCATGGTTGTAAGCAGAATTGTTATTGTTTCGACCAATGAAGTTTCTCTTGTGCTGGCGACCGTCCAACCTTCTCGACTACCGTCGACAAAAATCAAAGTTTTCTGATGTAGAGTAGGAAAAAATTGTGTGTTCCTATTTAATGTTACTGTAGTTAACATTTTAATTTCGAAAAAATCGTGTACTTAAAACTTTTAGATCAGGGTTGCACAGAAATCGATTTTGTTTTTTTGTTTCAAACGGAAGGCGGAATACGGAAGATGGAAGATGAAATTTCGTGAAGAAGATTAAACTACTGGGAATATAATTTAGATTTTTTGCTGCTAGTAGAGCGCGTATCTATTATTTGCCTTCGCATGGACACATTCCAAACGATTTTGACGGCAAGAAGAATACCAGAAGATTGGAAAATTGCCAAAGTGAGTATCCTACGAAAGAGGAAGGATGGTCTAGAAGATCATCGACAATATCCATTCTGTACGAAAATTCATTGAAAAAACGAATGAATTCAAATTCCCCCTGGAACTAGCTCTAATCGACTTTTCGGATCCTTTTTTCAGATATCAGAATCCATGGAACAACAGTCAATATTCCTTTAAGAGATTGGTGAGTCAAGTTGACTCGACGTCACCATCTCTATTCGAACTTGCTCTCCAAATGATTCTCGATGAATCCGACAAGGAGAGTGTGGGAGAAGCTGAAGATATGTGTTGATGGGATGTTTTTGAAACAATTCGATTTCGCTGAAGACCTGGTGCTAATTGTAAGTTCCTAAGAAGAAATAAGACGGCTTTCCTTTGCTTTATTAGTTACAAGAACACTGCTCAGTTTGGTTTGGACATTGGTCAACACTTGAAAACGAAGCCGAACACTGTGGAGAGAGCTGGTCCGCATCTCGACGCACTTGGATGAAGACCGACAATAAAGTAATCAAGTAGTCAAGTTTCGAACTGAAGAAAAAGTGTCTAGAAACTCCCAAGATGATCCCCCATTTTCTCTCGGAGCCGTGGCATTGCACATTTTAAATACAGACCGGGGTTGCACGAAAATCAGTTTTTTTCAGACGGAAATCGAACTCAAAAAACGACGGAAAACGGAAGATGGATTTCCGTATTCCGGAAAATGAAATTGTATGCTCGTTGTCATCTAAACTAGAGGAACTTAATCAGCTGTGCACATTAGCAGTTATAACGGGTGGATTGACTAAGTATCTTCAACCATTGGACGTTGCTGTTAACAATACATTTAAGAATCTATTAAGGAGCTACTGGGAATCTTGGATGGCAGGTTTGAGCCAACCAACTTTCACGAGAAATTGGGAACCGAAAGAGACCGTCGTACGCTACAGTGACAAATTGGGTATCCAACAGTTTTATAGCATATCGGATGATTCCATTTTAAGGGCTTTAAAATATCTCTTACGATACTGTTATGAAATTTTTATGTGATAGATTCAAATGTATTTAATGTGCTAACATTGTTAGATATATTGTCCTTTTCAGAGATCGGTGCCTAATGGAAGAGGAAAAATTATGATGGACTGAAGTTCTCGTTTGGACGGCCTCTCTTTTTAGACGGCCATTCTTTTTTACGAAATTATGGGCAGCACATATTTAAGAGGAATTGAGAAAAATGTTTTTTGTGGCCCCATCATTTTCTCTTCTTTTATTACTCTTCCATTAGGCACCGATCTCTGAAAAGGACAATAGATGTTTATTATTGTATTATTGTTCTGCGGTTTGATTGTTTGGATTGTTAATGTTTCCAAAAATTTGTTACCGAGTAGTCAATGAACAATTTCAACTTTTATGTTGAGTAGAACTGTTTTCATTAAATATTCTCATGACACGTGTTGGGAAACATTAGACGCGAAAGGGGAGGAGCCCCTACCATCCGGCGAAATAGTGCACAAACGAATTGCGTTGAAACGTGCATTTAGGGCTTAACACTCGTCGAAATAATCATCGATCATCAATATAAAGTTCCAATTGCTCCGTCCACATTCCTCACGCTAATTTCTTTTCTTATTTACTTAAACCTTTCCTTGTGTCGTCCATTTTTGTGGTTTATGTCAAAAAATTGGCGGCTCATATTTCGGCTCAGAGGAGAATACGGATTTAGAATCAGCGCATCCGAATCTCACTGGTGGAAGTCTCAGCAAAATATCAAGCCACTTTCCTTATAAAACTAAAAAAAAATAATAAATACAGTTCGAATAGTTATACAATAATGATAATTGCTATAAAACAAAGAAACACCAACGAGATGTTGAAATTGTGTTCGACAACTCAACAATTCTGTGAATCATTCACTAAATATATTCATTCACAATTCCTGAGAAATGGGACTAAACAATATTCAACTATTAACAATAAAAAGCATATAAGTAAACATTTGAAGGCATGTATGCATACGTTCTATATATCATTTCACTCGCCAGCTGTTATCAATTCCAATTGAATCATTTCAACTTCATTTTTATCTATTTTACTTTTCTTATTACCATTATTTATTTTTACCTAATGAACCTTGCCAATATCAATACTATTTTCGCAGGATATCGTTTATCTCTGTTTAAACTCAAACAGATTATTTTGATATAATATCAAATAAACAAAGCAGAACGTTAGAATGAAATTATGACAACAAGCGGCGGCCATTTACATCGAAGATCATCATCGAAATGGGTTCCACCATTGGCACCACTTCACAATCCAATCACAATATTTAGTAGCCGTTCAAATCGGATATCCGGGTAAACAAATTCAAAGAGATTACAGATGATTGCATAAATCTATTTAGATCTCGTGTAATCAATCCAAATCATTTATATGATTGTCCGCGTTATGAACTGAACAATTATCGCGATTTCCAGGATAATCAGATATCCACAACCATGTATAGTCTCTGGAATTTTGTGCCATTGAATATATGGCATCAGATATCGACCAAATATGCAAATATTTATTTTATATTCATAGCAAGTTGGTTTATTCTCCTTTTGATAGTTTTTGACGATATTGATCGGTTATTTCAGTTCTCAATTGGGTTCCATTTTTTAATGAATTTACAAGGTACATAGGTCTTATTCCAATTGCATTTGTTTTATCAACGACGCTATTAAAGGTTGAGTCATTGGTTAATTCGTTTTTTTTAAATGCAATATTCTATTGTTTATAAAGAACTTCAAATATTGTTCATTTCAGATCATCGCTGCCTAATGGAAGACCAAAAAATAAAAGAAAAAATAATTGTCTCGTTTCGATGACCATACGGCCACAAAGGACAGATTGAGAGTAAACTCACACGAATGACGAGTATCGAACTGTAGCGTAGACGTGACTGTGTTTGCGTATGTCGTAAAATAATATGCTAACATATTTTATATGGTTTCGCAATATTTTTTATAATTTTTCTTAATATTGTTTATATATATATATATATCAGGGTTGCACGGAAATCGATTTATTCAAACGGAAGGCGGAAAACGGAAATGGAACTCAAAAACGACGGAAAACGGAAATGGAAGATGGAATTCCGTGCAATCCATATATATATATATATATACATAAACAATACAATAATAAATAACTGATAATTATATTGTACGACAACACGTAAATACAGTCACGTTTTCAATCCTCGTCATTCATATGAGTTTACTCTCACCCCAAAGAAAATTTCCATCTATTCACGTTCAATGTGTGTTATCCATTTTTTGGGACAATATATTGATGAGATACCAAAGAGTGGCCGTCCAAACGAGAACCTCATTGTTCTATCATTTTTTCCTCTTCCATTAGCCACCGATCTCTGAAAAGGACAATAAAATTAAAATGTGAATAATTATATAATTCATTATTGAAAGAATCAGCCCAATAGAGAGAAGAACACAGTCGCTGTGTACGCATATTTACGTCGTTGTCGACGCAATTTTGCGGGTGCTAATAATTACCAAACCCAAGATGGCTTTCTCAGTTCCTATCCAGCATATATGCGGATTTTACTATCTTCGATTCAAATTTCAACTATTTTTTCATTATTTTCAAAATTCAAGTACTAAAATGAAGATAAAAGTTTGTTAAAAATGGTGAATATTCAAATTTCGTCACTTTGAAGCAAAGAAAACAAATTCTAATGCTAATTTTAAGCCAAATAGGTTTTTTGATTAGGATAATATTTATTTTAATTTAACAGATTTGATTACTTATTTCAGTTGGCGTAAATTTATATTAACCCGGACTCAAATGTAACAAAAATTTTTTGATTCTCGGATAGCTTCACCAAATGGACACAATAATGTCTAATAACATTCACGTGAACTTCACACAAATATTGTCTACGCCAGTTTTTCAGATTCTTCTGAAAGTAACTAAAAAATATTAAAATCTTCATAAAATATTAGCACTTTTCTGAGCTCGTTTTATTTTCCTTACTATTGGCGATGGGCGGAATTCCATCCATTTTTCCATTTCGCATTCCGGATTCCGAAATTCAAAAGCTTCCATTCCGCCCAACTCTGCTTCTGACTATTAATTTTAATCATAAGACCAAAAGGGGAAGAATAAGTTTATCTATATCTGAATGAGATATAGATAATAAATATATATAAATATTATAGGTTAAGACCTTAATTTAAAAAATATCCCTTATTTAAAAACTATCATTTATTAATCAGGATAAGAGTAAAAAAACATATTAATTAAATTGTAATAATAGCATATCTTTTTTATTCTTAATACCCTTATTGACAACCTTCTGTTCTTCAGCAAGAAAGGTTCTGGTAATTCTTTCCTTAACGGCGTTTCGAGACAAGCACCCTCCGTAAGCACGGGTAATGTTCTTTGGTTCTTCTTAAAGAGTCCAAGAGCGCGTGGGCGAGCTGGGGTGCTTCCATGAAGCTTAAAACCGGTGTCTCTGCAAAAAGGGATTTTACCTTAAGAATCTTAAGGTATTGAACGATAAGTCGTCCTCCTGGAGTCTGACAATACACCTCTTGTTGTAAGAAAGATGGCGTCTGTATGTGACACGGTTAGACATTTTAACTCAAACTTGAGTAATTAAACCAAAAAAAAAGACCTCATTCGAGGCGAGACCTTTCAAGTAATTCATTCAGAAGAAGATACACCAAAACTCTAGAGCCAAAAAACTTCATTTGAAACTGTAAAATAATTTGACGATTAAATGTAATTAATTAATAATAAAATTTTCTATTCAGAAAGGACAATATGTATTTCATCTTACGTAATGAGCAAAAAATTAATGCAACATTTGATTTTTAGTTTCTTCCGGCCACTAGCTGTTCTTATAGCGGAAATATCTATATTTCGAATATAACAACTGGAAAAGTTACATTAAATTTTGAAAAAGAAGTAATTAAACAATTTCACCAAAAAAAATCTCTAGAAACGTAGGGTTATTTATCTCTACGTTTCTACTTTCTGAGCACGAAAACTTGTATTGTCCAATAATGAACTCCGTAAAAGTGCTCACATTTAACTTTGTGATAAGATATTAATATTTTTAAACAGTTTAAGATAAACTAGTCTAACTTTTCAAAGAACACTGTTTTTAAAAAAAGTCTTTACTTAATTTACTTTGGGTACTTTGGAGCCCGACTCCTTACTCTACAGCGGAGAAGTGGACTAAATCTTTCGATGCAGAACGGCTTTTCCTTGCCAAAGTAGGCCAATCCGTTTTTCCTTCTAGGATTCCAATTATCCTTCTATGGAAGTCCACAACTCGCAACCATGTCTTTGACAAATCGCGCGGTCTTCCTTTCCACCCCTTCGGATACTTCCATTCGGAGTGTCTTACAATATATTTTTAATCATTTACAATAAAACTTGATTTAATGAAAATTTTCAGGATGGCATAGAAGATTATCGACGCTGGAAATTCGACAATGAGATCAATAGAAAAACTTGCCACGTTTGGGATAGGTAAGAAGAGTGAGAGAGTGAGTTGTTTATTGGAAATAAAAAGTGTATTTTCCCATAAAAATTCGTTATACAGTACTGAGAAAAATTCTGTCAACCCCGAAACATTCTTTATAGGCTCTAAATTCTAAAAATTATTTGAATTTGTTATTTCCTTTTTTGTTTTCGACTAGGAGCTATACCAGAAATAGTCTGATATTGGTCTGATATTTCATTTAACAAATAATTTTAGACTATATAATGCGCATAAAGGATCATAATATGAATCTTATAAAAACAGCATTATCTCTAAGTTTTTTTTCATTACAGACAGAAGCTATGCACCATTTTCTCTATAACATATCCAAATACAAAAAATATTCATAGATACAGTTTTTATTAAGAGCTGATTTTCTTTAAGAACTTAATCAAATCGGAAAACGGTGAAAACCTAGATAATTCAAAAATTCAAAAGGATAATGCAATAAATAATTATTTAACCAGAATGAACCCGTCAAAAAAATTTGAAAAAAAAGCATTGCTAACGCATGCATTTTCATTCCGGGCCACTACAACCGCTTGTAATCAAAACTTAAAGTCAAACCAATTCAGTTGCTTTCCCTCTTCTTGACCCATCAATCAAAGTTTGAGTTATTTCTCATTAAAAGTGTAAATATTAATTCCGGATTACATTATTGTATTAAAATAGATTACAGCTTTGTGTTTATATTTCAATTCCCAATCATTTAGAGATAGAGGAGCTTTTCGTAAAACCGAATGGCGTTATATTCTCGTCGGCGACTTCGTGCACATTTCCAATGATCAAGACGTTCCCGCTGATATTATTTTCATTCGGTAATTTTAAAATGGAATAATTTCAAATTAAGCTTTAAATTAAAGCTCATCTAATGAAAATGGTACATGCTATGTTGAAACATCTAATTTGGATGGCGAAACCTCGCTGAAGCAGAGATGCGTTCCAGTTAAATCAATAGAATATTCGGTAAGCTTGTTGGCTCTTTTTTCGAGTTGGGTATTCTTTAGTGATTATAATTTCGGTAAACCTCGCTGGCTCGAGTTTAAGTTTTGTGAAAGACGAAGTATGTACGTATTTCTAATATGTAAGTTGATGGGAAATTTAGCATCAGGGACAGCGGTGTCAATTCACTTTTCAATTCGTTTATTATTTCACGTTTTCGAATTTCGGAATGTGGAATGCGGAATTCGTTATAACATTTGAAATTACGGAATCCGGAATTTCGAACGTATCCATTTAAGGTATTTATAGAAAGTGAATTTTCAAAATTCGAAATTAAAATACAAAAAGTTATGGAATACGAAAATACGGAACAGTTTCACAGTCATGGCTTATATCATTTTAATAAATTGTGTTACTTTTGTGATTCTTATAATATAATTAAATTATTTTCATGTGTAATAATGAAAAACAAGAAAAGCGGAATAATAAAACCATCTTCCTATGAGAGTTTATTGAATAATAAGCCGCTTCCATTATTACGGTCTCCAAAATAATAAAACAATTTAATATTAAATCAACACAACTGTCCCTTAGCCTTAAACGAGACTAAAACAGTTTCACTTTAAGCGCCAAATTCATATCTTCTCATTAACTTACATCTTCGCAATATTTCTCATCATGTTTAAAAGAAGAAATATAGGAGAAATTAGTAAAATTAAAGCATCGTTGGAAAAAAGTTCAAAATCCGGCTACAAACTCCAAAAAAATCTATAAACTCATTACAATAATATGAAACAATTATTCAGAGTAGCCGAACATTCAAACCATCCGATTTTAATGGAATTGTTACGTGTGAAAAACCCGACAAAGCAATCTATGAAATTAGGGCGAAGATTGAATATGAACCCGGCAAAAGTGACGTTATCGTTAAAGAGAACATGCTTTTAAGAGGATCTCGTATTAAGAACACGACATTTGTGGAAGGTATCGTAGTCTATGCAGGTATGTATGATAAAATATAAAACATAAGAAAATCCAGCTAATAGTCATTTAATGACTTGATAATAAACAATAACATTTTTAAAGCTGAAAAATCATTATTTAAGTTGTCTAAAAGAGTTTTTTCTTCTCTTTATGAAAATATGGTATTTCGCGAAACCATGAAACCCAGACTAGAGAACCTAAAAAATCTTTATTACAAATTTTATTATTATTAACGTAACAACCAAGTTAGAAGGAAAAGTGAGGAGAAATGTCTTGAAAAAGAAAAACGAAATAATAAACAAATTAAATCGACACCACCGACTTTTGCTCAAGCGAGACCAAAACGGTCAAACTTCATGCGCCTTTAAATCAAAACTATAAATAAATTATATTTCGACAACACTAAATATATTAAAGTTAACCAATTTTGAAAGAAAAATTCAGGACACGACACCAAAGTGATGCTAAACAATGGACGCGCCCCACGCAAAGTCTCAAAAATCGAAAAACGAACAAACAAATTTATTATAATATGCTTAATAATCCTACTACTAATGGTTATTTTCGATTCGATATTATCAGTAGTTTGGACATCACATCATCCAAATGACAAACAGGTAAATAATATTTTATGATTAACAAACTATTTCAACAATATTAGTTAATTATCACAATAAAAACATCCCAAGATGAGAATGCAATACAGAAACTATTACAACAATATAACTCATTTCATTGAAAATTGGAATGCGAAGGAATATTCAAAAGAGATCCCAAAATTAACCGCAAAATGTAAAGACAAAACTAAAATTCGAATCTAATTACTATCGTCCATTTTCTCCTCGTCATCATTCTCATTGCGTTCACTAGAACACTGTTTTGCTGCCTAAAATAAGTTTTTGAGTGCACTGTTATTTATCCATTCATTTCATTTTAACAATTCATTATGTTTAATAATATAAGTGGGAAAAAATAATTACCAAAATTATTTTAACTTTAAGCAAACTATTTTAATTTTTTATAATGTGAGAGTTTATAAACTAATTGATAACTATTTAAGATCCAGCGATACCCAAAAAGAAACATTCTAAACTCCTTATAACAAAAACAGTAGAAATTGAAATAATAATCGGGTACCCGTCAAATGCAAAAGATTCAGCCGAGATGAATTTAAGCCAACCATAGGAATTAAAAATTAAGCTTTGATACTTTTAATGATCTATATAGTTTCCGACAAACTCCACTGCCACGAAGTATGCGCAGATTGCAAATGATCACGCAGCAATTGCACGTTTCCTTCAAAAATTACAAAAAAGCTTTATAGCTCTTTCAAAAAATTATTTTTACTATTTGAACTAATCCAAACAGAAAGAGCAGAAAATGAGGATTTTTTAAAACCTGATTCGTAACAATAAACCAATAAATTTTCGCAAAATCATTATTTTTATGGTCTTCGGTTTTAGCTAATAATCCGTCGTTTTCTTTGTCATTTTAGAATATTTACTAATTATACAACACGAAGGAACTCTCCAAAACATTAGAATACCATTAAATATTTAATATAATGTTTCTGTTACCAATAATTATAAAATAAACGTTTTTTTATAATTAATCGAATTTCACGCAATTGATACGCGGTCTTTTGCAATGCGGCGTGTTTTCATGGCGGTGGTGTGCCGACACATTTTTTATATTCACGCATAATACTGGAATAACCTTTTTAGAAATTGAGCATTGCATTAGGCGTATGGGGCAGAGATGGTTGAAATGACAGTTTTTGAATATCAGAATCCGGAAAGCGGAATTCG
Source organism: Caenorhabditis plicata (assembly GCA_963931815.1). Classification (NCBI taxonomy): domain Eukaryota; kingdom Metazoa; phylum Nematoda; class Chromadorea; order Rhabditida; family Rhabditidae; genus Caenorhabditis; species Caenorhabditis plicata. The sequence goes on along the minus strand of OZ007490.1, from coordinate 14,681,933 downwards.
GTATGAAAACTGAAATTCCGGAATTTTGAACGTATCCGGTGTTAACTTTTTATGAAGTGAATTTTCGAAATTCCGAATGGAAAAATGGACGGAACACGGAATCCGGAATTCTGCCCATCTCTGGTGTGGGTAGATACTCTGGTGTTAAGCTCGTGGTGATCTCCGTGGTTTTAAGCTAAATGTGATAAGGGCGATTCAAAATAGTAAAAAACCATCACTTTATATATATATATATATATTCCTTTTCAGAGATCGGTGCCTAATGGAAGAGGTAAAAATTTAGAAAAAAATGAGGTTCCCGTTTGGACGGCCACATAGCCACTAGGGTCTTCAATGTGAGTTGTCCATTTTTTGAGAGAACACACATTGATGATATAGAAAAGAGTAGCCGTCCAAACAAGACTATCAGCACCGATCTCTGGAATTTATAATATATAAAATATTAATCACCAACCTTTCGTTGTCTTTCAATTTTCCGTTCTTTATTATCAGTTTTCGATCTTCTATGCTTTTCAATTTTAACGTTTTCGAGTTTACGAATCGCATCATCCAGTCGTGTCTTAGCCTAAAAATCATCATTAGAATATACCAATAAAATGAGATGTTGCGAAATGAAATATAATAAAAACAAACATTTCACTGGTCAATCCGAAGACTTGAAAAAATTTAGTTTTTATGAAATGATTCTTAAATTCTATATTTTTTTAATTGTCGTGAGGAAACCTGGACTGCAAAAATTTGAATGATTCCTATTAAAATGCTTTTTCGTCCATGGCCGCGCGTTTTGTAGTAACCGACGCGTTCGGATTGACCAGGCTTGTAAATTAGAAAAACAATCGACATTTGCGGCTGGCGTGTAAATACGAAACCGATGTGAAATTAATGATGTTTCAAAGAAAATCCCCATTTAAAGAATATTATTGACGTTATCATGAAACTATGACGAATGGAAGAAGAAAAAACGATGGTCTCGTTTGGACTGACCAGATACTAAATAAATAATACTTTGCATTATTTTTATCTGAATTGTGACAACAAAAGTAACACATTTTGGAATAATTTGGAATACCTTTCAGTCTTCATATTTTCCTTAAAAGGATAATAGTAAAGATAACAAACCTTCTGGGCTCTTCGCTTTTCTCGACGCTTCGCATTCTTCAATCGAACCCTATCTGCCCTTTTGGACCTAATATCTCCTTGTTCTCTAAAACAAATAATTTATTTCAGATTCCATATATTCCAACAAATGAGCCGCTTCCATTCATTGAAGGATTAATCAACATAGGTTCAAATTTCATTAATTATCAGGTAACGCAGGCATTTTTTCTTATTCTAGTAGCGATTAAATATCGCGACTCGACTCGTATGATTCAATCCCATAGTGGAAAAATTGAGATACACTTCTTATGCGTACTCTAATTAAAAACCTAATATACCGGTGTAACTTCAAAAATAACCAAATAAGGTCTACCTATTTAACTCATTTAACACAGATAAAAATAGCAAAAATCGAAAAAATTTAATTGTGAGGATATGAAAGGTATATATAAGCTAAATTAAAATGGTCATTGTCTTTTCAAGAGTCACGGCCATTTATTAGTAAGGGAGCCAACATAGACCTCCTAAAGAACGTTCATGTAAGATGTTGAAAAGTTACCAAACACTGATACACAGTGTAACTTTACCACATCGCGGCCTGAGTTCGTTTCACATAAATACAACAAAATATATGTATCAGTGATGGGAGGGACCCGTTTTTTGGAAACCCGGGACTTACATTTTTGTTCCACTCTTAATATTTCAGCAAACGACCATTCCACATTCCTACCCGTCAAAATCTTTATAGTAAAAATTCGCAGATTTAGACATTTTATTCATCCTATAAATAAATTTGGCCTTAATTTATTTATCGAGTACCTTAAACAATTAAGTATACCGCGACAATTGTAAAAAACTAATAATTTATTATTAAAATTAGTACACTTTGCTAAACCATTTATTTTAACTATTTGAAAAAAACAATGTAAAAAATGAAAAAATGACTTTAACATTCATTACCCGGGACACGGGACCGGGTATTCCGGGACTGTAGTTTACTCCACCCGGGTCCCAGCACTTCAGTTTTTCTTTACCAGGGACCCCTTTTTTTAGGAAAATACCCGGACCGGTGACCGGAGGGCACATCACTGATATGTATGCGATTCGTGATAATTTGCTCTATAACATATCTCAATACAAAAAAAAAATTCATCGATACAGTTTTCTTTAAGATCTTCTTTTCTTCAACAACTTAATTACATCGGAAAACAGTTAAAAACCATATAATTTAAAAATTTAAAAGGATAATGCATTAAATAATTATGTATCCAGCATGAATCCGTTAACAAGTTTTGAAAAAATCATTGTTAACACAGTCAAATTAAGCATTGATATTTGCTCATTAATACATAATTTGATGAAATTTCTTGAAATAAAAAATAATTCAGCGAAAATAGTCTTACTTGTGTCATTTCTGAATCGAACATTTTAACATTGGTTTCAATCAACGTGTGTATGTTAAACCATTTGCTCGAAATATAATTTCGTTATAATTACAAAAAGATTCTAATCGCTAATCTAATCGCTAATATGAAATTGACCAAATGACAAATTTTCAAAAACGGAATGAGGTGTAAAAAGGTATAAAATGTAATACCGGAATCGGATGTTTAAAATATGTAAAAAAAAATCATTCTCCGGATTCCGAAGTACTTCTCAAAGAACGAAATCCAGAATTCAAAGTGTTTTAAATAATTTCTACGTTTTAAACAACTTATTTCAACATACTACATTGATTTTAAAAACCCAATTTCGAATTATAAGGCATTAAAAGTATACATTTTTAGCTAATGATACCAATTTCCTTATACATAACAATTGAAATAATCAAAGCTCTTCAAATTTTCTTCATTAGCAGTGACATGGAATTATATGACGAAAAATCGGTTTGAAATTAACTACAAAAAAGTTAACCTAAAACTCATTTTCTAAGGATCGCGCAGTGAACTGTCGTTCATTGAGTATTCCGGAAGAATTGGGTACAGTCACTCATATTCTATCCGACAAAACTGGAACTCTCACCGAAAATGTTATGATATTTCGTTCATGTGCATTCGATGACATTGATTATGGTACCGATGGAAAAGTAGGTTCTCTACAAATCTATAAAACACATTCAACTATTTTAAGGATTCATTATCAGATAAACCCATACGGAATATGGATTTATACCAGCGAGTTCGTTCGTCACAACACAATCCAATAATGAAACACTTTTTCACAAGCATTCTTCTCAACAATTCCGTCATTGTGAATAAGGTTCCACATCGGGATGCCATTGAATTGGGTACTTTCGAAGGAGGAGCCTATCATTTAGGAAATTCTAGTTTCTATGATGTTTCCGAGGAAAGATACAAGAAAATGCTTAGTGAAATTGAAAATGAATCTGATTGCGATTTCAATGATGTTAAACGACCTCAAAAGTTTGATTAATATAAAAACTTTTTCAAAATGTATTCTCTTTCAGTCTTGGATTATCTATTAAATTTGACGACAATCTCGAATCAATTGCAGAAGATTCAGAAACACCAATAACACCATCCGTTATAAACGGTTTTAAATTATCCCTAGAATGAATAGAATTCTAGAATATTCAGACGAATATCAAACAAGCAGTCCATCCACCCCAGGTCGAACACTTTCCTCGATTTCATCGTTATCACGGAAAATTACTAATGCAGTCCGTCGGAGCATTTTAAAGCCAATTTCCGATGCGTAAGTATATCATCTCAGCTGAAAATAATATAATCTTTACAGTATCCCAACAAGGAGACGTCTGAACACATTTAAACAAAAAAACATATGTCCCTATGAAGCCGAAAGTCCAGACGAGCTTGCTCTCATTGAAGGTCTCTCCCTTTACGAATACACCCTGCTAGACCGTGGCGCCACAACAATCACCATTGAAACTCCCGACAAGGCAAACAAACGCTACGAACTCCTTCTAACTCTTCCGTTCGACGCTACTCGAAAAAGAATGTCAGTTGTCGTTCAGTCCTCGCGGGGACCGCTTCTGTACTGCAAAGGTGCTGACTCTGCAATCCTTTCAAATGTAAACACTTCACGTGAAGATTCAATTCGCGTAAAAAAGATACGGAAACAACTTGATAAATACGCTCAACGAGGATTAAGAACACTCTGTTTTGCTATGAGATACATACCCCAAGAAGAATTCGATGAGTTCTTAGATTCTTATAAATTTGTAATTTTACCTATCCAGTATGCAATGGTGATTAAATATTAAACTTTCAGATAATGGAAGATGCTACCAGCGACAGGGAGAAAATGCTCTCAGAAAAGGCGGGTGAAATCGAAACAAACATGAGATTACTCGGTGTCACGGGAATCGAAGATCGTCTTCAAGATGGAGTTAATAATACACTGCAGAGTTTGAGACATGCCGGTATACAAGTCTGGGTTCTGACAGGAGATAAGTTGGAGACAGCACAGAACATTGCCCAGTCAAGTGGCCTTTTTCATCCAGAAAGACCGATCACGTAAGTTATTAAAATTTATTTAAAATATGTAAAATTTCCAAATTCAGTTCTTGAAATTTAAAAAATCCGGATTTCAATTCATGATTTTGGGATAAGTAAATTGCTAAATGTGCAGATCTCTTGCGTTATTTCTCCTTTAAAAACAAAGAAAAAGTTTTTATAATATGAATATGCAATTTAAAAAAGGTTTCGTATTCCGATTCCGACGTATACAAGGGAAGTCACTTTAGCGTCCGCGTGAGATTTTGATGAGACTTGCACCAATGATAGATTCGGATGTGCTGATTCCAAATCCGTTTTCGTGGGTGAAATGAACCTAACCTAATGGACCTAATGGAAGAGTAAAAAAATTCTAATAAAATGAGGTTCTCGTTTAGACGGCCAGTCGTTTGTATCTTTAAAAAATTGGGAAGATGTTTGAAAATTGAATTTTACAATCTTTATAGATATCTTACTTTTCAATGCGTGTAATCTATTTTTGAGACAACACACAGTGATGAGGAAAAGAAGGAAACATCCTTTGTGTCCGTCAACACGAGACCATAATTTTGTCCTATGGCTTCATCTTCCATTAGGCACCAATCTTTCAAAAATTACAATATATCTCGATAGTGATTGTAAATTTAAATTTTCAAACATTAAAAAAATATAAAATATAATTAGAAAAATATTTCAAAAACAGAAAAAAATAAATTCGTAACACATTTGCCTGTTGACGGATAATGAATCAATTATGAAATTTATAAAATATTAGAAATATTACATTTACCCCATACATATGTACGTATCGCCAATATGTAAGTTGATGGGAAATTCAGAATCAGAAACGTGACAATTCAATTTTTAATTTGTTTATTATTTCACAGTAATTTCTTAAATTGGGTTGAGGAATAACTTCGTAGAGTTTTTTCACAAAGACTTATAAGAAAAAAAAACAATAATTATAATAATAAATTAATCAATTCATTTTGGATTGACAGAGAACGGAAAAGGTGATAATCGGATGGTCTGGAGAGTACGGTGGATACTGACGAACCTCCCATTCGAGCTCTTGGAGGGCGGTTTTGACGACTTGTGCAACATTCGTCTTGGCCTTGTCCATCGGCTCTTTTCAGTCGAATAGCCTCATTTACGCGGCGCAACTGGACAACATAGAGCTCCTTGTTGATCGTGGCGTTTCTTTCGAGAATTCAGCAAATCGTCCGCTTCGAGGCGTGTCTTCAAGATTAAAGTCGCCATTTTTGAACTTTGCGAGCCATTTTTGTGCAGTAAACACGCTTCTCCATATACACTGAATATTTCTCGAGCGGCTTCGGTTGCTTTTCGCTTTCGATGAAAAGCGAAGAAGAGAAGATGTCGAAAATGCTGTCTCCTGGATAGTATATTTCTAAGCTTGAAAATGATGAAAATGTGAAATTGTGACATTTCACATTTTCAAAATGTGACATAACAAGTTAAAAACACAGTTTTTTAGAGCAGAAAACCGCTATCAGATAAATACATACACTTTACCAAAAAACAAGAAAATTGTTGTGAAACAAAAGACAATATAAAAACTCTACGAACTTATTCCTCAACCCAATACATAACAAGAACTTTGCATTTAGTAGTATCAATACCCAACCATAAAACATCCTGAAAAAAAACCAACTAATACGATATTCCCCTATTGCATGAGCATGATAATCAAGATTCCATACCAAATAACTTATATTAATTTAGAGTAATCGAAACAGAAAGCGAAGCGGAAAATGCAAGTGAGGCAGCAGGGAGCAATATAATTCTCTCCCCAGTAGCTATCAAAATGGCCCAAAGTGGTAATACTCATCTCATTGAAGCACTCAAAAAGTAAACCAATAAAATTTTGATTTAAAAAATCCTTACGTATCCATATTTAAGAGCGAAGACGGTCCTTTGCTATAGAATGACCCCAGCAGAAAAGGCGACAATTGTTGAAACTGTAAAAAGTAAAATTAATGGAAACGTATTGGCAATTGGCGACGGCGCTAACGATGTGCCAATGATTCAAGCAGCAGATGTCGGAATAGGCATCGCTGGCAAAGAAGGATTACAAGCGGCGATGGCATGTGACTTTGCAATAGCTAGATTCAAACACTTATCACGATTACTACTGGTACACGGTCATTGGACCTATTACAGGTTATCAAAGACCTTTCTTTATTTTTTGTATAAAAATACGGTAAAAAAGTATTTCAAATGATAAATGATATGATAACTTTACAGAATACAGTTTTCATCTTATTTTTCTATCAAATTTACAACGGTTATTCTGGATTAAACAGTATTGATCCATTCTGGGGAGTGGTTTACCCCATCATTTTCACAAGGTTTTCTCCAAATCACAAATGAAGCAACAATATAATTCAGCGTTCAACCGGTTTTCTTTGGAGTTCTCGATCAAGATCAAAAAGCTGAAACTTTGATGGAAAATCCCGAAATGTACGCCATGGGAAGAGAAGTATTGCAAAACAAAGTTACAATGCCAAATATAATTATTTCAGAATCGATTATACAAATTCAAGCATTTCATTGTAGATATGATTGATGCAATTTTCCAATCATTCGCTATTTATTATATCAATCATTGGGTAAGTATGTACTAATTTCAAAATTCGTTAAGAAACGGTAGTTTTTGACAAACATACTAATATTAATTTTAAAAAATATACACAACACACCAAATTATTCTGTACTGTTTCGTGGCCTTGTTAATTTTAGTCCACGTTTTTGTTTCGAAATTTCTGCGTGAAAATGTGTTTTTTCTTAACTTAATTACAATGACTCGGCCCGGAAGTAACGTAAAAATGATCGCCAATATTTAACTAATAAAATATATTAGAAAGAGCTGTAAATAAGCGTGTGGCCTTAAATTTATGGACTAACGCCTCGTCGGTAAAAACAACTTTAATTGCGTGTGTATACAATTTACTGAAAAATTAATTTATCAATGATTTTCCATCACGGTTTTACGGATAAATAAATTCTAGCATATGGCGTGTACTATTCGCGCGTATAAACATATTTGTTTGTTATTTTTGATTTTATAAACTGTAAAACGCCATTTTAAAAATCTTTTTAGTATAGGCACCACAGATGTGTGGAATTTCGGATTCCGTCTATTTTTCCAATCCGAATTCCGAAATTTTGTTTTTGATTCCGAATTTTGAAAATTCACTTTTCATAAAAATGTTAACATTCCATCTATTTTTTCGATTTCGAATTCCGGATTCCCAATTTCAAAAACTGTCATTCAGTTCATCTCTGATAGATACCGTAGAGAATATAACAAAAATATTATCCTTTTCAGAGATCAGTGGCATATGGAAGAGAAAAAAATTAGAGCAAAATGAGGTTCTCTTTTAGACGGCCACTCTTTTGTCTCTCATAAATTTGTGTTTAATCGAAAAAAATGGATAACACACATTGAAGAGGAATAGACGAAAAATTCCTTTGTGGCCGTCCATCCGAGACTATCAATTTTCATATTTTTTCTCTTCCATTAGGCACCGATCTCTGAAATGTACAATCTATACAATGGCTAAAGAAAATTCCCATTTTCAATTGTTCTTTCGACACGTGAAAATGGCAGAGGTTTCAATGAAAGTCAATTATCATATTCACGAAATATTATATCAAAACGTATCAACATATAATTTACATTTCTATAATCGAACAATAAATTGGATAGGAAAAGCAGAAGCCCATTTACGTAACTCAAATTTTTTTCTTGCTTTTATAGTCTAATCTAACATAATATGTTTTGAATATAATACGGTTTTTACTTGAATAAAGACCACCACCATTTTCACGCGACATAAGAAAACTTAATAATCAGAAAAAATTAATTAATTACACATTAAAACTTCTTGAAAAACACTCTTGAAAAAATGCTTGAATGAGCATAGAGGAGTTGTGGTCTCGGGACAAAAAAACAAAAAAATTCAATTTGTTTATTATTTCGCATAAATTTCAAAGTAGTTTTGTTTATTTTTAATTAAATTTTTACTTAAATTTTTCTCCAAACGAAACCACAACTGTCTACCTCCTCTAAGTCATTTTCCTTATAAGTACCTTAACAATATTTACAATTGCAAAAAAACCATTTTTAACGATAAAGCGTTATTTTAAAACTATCCTACGTATAAAAACAATTTCTGGCAAAACTTGTACGGTAAAAAACATTCGGAGCCTGGTAAAAACTAAAAAAAAACCGAAATTCAAGATTAAATTTTCAAAAAAGAATTCGGAATCCAAAAATGGGGGCAATAGTCCAGAATTCCAAAAATCTGACTTAACACAACAAACAATGTTTTTAAAAAAACAATAACTCAGTTTTCCGTTCAATACGATATATGAAGATCGCTTATGCAAATAATCATTTTTCAAGAAACTCATAATAAACTCCATTGAAATTATTATTATTATTAGTGACTTAGTAAACCATCTCACATCAAATCTAATAATTATTGAATGCAGCACGTAAACAATAACAACCAGAGATGGACGGTATTTAACTTATAAATTTCGTAATACGCATACTTGGGAAATTTAGGGCCAGGCCGGGGCCAGAGATTTTCGATTTTTTCGGTCCGGCCCGGAAAATTTGGCAACATAATTTATTCAAACGAAATATAATTTTTATAAATATTTTTTAGCATAAAATATCAGGAAATAAATCAAGAAATTGAGAGCACAGCTGATGGTGCTTTATCAGCATTTTCAGCTCATTACGACAATTATGTAAGCTTGAACATCATATCTGACAGGGTTGTCATTCCGCTAAATTTTCACCCTGCTGATTTTATGAAATCAGATATTAGTTTACTTGATTTAAATTCGGATTTTGAGGTTAACATTTAAGTGTCGGTTCTTACAGAAGTGTAAGGATCTATTAAAATTTTTTACTTTATGATATTTTATGTTAAAATAAATATTTTAAAACATTGAATTTTTGTTTGAAATAATTTATTTGACAAATTTGACATTGAAGATCGACCCTAAACTTCTCTGATATCTACTAATTTAATTGAGGAACAAACGTACACACGATATTGTAAGAAACATATCAATAATTGAGAAATAATGAAAAAAACTAAAATTTTGTTTTATTTTAGGGCCGGCCCCGGGTCGGCCCGTTTTAACCCGGCCCGGCATGGCCCGGGCCGGGCCAGGGCCGCAAAATCGAAAATGCGGGCCGGCCTTTCCCAAGTATGGTAATACGGAATTCGGAACGCGGAATCGAAAAATGGCTGTAATTCCGTACATACCTGGAAAGCCAACTACTAAAAAATCCGCAATAAAAAGGAATCAAAATTCAAAATTGGAATTTTGGAATCCGGAATTCCGGCCGTACCTGATGTTAACGGTTACATAAAAAGTGCATTTTTGAAATTTGGAATTAAAATATTAAATTTCGATATTTGGTATCTAAAGCGAAATTCCGGATTGCTGAATCCTGAATTCAACCCATCTCTGATAACAACCTGTGTAAAAAACGATACACCATTAAGATGGACATGTCACGCCACTGCCACGACTACTGTGAATTTTGCATAAAAGGTGTGGACAAATTGCAAAACCACGCCCTTCACATTTTATTTAAATTCTTTACATTTTTACATTCGTAAATTCTCCGAATTTGGTTTAATTTGTTTCTAGAATCGATTAGAATTATTGATTATTGTTGTTTAATTTGTTTGAAGGTTCAAAAACGATTAAAAATAAACAAATAATCCAAATAAAAATTGAAGGGCGTGGTTTTGCAATTTGTCCATACTTTTTTGCAAAATACGCAGTGTTCGTGACAGTGGTGTGTGGACAAAAATAACAATCGGTATATTAACTAGGAGATCCGGTGGTAAAAACTAAAACATGTGATAATCCATGAAGACACAAGAATAGTGGATTTTCATGTAAAACTGGAATTTGGAAATATTTCATTAAAATATTAAAAAAAACAGTTTAGTATTGTTAAGATGTAAATTAATGACAAAAATGACTGAAAGGTACATCGAGCGAGGCTGTTTTGGTCTTTTTTGGGGCAAAGAGAGAACGATTTTCAATTTGTTTAATATTTTTTCTTTTTTATTTTCGAACATTAATAAGATTATATAATTACTATCAATGTGACAATCAGTTTATTATTTAAAACACAATAAAACAAGAAAAGTCTTGAAAAGGATAAGATAATTTAAAAATTTAATCGGCACCAGTCTCTTTGCCACAAAACGAGACTAAAACAGCCTCACTTGAAGCATCTTTAAGCCACTTTTCCCATTAATCTATATCAAAGAAGGGCGTAATTCAGGATTCCAAAATTTTATATCTTAATTCTGCATTTTTCCTTTAAAAAATATAATGAAAAATGCGACCGGAATTCCGAATTCCGGATTCCAACCATTTTACGATTCCGAATTCCAGAATACAAAAACTGTCATTCCTCTAATTTATATCATGACAATATATTCATTTGACGTGCACAACAACTATATTAACTTTCAGACAGTACAATCATCATCAATTGGATTCTGGGAGCTCGGCTTCTTTTTAGCCAATTCAACTATTTTCGTGAATAGTTTACATCTAGCATTATGTGTGCGTTATTGGGTACTAAATTATTTTTAAATGCAAGAAAAAAAACAAATTTCAGCATTGGAAAATAGTGGCAGTGTTCATTTTCTTCATTTTCCTACACTTTGCTTATTTCTTTGGAGTTTTTGCGATATTTCAAATCGAAATGGTACCAGATTCGCCAACAATGATGCCGGTTTATGCAATGGCCCAGAGTCGATTCTGGTTTTCACAAATTCTTGTGGTTATTTTATCGCTATGCCCAAGATTTATAACAATGAGCCTAGTTTCGTCATTATTTCCGGTTTGATGTAATTGCTGTCAATTTATCACTATGAAAAGTGCAACAAAATTATAAGGATTGTCACAAATAAATGATGATCTGGTCAAGCTCACATGTTTTGTTTACATTGGCGGAAAGGACTTTGGGAATCTTTATTTATTGTTGCCATTAGTCTTTGTTATTTCTAAACAATAAAAAATTTTAAAATAAAATGCTATTTCAAAAGAAGTATCTCAAGGTTAAATGAACCAATTCGATCAATTGTAAGTAACCCAATATTGCCTATTATACTTTTCTCATCAGAAATAACAGGTAATCATTAATCATATAGAACAAAAAAGTCTTCAGTGAAAAAACTAGTTAGTTTCAATAGGCCGAAAGAGAGAAGTTAAATAAAAAGCTTCTCTAGTGTCGCCACTATTTCAACTCATTTTCAAATCAAATGTTTACAAATACATTTTCCTGCTTCTCTTATAAACTAGCATTGAATTATCATCACAATATTTTTTTCTTTAAAACAGCGCAACATGTGAGAAGAGAGTCGCGAATGTGTATTTCTAATGTCGCCCGATGACTGTCATGGGAGGAAGGTTAAAAAGAAATCGTAAATACCTACATCAGTTGTGCTGCTACCAATCTAGAACAACCAACGCTGCACTCATTTTTCATTTCAATCATTTTCGTTATCGCAAAATATTTTTGTTTATTCAAGTAAACAAAACTTTTTCATATTGCTTTAATTAGTCATCTTGTACGGTTCTTTTTCATTTTATCGCCAAGAAACTTATTATTGAGTCCACGATACTTAATTTATCTTGAATATTCTTGTCGTAACTGCACAGAAAGACAATTATAAACCTCGTAATTATTTTATAGTCGTCGCCAAATGAGATTACCACCGCAAAATGTGGCGCACTTTTTAAATATTATTTTTTTCATTTAATTTTTATGATTATTTTCTTGTTTATGCTCGTTTTATTCTGTTTTTGCTTAAATAAATGGAAGAATATGTTTTAGATGTTGATTCAATTAAGGAATATATGTGGAAAATAATAATTATTATATTGTCCTTTTCAGAGATCGGTGCCTAATGGAAGAGGAAAAAATTAGGATGGAATGAGGTTCTCGTTTGGACGGCGTCTCTTTTTAGATGGCCATTCTTTTTTACGAAATTATGGGCAGCACATATTTAAGAGGAACTGAGAAAATAATTGTTTGTGGCCGTGTGACCGCCCAACATTTTCTCTTCTTTTATTGCTCTTCCACTAGGCACCGATCTCTGAAAGGGACAATAAAAAATGAATGAAAAAATAATATTTAAAAAAGTGCGCCACATTTTGCGGTGGTAATCGCATTTGGCGAGGACTATAATTGTATTTGCATAATTAATAATACATCAGATTCCGACCATATTTTTACGTTTGAATTTGTGGGGTCGTTGTTACCAATAATATAAAAATTATAAATAATGTTTAAATTTTTCTAGATATATGTCGCAACGTCAGCGCGGCAGGGCACTTATAACCATATAGACTCTCTCCATCACTTTCAGTTGTTAATCAAATAATCAATAATTGCTCTATATATTTGGCAAATCATTTGTTTGTCTGAAAAACTGCAGTAAAATTAAGTTTCCAGAAGTTAAATGTGATGATTTATGACATAATAATTGAATAAAAAACATTTTACAGAAGTTGAATTAACTATGTTTCTTTTGGTTAAGTCATCAGCCACATTTTCTCTAGTAAACAAACTTTACTTTGGTATTTTGGATTTGGTATCAATCTCCCGTAAAGAAGCGGGCTGACTTCTATTCCTAACAAAACTTTTGCGCCGAAAATCATTTATCTTCAGTATGGACGTATTAACTCTACAAACAGCTGTCTTCATTTTCTATGTTTTACGTTGTATTCCTTATATAAATTACGTTAAATATTTAGGAACAGGTCAAACTTACAAACTAATACCTATTGATTTACAAATTTCACTTCCCGTTTGACCAAAACAGAAGCATATTTACAATTAAAATTAAGCTAATCCAAACTTCATTATATATTATTTTTCTGAATAGGTAATAAACCCATTTTCAGGACATGTGAAAATTTCTAGACTAGAATAGAGCATCGGAGAGACCTTGCGAAATCATAAATAATTTTCTGTCAATAATTTGTAAAACTTTGTTAGAAATAATGAATATATTATTCTGCAATCAAAACAATTTTGGAAAAAATAATTGACACTAATTTATTAGTATTATTATTAATATTATTCTAACAACTGTAAATTGTTTAATAAGATATTCCGAATTATAATTACGAATAAAATACTAAAATAGAGGATCACAACCGTAAGGGAATAAACTCAATAGGAATTTTATTTTAAAAATTAAGGACATTAATGTAGTTAGAAAAATTATAGTTAAACAATATTAAACCTTGATTGGTATTATTACAATAAAATAAAAGAAAAGAAAGCTTAAAATAAATGAAGAAATTAGTGGAAATATTCAATTTTTTAAAATTTCCGAAACATTCTAAATGACGCAATTATGTAGTCGCATGCACGTATTCCTTTAAGTTCCCTTTGTTCCAATTTTTCCGAATTCTAAATTATACTATGTTTGTTCGTTTTATCTGTATTTTAATCGTTCAAAAAGAAAATTATTATATTCACGACTTCCTTTTAATATTTTAAAATAGCTGTAAATAAAACATTAATCAAAATGCGCTCTAATTGTGTTTAAAAACCCGCGCTTTCAAAATTGGCTCGAAGTTCAAAGTTTTGATTATTTTATAATCAGTTAAAATTCAATTTAAATTTTAATGTTTAACGTCTCTTCCCATAATTCATCTTTTTTTATTGTTTATATATTTGCGATATTGAAAAATATTTTGTTTCTTTTATTTTTCAATAGTTTACAAAAATAATACATTATAGCCATCATGATAGAATATATTGTGATAGCGGTGGCTTGTGCTATATTGGGATGGGTAATACAACACATAAACCGAAGCGGTTTCTTCAGTAAAATTGAGGTAATTTTTAATCACGTTTAATCCACCTTGGTAATACACATTTACAGCCGGTTGTTACTGAAAAACCAAGTTATCTATCAAACTCAATTGTTGTATACTATAAATACTGCATTGGAGCTTATTCTGGAGTTGTTGGAAATATTAAGGAAGCAAAGTCGCTTCTTCCAACTGGATCGACCACTTTTGGCATCTTCTACGACAATCCAGACGTGAGAACTTTGTTTCTTTTAAGCATCAACTTATTATTTTCAGACAACTCCTGCGCATCTTCTCCAATCAGCCATTGGTGTCGTGTTTTCGGGATCAAATGAATCCTATGATGAAACGCATTCACAGCGCCTCCTTGATGCTGGATTCGAGAAAATGGTACTTCCAGCGGTGTCCAGAGCCGTTCAAGCTGTGCAACCAAGCACAGATGGAGTTCTATCATTCCTTGCTTTAGTCAACAGAACTTATGGAATCATCAGATCATTTATCTCGGTTTATTGCATCTAAAATGTAATTAATTCTTAAATAATTTAGGACAATCGCTTGGAAACAAAGTATGCCGTTGAATTCTACGCACCTAATGAAATTACCGTTGTATTTCCATTAGAAAAGCAAGACGAGTTCGTTGTACCTGATGTAAGCCTATTGAAATAGTTATTTATTAATTCATGTAGTATTCAGTATCTTCCAACTGAGAAACTCGAGGCTAAGCTTGCTCGTAAAAAGTTCGATTCCGATGAAGAAGATAGCGAAAGTGAACCGGATGGTGAAGAAGTAATTGATTCGGATGAAGTCGAGAAAGAAATGGTCAATTAAATACGTCATTCCAATGTTTTTCAATTCGAACGTTATTTGCCATGATTTGTGTATATTTTATAGCCGCCAGCAGAAAAACGGTCAGTAGACGTTCTGTATATGAGTGATGTCAAAAGGTTGGTCACTCTATTCTAAATTTCAATTTTTTTTAAAATTTCAATTAAACCGGTGACCAACCTTTTGTTATCATTCATATACAGAATTTCTGCTGTCAGTTTTTCTGTTGTCGACTGCAAACTTTTCTTATCTACACGTTGTACAATTGTTCATAATTTGAATAAAAATATTTTATTATGCTTATATAAATAATATAACAAAGAACAAAATAATCGTCTATGCTCAACATTTCCAGAGATCAGCGTATCCCAATTTAGAGATTGAATTGAATTAACCAGTATTTGCTTATGAAAATTGTGGTTTAAATAAAATGAGAGATCATACAATATTTTGAATTTAAATCATTTGCCGTATTAAACTGGACGTGCTGTTAGTACTTTTCCCGAACATCGAAGTGGTGTCTCGCAGTCGTCCGGCGACCGGTTTTCTGCAAATTTAAATTATTCGTTTTTTAACGTCTTATTATTATTATTATTTTTTTTTTGGAATTATTTTCTTTAGATTGAATGAAAATTGTAAGCTATTAAAAACCACACCTTGTTTAGATTTTATTATTTCTGTCTTGCATTAGTATGAAAGTTCGTTTTAATTTTTCTTATATTTTTTATTAATTAAGTTTTTTCGGTTTTGTTTTGTTTATACCTTATAGAGTGCTTAATGCGATATAAAATACTTTTTTTTTCAAAATAAAAAATAATTACAAAACAATAAAGTAAAGTATTACGAACTAAGAATGGGAGTCGTCATCTGAGACTTTGATAAACATTTGCAGATAGATTCCTTATTTTCCGAATAGAACACTGACAAAAATTATGAGCCACCAAATGATTTAAATGGGCAGACAATGCGATTTTTAAACAATATTTTTTATACAGGCTATTTCAAATTTTTTGACGACGCATTGCAAAAATCTGCGCGTTGCGACAATAATAAAAATAGAGAGTTGTATTTCGTGTCTCTCTATTTTTAATGATCTTACTGCGCAGCGGTTCGCAACGCGCTGTAAAAAGTTTAAAATAGCCTATATTGTTAATGTTAATCTATCACGTTTTACTATATGTTTCAATTTTCATGTATTTTACGTAAAACTGTTTTTTCAGCACAATCCACCTATCCGCAAATGTTTATAAAATCTGACAATGTAGATTTAAAACACACTCAAAATCATGGTCATGCTGAAAATTTGAAACAAGCGCTTGGACTAAAATTTACAATACCACGACATAAGTCACAATAATTTGTTGTGCATCGAAAAGGTTCAGAAGGAATGACGATCCGTCATTCTATATGTTTTGTGTGCATTGGACGATTTCAGAATGTTTTATTATTTTTTAATGTTTATAATAAAGAAACCAAATTATGCACCAAATTATTCTGAATTGTGTTGTGGCGTTGTGAATTTTAGTGCACGTTTCGAGAGTGAGATTAAACTTACACGAATGACGAGGACCGAACTGTAGCGTAGACGTGACTGTGTTTACGTATTGTCGTAAAATAAAATGCTCACTTATTTATTGTTTCGAAATATTTTTTCTTATTTTTCTTAATATTTTTTAAAATTTTTAAATGAAATATCTTTTTAAAATTTTTAAATGAAATATATTTTTTAAAATTTTTAAATGAAAAATAAATTTTTAAATGAAAATTTTTAAATGAAATATATATGAAATATAAATTAACTTATTTGATGATCAACTGGACAATTAATCGCTACAAATTAGAAATAAGTAAGATATTTCTATTGTCCTTTTCAAAGATCGGTGCCTAATGGAAAAGGAAAAAAGGATGGAATGAGGTTCTCGTTTGGACGGCCATTCTTGTTTACGAAATTATGGGCAGCACATATTTAAGAGGAATTGAGAAAAATGTTGTTTGTGGCCGTGTTGTGGTCCCATCATATTCTCTTCTTTTATTGTTCTTCCATTAAGCACCGATCTCTGAAAAGGACAATAAACAATATAAAATAAGTGAGCATTTTATTTTACGACACTACGTAAACACAGTCACGTTTACGCTACAGTTCATCCTCGTCATCATTCGTGTAACTTTAATCTCCCTCACGTTTTTATGTGTTGATGTTTACTAGTTCAAGCACATGCTCTCATGGAGGACAGATAAATAGATAAGTATAATAATTGGAAAGTTTTGGCCCACCCTAAACGCCAACTATTCACAAGCCATCGTGATCCATGCGGTCATCAATGACAATTTCCAAGCATCGCAAGATGCTAAAATAAATGGAGAGGGGTGGGAAATTTTCATATTTTAATTCCTAACTTCGAAAATTCGCTTTACATATAAATTGTAATACCAATTACAGGCAGAATTGGGCAGAAGGCAGAAAGGCAGAACCGGCCATTTTTCTATTATGAATTCCGGATTCCAGATTTTCGAAATTTCAATTTTCATTCCGAAACTCGCATTCCGGATTACGAAATTTAAAAACTGTCATTCCGCCCATCTCTGATAGATAGAATCAAAAACTCCCAAATGATTTTTAGTGACAGAATCCACAAGTTACATTATATATGCACACCAAAGGAAACCTAAATTTTCCGCATTTTTAAGCGTGGTTTTTTAACTTCCACATAGTAATGAGAAATAAGTTTTTACGCAAAGTTAATAAACGTGTGTTAAAATATTCAAAAAACTTAAATTTTTATCAGAACATTTTCCTTAAAACCCTCAATCGGGATCGCAGGGTGGAGTTGGCGTGTATATGAATTGAAATTATGTTTTTGTGAAATAATGGTAATAAATATTCTACTTTTACTTTCTACATTAATTTTCTAAAAAAAAAACAAACTTTCATACCCGTACAGCTAATAATCAGAATAATAAAATAAGACAAACTTGATATGGAGATCTCCTCAGAATGGATAATATGAAAGACTCGGAATGTCCTCGCGCGAAACTCCTTATTCAATGCCAAATATACAAAGAAATGAATTCCACTATTAACCGTTTGCATCCAATACGCCGGTTTTGACAAACTGTCGCTAACCTATAACAAAAAAAGAACCACAAAATAACATTTGTGTTCAAATAAAATTCCCACCTTGTGCACATAGAGCTGAAATAAGGCAACTGCATTTGGCAATGACACCAAAAGTGTTGACAATAAGGAAATTAGCAAGTAATACCGAATGATATTAACTTGTCTTTGCATCCTTGGCCTAAAAATCACATTATAATTTAATCAAATTCATTTCGATGCTAACTGTGTTTTCGACAAATAAACAGCTTTGAAATAAGCTAGTGTGGCAAACAACGTGCTCACAAGATTGCAAGTAATATTGCATAAATAAATAAATGTTCCAAATCCTTCGCCAAATGCCGCTTTTCGACCACAATGGTACGGCGCTACATGAACTTCCGAAATCGCAATAAAGAAGGCGACCATGATTGAAGCAGCAACGAATAACACACTAATGGTGGGTACAAATAAGTACCTAAATTGATATTTATGTTAAAATAGATTTTTCTATTCAAATACACGTCAGAACGACAACCGGAAATAACGATTTTCCAATTTTAAAGCGTTTATGAAAAAATTTTTATGTATTTTCAATAAAATATTGATAACGACAATTTAACTAGGCATTCCTTGTACCATTAGGATGAACCAAATGTTTTCCGATTTTTTATTAAAAATTTAAACAAAATTTTACAACACGTGAAAAACAGTTAGGTTTCAAAGACCATTTGATTCTATGGCTTGAACCCATCTATCGGCAAGTTGTTCGATCCCGCTACGGTACCTTGTCCTTAGAGGCGAAAAACTCGCAGCACCCGTTTTCGACATCGGCCAGGTCATTGAAGCAAGTGTGACATGGATCGGAAAAGGTGATAATCAGATGGCGCAAGGTTCGGACTATAAGCTGGATGTGGAAGAAGTTCAATGACGTCGAGATTTTTGTTCTTTTCCTTCGTTTGTCTGACGGTTTGCAGTTTTGAATTGTCTTGTTGAAGGAGTATCCGCTTCCGATTGATCAATGCCGGATATTTCTAGCCAAGTGCCGCATACATTCGATCAAGTTGGGCGCAATAGGTGGTCTGCGTCAATGGTCCGACCATTTGAAACTAGCTCGAACTAAATTACGCCTTCGAAATTCCATCAAACACACAGAAGTGCCTTCTTAGAGAAAAAATCACATTTTGCTACCGGTTCCGCCGTTTGACAGGGTTCCAAACATTGATTTTCGAGCAGTTTTTGGCAAGTCTGGACACGTTTTTAAGCTTGAATTTCAGTCAACGCATGAGGTACTTTTCGGCAGCGTCTATTGACTTTACCAAGGGCGTTCAGATATCGTACAACTGATGTTTGAGGAATATCGAGCTCGGCCGACAATATGCGAGTACTTATTGATGGATTGGTCATCACAGCTTCACGGATTGCTTCAGAATCCAGTGTCGTAAGTCGGCGTGAATGTGTCTTGTCGTGTCGCGGTCGTTAAATCTTTCGAACCAATTTCGCGCAGTACGATCCGAGACCATATTGTCGCTTTCAACTTCACATTTTATTTTTGCTGCTGCAGTTGCGTTGAAGCCTTGTTTCCAGTAATGGCGTAAAAGAACACGAATTTCGGATTTTTCCATGTTTCTTCTACAAGTTTAAAAATGTAAAAAAAAGACCAATTAAAAATTGTAATATATATCATGATAGAGCCGTTTAAGAGCTTTGCAAATATATAACACATGTATATAAAAATCTTTATTTGGTAAAAAAAAAACACTTAGACCAAAAGATGTAGAAAATCGGAAAATAAATTTTGGTTCACCCTAATATCTAAAAATACTAATATATATTTTTTTATTTTTTACTGAGATCCTTTTCTTTACATACCAATTGGCGTGCGTCAGTTTAATTATGAGAGGGGGTTAATCTCATAGAATACTTCTTAATATATAAAAAGTCTGTAATTTAGAGCGTATTTTTAGCTGAGAAGCTCTAATAATGGAAAATTCATATTATCTTTTGTTATTCCTTAATCAATATAAATTTCTTTAAATGAGTATCATGTCATGTATTTAAAATCAACAATTCTGGGGAATAAGTTCGTAGCGTTTAATTTTGTGTTTAATATTATGACACATGCAAGGTAGAAATTTTTTGAAAATAAATAAAAGTCAGTAATTTATGCATGAAGGATCTAGATAAAAAGTTTTTCAAAAATACTGAGCGGTTAGGGGAATCGGGAATGAGTTTTTATTCGATTTGAAAACAATGACGCAGTAAATTCGAACACAAAATGTGGACTAAAATTTACAAGGCCACAACACGATTGAGAATAAAAGGTGCATTATAAAAATAATAAAATATTCTTAAAACGTCCTATACGCTAAAACCATGTAGAATGACGGGACACACAGCAAGTAATATCATAGTAAAATGAGCTCAGAAAACGTGCTCAAGTCTAAATTTTTAGAAAGATTTTAATGCTTTCAGATAGATTTAGAAACACCCAGTTAAATTGTTGTAGAAAAATTGTGTTAAAAATACGTGAAAGGTTTTCAGAAGCGCTCAAAAATCGCAAAACAGTAATTTGATATATATATTTTTTTCTTTCATTTTCGGGACACAGATAAATATATTTTCTTTCATTCAATTTCAGTCAAATCTAGAGAGTCTCAAATTCATAATATATGATTTGGTTAGAGTGTAACTAGCTTTCAATATTTTAATTTCAAGTATTCTTTAGCCAACTCTAGTAAAACTTACTTGACAGCTTTGCCATCAACCGAAAATCGATAAAATATAGGAAACAGAATTGCGACTAATCTCTCAACCCCCATCCAGAATGTTGCTACAGGGATGAGTATGTCGCCTAAATCCTTTAATACATTCGATTTGATTATCAACCTTAATACCAATTAGCTTTAAAACAAGCCATGGCTCAAATGCGCATTGAATTGTTGTCCTCACTGGCAAAGTCAAAGTTTTCAGAGCTGTCGAGTAGAGCTCAATGCGATTTAATCCCGTCAAAACAATTGCCATACTGTTGATCAGGTCACCGAAGCATAGTAGAATAAGAAGCTAAATGAGATCACAAGTTATTCAAGAAAGTATCCAGACGGTACTTACAGCATATCTCGACCGAAATGGACGATGAGATAAGAATATAAAGAGCAAGAGCGTATTCACAATCGTCGAGATTGCTCCTAATGATGTGTTCACAATGTGATAAGTAATTAAATCATCAAAACCAGATACTGTTGAGTAGTTGACAGATCGGTTGTTTTCAAACATATACAGACTTTACTGAAAATATACTTTCTTTATTAAGTTTGATTTAATTAAATAGTTTGCATGAATCAAAAAAGAGAAGATGAAGCCATTTTGCAAATGAATAATTAAAAGTGTATTAATCCAAATCGGGAATAATCGCAGTATTTTTCACGAAACCTTAGCATTAATCATTGGTTATTCTGTGTGGCCATTTAAAGTTTGAATATATTAATAATGTATTTAAAGGATAAGTTATATTCGCGAGATGAGTGTCCTTTTGAGACAGATTATGTGATTCAAGATTAAAGACGCTAGATTATTAAGGAATGATTAATTAGTTGTTATGTTTATTTATTTAGTTTAAAAACAAATACATTTATTTCTTGCATTCATTGCCAAGACTGCCACGAAACCGCGCCGCATGGCAAATGACCACGCACCAATTGCGTGAACACTGCCTTTAAAGGTTTTTTTAAAGATATTTGAAGGGAACGTGTACGTTTAAGAAAATGCGTCTGTGACAAAAGTTTTGTCGCAAATGTTTTTTCGGGTTTAACTTTTTTGTGACTTGACCAAATTGGCTGATTTTTTGATATGGTAGATTCATACGGTTGTAGGTTATTTTACAAATTCCCGCTTGTGATTACGATGTTCCGTTTTACAGTGACAAGCGTTTATCCTAAAACGCGTAGCTCAAAGATATTACGCACTTTTCTTGCACTGCATTTTTTAATAATTTTTAAAGTTCAATTATATTTTTTTCATAATTTATTGAAAATAGCAGTAATTGGCAACATTTTAGAGATGACTCCACGTAAAGAAACTCCAATTGCCACCCGGCAAGCTGTTATCAATATGAGGGAAAACGGAATGCGTGGTACCGAAATTGCCATGGTAATGTAAACCAAATTTTGCTACTCTAACATTTTAAACACTGATTCACATAAAATATCAAAAAATCAGCCAATTTGATCAAGTCACAAAAAAGTTAAACCCGAAAAACATTTGTGACAAAACTTTTGTCGGCTAGTGTATATACATATATATGCATATATATACCGTCTGGAAATTAGTTCGTAGAGTTTTAATATTTATCTTTTGTTTCCCAACAATTTTCTTGTTGGTTGGCAGAGTGTATATATTTATCTGATAGCGCTTTTTCTGCTCTACAAAACTGTGTTTTTAGTATGTTCTGAAATTTTAAATTTTCATGATTTTTCTGGCTTAGAAATGAACTATCCAGGAAGGAAAAATCAGCATTTTCGGCATCTGCTCTTCTTTGTTTTTCATCGAAAGCAAAAAGTAGCCGATGTGGCTCGGGAAATATGCAGTGAGCATTGAGAAAGTGTCTTAGAAAAAAAAAATCTTTGTGAAAAAACTCGACGAACTTATTGTCCAACCCAATATTTAAACAAAATCTCAAATAAATGAAATTCAAAAAAAAAAACAAGCAAAACGTTTCCCGAAACCAACCCCAAGCTCACAAACCAAATTTTGCTACAAAAATGATGCATCAATTATATTAAAATGCAAATGATTCAGAAAATTCATGAATGCCCCACGATGACGCTAATAATTACAATTTATGGAAAACCTGCGCACAAACAATTCAAACGAGAGTTGTTTGGCCAGCAAATTAAAGAAACTAATTATTATATATGTTGAAAAAGCTTCCCAGCAACAAAAGATTTTATTCAAACGTCTTCAAATATAGAAAAAATTGAGTTCGATTAAAGAAACGTTTTATTTTCTTGCTAAAAATAAAATGACAATTGTTTGCGCAGAACATTGCCAGCGGCTAAACGCAAAATCTTAAACTTTCAAGTTTAAATAAACCAAATAGTGACGAATTTGAAATATGTTGCATAAATACATATGAAAATGTTTATTTTCGTATATATGGGGGTGTGAGATATGAGGTATCAATTTTTGATATTTTTGATATTTTTGATAGAATATTTTAACATTGAATTATTGTCGTGGTGTAGGTTGATGAAAAATTAGTGGGTAAAGGAGCATACCCCAAAAAAAGATGGTCTCGCTTAGGCTGGTGTAGATTTAATTTGAAATTTGTTTATTATTTCGCTTTTTTTCATCACAGTTTAGTTTTCTCTTACTAAATTGGTTGTTAAATCAACATAATAATTATTATAATAAAAATTTTAGGTATAATTTATTATATTTAGGATCGAAATAATAAACAAATTGCAAATTAAATCTACACCAGCCCAAGCGAGACCATCTTTTTTTTCGGTATGCTCCTTTACCCCTAATTTTTCATCATCCTACACCACGACAATATATATTAATCAATACAAGATTACATTGTTAATATCACAAAAAAACCGGTGACGAAACGTTAACCGACTTTTAACTGGAAACCACAAACAATCTGATTATTAACATAAATTGAATAGTTGTTTCATAATCTTGAACATAATTCAAAAATGTTGGAATTGAATTTTCTATTTCTTATATTTTTCAAAAGTGTAAGAAATTGACAATTCATTTTCAATATTTTTTGAATTAATTTCAAATGATCTCAATGAGAACATGAAGCAAATTTTCAATTTATTTAAATAATTTCTCTTTCTTTCATCATTTTTGGTCATATTTCATCAAAAGTTATAGTTAAAGAATTATCAAGTTTTCACAACTTGATAATATTTCATACTTGGGAATCTTTTTTCCGGCCCTCAATGCGATTTTTATAAATATTTATTTTAGAATAAAATATCAAGAAATAAATCAAGAAATTGAGAGCACAGCTGATGGTGCTTTATCAGCATTTTCAGCGCATTTCGACAACTATGTAAGCTTGAACTTCATATCTGAAAGGTTTGTCAAACCGCTAAATTGTCAGTCACCCTGCTTATTTTATGGAAT
Organism: Caenorhabditis plicata; assembly: GCA_963931815.1. NCBI lineage: Eukaryota > Metazoa > Nematoda > Chromadorea > Rhabditida > Rhabditidae > Caenorhabditis > Caenorhabditis plicata. The sequence goes on along the minus strand of OZ007490.1, from coordinate 14,657,393 downwards.
CAGATATTAGTTTACTTGAAAAAATTCCCAAAAATAATTTCTAATGAGGCGTTAGGTATTAATTCGGATTTTGAGGTTAATATTTAAGTGTCGGTCTATTAAATTTTTTATTTGATGATATTTTATGGTAAAATAAATATTTTAAAACATTAAATTATTGTTTGAAATAATTTATCTGACAAATGTGACATTGAAAATCGGATGTAAATTTCTGAAGTATCTACTAATTCAGTTGAGGAATAAACGTACACACGGTATTTGAAGAAAAACCAATAATTAAGAAATAATGAAAAAAACTAAAATTTTGTATTATTAGCGCTGCGCCAGGGCCGTAAAATCTAAAATGCGGGCCGCCCTTTCCCAAGTATGCAATATTTTGATAATAATAAATTAAAAATTAAAAAAAGGATAATAAATTGAAAGTTTTGTTTCGCGCAATTGGTGCGAAATCTTTTGCAATGCGGCGCGGTTTTGTGGCAGTGGATTATTTTATTAAAAATATTTTTCGAACAGTAATATGTTAATTTATAGGCCGTTTAATTAAGAAAACATTAATATCAACTGCAAAAAGTTGAAATGATTATTCGAAATCGAGAGATATCCGATAGGTCAGATAATAAAATTATAGTCGTCGCCAAATACGATTACCGCCGCAAAGTGTGGCGCACTTTTCTAAATATTATTTTTTCATTTAATTTTTATGATTATAATTATTTTCCACAATTATTCCACTATTTAAACAACATCTATAACATATTCTTCTATTTATTTAAACAAAAACAGTATAGAACGAGCATAAACAAGAATATAATCATACAAATTAAATGAAAAAATAATATTTAAAAAGTGCGCCACATTTTGCGGTGGTAATCGCATTTGGCGACGACTATAGAAAAATTCACGAATTTATTGTTTTTTATTTCAATTTTTTGTATCATCGTCTCGTGCTGTTCTATTTTTTCATGTTCCCATCACTAACCAGTGTAATGGTGTGCAAAATTAAGGATGTTATTAAATCTAGGAAAAGCGGAAACTGCGTAAAATAAAATGCATCTCCGCAAAAAACACGGATTATTACACCATTTCATTTTAAATTTCGATTTTTTCATTTTTATAAAAAAAACATTAAATTCAAAAATCTCAAAAGAATCGAACCAACATAGATTTTCGCGCTCTGCACTTTGCGCTTGACGGTGGCGGGACTGTGTTTTGCACGAAATTGTTATCAAAACACGTGAAAAACTGCCGCCAGAACATTCAATTCAAACCGAAAAAGTAACCAAAGATTCATCAAAATTACATGAAGCGTCCTCACTCCAGAAAACAACTTCAAATTTTAACAAAGATTGATGACGTGTTTACGCTATATAACAGGATTAGTCTGTTATCATGCAAAAAGCACCTCGCGTATTTCTTACAACAAGCACCTCGCGATCTTCTTACAAATCCTAACAGGAGCACTTTTCGTGCAAAACACAGTCACGCCACCGTCAAGCGCAAAGTGCAGAGTGAATCAAATACTCTACCAGGTATGCTACGCATCCTCTTTTATTTTAATTCATTTATCCGTTGAAGTTTGAGGAAGTATTTTAAATTCTATGGTGTAATAATCCGTGATTTATTTTGCGGAAATGGATTTTATTTTCCGACGGGAGCAATTTCCGATTTTCCTAGATTTAATAACATCCCAAAATTAAAATGGAAATTATCAATTTCTCATAATATGAAAAAAGAATAAATATCCTCTAATTATTTTCTATATTTCATATATCACATATTTTAAAATTAAAACTAGTTATTATCGATTAGAAAAACGTTGAAAATGATGAAAATGATACAAACAAAGTATTGTTTGAGTAATGATAATATGAAAAATAAACAAAAAACGTGATTTAATATACAATTAAATCAATATTGAATAGATAAAAATATCAATTATATTATATGGTTTTCCAATAATTTTGCAATTTCCGGAAAATGTATTAAAATCATGTGAAAATTGGGGAAACAAAATTATTAACTTTGATGTAACTTCGGCAATTTCTCATAGCTTGATATTATGAAAATATAGGAAATTGAAAGGTCTTTTTGAACATTTTTGAATTATTTTCAACGGTCTTAAAAAGATTATGAAACAAATATTCAATTTATGTTAATAATTTCTCTGTTTTTCATTATATCTCTTCAAAATTTCTCGACCAAATCAGATTTATTACTTTTATTTTTTATGAAAATAAAATCGGAATTGTCAATTTCTTATATTTTGGTAATGAATACATACATATACGTGGAAATTTCTAAAAAACTCTAAAACAAAATTTAAAATTATTATTATTATTATACATGACGAGATTCATAAATTTTGTAAAAATATCATTGAGAAAGGAAAAGCAATTACATTAATTTAATAGGAAAAATTCATCTAAAATATGGTTAAAAAACAACAAATAATTTATTCAAATCTCATTAATCTAATTAAGCTTACCTTTTTTGGTTTAACATGAAATGATAAATGTAATAATGCTTAAAAAGACACCAAATTGTTTTTATTATGATTTATGAATCTTTTAATTGGATTCAATAAATATTTAAAATTTCGAGAGATTAAAAAGTGCATTTTCAATGTTATTGATGAAGGGAACATTTTTTGTCCAAAAAAGGTGCGTAGGTGTGATAATCACGGATAAACGTTTAATTTTATTTATTTAAAATAATAAATACATAGCAATTAAATCACAGCTCTGCAAACATTTTTTTAGAAATTTGTATTTTCGACTAAATCATCAAAAAAATGATTTGCGGTCAACATAAAATATCTATTTTAACAAGGGAAGTCACTTTAGCGTCCCTTTGAGGATTTGATGAAACTTGGACCATTGATAGATTCAGGTGCGCTGATTCCAAATCCGTTTTCAAAATTGGTGCAATATTTCTCTGATCCGTGATATAAGCCTTCAAAGTTCATTTTTATGTGTGTAAAATTTTGTGATTCATGCACAAAAATAAGCCTATCAAAAATTTGACGGTTTACATCTCGACTATGAGAAATATTGCGCCGATTTTGAATCAGCGCACCCGAATCTACCAATGGTCCAAGTTTCAACAAATCCTCAAAAGGACGCTAAAGTGACTTCCCTTTTAAGTTGAATATCGGATCAATTTAAATATAAACAGTTATATTATAGTCGTCGCCAAATGCGATTACCGCCGCAAAGTGTGGCGCACTTTTTTAAATATTTTTTTTCATTTAATCTTTATAATTATGATTATTATTTTCCACATTTATTCCACGACTGCAACAACATCTAAAACATATTATTCAATTTATTTAAGCAAAAACAGTATAGAACGAGCCTAAACATGACAATAATCCTAAAAATTAAATGAAAAAATAATATTTAAAAAAGTGCGCCACACTTTGCGGTGGTAATCGCATTTGGCGACGACTATATCATAACTCTCTTTCACTTTCATTTACATGGTGAAGAGAGGTTTGTCCAAAGTTACATATAAACCAGAGGTGGGCGGAATTCCAGACTCGAAGTTTTATAATTTAATTCCGAATCTCACAAATTCACATTTCATATAAAAATTAAAAACCGATACGGCCGGAATTCCGGATTCCGGCCATCCGAAATTCAAACAAAAATCGTTCCACCCATCTCTGTTATAAACCATTATAATAATCATTATATTTGTCTACTACGGAAATATAACTATTGATAGGTTGTTTGAAAGATTGAATTTGAACTTCTTTGATTCTATTTTTCTCACCATTGGCGTTTTTATCTAACAGAAATTCAATCCAATTGAAATTTGACTTTCAATTTTTATATTTTGATAGTATGTCGATTTGCCTTACTTAAAATAATAAAAATAAGTTATTTAAAAGAGCTTTTAAGATTTTTAAAATTTCAATTTGTACACAATCGTTTAAGATTAAAAACTCGTTGCAGTAGAGTGCAGTAGTTTTAGAAATCTTAAATTTAACAAGTTTTAATTATACTTCATAACAGCCCGGTGTCTTTTAGACATGTTAAAACAATTTATATTCGTCGCCAAATGCGATTAACACCGCAAAATGTGGCGCACTTTTCAAATATTATTGTCCTTTTCAGAGATCGATGCCTAATGGAAGAGGAAAATTTTAGGGGCGCGGCAAAGGTCTTGTTTAGGCAGCCACGCGACCACGTAAGGCCATCACGAGGAAGAGACGTGATGGAGGAAGAGACGTGATGGTCTTAATGGCCGTGTGGATGCCTAAACAAGACCTTTGCCCCGCCCCTAAAATTTTCCTCTTCCATTAGGCATCGATCTCTGAAAAGGACAATATTTTGTTTCATTTAATTTTTATGATTATTTTCTTGTTTATACTCGTTCGAAACTGTTTTTGCTTAAATAAATTGAAGAATATGTTGTTTCAATCGTGTAATAAATGTGGAAAATAATAAAAATCATAAAAATTAAATGAAAAATAATATTTAAAAAAGTGCGCCGCATTTTTCGGTAGTAATCGAATTTGACATCAACTATAATTTTTGTAATGTTTATAGATGTAATGAGACAATAATAAATATTACACAATTCAAAAAATATTTAAAAGAATGATTTTTAAAAAACATAATATTCAAGAAATCGTTAAAAACAGATAAATAATGGCTAAATTAAACATGTGCTACAATTAATAACTATATTGTAATTTATCAAGACACTTATTTAAACTTAAAAACATGAATTGCTTCACAAAATAAATGTGCGAATTTAGAAAGAAATACCTCTTTCAGTTACAAATAAACCATAAATATATAAAGTTCATTTTATTTATACATTCTTCTCTAAAACAATTACAAAAAATATTATAAAAAAGACAAAATAAGCTTTATTTTGTTTTTACTCTCCCTGAATATTTTGTTTTTGATTCATAATATATATTTAACGGAAAGAAACTGCAGCGATTAGTAATTTGAAGAGCCAAAAACCACTGTTTTTCCTTCTTCTTCTTCTTCTCAAAATTACTACTGAAAATGTGGTTAATAATCACAAAGAGAATATGCAGATGAAATAAATCTAAAACAAAAGGAAAAAAAGCATTTGATAACAGTAAACATTAATCAAGACAAACTGAAATTTGATATTATAAGATTGGCGGAATCTGACAATTCATATCATGAGTCTGCGGCACATTGTTAAAAAAGGTTTATTATTAATTATTAATGTCTGCAAAAGAACAATCGAGGGAGTTTCCAACGTCATCAGGAGATATTCGGGTTGTTTGTTAAAGAGCGCTTTTTGGTGCAACAATGAATGGAAGAATGAAGAAGTATAAATAAGCCTGAGAAATATGCAAGACGTTTGTCTAGAGAATTTATAATTCCGTATACGAAAAATGTTCTTTATAAATGTTCTTTTAAAAATTAAATTGTTTAAGTTACATATTATTCATTTCAGAGATCTATGCCTAATGGAAGAGGAAAATTTTACGGGCGGGGCAAAGGTCTTGTTTATACAGCCACACGTCCACTAAGGTCATCTAATCTCTTCCTCTTTTGTTTGTTATCAATATTTTTATTTCATCCATTTTCATTTTTTAATTAAACTTTTCATTTCTTGTCATCAAATAATAAACAAAAAATCGATAACAGAAATTGCTGAGAAACAAATGAGGAAGAGACGTGATGGCCTTAATGGCCGTGTGGATGCCTAAACAAGACCTTTGCCCCGCCCCTAAAATTTTCCTCTTCCATTAGGCATCGATCTCTGAAATGAATAATAATCATTTGGGAAATCGTATAACCGAAATCAATCAAAACTAATCCATGAAAACCGGAGACGACTCTTCAGAGTTCATGGGATTGGAAAAAATAAGCGTGTGGCGTGCACAAGACGAAAAATAGAGAATAAATATTGTTGTAGTGAAATTTTTGATACCTCAATTAAAATAGAAAATTTCGTGCCAGGGTTGCACGGAAAAATAAGTACCAGGGTTGCACGGAATTCCATCTTCCATTTCCGTTTTCCGTCTTCCCTTCGAAAAAAATCGTTTTCCGTGCAACCCTGATCAGTACATATCAAGAATGGATGAAGTTGCGGTGACACGGACTTGAGAACGAACAGAAAACTTCTACTCCTTGGGACCGGGTTCACGTAGTGATCCTTGGGACCGGGTTCACGTAGCTGCTGGATGACCGGGTCCCTCCCATTTTTGGAACACACAGATCGAACCTGAAAAAAATGGATATTAGAACAGTAATGACTTAGGAATATTATCATTAATATTTATAATTTTATACATGAGGGAAATTACATTCAGGAAATAGATGGAGACACGATTCCAGAGGAGCAAGTTAGATAAAAAATAAGTTATTGAAAAATTTATAGGATTTGTTTGCTTTAAATAGTAGTGGGATACGGGGAGAATAACAGAAGTGGTGATATTCTTTAAATGAAATAGCTGTAAATAATAGCTGGCTATTATTCTATAAAATATTTTTAATTTAATGAGCCCTATTTTCGAGTTACATGTCTATCAGTGAATTTACTCAATGTTTTTATTTTAATTTATTTGGAAATTATTATTTTTATTATTTAAACGAGTATTACTAATTTACACGTATTATTTTCATATAGCTTGACAGGTTATTCTTACTAGCCCGTCTTAAAATATCTAAAAACATACGCTTATTAACTAAATTTGCAAAATGAGCATCTTTCTGAGACCCCAGCATAGCCATTCAATTTGGTTATGTTTGTATTGATTTATATTTTTATTGTTTTATTTTATTTTATTGATGATTGGTTTAATTATCTAGGTCTGAGGTCCAATTTACGGCTCATATTAGATGAGAGGGAGCTCTCCACCCCATCTCTAAACCTCGTTTTTACAGAAAAAAACTGACTATCCAAACCCTGGGGTTCCAATTTACAAATTACATTTTAAAAGCCACGATCCGTCCCACCACTGATATGTAAACCTCTCCGTCGATTATCTTGGCTCACTTTTTTAAGATTTTGTAGTAGGTAATATCACTCTTTAAACATATTAACATCGACATTTTTCATTTACGTGAGTTTCTATCATAAACTCTACTCAATTGGTTTATTTATTTTATAAAAAGGATGTTTTTTAATCGCTGCCTTCCTTAAATATACTGTAAATCGCATTAACAGAAAAATAGACTTGCAAAAAAGTGAAAACGTATTTTTATCTGCAAAAAATTCTGCATAATATTAATGTTTTCTTCAAGTATTTCCTCAAATAGCTCTGAATGGAGAAAAGTTTTTATTATTATAAGAAAACGTTTAATCTAACACGGAAGATGACACGCTATCTCGTATTTCCACAAAGCACATGTTCATAATGAATTATTAAAATAAGAGATGTATATTTCCTTTTTTGATTTTTGAAATTTCTGTATAAGCATAATAAACATCATAAAACAATTTCGTTCGAAAAACATTCTTGAATTTAATATTTAATTCTCGTACACGCAAAAAGGAAATAAATGATTTTTCGATTTTTAAGCGTGTCAAGCACGCCAACTGTTATGGTAATAAAAAAATCTCAGTAAACGTGCTCAAATTTGTATTTTTGTAAATATATTAATACTTTTGGATAGTTTAAGGAAAGCCTAGTTTAATTGTAGGAAACATGTTCCGTTGAAAAGACGTTTCAAACACGCTTAAAAATCGGAAAATCGTTATTTCAAGTTGGCGTGGTCTGGAATTTTTTCTTTTCAATAAAAAATTGTTTAAGGAAAATGAAAAAGAGCGGTTCGTCTAGTTCGTACCTCAAACTTGGGTAATTAAACCATTTAATTAAGGTAAGACAATAAACAATATAAAACAATAAAAATAGAATAAACTATTGTCGTGGTGTAGGTTGATGAAAAATTAGGGGTAAAGGAGCATACCCCAAAAAAAGATGGTCTCGCTTGGGCTGGTGTAGATTTAATTTGCAATTTGTTTATTATTTCGCTTTTTTTCATCACAATTTTGTTTTCTCTTACTAAATTGGTTGTTAAATCAACATAATAATTATTATTATAAAAATTTGTGTATGATTTATTATATATAGGATCGAAATAATAAACAAATTGCAAATTAAATCTACACCTGTCCAAGCGAGACCATCTTTTTTTTTCGGTATCCTCCTTTACCCCTAGTTTTTCATCAACCTACACCACGACAATAATAAATTTTGAATTAAATACGTTCACCATTTATACGTTTCATCCAACTAAAATATCGTTCACGCTACTCAATTAAATTATACGCACGCATAAAATAATATATTGTCCTTTTCAGAGATCGGTAAAAAAATGGAAGACGAAAAAAATAAATAAAAAGTGATAGTTTCGGATGGTCAAACGAATTTTTCGTCTATTCCTCTTCTACGTGTGCTGCCCATATTTTCGTAAAAAAGAATGGCCGCCTAAAAATAGAGGCCGTCCAAACGAGAACCTCATTCCATCCTAATTTTTTTCCTCTTACATTAGGCACCGATCGCTGAAAAGGACAATATGAATTATTTATCAGAAACTATTCAAATAATTTAACTAAATAAATAGATCATAAAAAATATTACAGCTTTAATTCGTATGGGCGCCTTAAATAAAATAAAGCGGAAAGTTTTGACGTTGGCGTGTAGAATTTATGATTTTTTATCGTAGAAGAAAACATTTTACTCAAATCATAGAGAAAACGTGAATAATGAGAAAAAGAGAGGCAGAATGTAGGAATAATTAGGAAAACGTTCCCCATTATAAAATCTATTGGGGGAAAGCATAACTCGAAATAGACACCGAATAAAAAATAAGCTAAATTTAATAGGAAACGAACCCTAATAAAACATTTCCCCATTACGACTCCTCTACACTGCGCTTGACGGTGGCGTGACTGTGTTTTGCACGAAAAGTGCTCCTGTTAGGACGCGAGGTACTTTTTTCTTGAAAACAGACTCATCCTGTTATATAGCGTAAACACGTCATCAATTATTGTTAAAATTTTATGTTGTTTTTTGGAATTTTGATGAATCTTTGGTTACCGGCAGTTTTGCACGTGTTTTGATAACAATTTCTTGAAAAACACAGTCACGCCACCGTCAAGCGCAAAGTGCAGAGTCCCCGATAGATTTTCTTGCAATCGGCCACTGAGGTTGACTCCATATTAGAATTGCTCAAATTAATTATCGAATAGTTACGATAATTTCAATGATTATTTCTGTTTAAATATAATCAAACATAAATAAGCTAACAAGATGTTTGGTGGGGTTATTCAAAGTCATTAAACAAACAAATACACAATTAAATTATATTAAAATTTTAAAAAAATGATGATGTATTTCCAGCGATTAATTAAATATCAACTGTCTCTAAATATCGTAAATAAAAAACAACAATTAATAAGGTTCAAATACAATTCATTCATTTATTTATTTCTAAATAGATGATTTATTAATAAAGAAGAATTCTCATTAATTGAGTCTGTCTATCAAACAACTTGCTCATTAAAGCACAAAAGACAACAAAGCTGTATAAAAATGAAATGCTCTCTAGCCAGTTATTTGAAAATCTCCCAACATTCTGTCATTTCCAGGGCCAACAAATCACACATTTTCATAAATCCAATTTATTCTAATGTTTGTACTTCAATTCGATTTCCTCCGCCCCAAAATAGATATTTGATTTGGTCGTTTATTTTTGGTGTTTACTGTTGCGAAACTTTCATTGGCCCTTTAGTAAACAAATGATTAACTTGAAAAGTGTATAGTTTGGATATCAATTTTTAATAAAATCGACGCTGATTTGCAAAAAAGATAAAATAAAATCTGGGATCTTCATTAAATTACAAAAACGTAAAACAATTGAAAAACAAGTAGATTGAAGAAAGATTTTTCCGGTTAAGGAAGTATTATGCCAAAAAAAAAAGCTAAGATGAATAAAACATTTAATAAGAAGGACTTTAGCTCTTTTATAAAACTATTTTATAATATATGGAAGAATAAAATTTTAAAATTTGTGAAAAAGCATTATAATTAAATTTAAAACAACATTTGAAAATAACGTATTTATTTGTTCGTGAAACAATGGATGAGTCATGCGCATAACACAATTGTGAATACAACAACGATTCCTTTTATTTAACATAACAGGACAGGTTTCACTTTACCACTTGCAAAAAAGTTGTAAGCTTCTTTAGTTTCGCAGGTCATTCGAAATTACTGTCAAATTTAAGTTTTTTATATTAAAATCAGAGATGGGCGGAATTCCGGATTCCGGCCATTTTTCCGAAATTTTATATTGTAAAACCGCTTTTCGAAACTTCTCTTTTAATATTAGGTCTAGAAATTAATTTCCGCATTTTTTTTACGAAAATTAAACTATAAAAACTGGACAAACTTAAACAAAACTTTTATTCAAAATAATTGCCGTCACTAATAACAGCACTTTCCCAGAGTTTGAGCAACTTATGGATTCCATCATAATAGAATTTTTCTGCTTTGGCCGCAGTCCATTCATATAACCATTTTTTGACGTCTTGATGATCTCGAAAGCGCTGCTCCGCCAGATGATGATCTATTGACCGAAAAAAGATGATAATCCGACGGGGCAATGAGAGTAAGGCGGGTGCGGTAAGACTTCCCATTTGAACTCTTTCAGCGTATCCTCCATCGCTTGAGCAACATGGGACCTTGCGCTGTCATGAAGCAATATGACCTTTTCGTGTCGACACGCCCATTCTGGTCTTTTCACGGCGATTTCATGCCGCAACTGCACTATTTGATGTTGATAGCGATTCGCAGTGATTGTTTCGCCAGGTTGGAGCAGTTTTTCAAAATTCCGTATTCCGGATTCCCAAATTCAAAAACTCCCAATCCGCCCATCTCTGATTGACACCAACTCGTAGAATTTGAGATTTAACCAATAATTCAGTTCAAACCATTCTTAAAGGACTACAAGGAAAGAAAAAACGTTAATAACTTTATTATTCGCAGGCGCCGTGAAATCAATATCGATTTAGACCAGAGTTGCACGGAATTCCATCTTCCATTTTCCATTTTCCGTTTTCCGTCATTTTTTGAGTTCCGTTTTCCGTCGTCCGTTTGAAAAAAAACTGATTTCCGTGCAACCCCGGTCTGTATTTAACATAAAATGTGCAATGCCAAGGTTCCGAGAAAAAAATCATCTTGCGAGTTTCCACACACTTTTTCTTCAGTTCCAAACTTGACTACTTAATTACTTGATTGTCAGTCGTCATTCCAAGTGCGTCGAGATGCGGACCAGCTCTCTCCAGAGTGTTCGACATCGTCTTTAAAGTGTTGACCAATGTCCAACCCAACTGAGCAGTTTTCTTGTAACAAACAAATCAAAAGAAATCGAGCCATCGAGCTTGACGTTTTTTGAAGAGAATTTCCTGAGATGGGCACCAAGTTTTGAGCAAGGCCGGAACAATGATGTATTTTTTTTCTAGACCGTGATTTCTATTAGACGCCGGCTTATTTCTTCTAAGGAACTTCCAATTAGCACCAGGTCGTCAGCGAATTCGAATTGTTTCCAAAACTTTCCATCAACACGAATACCTTCAGCTTCTCCCACACTCTCCTGGTCGGATTCATCGAGAATCACTTTGAGAGCAAAAAGTGAACAGAGCTGGTGATGCCGAGTCAACTTGATTCACCAATCTCTTGAACGGAATATTGATTGTTGTTCCATGGATTCTGATCTCTGAAAAAAGAAGCCGAAAAGTCGATTAGAGCTAGTTTCAAGGGGAATTTGAATTAATTCATTTTTTCAATGAGTTGTCTAACAGAATGGATATTGTCGATGCATGATAATCTAGACCATCCTTCCTCTTTGATAGGAGACTTACTTTGGCAATTCTCCAATCTTCTGGTATTCTTCTTCCCGTCAAAATCGTGTTGAATGCGTGCATGCGAAGCCAAATAATAGGTACACGCTCTACTAGCAGCAAAAATCTAAATTTTATTCCCAGTAGTTCAATATTCTTCACGAAATTCCATCTTCCATTTTCAATTTCCGCCTTCCGTTAGAAAAAAAATAACTTCCGTTTCCGTCTTCCGTTTGAAAAAAATCGATTTCCTTATTTAGACGTTTCCAAAATTTAGACGTTTTGATTTAGACGTTTCCAAACAAAAAATAGATTAAGAATGAGAGCACAAAAACAAAACGTGTTTTGTTGCGCGTTCTAGGGTGCTAAACGTGAAAAGTGTAAAAATGCACTGTCGTGGTCACAAAACTGCGTTTTATTTTTTAAAGATTATTTATATATAATAACCGAAACCATATATAAACGGGACCAAACGACCGGTAAACCGATCCATTCCATGACTGAAACGATTCGTCGCCGGGTATTTCATGGGCCGTAATTAATGCAATGCCTGTTAATGCAATTGGCGTGCAGTCGTATAATTAAAAAAAAAAACGAAATAATAAAAAATTTGCAAATTAAATCGACACCTTCGTTTCGTTTCCGTCAAGCGAGGCCAGAGCTTCCTTCCCTTTTTAAAGTAGTAATACTAATTACATGCCACATGTAAATGAAACTATTTTCAATATTTAAACGTGTCTTACAAATTTACACGTATAAAGTTGGTGTATCTTATTAAGTAATTTTTTCTAGACCATCTTAAAATATATAAAAACCTGCATTTCTTTTTTATTATGCAATGTGAGCATATTATCAGAGCTCCTAATAAATAATTTAATTTGGAGTGCTAATTGTTATTATTATAGTTGGCGTCGGTCGTTGGCGTCGTCTATGGTCACAATATGCATCACTGTCGCAAACAGTAGCTTACTAATCGTATTCTAATCCAAGTTTTTTGATAAGTTATGTCACAAAAAACAATTTTACCTAACAAGAAATATTCCGTAAGTCAGAGATATAGATGTAAGAGATGTTTCAAACTATCATTAAAAAAGTGTTCTATAGTTAAACTTATTCACATATAGTTATTCGTTCAGACATAAATTATTATTGTCCTTTTCAGAGATCGATGCCTAATGGAAGAGCAAAAAATTAGGGGCGGAGAAAAGGTCTTATTTAGGCAGCCACACGGTCATTAAGGCCATCGAATCTCTTCCTCTTTTGTTTCTCATCAATTTTTGTTATCTATTTTTTTGTTTATTATTTGATGACAAGAAATGAAAAGTTTAATTTAAAAATGAAAATGGATGAAATAAAAATATTGATGACAAACAAAAGAGGAAGAGACGTGATGGCCTTAGTGCCCATGTGGCTGCCTAAACAAGACCTTTTCTCCGCCCCTAATTTTTTGCTCTTCCATTAGGCATCGATCTCTGAAATGAATAATATATTGAAAATATTCATTTTCATTTGGCGTGTCTGTCTATTGTCGAATTTGGAAAAAAATTTTTATTGGCTTTCAAGTAGTAATGATTATAAACCGTTTTTTTAATTATAAATGCCATATACAAACTCTTAAGTACTATATAATCATTAAAACAATGTTTAAAATAAGCCACCTACAATGATTTCTAAGCGGGACAAAGTTCAATAAAATCAACATATATTCATTAAGCAACATCTTTATTCAATAATTTTCGATTTGCGTATGAGGGTAGTTGCATGCGATATAAAAGAACAATAGTTTGGAGTTTTAATGCATTTAAACTCCCATAACTTTAATAAAAAACTTTTAAGGATATTATTAAAGGAGAGCAAACTGGAGAAAGCGGAAATTGTGGGCAAAAAAGTTAAACTGAGCGGAATGAGCTCAAAGGTTCGAAAAAATTTTCAAAGTTCCTGAAATTTGGTTTTAACAAACATTAATAAACTTTATAAATGTATGAATAAACTTAAATAAACTATTAACTACTAACAATTATTATGTATAAAGTTTATGTTAAACATGATTTTTTTCTTTGCCTACATAATATGAAAATAAAAGTTAGATTGAAAACTTTGTTCAAAAACAATTTGCATGGTTAATTAATAGCACCAATGGGAGTAACAAATTGAATAAATACTTTGAAATCGTTGATAATCTAAATGAAAAAATAGTAATATATTCAAGGATAAAATCGGAATGAATCGAACATATCGAAAGAAGAATTGAAGATATGAATGAACAGAATTGTCCATTTGCTTAATTAAGTATATTTACAATTATTGATGAGTACATTTTTATAAAATAATATTCCAAATGGACTTTTCCGGTACAACGTCAAAATATAATATAGAAGAATACGCACTATCACTTTGTTTTATTGTTTTCATCGTGTTTTTTTAGATGAAAAAAATAGTCGATATAATCCCATTGCAGATATTAAACATATGGTTTTTCTAGTGTAATAAAATAATTAAATAAAACACTTGAAAATAAAATTTAAATAAAAACAAAATATGATTTAAAACTATAATAATGAAATTAATATTGTTTTAGTCTTCATTCATATCCAAACGGATCATGTTACATGAAATCCCTGAAGAAGATGGATTTAATTTTATGTTTCAAAATATTTGACTCCTAGTGGAACCAACACCGGGACGACCATTAAGTATTGGGTCCCAGTTTGGTTTGCGGGCGAAAAAAACATATATTTAATAGACAGATTAAATGTTTTATTATCAAAATATTGTCCTTTTCAGAGATCGGTGCCTAATGGAAGAACAATAAAAGAAGAGAAAACGATGGGCGGTCACACGCCCACAAACAACTTTTTCGTCAATTCCTCTTCAATGTGTGCTGCCCATAATTGCGTAAGAAAGAGAGGCCGTCCAAACGAGAACCTCATTAAATCCTAATTTTTTTCCTCTTCAATTAGGCACCGATCTCTGAAAACAATATTATTTATTAGAATATATTATCAAAATATAAGAAATTGGTAATTCCAATTTTATTTCCATAAAAAATAAAAGTAATAAATCTGATTTGATCTAGAAATTTTGAAGGAATATAATGAAAACAGAGAAATTATTAACATAAATTGAATATTTGTTTCATGATCTCTTTGAGACCATTGAAAATAATTTCGAAAATGTTGAAATTGAATTTTCATTTTCTTATATTTTGATAATAATTGCTTAAATATAGTATTTTTATTTATAATAATATTTTTATTCACCATAAAATAATTATAACAAATTATTAGAAGACTCTGCTGTCTAAAGCCATATCACAAAGAAAGCTGCCATCACGTTTGTTTTTACTGCAAAAGGCTGAAGAAGCTAGTCACGTCACTACACCACTCCGCACTATGTCCTCACGCAAGGAACCATTACAGGGGGAATATCGGAGATCCCGACCCCAAGTTTAATTGCCCAAGTTTGAGGTAATACAAGGCGAGCATCTAGAACCGCGACAAACACCAACATCCACTAAAAAAAATATGATATTGAATTTTCCATTTTTTATAGTATGATAATATAATATCATTGTCCTTTTCATATATATATATATATCGGTGCCTAATGGAAGAGCAAGAAAGTAAGAAGAAAATGACAGTCTCGTTAGGACTGCTAAACAGCCACAAAGGACGTTTCAATTTCTTTCTCTTCATTCATTTTTTGGGACATTGTTGAGATAGAAGAGTGGCCATCCAAACTTCTGAAAAAAAAGAAAAGGACAATAATATTACTCAACCATCATCCACGTGATAAATTAAAAATAAATATTATTCATTTCAGAAATCGATGCCTAATGGAAGAGGAAAATTTTACGGGCGGAGAAAAGGTCTTGTTTAGGCAGCCACACGGGCCATCGAATCTCTTTCTCTTTTGTTTCTTATTTGATTACAAGAAATGAAAAGTTTAATTTAAAAATGTGAGCATGGATGAAATAATAATTGATGAGAAACAAAAGAGGAAGAGATTAGATGGCCTTAGTGGCCGTGTGGCTGTCTAAACAAGACCTTTTCTCCGCCCCTCATTTTATTGCTCTTTCATTAGGCATCGATATCTGAAATGAATAATAATTTATACAACCAACCAATTACCAATCAAAACTAGAAATAAACAAATAAGATAAACTTTAACAAGATCTTGTCTGGAAACATTTTGTCAGCACGCCAAATCGAAATAACGATTTTGCGATTTTTAAACATGAATGAAAATTTTTGCTTCTTTATAAGGAAAAAATACTACAATTTAATTAAGCATTTCTTAAACTATCTAAAAATATTACTATCTTTCTAAAAAGTTATATTCTGACCACACTAATAGTTCTTACTAGTTATCCGTATCGTTGTTAATAATAAATAATTTTAATATAAATTTAGTATATATTAGGAGAACTCTTAAAAAACAACAAAAACAGAAGCTTCTTCCTGACTTCAATTCCTTTTATTCTCCTTCATTTAATTTCTTATTGACAATGTCTCCATATTTATTTATTGTTTTCATATGCTCAATTTTCATCATAAATAACATGAAAAGATCCATTAAAAGGTATTTATTAGACGAATCATCACTATTCTCAATGAACAGCTTCCGATTTCAGTTGAAATATCGGATTTCTTTGTTTTGTTTTTTAATCAAATGAAAGTATATGTTTATAGGTTTTCTGATTTTTATAAATTGTCAATTCAGAGATCGGTGCCTAATGGAAGAGGAAAAAAATTAGAACAACATGAGGTTCTCGTGAGGTTCTCGACAGGGGTTCTCGACGAGGTTCTCGACGGCCCATGAGGTTCTCGACGTGAGGTTCTCGACGGCCACTCTGTTCTATTTCATCAATGTCTGTTATCTCAAAAAATGGGACATTGAAGGTGAATAGATGAAAAGTCGTTTATGGCGCTGTAGACGTCCAAACGAGACTATCACTTTTTATTTTTTTTGTTCATTAGGTACCAATCTCTAAAATCTACAATAATTATGTATACCGGTATTTCATTAGCTATTTGTATGATCTTAAAATATTCCCCGTATGGAAAGAAAGAATGTTTTATTGTCCTTTTCAGTTTACTAATGAAAGAAGAAAAAAAGAATAAAAAAATTATTCGGATGGACTGTCTGACTGCCACAACCGACTTTTTCATCTATTCCTCTCCAATGTGTGTTATCCAGTTTTTTGAGACAACACACATTGATGAGAGATGAGAAGATGACCGTCCAAACGAGAACCTCATTCCTTCCTAATTTTTTTCTTCTTACAAGGGAAGTCACTTTAGCGTCCGCTTGAGATTTTGATGAGACTTGCACCATTGATAGATTCGGGTGCGCTGATTCCAAATCCGTTTTCAAAAACGGCAAAAACGGCGCAATTTTTCTCTGAGCCGAGATATGAGTCGCCAAAGTTTTTTTTTGACAGCCTTATTGCCGTGCATAAACCATAAAATGTCCGACATAAGGAATAACTTAATTAAATAAGAAAATTATTTGGCGTGAGAAAATGTGGCAGCAGTGAGTGGATGGATCAAATGGAATGGAATAGTTATGGGTGGTTATTTCAATGGGTTTTAAAAAATGGGTTTTGATAAAGTTTATTTCGATTTACTATGCAATTTGCAACTTTAATAACTTTAATCATTCCTTCAATTAATTATTGCAAGTTGTTGAAAAACATTTCATTCTTTTTTAAAAGTTAATGGTTAAACAACAAACAAAATTAACTTTCATTGGTAAAGTTAAGTTATATTTTAGCACCATTTTTGAAAATCAACTACATGCAAACGAGTGTGACAAAAGTTGCCACCATGCCTGTGAAAGCGTTAGGCATGATGATAATCACCAAGATTTTTTCATAAATTACTTTTGAAATTTTGTTTCATGAGTTTGTCGACATGGAACTGACAAATAATAGAACTGACGGCTTTCAGTATTTTTTTTTAATTGCTGGAAAATTCATACGCTGACTGCCCTGAACTTTTCAGGAGCTACTAAATCATAAATCTTGGTAGTCTTTCATAACGATGATGCTACCCCGATTATCACATTTCCTGCTCTCTGTCCAACCACATGAGGGTGTTTTCATCAAAAGCGGAGAGGACCTCAAAAACTGTCTCAACAACTTCTTCAACAGTCGAAGAAAAATTTTTTGTTCAAATAAATCTTTGTGAACATTCTATGAACTAATTTCTCAACCCAATACCTTGTTTAAGCATATTTTCATTCCTTCCTATGCTGCTGTCTCTACCCTTATACACAAAGTGAGCCGTAAATTCTTTTGGTAATAAACTTTTTTTCAACTAAATCACATGTTTCCAAAAACATTTTATGTCTTCAGTTCCATAAAATTTCTGATAGAAGACATGGTACATCTTCTATCACAAATATGCGTGAGAAGATAAGACTGACATATTCTGTGTATAAGGGTAAAGTGGGATACATAGCAAACATTTTTATGCGAAGTAGGTTAAGATAAGAGGTAACATAACCGTTGTGAAAGACTATACCAAGATTTATAATTCAGTAGTTCCTAAAACGTTCGGGGCAGTCAGCCAGCACATTGTGACCTATGAATTTTCCACCAATTTAAAAAAATTACGGAAAATCGTCAGTTCTATTGTTTGTCAGTTCCATGCCGATAAATTCATGGAACAATATTTCAAAGCCAAACGCATTCACAGGCATGGTGGCAACTTTTTTCATACTCGCTGGTACCATGGTCCCGGTTCAATATACAACGACCAGAAAAATTTAAACCACCGGCATAATTATTGTTTCTTTTCAAAAAATTGCTAAAATATAATTCAACTTCACCAATGAAAGTTAATTTTGTTTGTTGTTTAACCATTAACTTTTAAAAAAAGAATGAAATATTTTTCAACAACTTGCAATAATTAATTGAAGAAATGATTAAAGTTATTAAAGTTGCAAATTGCATAGCAAATCGAAATAAACTTTATCAATATTTAAAACCCATTGAAATAACCACCCATAATAACTATACCATTCCAATTGATCCATCCACTCGCTGCTGCCACATTTCTCACGCAAAATAATTTTCTTATTTAATTAAGTTATTCCTTATGTCGGACATTTTATGGTTTATGCACGTCAATAAGGCTGTCAAAAATAAACTTTGGCGGCTCATATCTCGGCTCAGAGAAAAATTGCGCCGTTTTTGAAAACGGACTTGGAATCAGCGCATCCGAATCTATCAATGGTGCAAGTCTCATCAAAATCTCAAGCGGACGCTAAAGTGACTTCCCTTGTTACATTAGGCACCGATCTCTGAAAAGGACAATACTTTCCAAATAATATAAAGGTGATTATTTATTTTTATAGACTATCAAATTTATGGACAACTTTGACAATGAACAATTATAAACAAAGAAAAAGTTAGAAACTCTTTCTTTTTATAGTATACTATAGTAGAGGATCAAGGTGTAGAAAATTTGAAGAATGTCTAAATGAAGAATGTCTGTGTCTAAACAATTTAGAAGAAACATGCGTGCTGAAAGCGTGAAATTTCCGAAGAGCATTCGTGCAGAGAGGAATTCCGGTTTCCAGAATTCTATCTGGAATTCTGGAAGATTCATCAAAAAATGATCAGCCGAGAACATCAAGCCACGCCCACCGCCGATTGCAAAAAAGAAGCGAATTTGGTCACAATCACGTCATCCCACTGAACCACCTGATACAGAGGAAAAGACGAGCAGAAGACGAATAATAAGTATTATCTATTGACCATTGCAATAAAGTACTTGATTATTCCTTCCTTACCACTCAAAACCTCAACAATCACTTTCCATTCCGCATTCCGGGTTCCGAAATTCAAAAACTGTCATTCCGTCCATCTCTTCCTTCGAGGTATG
This sequence comes from Caenorhabditis plicata, assembly GCA_963931815.1. NCBI lineage: Eukaryota > Metazoa > Nematoda > Chromadorea > Rhabditida > Rhabditidae > Caenorhabditis > Caenorhabditis plicata. The sequence continues at coordinate 14,637,654 of OZ007490.1, read as the reverse complement.
ATCATCATAGTAAAAAAATTAATAGTTTGGGTTAGCTAAGTCTTGGTCAAAATATTATCTGACGCTGAATTGACTATACTGTAAGAATTGGCGAGCTTACGAGGCTTATGTCGACTTGTACAAGAGCTCAATATTTAAGGTATTTTATTAAAAATAATATCAGTAAAAGTAGCGGTAAACAGTAATAAATAAGCCATTAACAATAACAACACATAGTCTATATAGTACCATCCGTGACCTTCGAAAAACTGATCATCATGCAGTTCTGTTTTTCTCCCAAAATAGATCTTTGCTGTAGAGCTTTTAAATGCCAAGGTCGTTCGTCTTGTGCCAGTGATTGTGTTGTTTCAGCTTCAGGCATGGGTACGAGTCAAAGACGCGCGTCACACCGTCAGCAGCACAGCGTACGCGCATAGCTTTTAGTGGAATAGACATTTGCAGACACTCGGATAAAGCAAATCTTTAGGTATATTCTATTTCATTCAGTTCTCTGTCCTTTTAGCGTATCCCTTTCCTCGAATTACTGTGTAAATCATACGGCTCGTCTGAGTACATGCGATTGGTCGGGTTATCGGTCGATTCCTTTTTGGTTGGATAAAATCATCTTTCTTCGTCTTTGACTGCGTGTTCGTCTCCAGTTTGTCTGTGTAAATTTGTATTTAAAAGTTATTATTTTCTATTGTCCTTTTCAGAGATCGGTGCCTAATGGAAGAGCAATAAAAGAAGAGAAAATGATGGGCGGCCACACGGCCACAAACAACTTTTTCGTCAATTCCTTTTAAATGTGTGCTGCCCATAATTTCGTAAAAAAGAATGGCCGTCTAAAAATAGAGGCCGTCCATACGAGAACCTCATTCCATCCTAATTTTTTTCCTCTTCCATTAGGCACCGATCTCTGAAAAGGACAATATTATTTATTAGAATATATTATCAATATATAAGAAATTTGACAAATATTGTTAAAATGGCATATTTCACTTATTATTTCTCATTTATTATAACTTGAATATTCAAATTCAGAAATTTGGTGAATAATTAAAAGGAAATAAATAAAATGAATTAATAAAAAACTGAAAAACAAATTGATGAAACTAACAAGATGCGGAAATGGCAGGAAAACAGAAAAATTAAGGAATTAAACAACAACAACAATGTAAATAAAACGGATTAAATTAAAGTTTAATGATAAAAGATTGTTATGGGAAAAAAGAAAGAATTATTTTCTACCAAAATTGTTACGACAAGATTTGAAAAAAAAACAGTAAATCTGTAATAAATAATTCTCACATCCAATGATAAAAATATCTATCTGCGCTTAGAGCAATATCTAAATCCATTTGATTCAAATCCACGTCTAACGTGAAAACTAATACGTGCGGGCTTTTCTGAAAATAACACTTTTCTGAGCTCCAATTCTTAAGAATATACCGAACATGTACCAAAAAATGAACTATTACGAGTTGTTTCGGGTCATAATTTCAGATTTTTTTGATAAATAACTATAAATATATAGTGCACAAATTAAAAAATTTTTTTTATCACAGAATTTTGTGAAAATTCTGTGCAGGGTTGCCCAGAAATATTTTTTTAAATCGACGAATTGCATGTATTGAACATCTCTATCATGATATATATTAAAATTTTTAATTTCTTTTATTTAAAAATTTTTAACTTGTAGAAGAAACATAGAAAAATCCGAAATTCGTGTTCTTTTACGCCATTACTGGAAACAAGGCTTCAACGCAACTGCAGCAGCAAAAATAAAATGCGAAGTTGAAAGCGACAATATGGTCTCGGATCGTACTGCGCCAAATTGGTTCAAAAGATTTAACGACTGCGACACTGATCTCGAGGACAATAGCAATCCGTGAAGCTGTGGAAACCACGCTCTTGGGAAAAGTGAAGCTGTGGAAACCACGCTCTTGGGAAAAGTGAAGCTGTGGAAACCACGCTCTTGGGAAAGTCAATAGACTCTGTCAAGAAGTACCTCATGCATTTACTGAAATTCAAGCTCAAAAACGTGTCAAGATTACCGTTTTATTCGTTGAATTCTAATTTGTGATGAAAAGTGGGTCTACTTCAGTAATCCGGACAGACAAAATCAATGGTTTGAACCGGTCAAACGGCGGAACCGTTAGCAAAATGGGATCGTTTCTCAAAGAAGGCACTTCTGTGTGTTTGGTGGAATTGCGAAGGCGTAATTTACTTTTTTTTTGTTACTTTTTTTTTTACTAGTTCCAAATGGTCGCACCATCAACGCAGACCTCTATTGCGCCCAACTTGATCGAATGTATGCGGCACTTGGCGAGAAATATCCAGCATTGATCAATCGGAAGCGGATATTCCTTCAACAAGACAATTCAAAACTGCAAACCGTCAGACAAACGAAGGAAAAGAACAAAAATCTCGACGTCATTGAACTTCTTCCACATCCAGCTTATAGTCCGGACCGTGCGCCTGCACAGAGTTTCACCCTGGAAGCTACCAGCTGGAAGATATTTAAGAGAAACGTTCTGAGCGTGTAGTTTTAATAAGATAGTATACTCCTTAAATGGAAAAAATGCATTGTATAAAAAACATATCTAAAGCAAGATTTTCTATATATTGACGTTTAACATCAAATCTGTTCAACTCGCTTTGTTAAATAAATTTGAAGATTTTTTGTAAATAAATTAACTAAACCAACTTACATATAAAACCTGAAAATATTCTATTAAATACATTCCATTTTTAGTAGAATTTTAATAACCATTTTAAAATAACCAAGAATATTTTAAACTTAATATATGTAGGTTAGTTTATGAATAACGTTATATGGATGAAGCAAGGAGAAGCAGGTTTTCAAAATAACTCGACATAATTTATAATTGTTTATTTGACTCAAATAATAACAATAATAATTTCAATTTAAACGATACTCTCTTCAGCTCAAAGAATCGAAAAATTTCAAATTATAATTCCTATCATGCAATAAACCTAGAGCATCAACTGCGCTCATTTACTTAGGACTCGATCAAAAATATAGAATAAAAAATAAATACATATGAAAAACATCATCTATTCTGTTAAATTAAATAAAGCGGAGAAAAGCAACCCGAATGTCAACTAAACAAACTTGAGAGTCGATAGAAATATTATATTTATACTTGTTCGATAAAAATACTGAAAATGAAAAACTTCCTCTTTGGCTCGTCATATTCTATAAGATAAGTTTTATAATCTACCAAATTGACAACACCGCAACAAAAATGGAGTTGTTGAAAACTTTATTTTAAATAGTTTCAGTCTCAGACAAACGTGACTAAGTGAAGTGTATTTGTGTTCTATTAAAGGAAGTTTACAGTTGTCACCCTAACTTTAGGTGAACTTTTCTCGGCTCACCGATCAAATTAATATTTTTATAAACACTAGAGTGATCAACGAGCTTAATTCAGCTCTAAAAATGGCGATCTATTTGTAAAATTAAATTTAAACATCATTTAGTGTTATTTTGAGAAAAATATTGTCGTGGTGTAAGTTAATGAAAAATCAGGGTTAAAGGATAATATAATAAATTATACAAAAAATTTTATTATAATAATTATTATGTTGATTTGACAACCAATTTAGTAAGAGAAAACAAAATGAAACAAAATTGTGATGAAAAAATCGAAATAATAAACAAATTGCAAATTAAATCTACACCAGCCCAAGCGAGACCATTTTATTATTCGGAATGCGCCTTTAACCATGATTTTTCATTAACCTACACCACGACAATATATAAAATAAAATATTATAAAATTGAATTCACTCGAAAATGAGATCCAAATATATTAGGTGCGCGAATAAGCTTCGGCCGAATGTAGTTTTAGAAAAATACGATTTTTTTTAAAACAAAATCGTAATAGTTTCCATCATTTAATACAACATTTTCCAAAGACTAGCAATTTATTTACCCCGTTGTGGAAAAATATTCCCGGTTCCGCAGCCATTCTTGAAGTTGTTGGTGATTTTGAAAGCTCTGCTCTGCCAAACCGTGTGCTTTGACCACCGGAAAAAGTGATAATCTGTTGGAGCGACAGTGGATGCGGTAAGACTTCCCATTTGAAATCCTTTAGGACTTGAGTTGTCATGAAGCAGTATCACTTTATCATGTCGATGATTCCCATCTATTTGTTTCGATTTATATGCGCAAATTAATTTTAAAGTAATATATGTGTTGTCTTAAAGAAGTCCAATTTAGTTGTATTTTGAGAAAAAATACATAAAAAAGGATAAAATTGAGTTCACTCGAAAATTAGATACAAATATATTTCCACTTATTTAACCAAGTTCAATTTTACGAGGACATCATAATAAAAGACAACATATTCAGAGTCTCTTAAAAATATATATACTAACTGACAAAGGTTTTGTCACAAATGTTTTTTCGGGTTTAACTTTTTTGTGACTTGACCAAATTGGCTGATTTTTTGATATGATAGATTCATATAGTTGTAGATTATTTTACAAATTCTCGCTTGTGATTACGATGATCCGTTTTACAGTGACAAGCGTTTATCGTAAAACGCGTAGCTCCAAGATATTACGCACTTTTCCTGCACTGCATTTTTTAATAATTTTTAAAGTTCAATTATATTTTTTTCATAATTTATTGAAAATAGCAGTAATTGGCAACATTTTAGAGATGACTCCACGTAAAGAAACTCCAATTGCCACCCGGCAAGCTGTTATCAATATGAGGGAAAACGGAATGCGTGGTACCGAAATCGCCGTGGTAATTTAAATCAAATTTTGCTACTATAACATGCTAAACACTGATTCACATAAAATATCAAAAAATCACCCAATTTGGTCAAGTCACAAAAAAGTTAAACCCGAAAAAAACATTTGTGACAAAACTTTTGTCAGCTAGTGTAGTAGGAAAGGAAATTAAGTACACAATAAAGGTATAATATTTTCCACAATGTTTCTAGAGAAATTTAATATTAAAAATTAAGTAATCATCATAATCTCATGATAATTATTTGAGAAATTGTCGGCAGGCTTCTTAAAATTGCCACAAATGATTAGCTAAGGTACTTATTGATTTAAAAGACTAAAAAATTGATTTAAGTGTTGCTGAGTTTCTTATTAGCGGCTGAAGCTGCTGAAAATTTATTTCAAAAAGCAATTCAGCTTCAATCTTCAGAAATCCTTTTTTGACATTAATTATTTTCTTTTATCAAAACATTTGTGAGCCCTTTCTCTACTTTCTTAATCTTTCTTATTGTACCTAATTTAAAAATACCATTATTCCAGGTAAAAAATTTTCCAATATTTCTAGTACTATTTTATTATTAGGTTAGGTAACACAAAATGAGAATGACGATACTTGATAAGTTAATCGTGTAAAAAGAAGCTTCACCTGAACAGTTTTGTTATCCATTGATACAAAATGACTGTATTTGTGTACAATTCTCTCAGAATGTAAAGTTTTTAACGTTACGTTTCATAATTTTAATTGGCGGGCATGTGATTAAATTAAATTAAGTGAAGCATCCTAATTGCGGTCAGACAGGCTTATTAAAATCCAAACAAATCATTAGGTATTTCGTCGTATTAGTTCCGACATTTTTTGGATATCAATAAACCGATCAATAATTGACTTCTACTTTGACTTCTTATATCTCGGCTCAACGAAAAATTTCTGCAATTTTGAAAACCGATTTAGAGTCAATCGAATCTAATATATAAATGGTGCAAGTCTCATAAAAATCTAGAATGGAAAGGTCAGAGAAGTGAGAGACTAAAAAATTGATTTAAGGATATCTGGATTTTATGTCTCTAATAGTGTTCAAATAATGTACCGCAGATGCGATCAAATTTTTATTTATTATAAGAATATATGTCCTGAAATTATAAGATTGTGAAATTTGAATATAGATACTTCGGCTATTTGACCATTTTATCATATGATTAATCTTATCATGAGCATTATTAAAAGCCATCATATATTTAAAAGCCCCTATTAGTTGTAGATCACCACAAGAGGCTATTGTTTCCTTCATTTAATTTATTTAGGTTTATATGCAATATTTTATATTATTTGATTTTTATAATAAAGTTAAAGTACCCAAGTTTAAGGTAATATCGGATAGCCCTAAACCAACGAAACACTCCCTCACTATCAACAGCACGTTGATTGAAAACAATGTTAAAATGTTCGATTCAGAAATTACCAAAGTACGAATATTTTCGCTGAATGATTTTTTATTTCAAGGAAGTTCATCAAATTATGTATTAATGAGCAAATTTCAATGCTTAATTTGGCAGTGTTAACAATGATTTTTTCAAAACTTGTTAACGGATTCATGCTGGATACATAATTATTTAATGCATGAACCTTCTGATTTTTAAATTATATGGTTTTTAACCGTTTTCAGATGTAATTCAGTTCTTGAAGGAAAGAAGATCTTAAAGAAAACAGTATCGATGAAATTTTTTTGTATTGGGGTATGTTATAGAGCAAATTATGACGAATCGAATGGTGTATAGCTTCTGTTTGTAGTATTACAACTTTTCGAGATATTGATGTTTTTATAAGACGCACTATAATGCTTCTCTATGTGTCATACACTAGCTGATAAAAGTTTTGTCACAAATGTTTTTTCGGGTTTAACTTTTAAATTTTAAACACTGATTCACATAAAATATCAAAAAATCAGCCAATTTGGTCAAGTCACAAAAAAGTTAAATCCGAATAAACATTTGTGACAAAACTTTTGTCAGCTAGTGTATATACGTTAAAATATTCTTAAAAAGACATATATGACAAGGACTATATTTCTGGTATAGCTTCTATTCGAAAACAAAAAAATCACAAATTTGAGCGATTAGATTCTATAAAGTATGCTTTATTAAAACTAGAATATCTCGAAAAGTTTTATTAATACAAACAAAAGCTATACAGTATTGGTTCGTCATAATTTGTTCTATAACATATCCCAATACATAAAATATTCATCGATATAGTTTTCTTTAAGATCTTCTTTTCTTCAAGAACTTAATTACATCTTAAAACAATTAAAACCCATAAAATTTAAAAATTCAAAAGGATCATGCATTAAATACTTTTTTCCAGCATAAATCCGTTAAAAAATTTGAAAAAATCATTTTTAACACAGCAAAATTAAGCATTGAAATTTGCTCATTAAAGCATTATTTGACCAACAATTTGAATCATTTCATAAAAAATTTGTATTTTGGTCATTTTTGAATCGAACATTTCAATCAACTTGCAACAGTCAATAAATAATGTGCGTTAAGAAGCTGAAAATTGATTACAAATAATATTTCAAAAATTCTTTCTCGAACTAAAATTTCTTTTAGGATAACATTTTTTCTTTCTCTTTCAATCATTTTTTTATTGTACCTAACTTTAAAGAACCATTAGAATCTAAAATTGTCTACAATTTTCATAATATACAAGATATACAAGATAAATAAGAAAAAATAATCACTAGTTGTTTCTTAAAACCAAATAACACTTTCGATAAAACAGGAACAAAAAAAAATAATTCACAAACCAAATAATGAAATTCAATTCCACTAACACAATTAAACATGTTCCATCTTTGTTTAGTTTTCAACAATTTCTCCACATTTTTTCTGGACAATGTTGTTTTTCCGTTATCCTGAATGTCATTTAATATCGTTTAAATTAAATTTGAGAACAAGCTGAAATTTTTTTTCAAACATCCGCATTGCAGAATTGTCACACGGTAAAGTTTGAGGACACACTGAAAACTCAAAAAGCGACCAAAAACTAATTCGCGTTTCTAGTTAAACAAATATTAAATATGAATGAATGAGTTGATTAATTAATTAATTATGTTTGAAAAAAAAGTAAATATAAAAGAGCATGGTTCAGTTCAATTATAGATTCTATGTAAATAAAATATTTTAATTAATTATTCATATTTACGAACCATATATGAAGTCATTATAAAAAAACGAAACAATTTCGAATAGTGGACGAATGTTGTTTTTAAAATGTAAGAGTAGTCGGTATACGAAACTATGAGTTAAAAATAAAGGATAACATATTACATGATGAGATATATGATGAGATATTTCTATAATAGTGTATTTTAATAATACAACGCTTGGAACCACTGTAACACGCCGTCCGAAAATTCTGTACATACCAGGGTTGCACGGAATTCCATCTTCCATTTTCCGTTTTCCATTTTCCGTCGTCCGTCTGAAAATACTGATTTCCGTGGAACCCCGGTCTGTATTTAAAATGTGCAATGTCACGGTTCCGAGAGAAACCAATCCGATGGGGAATTATCTTGCGAGTTTCTAGACACTTTATTCAGTTCCAAACTTGACTACTTGATTACTTAATTGTCGGTCGTCATTCCAAGTGCGTCAAGATGCGTCAAGACCACCTCTCTCCAGAGTGTTCGGCTTCCTCTTTCAAGTGTTGACCAATGTTCAACCCAACTGAGCAGTTTCCTCGTAACTAACAAATCAAAGGAAATCGAGCCATCGAGCTTGGCGTGAAAGTATATTATGTCGAAGGGTCATTTGAAGACGTTTATTCAAGAGAACTTTCTGAGATGAGCACCAAGTTTCGAGCAAGGCCGGAACGATGATCTATTAGCTCTTTTTTCTTTTGCTGGAAGGTGAGGAAATAGAAGATTTAGGAAATAGATGATTTGCTTAATATGGAGTCCTTAGTAGCATGTGTACGTCTTTGTTGTGTTGATTTCTAGACCGTGATTTCTAGTCGTTGATTTAGACGCCGGCTTATTTCTTCTGAGGAACTTCCAATTAGCACCAGGTCGTCAGCGAATTCGAATTGTTTCAAAAACGTTCCATCAACACAGATATCTTAAGCTTCTCCCACACTCTCCTTTTCGGATTCATCGAGAATCATTTGGAGAGCAAATGCGAATAGAAATGGGGACGTCGAGTCAACTTGACTCACCAATCTCTTAAAGGAATATTGACTGTTGTTCCATGGATTCTGATATCTGAAAAAAGGATCCGAAAAGTCGATTAGAGCTAGTTCCAGGGGGAATTTGAATTCATTCGTTTTTTCAATGAATTTTCGAACAGAATGGATATTGTCGATTATATTCTAGACCATCCTTCCTCTTTCGTAGGATACTCACTTTGGCAATTTCCCAATCTTCTGGTATTCTTCTTACCGTCAAAATCATGTTCAATGGGCGCATGCGAAGGCAAATAATAGATACACGCTCTACTAGCAGCAAAAAATCTAAATTCTATTCCCAGTAGTTTAATCTTCTTCACGAAATTCCATCTTCCATCTTCCGTTTTCCGTTTTCGGTCGTTTTTCGAGTTCCATTTCCGTTTTCCATCGTCCGTTTGAAAAAAAAAATTTCATTTCCGTTTTCCGCCGTCCGTTTGAAAAAAATAATTTCATTTCCGTTTTCCGCCGTCCGTTTGAAAAAAATAATTTCCATTTCCGTTTTCTGTCGTCCGTTTGAAAAAAATGCGATTTCCGTGCAGCCCTGGTACATACAAAATAATCGTACCAGTATTTATTATTGTCATGTATCATCAAAAATCGTCAGTCTTTCTTATCCATGGATACTACAAAAGGTAATTGTAAGAACGATATGTTCTTCGTGTTTGTTCATTCCCCGATTATTGGATTTTCGACAATCGCCTTCAAATTGCAGCTCAACATCTCGCTCGCCATCCAACAACACGCGGTCATAAACAGAGATTTTTGTACCGAATCGACACGAGAGATGAAAAATGGTGCCTGTACGTCAATCTGAAGCAAATGAAGGAGTGGTAGCCTCAGGAGATACACCGAAAGTCAAGCAAGATCTTCAACCAACAAAGACCATGATTTGCGTTTGGTGGAACTGGGCATCCTGCACTGGGAAATGCTCGAAAGAAACGGAACGGTCAACAAGGAGCTCTATGTTGCTCAGCTGGGCCGCGTAAATGAGGCTATTCGACTGAAAAGACCCGATCGACAAGCCAAGTCACCTTGGCCAAAGTCACCAAAAACTGGCTCAACAACTTCTTCGACACCAGACCGGGCGATTTTTGGCGGAACGGCATCAACAAATTGATTGAGAGGTGAGAGGAATGGAAGTCGTAAACAGTAACAACGAATCCTTAATTTATTAATTGATTATTATTATAATTTTTTTGATCAAATAAATCTTTGTTCAAAATACTTTACGAACTTATTCCTCAAGGCCACAATTTAAATCCATAATATTCATTTAAATGTCAGAATACTTTTATTCTCCTTTGTCGAGTTTATATAATTTAAAATATACAACAAAAATAGTTAACTAAAATTAAAACTAACAATATAAAATAAAAGAGTTTCATTTAATATGATGAATTCCGAAACAAAAACCAAACATATTTTGAGTCGATTATCTAGTTTCTATTAGAAGAATCAAAAAGAGAATTAATTAATCAATGGTTAATTAAAAGGAAACTATATTAAATAGAATTAATGAAAATGGATTTTGTTCAAGATAATGTAAATTAATATTTAATTTAACTTATGATTCAGTTCGCAAATGAATTCTCAAACTCCTGAGGCCGTATGCAAGAAAGTATTTATCTGTTAAACGATGATGGAAAATCATTAATACACTACGTTCCTAAGTAAATGTAAATAAGTGTATGTAAGATATAGCTTTGAAATCACAAAATAAATTAAAAATTTATATAATTTACTGAAGAAGTTAATTTATCAATTATTTTCCAACACCGTTTTCCGGATAAATACGTTCTTGCATATGGTCTCTGTTTTCATAATATATACCAAGTTTTTAATCAGGAAAATAATTTTTAAAAAATTGTGAATATTTTCCACCAACTTTTTACGGATAAATATGTTCTTTCTATACGGCCTCCGGATGAACGCAGCCGGGAACTAGAAGTTTCATAATTTCACTTAGATTGCACACCACTAAACCACCTTCGAATATGTTAATTAGATTGATGATTAGAGAAAATTAATTAATATATTAATCACAGTTTCATGTCTTTAATTTAAAACAAAACGGGCACCGAACTGATCCGCAAATTTTATAATATCACTATCACATCACTATGTGAAACTATTTTGTTACTTTAACCACTTGAGATAAATAAAGCTTAACCTTGAAAATCAATTATATATAGAAGATGACATTTTTAATAGTTTCTATGATAAATGTTACACATATTTTCTTCACTATTTTTCTATTAATCATTATAGATGTTTTGCTGTAAATTACTTTCATTTCTTCGAAATTATTCAATGGTAAACAGATGCTGAATATTTTTTAATTTTAACTGCATTTAAGTATGATATTTAACTACTTGATATTAATTAATATTCTTTTGTTATTTATCAGTGTGGTTAATGGGAATATAATCAGGCAAGTATTAATTATAATATTGTTTATTTTTGCTTTTATTTGTGAATTAGGCTTCTATCAAGAGACTTTTTTTTTTAATTTTCAAGCTTCTTATTTAAAACATTAGGTCTAGAAATTAATTTCCGCGTTTTTTAACGCATATTAAACTAGAAAAAACTGGACAAACTTAAACAAAACTTTTATTGATGATAATCCGACGGGGAATGATGCATGGAGAGTACGGCTTTCGTTTCGACCCGCCTATTCTGGTCTTCTTACTGCGACTTCATGCCGCAGCTGCACCAGTTGATGTTGATAGCGATTCGCAGTGATTGTTTTGCCAGGTTGGAGAGTACAGAATTCCTTGTTGGTCCCACCCTTATGCACAGTAAGAGATTCTTCCCGTGGATCTTGGTTTTTGCGGTCGAAGTTGTCGGATCACCGGGATTAACCCACGATTTTCTTCGCTTCGGATTGTCGTAGTACACCCACTTTTCATTGCCAGTTATGATGCGGTGTAAAAATGACTTTCTTTGAAATCTGCCAAAACAATGTTTGTGAAGTTGATTTTCTCTTTGTTGCGTTTTGAGAGCTCATAGGGCATACATTTTCGCCGAGAGATGCCGCGAGTTGCTCCTGAACGCCACGTGGAAATAATTAGTTTACGAAATTTAAGAGCGTCTTAAATATGTACGTCTTTTTATCAAACTATTTTCTACAATACCTGAGTCAGTCTGTTATTGAACTATATTAAAATCTTCCGTAAAAGTTAGTTTTTAGCGCATTTACTGAGCTCGCCTTATACCAGTTGGCGTGCTCCTGTCTTTGAGCCGAATCTTCTCTTTGTGACGTCAAAATCTCCATTCTTGGCAGATTCTTATAGATGGTGCTGCATCGCCGTAAGCTTGGGCAAGCATTTGCTGCGCGTCAGTGGCTTTCCTCTTGAGTTGGAAAAGGAAAAGAAGAACTTCCCACAAATGACGTTTTCCTGGCACAAAGGTGGACATATTCTGAACCCAAAATAATGATTTTTTATAAAGTACGTGAAGAAAGTTATATATAAGTGAGAAAGCTGATAATACAGAGAACATTATAACACAAAATTCGTTATATAAAAATACATTTTATTTTGATAAAATATCAACAACAAAAAAACGCTGAAATTAATTTCTAGACCTAATAGTATGCACACAATTTTTTTTTGAAAAATGTTCATATTCATAGGTCAAAAAGTTAGAGTTTTCTTCTATTTCAGCTCTGTACGTGTTAAACGCAACGATTTCACGAACAACTACGGCTATGGACCACATGGTGTAGGACCTTCTAACGCTGGTTTTGATAGTTATGGTTTCTACAAGTAATCAATTTACAAGTTAAATATAAATTTAAATCATTCTTAAAGGGATAAGTTCTATAACAGTGGCCTTCCACCTTTGTACACGTTTGCCGCTTACCGTAACTACTATCACGAGATTTCCTTTCACAAGAATCGTTATGGGCAACCTGCTCCAACAGATTTCGAAGTTTTGCAACAAGAACGATATGGTTTATTTATATTTGTCGTTAAAATAATTGGTTGACTTTATTTTAGGACCATATTACGACAGAGTTTGGGGTTTCGAAGATCATTCGCCCAATTGGTTTGGATGATTTATTGTTTTTTTTTTTGTATATTATGTTAATAAAATTGTTTTGATAGAAATGATTAGAAATATTAGTTTTCTTTTAAGGTTTGTTAAAGGGTCTGAAATATGAAAATAGGTGCGATTCTCAATCAAGCTCAATGGTAGAAGGTAATCGTGAGGTGTGACTCCGGTACGACAACTGAAAATCAGGATTTCCCGATTTTTTAGCGTTTCTGAAAATTGATACGTTTTTTCTTAATAAAACATTGATTACTACAATTTAACTAGGCTTATCTTAAACTATCTATAAATATTAATATCTTCCCAGAAAGCTAGATTTGAGCACATTTACTGAGCTCATTTTAATAACATACCAGTTGACGTGATATTTGTGGAAAATAGAGCAGCCGAATTGAACTGGAAAGAACGATGAAAATCGAGTAGTCAATGTCTTCGTGGAAATATCAATGAACTGTGATCAATAATATAGAAAATACTCTTTTCCTGTACGTTATACGAAACACATTTTTTAAAAGAATAATCCATTCGTTTATATCTGATTTTACTTGCAAAAAAATAATCTGAAAACCATAAAGTTTGTATAGTTTCCCTGTTGTCCAGAGGGACTAATTTGTGCTTATGTTTTTTTTCGAGTTCATTTTGGCATAAATTGATCGAAGTTTTCGATAAATAAATCATAAAGATATCAATAAGACATTTTAACATTGTTTTCAGGCAAAGTAGAAACATTGTTTTTTTTTTTATATATAATATATCATCTTCGTTTAACAAATAAATACTTCTTGCATACGGTTCCATAGGTATTAAAATAACTTAAAGGAAGTTTAAAGTGAATATTACAAATATAATATAATCTGTAGAGCTAACTAGTAAGCTCTCCGATCATTCTAGTGTTTATAAAATCAATTATTTTTCCCTGGGAGAAGTTCCTCATTCATTTACTGAAATTCAAGCTCAAAAACGTGTCGAGACTATTCCACAAGATTACCGTTTTATTTGTAGAATTGTATCTTGTGATGAAAAGTGGGACTACTTCAGTAATGCGGATAGACAAAATCAATGGTTGGAACCCGGTCAAACGGCGGAACCGGTATCAAAATGTGATCGTTTCTAAAAGAAGGCACTTTTGTTTGGTGGAATTTCGAAGGCTTCATTTACTTCGAGCTAGTTCCAAATGTTCGGACCATCGACGCAGACTTCTATTGCGTCCAACTTGATCGAATGTATGCGGCACTTGGCGAGAAATATCCAGCATTGATCAATCGGAAGCGGATACTCCTTCAACAAGACAATGCAAAACCAGACAAACGAAGAAAAATATTAAAAATCTCGACGCCATTGAACTTCTTCCACATCCAGCTTATAGTCCGGACATTGCGCCATCTGATTATCACCTTTTCCGATCCATGGCACACTTTCTTCGTGGTCGTAGCTTCAATGACCTGGCCGATGTCGAAAACGGTTGCCGCGAGTTTTTCGCCTCTAACAAGAACAAGGAGTGGTACCGCAGCGGCATCGAACAACTTGCCGATAGATGGGTTCAAGCCATAGAGTCAAATGGTCTTTACTTTGAAACCTAATTGTTTTTCATGTGTTGTAAAATTATGTTTAAATTTTTATTATCAAAATCTGAGAAATTTACAATTCCAATTTTATTTTTATAAAAAATAAAATTAATAAATCTGACCTGATCTAGAAATTTTGAAGAAATATAATGAAAAACAGAGAAATTATTCACGTAAATTGAATATTTGTTTCATTTTATCTATGAGACCATTGAAAATAATTCAAAAATGATCAAATCAAACCTTTCATATTTTTATATTTTGATAATAATAATAAAATTTTTTTTGTTCACCTTAATATAACCATCCCTTAAATCACAGGTAAACCCACGTAACCTACATACATTTATAGTGTTCTTTCATTTATCCAATAAAAATATGAGTTTGCTGCCGCAAACTAAGTTAATGTTGTATTTACCGTCATAAGGCCACGCGTTTATTTGCATTTCTTGGACTAAAATGGCCTATTATTGACAAGGCCACGAAACAATTCACAATAAATTGGTGTGCTGCCGTTATTTTATTGTATTGTGGGAAGCTTCTGATGCACGGCATTTGATATGGTATTGAAACGAGCTCAATAAACGTGCTCAAACTTTTTTACGAAATATTAATTTGTCAATAAGTGCCTGACGAACATGTAGTAATCAGTAATATGTTAGGAATATGTGAAAACTTTTCCATGCACATAAAAATCAGAAAATCATTATTTCCACTTGGCCTGCTAATGTAGGACGTATTCTTGTGATGAGGCTGAAACGGCAATTAAGATTTTTCTCTTCTTCGATTACCTCAAACATGGGTAATTAAACATTTAATAAATAAAAAACCAATAAAAACAATAAACTTTCACGTAGACGCAAAAGAGTGCTAATGATAAATTTTATGAGTTAATATGTTAAACTAAATAATTAAGTTTTATTTGTGTTATTTGATAACTTTAAACAAGTCACAGACTGTAGTATTCGAATTGGCGTGGCACACCAAATGAAATTGTAAATGCAGTAGCTCAGAAAATCCTCTCAAAAATATTATTTAACACATCTGATCAAGATTTATGAATAATTCAAAACAAGTCTGAATATGTTAGGTGAAAAATATTATATAATTAACACGTTAGGATTTATTAAACGCAATTTTTTAAAGATTTGAACTGCCTAAATGGAAGGGGTAAGTCAGATGTGCAGTTTGAATGGGCGTCAAATTAAAATGACTACGCTTAATGCCATCCTGGTGGAGCCGCGATAAAAAACTAAAACACAATTTAAAATAGTAAAATCACAATTTTTATTTGGCGCGCTATAGTCAAATCGAGCAACGCCCTTCCAGCAAACGACCGCTAAACCGTTGCACTTAAACGAGTGGTCCCTGTTCTAGTGGAAAAAATGTTGAAACGATCTTGGATTGCCGTATTCCTGTGAAAAATGCCAAAACGACTACCCCGTTAATTCATACACGAAACAAAAAGATTAACAGTACGACAGTCTAATACCACGACAAAACTTTGGGAAGCGAAACCGAGACATTGAACCAATTGAATAGATTGAACATAAATAAACGGACAAACAAAAAATGTTTGTGTGTTTGGTGGGCCAACGACCATGGACAGGCGCAAAACGAGGAGAGAGACACTGATTTCATTTGATTTTGAATTGAAAAATGATGAGATGGAGGAGAAGAAGAGGAATAAGGAGAAGATGGAGAAGGCAATTTCAATTTTCGATCGGAATGTTGTTTTAAATGACCTAAAATGCGATTTAAATAACAACATAATATACATTTAATTATTTTATTAATTTTAATTATTTATGTTTTGATGTATTTTTTTCTTCTTGCACACCAAATTATTCTGAATTCTGTCGTGGCCTTGTCAAATTTAGTCCACGTTGAATGTACTAAGTGCTCTTTTTTCTTGATTTTAAGATATTGATCCGCTCATGAATTAACGTCTAAATGCTCGCCAATATTTAACTAACAGATATATAGTAGAAAGAGCTCTAAATAAACGCGTGGCCTTATATTTATGGACTAACAGCCATGACGGTAAAAAGAGTAAGAGTAAACTTACAGGAACTGTCGCGTAGACTTTACGTATTGTCGTAAGATAATGTGCTCCCTTATTTAATTTGGTTCTGAAATTTTTTTTTATATTTGTAGCGATTGAATTTTCCAGTTTATCATCAAACAAATTAGTCTTATCCATATTAAGAGATATTTCATTTAAATATTTAAAACAATTATTTCGAAACAATATTAAATAAGGGATGTTATTAAATCTAGGACGAGCGTAAATTTCTCCCGAAGGGAAATAAAATGCATTTCCTCAAAATATCACGGAATATTACACCTTCCAATATAAAATTTTTCTTCAAACATACTTACCTTTACTTACTTACTTGATTACTTGATTGTCCGACGTCATTCCGACTGCGTCGAGATGCGGACCAACTCTCTCCAGAGTGTTCGGCTTCGCCTTGCCAATTTTGACCAAGCCGTTTTCTCCTCGAGAATACCGATTCTTCTCCGTGTTGCCCTGGTGGTAGACTTCTCGTGGAAGAATTTCGCCATCCAAAGCTTTACTGTGTCCACATTCCCTTGAGTCTCCCTTTTGCTCTTGACAAGCCTCGTGCATCCCATTCTGAAAGAATTCTGCTCCATCACCTGTCCGGCAGCCTTGCGACATGTTGCGACCAACTGAGCAGTTTCCTTCGAACTAGCAAATCAACCGAAATGGATCCTTCGACATTGGCGTGAAAGCAGATGATGTCCAGAGTTCTTTGGAGTCGTTGGAGAGTTTCCTTAGAAGGGCACCAAGTTTCGCAACCGTAGAGCAAGGCCGGAACGATGTTCTGGTGAACTAGCTCTCTTTTTCCCCTTGCTGGAATGTGAGGAAATAGAGAGCTAGTTCACCAGAACATCGTTCCGGCCTTATATTACACCTTCTAATATAAAATTTTTCTTCAAACATAATTTTATCAATTAGGATTTAAGGAGATGCGTAGAAAACATACCTGGTAGAGAATGTGATTAACGCTGGTTCCATTCTTTTGAGATATTTTGTTTTTTTTTTATAAAAAAAACGGTGGACCGTTGGTGCAAACTCTTAACAGAATGGGACCCCAGAGGATCAACTAGACCAAAAGGACGACCTAAAGCACGCTGGTCTGATGCCGTCAAACTCTGGATCTCAAACTTCACCGACGAACGGTCCACGACAAGATCCACCAGAAGACGAATAGAAATCCTGGAGACTAGAGCAGCATGGTCGACAGTGGCGCGGCGCGGTCGCTAGAATTGGAGAGAGTTAGTCCGGTTCTCATTGCGAGAATGATTCGGACTCCAAAGTAAAAGTAAATCGAAATTTAAAATGAGATGGTGTAATAAACCGTGATTTTTTGCGGAAATTCATTTTATTTTCCGACGGGAGCAATTTCCGCTTTTTCTCGATTTAATAACATCCTAAATAACTGAGTATATAGCCATAAGGTCAGTTTTTCTTAAACTCTTGAAAAATATTGATATCTTCAAAAAATATTAGATGTTAGCATTTTACTCTGAGCTCATATT
This sequence comes from Caenorhabditis plicata, assembly GCA_963931815.1. Lineage (NCBI taxonomy): Eukaryota > Metazoa > Nematoda > Chromadorea > Rhabditida > Rhabditidae > Caenorhabditis > Caenorhabditis plicata. Next base: position 14,619,498 of record OZ007490.1, on the reverse strand, counting down.
CTTAGAATTCCTGTTGGGGTTCAGTTCACGTCTACGATACAGTGCGATCCTAGTGATTCATGTCAGTTTAATCTCACTCCGCTAAAAACAATTTTAATTTTGTGTGTTCTCGTTAAAGGGTCAATTTTTAAACATTTGCTCTTTCCATAGTATGGACAGAGCAAATGTTTTTTCATTCCGTATTCCGAAATTGAAAAAAAACATCACTGGTTCAGACATAAAATTTCATTAGAATTTTTGCATACCTGGTTGCACGCCAATCGAAAATAACAATATTAGTCATGTTTAATGTTGTTTCTCTAATAATCACATAAACAATCTAGACTGATCCATTTCACAGATGTACCCAAAATATAATTTAAATACATTGTTTTCCTAGAAAAATCGTTTTGATCAGAGCTTCATATCAATTGACACGCAAATTACAAATATATGGTTCACTGGAGGTGCCCATATGAACTAAAGCTGCTGCAATATTTTTAATGATCTAGATAGTTTCTGATATATATTGTCCTTGTCAGAGATCGGTGCCTAATTGAAGAGGAAAAAAATTAGGAAGGAATGAGGTTCTCGTTTTTTTTTTCATCTTCTCATCTCTCATCAATGTGTGTTGTCTCACAAAATGGATAACTTACATTGAAGAGGAATAGACGAAAAAGTCGTTTGGCCGAGTGGCGTTGGTGGCCGAGTCCATCCGAGATTGTCATTTTCTTTTTTTTGCTCTTCCATTAGGCACCGATATATGAAAAGGACAATACCTCATATTAAATATTTAATTATATCGGAATATTTACATGGAATACTAGATTACGCTTTAGAAGTCGAACATTTCCTTTTCATGTAATTGACATGCTCGTATATCCTACGCAGCTAATTTTTATTTTTGCAATATTTTGTTTGTTAAAAAACATGAAAAAAATCATTTGTTTCAATTTTCTTTTTTTTTCAATGAGATTCTGGAATTTTCGGTAGAGCGCACTTTCTGATGAGACAGCTGCTAGACGCCAAATGACATGACTATGTTTGGGACGGGGAGACTTATTATGTATATTTTGGTAAGGACCGTTGGTGTAAAACTGACTAGAATTAGATATAAAGCACATCAGCACAATAAAATTGAAATAGAGGAAACACACATAGTGTTGGCTATTTGCCAAAAGGCTTTTTATTATCAAAATCTGAGAAATTGACAATTCCAATTTTATTTTTATAAAAAATAAAAGTAATAAATCTGACGTGATCTAGAAATTTTAAGAAATATAATGAAAAACAGAGAAATTATTCAAGTAAATTGAATATTTGTTTCATTTCATATATGAGACCATTGAAAATAATTCAAAAATGATCAAATCAAACCTTTAATATTCTTAGATTTTGATAGTGGATAAGTTAAGAAGAGCTAGGAATAATGATGTGTCAAGTTATATTATGCCTGTTAACGCCAAATCAAAATAGAGAATTTGCTATTTTTAAACGTGTGTGGAAATTTTTTCGTCTTTATAACAAAAAAGTTTTAACTATTATTAAATTAAGCTTGTCTTAAACTATCTAAAAATGTTAATATCTTACTAAAAAGTTATATTTGAGCATGCTTACTGAGCTTATTCTATTACCATACAATTTGAGATGGCTGTGTAACCTGAAACATCAAATGCCACGTTTTTCTGGATCTCTGCTTCTCTGTTTCTCATTATTGACGTTTTCTCTGTTATATCTGTTGCATCCCATTGGGGCAAATATGTTTTCCCCTCCACTATCCAACAATTACATTCTCTTATCAGTATTGAACGGTTCCAAATTGTTAAATCTTTCTCACTTGTGCGCGTGAATGTTTTCTTGCTTTTTACATCTTTTCAAACCACCCGAATTGTTCTAATTCATATAAGTAATTACCTTTTCCTTAACCAATAAATTGTACGATTGTTAAACTTGTCGAAAATAACGTACTTTTTGTAAAAAATAAAATTTCCATTAATTGAAAGTTCACTTGTACTCTAAGCACAATGCTTATTTGTTTATATCAGTCGAAAATATTTGTTTTGAGCAAAGAATCGTTTTTATTTGTTGTCTGAGTTCATAGAAAATTTGGATGACAGTTTTATGGCGAGTTTGATCGAATGTTTTGGAATTTTTAATTTTGCTAGTATTTTATTAAAATTATGATTCAGAATGAGCAAGGATTTCAATAAAGATTTTCTCTTTCATTATCAGTAAAGCTTTACCTAATTGTGATAGTTTAAAAGCAACTTACTCGACTTACTCTGTCTAATTTATGCGTGAAATTGTTTATTAAAATCTTTTAAAAATTGAAAATCGACGTTTCCATTTGGCGTAGCGTAGATAACCGTCTGACTTGAGATCGCATCGGTATACAGTCCAGAAATATGTTCATATACCATAGACAAATCTGTGATGGGCCTTATGAAACATTTCAGAAAAATGCAAACCAGAATGAAATTTGAAAAGTGAAGTTCGGATTCCGGTATTCGATGTCGAATTTTAACAAGTTCGAATCAGTTTCAAAAAAAAACTTATTTTCTTGAGTTTTAAGAGGTAAATTTGATCGACGAAATAAAAAAAAATACCATTTCAAAAACGGAATTCGGTCAAATGCACGCCAAATGAAAATTTCCGTTTTATCACGTTTCTTATAAGCTCTCACGTGTATTTTTTAAAATGGTTCTTTCGTTAATTGTTCTGACTTATTCTAAATCATCTGAAACCCTTACATTTCTGAAATAGTAAAGCAGAAGGTTTTATTCTAGACTTCAGTTTGCATGGAAACCGGAATTCAGTTTTCAAACAAATTACTGATAGGAATAGTCTTCCTAGTGACCCTCAAATTGACCAAGTTTTCCGTCTGAATACGTGGAAACCTTTAAATAGGATTTTTTCACATCAGGGCCGAAATCGTGACAGCTTCGAATACCGGCGTCAACAGAATAAGTACTGACGCTTTTTTTTTCAAAGCAGGCACAATTGTTGTCATCTTTTTTTATTTTGTAAAATATTTTGATTTCTTGGTGAATACATGTTTAATTAATTTTTTATTTGTATTATAAGTATTATAATAATTATCTGAACGTATTGGTCACAAAAAATAATGTTTCTATAAATTTAGTTTTTGCTTTTTCATTAATTTGAATATAAAAAATTATTTTATATATAGTCATCGCCAAATGCGATTACCACCGCAAAATATGGCGCACTTTTTTTAAATATTATTTTTTCATTTAATTTTTATTATTATTACCTTGTTTATGCTCTTTTCTATACTGTTTTCGCACAAATAAATTGAAGAATATGTTTTAGATGTTGTTTCAGTCTCACCCCAACTGGAAATAATGAGTTTTCGATTTTCAAGCGTGTCTGAAAATTGCTACGTCTTTTCAATAAAACATTGATTATGACAATTTAATTAGGCAATTTAGGATTATCTGAACGTATTGGTGACAAAAAATAATGATTCTCTATAGTTTTATTTTTTGCTGTTTCATAAATTTGAATATAAATAATTATTTTATAAGCCATTTTTTTAAAGATGCTTTTCATCTGAATTAGCGTTAAATTCTTTATAAGATGACATTTTACTTTTCGCTGTAATTTCCAATAAAAAATAGTTTATAACAGTTTAAAACTTCTATATAGAAAAAAAAACATTAAAAATGATTATTATTTGTTTTAAAATTATTTTAATACAGTCAGATAATTTTTCCCAGTTATTTCATATTCAAATAATTAACTTACCTTAATTAGAATCAGAATAACAAAGCTTCAAAAAATAGATAAAAATAAAAGACGAACTTTTTGTGATCAACATTTTTCTCGTCCCCCCACCCTTTTGGCAAATAGCCAACACTAAATGTGTTTCCTCTATTTCAATGTTATTGTCCGGATGTTCTTTATATCTAATTCTAGCCAGTTTTACACCAAATTAGAATTTTTTTCAATTTTTAAACGTTTAAACTGTTTTTTTAGGTTCTTTTTATCACGGTTGTCTTAAACTATCTCAAAATTCCCTTTATTGAATTCTTATTTTTATAGTTTCACTCGGCGTAACTTTTTTGCTTTTTACCTTCATCTATTAAATTACTTTTTTATTATTCATTTCATGATATATTTTATTTATGTGATTCTTCTTTATTGTTATTTTTTATATCTCTTCTCGGCTTTTAAAATTTATTTTTCAATTATGTATTATATTCACGTCTCTAACGAACGTTAAGTAATAATATTATCAAAAAAAAGTTATAAATTTAAATAAATCAATGAAACAATTAAAACATCTTTTAATTGAAGGATTTTGATAGTCATATCGTAAAAAGTCGTGAAATATTGCTTATTACATATCTTACGCAATATTGCGTGCATTACGCAATATTGCGTGTCGTCGCCAAATGCGATTACCACCGCAAAATGTGGCGCACTTTTCAAATATTATTTTTTTTCTTTAAATTTTTAAGATTATTTCCTTGTTTATGCTCGTTCTATACTGTTATAGCTTAAATAAATAGAAGAATATGATATAGAACCACGAATTAAGTGTATAAAATAACATTAAAGAATAAATAATGACCCCACTTTTAACTTATGTATTATCAAGTTGTGAAAAATTTATAATTCTAATTTTAATTTCATAAAAAATAAAATAACCAACGGTATTTGAACTATAAATATTGACGAAATATAATAAAAATAATGAAATAAAGAGAAATTATTTAAAATTGGAAAATAGGAAATTTGTTACAAGTTCTCATTGATACCATTTGAAATTAATTCAAAAAAAATTGAAAATGAATTGTCAATTTCTTACACTTTGGCATTATTTATACGCTATCAGTATTTTTATAAACATTAGAGTGCTTAACTCAACCTATTGCGATTTATTAGTAAATATCACTTCAAACATATTTTAAATTGTTATTTTTATAGTCTCACTTAGAGTGCATTTTCGATCGGATTGAAATCACCATTTTTCATTAGGTTTATATTTTTTTCATTGGTTTTCATACATTTTAAATTAGTTGCCGTCATTACTGTTTCACGCCAAATCGAAATAGTGATTTTCCGATTTTTAAGAGTGTGTTAAATTTTTAACGGTTTTTCTAGAAAACACTGTTGTCGACAGTTTAGACAAGTTATTCTTAAAATACCTAAAAATATTAATATCTTTACAAAATGTTAGAGTTGAACACGTTTTCTGAGCCCATATGCAAGAATGCATTTATCTGTTAAATGGCGATGGAAAATTATTGTTAAACTACTTTTATAAGAAAATTTAAATAAGGGTATGTAAGAAATAATATTTTAATACAAAAAAGGTTGTAAAATATCTAAATTTTATTAAAGGGCAATTAAACCATGATTTCCATCACCATTTAATGGATAAATACGTTCTTGCATATCACCTCTGAGCTAATATTATAACCCTGCAAGTTGGCGGATTTTACATAAATTCACTTTGTTTTTCACATGAGCAAATAAAACTCGTTGGATTAACTTACTGAAAACTGTCCTTTATTTCAAATTAAAACCCTTTTCAAAGCACGTCAAATAAAAATATTTTTTCGATTTTTCAATATTTAATATTATCCTTTTCAGGGATCGGTGCCTAATAGAAGAGCAAAAAATGACGAAAAATGATGGCCGGCAACACGGCCACAAACGACTTTTTCGTCTATTTCTCTTCAATGTGTGCTTCCCATTATTTCGTAAAAAAGAATGGCCGTCTAAAAATAGAGGCCGTCCAAACGAGAACCTCATTCCATCCTAAGTTTTTCCTCTTCCATTAGGCACCGATCTCTGAAAAGGATAATAGCATTTTATTAATCCTTACGTGCAATTTAAAAACCTTTTTTCGACATAGACTAGCTGACAAAAGTTTTGTCACAAATGTTTTTTCGGGTTTAACTTTTTTGTGACTTGACCAAATAGACTGATTTTTTAATATTTTATGTGAATCAGTGTTTAAAATGTTATAGTAGCAAATTTTGGTTTAAATTACCATGGAAATTTCGGTACCACGCATTCCGTTTTCCCTCATATTGATAACAGCTTGCCGGGTGGAAATTGGAGTTTTTTTACGTGGAGTCATCTCTATAATGTTGTCAATTACTGCTATTTTCAATAAATTATGAAAAAAATATAATTGAACTTTAAAAATTATTAAAAAATGCAGTGCAACTAAAGTGCGTAATATCTTTGAGCTACGCGTTTTACGATAATCGCTTTTCACTGTAAAACGGATCATCGTAATCACAAGCGGGAATTTGTAAAATAATCTACAACCGTATGAATCTATCATATCAAAAAATCAGTCAATTTGATCAAGTCACAAAAAAGTTAAACCCGAAAAAACATTTGTGACAAAACTTTTGTCAACTAGTGTATATTACAGGTTTTCCTTAAGTTATCTATTGAACTTTCAATTTTTCGAAATTGTAGTTTTATGTGACTCATCTGAGATTCTGTTCATTTGGCCTGTCAAGGCAATTTTAAGAGTTTGCTTTTAAACAGTGGTTCCGAAATTCAATGATAAGATTTAACGCGTTTTCAGCTCAAAAACTTATTTAAGAAGTTAATAAATTATATTCAAAATTCCATCCTTATATTTCCGCCAATTCTCAATTTGCGATCTTTAACTTTGTTACGCAATAATTAAAACAGTTTGTGGAATCTATTTAACATGTATTATATCAATTCCCACCTTATTATATGATATTTGATTTTTTCATGCTCTCTTTTTAAACGATACTCGTGAAAAATATTTATTCATATTATTAAGCACAACAAGTTCAGTTCATATATTCTGTTTATTTTTTCATTTTAATTATGATCATTCACACATGATCGTCTATTTTAGATACAAGACTTGTCTAATTGCATTTTTTCTATTTACAGTGTTTACCGACCGGAATATTTATCTGTCAATTTTTAATAGTTTAGATTCTATACATTTGTACTCTTGAGGAATAGATAAGATGGAAAGTTAGGTAACATACAAATATAAAAATATTTTTTTTTCGTGTTTGATGTTTCTGATTATCATTTTGTTCGATCTTAAATGTTGTATATATATATATATATATAATAAAAGCAAATAATTTTTGCAAAATTATGGCAACATTTTAATGAAAATATATCATCAATTCTTGTTTGATTTTAAGCATGACTGTAATGGAAACTTTTTTTCAAAACTTTTATAGTCTGATCTAATATCACATTAATTTTTTTTAAAATTCATCGCGTCTATTCTTCTATATTTTACATTACTTATTCAGTATTTACATCGATTTTAAATATAGAAATCAATAAATCTAATTATCCTACAGAAATAAGAAACATTAGCTTCCCTTTGTATTCAATTTGTGTTCATGTGTCTTTTGAAGATTCTAATATCCGAAACGTGAATGTTTTACACCAACTTAAATGTCATAGACGGTTACGTCAATCAATAGTTGACATTTTTAGTGTTTCTGTGTCGTTTTACGTTTCAATTTTACGTTAGAAATAATATATTAAAGCAGTTCAGCAAAGATTTGTGAACTCGCTGCTAATTCGTTTAATGGCGGCTTTTGGGCGTTACCGTTATCGTACACCCCTAGTTCAGGTTCCCACCGTTCAAGGAAGCAAAGGGGGATAATCGTAGTGCCTGCACCCGGGGGCTGACCTGTCAGCAGCGAGTAAGCAGCTCTTTTGTGAGCACAAACTCAATTCCCTTTCCTCATCATTCTCTCCTGACTCGGATAGTCGATCATCGTCAGAGGTGATTGGACTAATCTTTGAGTATGCAGGCTCGCCTAGCCTTAATCTCGAGGTCGGCAAATCTGTATCAATCATAGCAAAAATGTTTTCGTAAAAATGTGTTACGAAACTGCGAATCCAGCCAGTAGTGTAACTTTACATGTTAAAGAAAGTTATTCAGATTAATATCAATTTCAGCAAAAACAGCCTTAAAAATAATAATAATAATAAACTTATTGATTTATTGTTTTATTACCTAATACCTAGTTTATTTTGTTCTTTTTTAGATCTTTATTTACTAGGGAGGTCATTTTTGGATCCAAAATTTTTTTTTTTGGATTCGGGTTGAAACTTGGCCTGGTGATAGCTGAGTAAATTTTATTAGTGCACACAGAAAATTTCTCATTATGTTCAATTAAATTGTCGACAGCAATATTTGATGGTTTTTTACTGTTTTCTACAGGAAACTTGAGATTGGTAACTTTGAACAGTTTTTTAACCCACTTAAACCCCCCAGTGCAGGACAATTTTTTGTGTACACTAACAAAATGTCCTCAGCTATCAACATGCAAAGTTTCAGCCCGAAACCTTTTAGATCCAAAAATGACCTCCCTAGTTAGTTTTAATTTATGGTCAGTTTTTGTTTACATTATATTTTAATTTAATTTTAATTTTAATCACGTGTCTAGCACACGTAGTGTAAATAAATAAATAAATAAAAAGGATTGACTGACAAACCAAAGTTGTTTTGCGAAAAACACGCGCGAGGCCGGTTTCACTTCAGTTTTTAGTGAAACCAGCATAAAACCGATGTAAAACCGGCGAAATGTCGGCACTCCACTGTCACGAAGTACTAAGTTCTCTATTTCACTTAATTATTTAATAAAAAACTTATTCATTAATTATTGTTAACAGGAACATGAGTTTAAATGTTGTATGGCATAATTTGGAGAGCTCTTCTGAGTTATGAAATTAGTAAATATTCTATATAACAAAGAAACCGACGGAATATGAGGTAAAACCAAAAATTAATTTTAAAAAAAAAACCAAAATCATCATTTCTCAAAAATTTGTTGGTTTTTGTGCAAAACAGGTATTAATAGCCTTCCTCCTTTCTTTCTTTTTTGCTCGGTCTATTCGCCTTAATTAAAATTGTAAAAATAACTTTTGAAAGACCAGATTTTTTGTAATTTTTAAAGGAAACGTGCAAATGACAATGGAGTGTGTTGGTTAACGGGCCGTCCCCGGTTTGCCTGTGGAAGAAAAAAAATGTATACATTTATTTCCCTCGTTATAGAATATTTCAACTTTTTTTTTACGACACTATGTAAAAATCTGCGCGTCGAGACAATTATAAAGAGAGAGAGAGTTGTCTTTTGTGTCTCTCTATCCTTCAAAATCCTTCATCAAAAAATTTTTAATTGTTTATTTATTTCAATTAATAACCCAGAACATTTAGCGAATATAGAGAAAATTTGAGATAGTTTCAGACAAACTAAGTAAAGAGGAAATGAAAAATTCTTTATTTATTATTCATTCCAGAGATCGACGCCTAATGGAAAAGGAAAAAATTAGGGGCGGAGAAAAGGTCTTGTTTAGACAGCCACACGGCCACTAAGGCCATCGAATCTATTCCTCTTTTGTTTCTCATCAATATTTTTATTTCATCCATTCTCATTTTTAAATTAAAATTTTCATTTATTTTCATCAAATAATAATCAAAAAATAGATAACAAAAATTGATGAGAAACAAAAGAGGAAGAGATTCGATGGCCTTAATGGCCGTGTGGCTGTCTAAACAAGACCTTTTCTCCGCCCCTAATTTTTTGTTCTTCCATTAGGCATCGATCTCTGAAAAGGACAATATTTGTTATTTTCAGAAATCGGTGCCTAATGGAAGAGGAAAAAATTAGAACAACATGAGGTTCTCTTTTAGACGGCCACTCTTTTGTCTCTCATCAATGTGTGTTGTCTCAAAAAAATGGGCAGCCCACATTGAAGAGAAATAGACGTAAAAATGGTTTTTGACCGTTTGACCGTTCATCCGAGACTATAATTTTTCTTCTTTTTTCGTCTTCCATTAGGCACCGATCTCTGAAAAGGAAAATATATGTTTTAACTGTTATTAAAAATAAATAAAACTTATTTGTTATTAAAAATAATAAATATAATTAAACAATTAAATTTAATATACAATTTACAAAACTTAATTTCCAGTTTTTTTTAATAAATTTTTAATTTCCAAAGGAATTTTCAGAATAAATAATGACTTTTTTAAACCAATCATTTCATCTAACATCAATTTCTATCTCTAAATAGCCTAAAGGATTAAGATATTAGATGAGAATGGAATTTTAATAGCCAATGGAATACAGGGATTTTCCAAAATTTGTAAAATTTTTGCAGCGTATCAATTCAAACCACCTAACACCCCTACCAATACATGTTATACACTGGCTGACAAAAGTTTTGTCACAAATGTTTTTTCGGGTTTAACTTTTTTGTGACTTGACCAAATTGGCTGATTTTTTGATATGATAGATTCATATGGTTGTAGATTATTTTACAAATTCCCGCGTGTGATTACGATGATCCGCTTTACAGTGACAAGCGTTTGTCGTAAAACGCGTAGCTCAAAGATATTACGCACATTTCTTGCACTGCATTTTTTAATAATTTTTAAAGTTCAATTATATTTTTTTTCATAATTTATTGAAAATAGCAGTAATTGGAAACATTTTAGAGATGACTCCACGTAAAGAAACTCCAATTGCCACCGGAAAGCTGTTATCAATATGAGGGAAAACGGAATGCGTGGTACCGAAATTGCCATGGTAATTTAAACCAAATTTTGCTACTATAACATTTTAAACACTGATTCACATAAAATATCAAAAAATCAGCCAATTTGGTCAAGTCACAAAAAAGTTAAACCCGAAAAAAACATTTGTGACAAAACTTTTGTCAGCTAGTGTACGTATGCCAAAAATATCATTAAATATCAATATGTTTATTTTCTATTCATTAGAGCTCCTAATTAATGATTGTTATTTTATACGGTTTAATTAATTGAAAACAAGTTATTTTAGGTACTATCAAATATCAATATTGCAATGTTTATCTGACTGAGTTCCACGTAAATAATTTAGACATTATTTTTCGTCATTTTTTAAACTAGGATTTCTCTAAAATATCTATTATCAAAATCTAAGAAATTGACAACTCCAAATTTCGTTTAAGAAAAAATAAAAGTAATAAATCAGATTTGATCTAGAAATTTTGAAGAAATATAATGAAAAACAGAGAAATTATTAACATAAATTGAATATTTGTTTCATGATCTCTTTGAGACCATTGAAAATAATTCAAAAATTTTGAAATTCAATTTTCAATTTCTTATATTTTGATAATAAAAAAACTGAGCTGATTATTAGCATAGTTCGCGTACGTAGGCAAATCTAAATTAAACTAGACATTACCAACATTTTGGAAAATTTAAATTCCCGCTTTTTATTTGTTAAAGTTCCTTAAATAAATAAACAATTAGACGAGGTCTTATAAGCCTCCATAGAACAATTGAAAAAGAGATATAATTTTTCACAGACTCTTCGGCTTAAAACAAACAAATCACATAAAAAATCATAATTAGAGAGATAATAAGAAAAAACGTTTGTTTTTTTTCCCCAAAATTTTTTTTCGAATCTTTGAAAGAGTGTTGTTTTTCTGTCAAGTCATCATCGTTAATTGAACCATCCAATCATACCACTAATCAATCTTCATTCGATAAAAAGATGATTGAATCGTTGGCCTTCCACGATTAGCTTAATCTTTCACGAAGACTGCAAAAAAACCGTCATAATTGAGAAAGATTTCAATCATTATCTTAATAATCGTTCTTCAAATTATTATTTTTTTAAAGTTTATTATTAATTTCATTGTTAGTTGTTTGTGTTTATTTCTTGTGGCGTGATTATCGCGTTTGTTTATTTGCTTGTTTATTTTTTTGAAAACCAGAAAGTAGCCATGAAAGATTTCGGAAAAGAATTGTGATTTGTTTTGCAAATTGTTCAATCATATTGATTATCAAATTATCAGATTTCTTTTTGGTTTTTGTTAATCTGTGGTTCATCGTTTCTCGATCTTTGATGCTTTTTCCAGAGTGGGAATGGTTTCTACTCTTGGTCCAGAGGTAAAGAGGATTTGATGATTTTTTTGGCGTAATTTTTAAGGATATTTATAGAGAATTCCGAGTATATTGCACAAATATGTCGTAGTACGTAGAGATACTGATAGCATACTGTAATAGTTCAATATGCATACTAATTTATTTTTATAAAAATAAATATGATCTCAGTGAGCCTATAAAAGTGGCTCTGAAAAAAAGCTATTATTAGAATGGTTGCCTCTTATTCATTTCAGAGATCGATGCCTAATGGAAGAGCAAAAAATTAGGGGCGGAGAAAAGGTCTTGTTTAGACATCCATACGGCCATTAAGGCCATCGAATGTCTTCCTCTTTTGTTTCTCATCAATATTTTTATTTCATTCATTTAAACTTATAAATAAAATATTGAAAAGAAAAATAATAAATTATAAGGAATTGTTTGCAATTGGTGCGAAGTCTTTTGCAATGCGGCGCGGTTTCTTGGCAGTGGAGTGCACATGTATATAAAAATCTTTATTTTGTAAAAAATAATTCGACAAAAAGATATAGGAAATCGGAAAAAAAATTTGGTTCACCCTAATAATTGTGCCTGCATTGAATAAAAAGCGTCAGTACTTATGCTGTTGGCGATGGTATTGTAACCGGTCCCGTTTTCGGGGAGTTCAAACGGAAGGTTATTATTCAATCGCATTTTAATTTTGTTTAATTGAATTACCTTTTTCTGTAAACTTACCACATCAAACATTTTTAGACAGTTTAAGACAATATTAATTAAATTAAAGTAACAACGTTTTTGTTAAAAAGGTGTAGAAATCTCCATAGACGTCTAAAAATCGCGAAACCGCAATTCCCGGGTTACTATAAGAATGAAGATGATCGATATTATAATGTATTTAATTTTACAAAACAATTTAATTTTAAAAATTTAAGCAGCAGGTAAACACCAAGTGAATTCGTAAAAACAAAATCCCAGAAAAGGCATTTAAACCTAAAATTTCGTAAATATTTAAAGTGCAAAATATATTTTAAGATAAGACTATAATATTGACGTAATAAATACGTTTAAAAATTGTTAATATACTAATCAAGCCATACGGAATCTTTCTGCAAATTTGTATCAAAATCTCAGATGGCGACCTAAAACATTTCCCCTGGTAGACATAAAAAAACGTAGCGGTTTAAAATATTAAAAACAAAAAAGTTGAGAAGAAATAATAATAAAAATAAAAATAATGAATAAGCCAGAGGACGGAACATTTTTTAAATAAAAAAATTGGCGTGTATATCAGTCTCGATTATCAAAATTTAAAGCATCATATTGTCCTTTTCAGAGATCGGTGCCTAATGGAAGAGTAATAAAAGAAGAGAAAATGATGGGGCCACAAAAAACATTTTTCTCAATTCCTCTTAAATGTATGCTGCCCATTATTTTGAAAAAAAGAGAGGCCGTCCAAACGAGAACCTCATTCCATCCTAATTTTTTTCTTCTTCCATTAGGCACCGATCTCTGAAAAGGACAATAGATATTCTATTAATAGTCTTAAAAATTGACGTCAAAGTTAGGTTTTAACGTGAACGTGAAAATTAATAAAATTCTTTTGAATTTTGGTTTATGGTCATTTTCAATTGGCGTGTTGTTATCGATTTTTTGAAGATCGATTTACAATATCATTTAACAGTCATTTTTTCAATAATCATCTTAAACGTTTTTAATTCAACAAATCTAATTATATTAAATAAGCAGAACTTTTTTTTAATCTGACAGAAATTAAACACAAAATTGATAACAAATAACAGGTGTTTTTAAGACCATTAATATTTCTTTTTTATTGGCATTTTGTGGTTTTTATTGTAGATTCATTAAATAATATTTATTGATTAAACTGTGCTCTATCTTTTATTTAACGAAACATTTCCGATTATGTTTGTACGTATAATCTATCATTCAAAATGAATTTTTAGAAGCACGATCCCATGATAGTCATTTAAGCCTTACATAAATTAAAAATAACATCACGCCAAATTGAATTAACAATTTTGCGATTTTGAAAGGTGTGTAGAAATTTGTACGTCTTAAAAAAAAGTTTTTAATACAGTTTAATTAAGCATGTTTCAAACTATCTAAAAACACTACAATCTTTCTAAAAAGTTACATTTGAGCATGCTTACTAAGCTCATTCTATTACAATACAAGTTGGTGTGTAACATTTTTATAATGTAAGAAATATTTAAAGAGAAGCTCGCAATAATGACATAAAAATTAGTTTGTAACTTAAATGTAGATTTTAATAAAATTCGTTTAAAAATTGCAAAATCGTTTTTTTTCATTTGGCATGAGCTCTAATATTCTCCTCGATCCCTCACCTAAGAGCTCTAATTGATTGTAAATTGAAATGATTAGTGAAAACAAGATAAGTTACGAAACAGAGAGTAGAAAATATATAAGAAAAACTGAAAAATAAAATACTTATTTTGTGAAGTGCAAGCTCGTCTGTAATTAAAGATTTTGCACGCCAATATTACAAAATAGTCAACTTTGGCTTTTGAAAACTTGTTTTAAAACATTAAAATTTTCACATCATATTAGAGTATATTTATTGACCGCCTTTAGGATTTCAGTTTAGGAGTTGTTGTATTTGTTTAACATAAATTTTTAGGACATTTAATCTTCTGAATTAGATTGACCTTAAGAAGGAGTTGGAGAACAAGATTCAGTAAAGGTGTAGGTACCAGTTAATGAAAACATCATGAAAGGTTAATTAATGAAAACATCATAAATTCGAGAAGCTGGCGACACAAGCAGCTTAACCTCTTCGCGTCAAACAGCTAAACTTTAAACTTTCTGTACTCATACTTCTACAGTTGATTTAATAAACCGTTAATTGACTCGATATTATTGTTTGTTTCTATTTCAGGTTTCCGATGCCAACATTTTACCCGAACGGTTTCGGTATGGTGAATTCAGCAATTCTGACCCAGCCGTATTTTCTCACTTATATATGTGTTAGTAATAGAGAAATTCAACAGATATCTGTTCGAAAAGTTGGAAAATATACTTTGTACGCCTATTTAAATGATGATTATTGATTTTTGAAAACGTACATAATTAATCTTCACGCGAAAGTTTCTGTCTTTTTTATTTATAACATTTTCTCAGAATTATAAAGTGTCTGAAATTAAGTCCATCAACTAACTCTGCATTGATTTTATAATTTCTATTCCGTGCATTTGCAAAGTGCGGCACCATTATTTTCACAAGAAGAAAACATCAAACTCTAATTCCTTGAAATTTACCCATTAAATTTTTTTTAAGAATATTATTATTATCCTAAAACTTAACGTTGTTCTCACGATATAATCATTATTATGATGAAATCGATATCAATACGAATTTTGAACATGTTCAATCATTTTTGATCATCAGGTGTCTATTTTTTACAACATATTGTTGTCCGATTCATTTTTAATTTCCTAATTTGGCGTAGACAAAATAATTTTTCTCATGATTATACCGTGTATTGTCTAATTGTGTGTGTGTGTTTTTTTTACTTTTACTGGATATAATGTGTACTTTTAGTTTTCAGTTCTTTTATTGTACTGCATGGTGACCGGTGCCTAATGGAAGAGGAAAAATATTAGGATGGAATGAGGTTCTCGTTAGGACGGCCACTCTTTTGTATCTCATCAATGTGTATTGTCTCGAAAAATGAGTAAAACTAATTGAAAAGGAATAGTTGGAAAAGTCCTTTGTGGTCATGTGATCGGCCAAACGAGACTATCATTTATTCCTATTTTTAGCTCTTCCATTAGATACTTGAATAAAGTTTTTGTGATGCAGTTTTTAAATGAAAGAAATACTCGCACGCCAAATGATAATGACCATTTTCAAATATTTAAGTCACTCCCATAATTTTACACGTTTTAATCAATGACAACTTTACCTGTAATTTTAACAATTACGTCTTAAATTATATCAGAAACTAATTTCCTTATATTTAGTTAAAGAGGCTCAATTTAATATTCTATTAGAGTGAACCAAAATTTTTTTCCGATTTCCTATATCTTTTTGTCTAATTGTTTTTTTTTTACCAAATAAAGATTTTTATATACATGTGTTATATATATTTTTAAAGCACTTGAACAGCTCTATCATAATATATATTAAAATTTTTAATTGGTTTTTTATTTAAAATTTTTTTACCTTGTAGAAGAAACACCGAAAAATCCGAAATTCGTGTTCTTTTACGCCATTACTGGAAACAGGCTTCAACGCAACTGCAGCAGCAAAAAAGATATGCGAAGTTGAAGGCGACAATATGGTCTCGGATCGTACTGCGCGAAATTGGTTCAAAAGATTTAACGACGGCGACACTGATCTCGAGGACAAGACACATTCAGGCCGACCTACGACAGTGGATTCTGAAGCAATCCATGAAGCTGTGGAGACCAATCCATCAATAAGTACTCGCAGATTGTCGGCCGAGCTAGATATTCCTCAAACATCAGTTGTACGACATCTTCACGCCCTTGGGAAAGTCAATAGACGCTGCCGAGAAGTACCTCATGCATTGACTGAAATGCAAGCTCAAAAACGTGTCAAGACTTGCCGAAAACTGCTCGAAAATCCACAAGATTACCGTTTTATTCGTAGAATTGTAACTTGTGATGAAAAGTGGGTCTTCTTCAGTCATCCGGACAGACAAAATCAATGGTTGGAACCCGGTTAAACGGCGGAAACTCTAGCAAAATGTGATCGTTTCTCAAAGAAGGCACTTCTGTGTGTTTGGTGGAATTTCGAAGGCGTAATTTACTTCGAGCTAGTTCCAAATGGTGGGACCATCGACGCAGACCTCTATTGCGCCCAACTTGATCAAATGTATGCGGCACTTGGCGAGAAATATCCAGCATTGATCAATCGGAAGCGGATAATCCTTCAACAAAACAATGCAAAACCGCACACCTCTGACAAACGAAGGAAAAGATCAAAAATCTCGACGCCATTGAAGTTCTTCCACATCCAGCTTATAGACCGGACCTTGCGCCATCTGATTATCACCTTTTCCGAGCCATGGCACACTTGACTTCGTGGTCGTAGCTTCAATGACCTGGTAGATGTCGAAAACGGATGCCGCGAGTTTTTCGTCTCTAAGAACAAGGAGTGGTACCGCAGCCGGATCGAACAACTTGCCGATAGATGGGTTCAAGCCATAGAGTCAACTGGTCTTTACTTTGAAACCTAATTGTTTTTCATGTGTTGTAAAATTAAATTTGTTTGAATTTTTAATAAAAAATCGGAAAAAATTTTGGTTCACCCTAATATTAAGAAATCCACGGTTTAGTAACTCTAAATTGAGGAATATAAATTTGATTTAAATTTACATGAGAAAGTTCCGTTTTTAAAATTAAAAGATCAAAGTTTTCAATAGACGTGCTGTTTCCGCTGTTGTTAACAAGAAAATAACCACTATTGTCCTCATTATTATCTTTCATTATATGACGAATATTTGATGCTACTTGCGGTTAGAGCTTGCATTGCTAAGAGAGTAGTTGGCGTGCTCTTAAAAGGACAGTGCCGCGCTTTGCACATGCGGCAGATAGAAGTTTCTTATGAAATGTTTTTATGGACATCTGCTTTCTTTGGGGTTGAGTTAAATTTACGTTTTTAAGCAATGTAAACGTAAATTACATCAATTGAAATCTATCGTTGAGCTGATAATGGAATCGATATTCATCTTTAACAATTCTTTCTCTTCTAGCCTCATGAGATTCTCCACAATTGTATAATTTTCGTGTTTTCGTGCGCTTTTTTAAACAAAATTTCAAGATCTAATATTATCTATAATCCATTTTCCATGTCTAGATTAATTCTAATTTTGTTCGGTCGCTTCTTGTTGATTTTTTAAAGTTGAAATTGGATATCCCTCAAAACCAACAATATTCATTTTCATTTTTTGTTGTCTCTTTTCAAAATTTTAAAAATACACTTGTCCATGTAATTATTTGAGGAAACCAGTTGCGACGAACACCATGATTAGTGTGGCGTGGAGTTTGCGCCTAATTCCAATGTCGCTTTCATTCGTTTTGTTATTTGACTTTGCTGATGACAGTTTATTTTCTAAAATATTCTCGCGCAAATAATATTGTCCAGAAAAACAATACTGAAATTCCTGTTGAATATATATATATATATAGTTAACAATAACAACATGTTTCTGGAAGAAGATTAGAATTTAGTTAACTTTGTAAATAAACAACTGACATTAATATGAATATCAAATAGATGAATAAATAAACATTGAAAGGACGAATGGAGACGAATCAAAACAAACTCATAAAAAATTGAAATAAATGCTTTTCCTTCCTTCTGGATTGTTGTCTTTTTTATTTTGTTTCGCCTCATATTGTTGCTTTTTTATAATTCATGTTACATTATATTATCATTACCTAAGTCATTTCAATGTTTTCAGCGATGAATCGACTGACACTAATCGAGAAGGGTTGTGTGAATGTGTCGCCAAGTGAAACAGGGGCTGGAACATCGGGTTTGTCGCCAAATGCGAAGAACGTGTACTCGGTTCCATCGTCAAATGGTACGTTCTAGTTTTTTGTATTATTGAATGCTATAGAATTTATAAATCATATGCAATAAGCACGCCAACTGATATTATCATAAAATTAGATTGCTCAAATGTGCTCAAATCTAACTTTTTGGAATTGTATTGGGTTGAGGAATAAGTTTGTAGAGTTTTTATATTATCATTTGTTTCTCAAAAATTTTCTTGTTGTTTTGGAAAGTTTATATATTTAGCAAATAGCGTTTTTTCTGCTCTAGAAAACTGTTTTTAGTTTGTTTTGAAATTTTAAATTTTCATCATTCTCACAAGGGAAGTGTTTTTAGTCGAACTCTCAGAATTTGTTTAAACTTTGCAGGTAGATTCCTCATGTCGAAAATAGTATGCACACAAATTTTTAGAAAAATAAAAACGGTTTAAGGTGTTAAAAATGACGAAAGAAAATCCCAGGTGCCGTCACGTACGTTATTTATATCCGATTCCATTTCAATAACTTAACAACAGCAAAAATCGTTGAAGCAGGGCAACAGATAGCACAGTGGCAAACAACGGAACGACGAGGAAAAGGATCAGGGTTCGAATCTATGCTGGTGGTTATTCTTTCGGTTGTTATTGTTATTCTATATTGTCGGTAGTTATGCATCTTGAATAATTTCACGTTTTGATTTTTCATAAAGTTATTTTCGCAACTTTGAATATTTTTAAAACTAACAGTTGAAATGATTATGAGGGAAACATATAAATTTTTTCACAATTTAAGCAAAGATAAATGATTTATTGTGAGAGACTGCTATTGTGCCTTTTATTAGTATTTCTTTGGAAACAGTAACAGCTTTGGAGTTTCAAAGCTCGTAGGACGGCACACATACCAGTACACCCAGTGGGGCCTATCATGGTCGTTCACGAGTTATCGCCATGATGATGAGATTGAGCGTCTGTCCATCCATTCCACGAATAGATGATTACTACAGAAAACTTTTAAAGTTTCACTATTTGCTCTATACATCCAAGCTTGTTGATTCGATGCCACACTAGTTACATCATAAAAAGGCACTAATTAAGGAGTTTTTGGAATGAGATAATGTTTGATGAGTGTGTTCCGATTAATTCTTTAGTAATCATCGATTCGCGAAGTGGGTGGACAGACGCAATCTCATCACTGCTCAAAGCTCGTAGGAAACCAGTACACTCATTGGGATTTTCCATGGTCGTTCTCGAGTTATCGCCATTTTCATAAGATTGTGCGTCTATCCATTCACTCGGCAAATCGATGATTAGTAAAGAATTCATCGGAACACACTCATCAAAAATTTCATCATTAGTGAGTTTTTCACGAACTAGTATGACAGCGAATTACCAAGTTCAGGTGTGAAGACACAAATCGAATGTGGAACCTTTAAAAAATTGTCCTTACTAATCATCGATTAGTGGAATGGATGGACATACGAATCTCGTCATCATGGCGATCATAAAAGGCACAATAGCAGTCTCTCACAATAAATCATTTATCTTTGCTTAAATTGTGAAAAAATTTATAAGTTCCCCTCATAATCATTTAAACTGTTAGTTTTAAAAATATTCAGTTGCGAAAATAACTTTATGAAAAATCAAAACGTGAAATTATTCAAGATGCATAACTACCGACAATATAGAATAACAATAACAATCGAAAGAATAACCACTTGCATGGATTCGAACCCTGATCCTTTTCCTCGTCGACCCGTTGTTTGCCACTGTGCTATCTGCTGCCCTGCTTCAACAATTTTTGCTGTTGTTAAGTTATTGAAATGGAGCAGCCGAAAAAATGGAGAAATGGAGCAGCCGAAAGCCAAAAAGCAGCCGAAGCCGCTCGGTAAATATGCACTGTGTATGGAGAAGTGTCAAAAATGATTCGCAAAGTTCAAAAATGGCGACTTTAATCTTGAAGACACGTCTCGAAGCGGACGACATGCATAGTTAGACAAAGAGAATCTGAAGGCACTATTGAAGGCCTCCAAATAAGTAATAGCTGAACAAAAATAGCTGAACATCTCGTTCGAATAGCTGAACATGTCGCTCACCATCGAGCAACACGCGGTCATAAACAGCGATATGTATACCGAATTATCATAAAAGATGAAAAATTGTGCCTGTACGTCAATCTGAAGCAAAAAAAAGGAGTGGTTGGTTCCAGGAGACACGCCAAAGCCGAGAGTCAAGCAAGATCTTCAACCAAAAAAGGCCATGATCTGCGTTTACTGGAACTGGGAGGGCATTCTAAACTGGGGAAAGCTCGAAAGAAACGGCACGGTCAACAAGTAGCTCTATGTTGCCCAGCTGCGGCGCGTAAATGAGACTATTCGACTGAAAAAACTTGATCGACAAGGCCAAGTTATCTTACTCCAGGACAACGCCATGCCGTATTTTGCACAAGACGTCAAAACCGCCCTCCAAGAGCTCGAATGTGATGTTCTTCAGCATCCACCATACTCTACAGACCTTAACTCATTCGATTATCACCTTTTCCGCTCTCTGTCAAACCAAATTAGGGGTGTTACCTTTGATGGCGAAGAGGACTTCAAAAACTGGCTCACCAACTTCGTCGACACCAGACCGGGCGATTTTTGGCGGAGCGGCATCAAGAAATTGATCGAGAAGTGGGAGGAAGTCGTAAACAGTAACGGAGAATAAATAATTTATTATAATTATTATTTTTTCTTCAAATAAATCTTTGTGAAAAAAAACTCTACAAACTTATTCCTTAACTCAATATAAACTCATATTAAAATCATTCTAAAATATTAGACTTGAGCACGTTTTCTGAGCTTTTTTTATTAGCGTGCCGGTTGGCGTGAATATGTATACCATATCTGTAACAATTTTGAGTCAATCGATCCATTACAAAAACATGCGAGATTTTCTATGGCTCGTACTATATGTACAGGGTTGCGCATAACTGTGAGCTATATGTACAGGGTTGCGCATAACTGTGACGCTTCGAATAGGTGTCGATGGTTGTACGCAGCTATATTTCCGACAGATTGTCCCATTCCTTGACCAGAGTCTTCTTTAATGCCTCCAGACTTGTTTATAGAGAATAAACAGACAAATATTTTCGATAAATTCAGTCTCTGTGCTATATCAAATATCAAAAATTTTACTTTTCTACAAACGCTGAAATAATGATTTTCTTATTTTTACGCGCGCCATACAATTTTGACGTATACTTTACAAAATCCTATTTTACACCAATTGGTCAATGTTTCCTTGAAGTTTCTAGAAGTATAAATTTCTTCACAAAATATTAAATTTGAACACGTTTTATGAGCTCTTTTTTAATAGAATCCCCGTTGGCGGCAAACTTAAATCAATTAGAGAAGTTAAGTGTTACTAGGAAAGCTAACTTGTTTGCCGGGAAAAATGAATGTATAGCAAATGGACAGAACATATATTGTATAATATATAATAACATAACTTTAAATATTCATTTTAAATTGATTACAACGAAAACAAGTTAAAAAACTACTTCTCACTCGTGTTAAATATGCGTAAGACCGTTGTCAAACCGGAAACGATGATTAACGGTTTTACCTGTGATACAAAAAATAATAATTTTATGAAACTATGTGAAATAGTGGATTAATATCAACATTTAACAGATACCACGAGCCACATGTTGTACAAAGCAAAGCAAATAATTTTATTTAATGGTGCATATTCAAGATGTTGTTTTTCCAAACAACTCACTTTTAAAATATCAAAAAATAAAAACAAATGAAAGATGAATAAATTAATGATATTCATGGAAAGAAGCTGCCACATTATTTAACATGTAGGTAGTTGTATATATTTTAAAATAGCGTATATTCTTTTGATAATAAGAACAATAATAATAATAATATGTTATTTCTCTTTCGAAATGAACTTTCCAATCTGTTTTTTTATTTGTTTTTGTTTCTTTGTCAGACAGCTTTTAGAAAATATAAATGGTACTATTTCATTCGTCTCATTCTGTGAAATGGTTTTGTTTCATTGAAAAATGTTATTTGTTCAAGATTGTGAAACTAAAAATAATATTGATAATATTTTAGAATCCTCCCCGATCAGTGGAAGACGTCGATTCTCCTCAAACTCCCAGCGCCGATCGTCATTCTTGAATAGTAAGTCTGGACAATATTAGAGCAAAAATTAATATTGTAAAGATTAATAAGATTATGTAAGATTTAAAGATACGAAGATATACACTGAATTAACCAGTGAATAGAAACTGGTTGAATTCTGAGCGTTTTTTATTGCACATAACACATATTTCACTGGTGAATCCCAACGCTTCGGTCACCGAAGAAAAAACAGAGCGCGTAGGAACAAAACACGCTTCGGCCACCGATGTAAGTGCGCGACTGTAAAATTGACACTCGCACACCGACGTCGGTGGCCGACGAGTTAAAACGACGTTCGCACACCAACGTCATGAGATCGGCTATTTTACGCTTCGTTCACTAATTTCTGGGATTGTTTTATTTTATTTTTCAGAATTCTTTATTGATTAAACAAATAAATACAAAAACATAAATACAAGCAAACAACAATATAAATATAAAACAGATAATTATGAATTTGAAACAATAAAATTAACTTATTTGTACAATCAGTGACTTCTTATAAATAATTGAATTCCAGTTGTCTTAAAATGAAAGTATTTAGTTAAGGTAATTTTATGAAACTTAACAAGTATCAATCTATTATAATTCATGCTGGGCATCATAAGAATGAGAATGTGATGTTTATGCAGAATGTTTTCCTGAGGTATGAAGGAGAAAAAACAGTAAAAATTTATTTTCATGACTTCTTCGAAGTATTTCTATAATAATACGAGCATTAGCCAATATCTTATTTCACGATGGTCTTAATTATTCTAGCTCACATAAGTCAAGAAAATAAGTTTTCCCGTTTTTTCTTCCCATCTTACGCTTCAACGTTCCAGTGAGCATGAAAAGAACGTAGATACTTATTCTGCTTATCAAGATTTAACAATTGATGTATATTAGGATTCATAAAATTTCCTTGACTAAAACACTTATCTTGTTAGGAATACAATCAAATGTCAAAGGTAATTGAACGACATTGTGAAAAAATATTACCGGCAATTTTTAATATTGTCCTGGTGTAGGGTGATGAAAAAGGGGGGGTTAAAGGCGCATACCCCGAAACAGATGGTCTTGCTTGGGCTGGTGTAGATTTAATTTGCAATTTGTTTATTATTTCGCATTTCTTTTTTTCATCACATTTTTTGTTTTATATTGTTTTCTCTTACTAAATTGGTTGTTACATCAACATAATAATTATTATAATAAAAGTTTTTGTATAATTTATTATATTTAGGATCGATATTCATTGTTTGCAATATTGGCAGCCAACAGATCAATAATTTCGTTAATTTTAATTGCAATTGTTGCTTTTAATGAAAACGAATGATCGGTTTGTGGTCGGACCCCTCTTCATCTCGTTATGAATGGTTTGTTTTCTAATACTTTATAAATTTTAGATGCAATTTGAAGATAGTGGTTGATCGCCGGAATAACTAGCAATCTAAGCTGCTAAATGGTTAAGAAATCGATATCACAGTTATGAATAATATCATCGGATTGATTAATGGGATCATCAGCTTATAATCAAGTAAGTATTTTGATATTTAGCCAAATCTATATTATTTATTGTTCAGAGAACATGGAGAACGATAATCAGTGCTCAATTGATCGATTAATGGCATCATCATCTTATAATCAAGTAAGTATTTTGATATTTAACAGCATTCCTATTGTTTATCGTTCAGAGAGCAAGGAGACCCATCATCAGTGCTGAATTGATCGATTAATGGAATCAGCAGCATCTAATCAAGTAAGTATTTTGATATTTAGCCAGATCTATATTGTTTATCATTCAGAGAGCAAGGAGAACAAAAATTATTGCATAAATAATCCGATATGTAGTGATCCAGCTCTCAAACTTGATCTTTATGGAATGCAAGAAATGATATGGAACATTGTTCAAGAGCCAATGGTATTTTTCAACAATTTCATTAACAAGAACATTGGAGTTTCGTTTGGTTTATCGATAATCATGGGCTATCAAGGTTATGTTAGTTACTCTTTTTAATTTGAATAAAATTATTAATTCTAGATATACTAGACGATCGATTTCATACCACTGGCCATTCAATACATTTCGTCCGATACACGGAACAAATATTGGATCATTTTCATTTATTTTAAAAACGTTTAATTTGTCATGGTAATTGCTTATTTGATGTTATCCATATATTGTATCTTTAAATCTTTGTATTGACAATTATATAAAGAAAATATTTATTGTATTATTTAAATTTGAGAGAACATATAGAATTTTACAACAAAAATCTAAATTTATTACGTATTCTTGAATTAATCATTCTCTTACAGCGACGCATCCAATTTTCCTTCTGCTGAACGTCTTTATACATCAATCGTTATTCTGGCTGCAATGATTTTGAATAGAACCATTAATCGATCAATTCAGCACTGATGATGGGTCTCCTTGCTCTCTGAACGATAAACAATAGGAATGCTGTTAAATATCAAAATACTTACTTGATTATAAGATGATGATGCCATTAATCGATCAATTGAGCACTGATTATCGTTCTCCATGTTCTCTGAACAATAAATAATATAGATTTGGCTAAATATCAAAATACTTACTTGATTATAAGCTGATGATCCCATTAATCAATCCGATGATATTATTCATAACTGTGATATCGATTTCTTAACCATTTAGCAGCTTAGATTGCTAGTTATTCCGGCGATCAACCACTATCTTCAAATTGCAGCTAAAATTTATAAATTATTAGAAAACAAACCATTCATAACGAGATGAAGAGGGGTCCGACCACAAACCGATCATTCGTTTTCATTAAAAGCAACAATTGCAATTAAAATTAACGAAATTATTGATCTGTTGGCTGCCAATATTGCAAACAATGAATATCGATCCTAAATATAATAAATTATACAAAAACTTTTATTATAATAATTATTATGTTGATGTAACAACCAATTTAGTAAGAGAAAACAATATAAAACAAAAAATGTGATGAAAAAAAGAAATGCGAAATAATAAACAAATTGCAAATTAAATCTACACCAGCCCAAGCAAGACCATCAGTTTCGGGGTATGCGCCTTTAACCCCCCCTTTTTCATCACCCTACACCAGGACAATACATATCACAAAGACTATATGAGAGTACAAACTGTCGTATTAACTTTAATATTTAATTTTATTCTAAGTCACTCTCATTGAAAAATAAAAGCCATAATAATTTCTTACACTGATTGTACCGTCTTCAATATTTATATCATCAGCTTCTTGCCTCGCATATGCACTCATTTCAATATTTAACTGAGCTTTGAACCAATTAGAATTTTCTTCGAATAATCCTTGATGAACCTTTCATTCAATGTTTGCCGGAATCGATCTCTAAACATTTCAACGGTATAATTCTTTTGCTTAATTCTTACAAATAATTGTCGATATGGATATTATTGGCATCTGGCGCTTGATCTTTTCCAGCATGTGTAGCAACATAAAAATATCCTGTTGATATATCTTGAAAGAATTATTTAATTAGAATTAATCAGTAGAATAGATCACCGTCTCCATTATGTGCCTAACAACTTCTGCGACAACATCATCAAATCAGCGATACATGAACTTTTGATTTTAACCACTAACAACTTGTAAGCTTACGCCAATGAATGATTCAGTTTCAATGCATAGAGCACTGACGTTGTTATTATAAATTTTCCTGCAACACGGTTAAAAAAATCAAAAATGTCCAAAGTACGAATATTTTATCTGAATGTTTTTATTCAAAGATTTTGATCAAATTATATATTATTGAGCCGATTTCTATTCTTAATTTGACAGTGTTAACAATGATTTTTTTTAAACTTTTGATGTATTGAAGTTGGATACATATTATTTAAATAGTGTTTGAAGTCAATTTTACAAATTAATCGCAATCATTAGAGTTTTCTCTAGTGTTTATTAAAAAAAAAAAACTCACTCCAAATTATTTGTTCGATTCAATAAATGAAGAAAAGAATGTTAATTTTTTTGGTCAAAAAATTGTTAAATTTCATCATATTTTCTGTTATTAATTAAAAAAATTACCTTATACCGTTTTAAATTTTTCTTGTTAACTTCGTGTAGAAAAAACACGGAGAATTTTTTGATATATAATTTAATATATAAAATTGTAAGTCTTATTAGTAAGTCTTATTATTAATCATGAAAAAATTTATATAAAAACCCAAAAATTTAAAAAAATTGATTTGGGTATCAAAATATTATTTTTAATTATGAGCTTAATAATATGAACTACGTTTCAGAACAACATTAAAGAAATATGTGGATTTTTATATTAATTTTTCATGGTAAATAACAAGAATTATAGACAATTTTCTATATTAAATCATATATCGAAAAATGCTCCGTGCTTTACTCTAAAAAGCGGCTTCAGCTAATTTAATCGCAGAAACTGACAAAATTTAACTTTTTTGACCGAAAAAAACAACAATATAGAAAAATGCCAAATAATTTGATTTTGAGGGTAAAGTGTAATATGTGGGGTTTATGGATTATTTCACAATGTTGGGATTAGCGTTTTGACTTCAAACTTCCTTTAATACATGATCCCTTTGAATTTTTAAATTATCTTGGTTTTCACCGTGCATTGAATCATTTGGTATTGACTAGGAATCCGTCAAAAAATATTACAATTATTGTTAACACTGCCAAATGAAGCATTTAAGTTTGGTGAATAATAAATAATTTAATGAAAATATTCATAGGTTGGTCATATCTTGAATGGAACGTTTCAATTATCGTGGCAAAAACGAATTGTTTATAATTAATGTTTTTTGATAATCTGCCTTATTTCATTCTGAACGTAGTTAAGGGTATTAATATAATGATAATACCTTTATTCCATAAAGATGAACCGAAGAAATTGCTTAATTAGCAATATGCTATCCATTAGCATCGAATCGTCCGCCTCGAGTTTCTTGTCGCACAGGGCAGCACGTACCGAACATACTATGCATACTATGTGTTGCGCGTGGCATAACTCTAAATTTTGTGATATTAAGGAAAACAAAAGTGAAACAAAGGCAGAGTAATAGATTATATTGCAATTGTGATAAACTAATGTGTTAATTCCAATTTCATAGAAAACGAAAATAATCAGGATAAGATGAGAAGTAAAAGTTAAGAAAAAACATTGGAATTGATTGAAGATTTCATTATTGCATTTTAAAATAAACTAATAATAAAAACTATTAGATATCATGAGTTTATTATTAATTCATAAAACCAATAATTAATATTTATAAAGCTTAGAAAATGAAAAAAATAATAAAATGAAAAAAAAAACAATTATTACGAAATATTTGTTTTCGTATTATTTTCGTACATTGGGCAAATTCGCGACCGAAGGGCGCTTCCGACAGTCGCAAATGATTGTTTTTTTCTCGATTTTTGCTGTTTTCGTGGCCGAAGCGCATTATAACCGCAACCGACGCGTTGGGATTCACCAGTGTTTGTTATTGTCCTTTCTGTCTCCGCAATCTGTCAGCTTAAATAAGCCTTCATTATTATTAAAATACATATCAAAAAATAATAGAGACAGAAAAGATAAAAACAAATATGTTTTTATGTGTGAAAATGCGCTCCAAGTTCATATATTGTCGTGGTGCAGTTTTGATACACGAGACTTGCTCTCAAAGGGACACAACACTTCTTCGAGACAATGCTAATAATGAGAATCAGAGAAGAGACCCAGTGAGAACACGAGAGGTGCGAAATTTTTTATTTTAAATGAAGTTTCAAAAAACTGCACTACGATAATATTTCTTTTAATGTTCTTACAACAGTATGGAGTATATTTCATTCGATAAGATTAGAGTAATCTGAAAATGATAAATTGGAAATTAGAAAAAAAAAGAAAAAATTATTATATAGTCGTCGCCAAATTCGATTACCACCGCAAAATTTGGCGCACTTTTTTAAATATTATTTTTTCATTTAATTTTTTGATTATTTTCTTGTTTATGCTCGTTCTATACTGTTTTTGCTTAAATAAATTGAAGAATATGTTTTACAAGTTCTTTCAATCATGGAATAAATGTGGAAAATAAGAAAAATCGTAAAAGTTAAATGAAAAAATAATATTTAAAAAAGTGCGCCACATTTTGCTGTGGTAATCGAACTTGGCGACGACTATAAATTAGAAAAAAATTTAATATTAATTTTGCGATGAAGTTTATTTTGTGAAAGACATTCTTCTCAATTTTTTGTTGTTGCTTTGTGTATTTAATTGATACATATAAGTCTTTATTAAAATTTAAGACTAAACTGCATAAAAACAGATGATGTCGGCCTTATCTAGTAAGTTAAAAAATAATTAAAGGTCAATTGAATCTTCCACAAAACTCTACTGAATTTTACGGAAGAAGATGTCAACTAAATTAGGGTGATTCAGGCGTTCGTGAGATATTTCATACACGTAGTGGAAGCCTTGGCGAGAAAATGTTTCGCAAATCGGATGCTTTTCGACGTGTTCAGGTTTTTTTGTTTGAAAAAAAATTTCACCGGAACGTTGGTTTATTCAGGTTTCGGAATGCAATGTAGACGAGGTGTACGATTTGAGGGACAGCAAGAAGAATATATATGATGACGAGGTGAGCTTAACGAACTTATTGAGAATAATGGCCCAATTAGATTGTGAATGATCGGAAAAAGACAGTCAATTATTTCGTTCATCTAAAAATGCTCATAATAGTTGTAAAATTGAGTAAGATTGTTTAAAATGTTACACGGCTACTGCACCTTTTGCAAAAACGAGTGAACAAATTGCAAAACCCTTCAGTTTTAATTCACTGGTGAATCCGAACTCGTCCGCCGCGAACTAAACACGCTTCGTTACAATAGAAATCTTATAAATATCGATTTTAAGTATTCAGAAGCAGGCTAGGAAAGAAGAAATATGTTTACTGTAAACAAAATAGTTACGGTACATTTAAACGTACCGTAAATGTTTTTTAAAAATTCAAAAATTAGTTTTAAAAAAATTAGCTCTATATTTTATTTCAATTGTTCGAGGAAGCCTGGGCTCCCAAAATTTGAATAATTCTTATTAAAAGCTTTTTCTTCCCTCTTTTAAGTGCGTTTTGTTCCCATCCGGCGCGTTCGGATTCACCAGTGATTTAAATTCGTTATTTATTAATAGCGTAGCTTCTTCTTTGCTGTTTTGAACCGTGTAGAATTATGGATTAACTTTGTTTAATTTGTTGTAAGGTTCAAAAACGATTTTTAGATAGAATTCTCAAAAAAGTAAAGAATTAAAATTAAAAAGTGAAGGGCGTGGTTTTGAAACTTGTCCACACTTTTTTGCAAAATGCGCAAAACAGTGCAGAACAATCTAAATTCTAATAAAATTACTGTTTACTTTCACATGTTAAACCTTATCTTACCTATTTTTAAAATTTTCTTTAAATTGTTTGGCCCACAATGATTGAGAAAAATTTGACAAAAATCAAATTGTTGTCAAAAAATTATCCTAAAGAATTGCACTGGTAATTCAGAAAAATTTTATCAAATGAACATTACTTTTCAATCATCGTGCATAACGTTGAACCATAGATACAACCGAAACAAAGAGTTGATTTCTTTCAAGAATCCCATTTAAATGCTACTACACGCCCACGCGAAATTGAAATAAAGATTTTGCGATTTTTAAACTTTTATGGAAATATTTACGTCTTCATAATAGAAAAGTTTTTACTACAATGTAGTTAAGCATGACTTAAAACTATTTAAAAAATATTAATATCTTTCTAAAAACAGCATGCTTACTGAGCTCATCCTATTACCATACAAGTTGGGGTGCTCACCCACGCGAAATGGAAATAATGGTTTTCTTAAATTTTAGCTTGTATTACAACTTTCACGTTTACTGTATACAAATATTGTCTACCCTAATTTGTCAGTTTTTTCTTAAATTTTTGTGATATATTTAATTTTAAATATTGGGTATGTGCAATAAATCGTCAAATGCGGTGCTCAATCCCATAAAAGACGCTTTATTGCACACCTCGAAGTATTTCTACAAGAAAAATTGGAAGCAATTAAAAATCAAACTTTGCGTTTTTTGGTTATTGCGTAAAATAAAATCCATTAGTTGTTATCTGCGTACTTTGTGCATATATGCGGATTATTAATTGTATTACTTTTAAATGGAATATGATAAAATGGTAAAAATAACTTTATTAATCAATTAAGATAACTCTACAACATAAGTAATGGTTATAGATTTTAAGAGCTTAATTTAAAGCTTAAATATTTAATGAGGAAAATAATTAGAAAAACAAAATAAAGAAATTGATTAACTTTTAAACGCTGCCGAGGGTAGAACTTCCATGGATTCAATTACGACTCCATATCACTACCACTCGGCCATCAAACCACATTTGAATATGTAAATTGGATTGATGATTAGATGAGATCAATTAATATGCAAAGTAAATCATAGGTCGTGATATTACGACAAGATTTTGAACTTTCGCATTTTATTTTACGCAATAACCAAAAAACGCAAAGTTTGATTTTTAATTGCTTCCGAAAAATTCAAAGAAAAAATTAATTATTCAGACGGCATTTCGTCGGCCAAGATCCAACAGCTCCGACTTCCTGATTCTACGCAAAACATCGCGACCTTTAACCGTTAATGTCGTCGGATTGATTGGTTTCTAAACTCGCTTCAACTAATAATAAATGTGTCTTTAATCCCACAGATCAGCAAGTCGATCCATACCGGCAGTATATGAAGGTTGTCGCTGTTTACGAGCTGTGTCCGCAGAATTCACAAGTACACGCCGTGGATCACAATTTATCCGTAACGAAATACTGTTCAGTATCGTAGAATCGATGGCATTACAGGTGCAAAAAGCTTTTGGAATATT
Organism: Caenorhabditis plicata; assembly: GCA_963931815.1. Classification (NCBI taxonomy): domain Eukaryota; kingdom Metazoa; phylum Nematoda; class Chromadorea; order Rhabditida; family Rhabditidae; genus Caenorhabditis; species Caenorhabditis plicata. The sequence goes on along the minus strand of OZ007490.1, from coordinate 14,587,981 downwards.
GCGTGAGAAGCGTATATCATCATTGTTGGTGTGGGACTCGGATCAGCAGGAGCTGAGCTCGATTTTAACGCTGACAGACTTTTTGACGGGTCTGCGGCGGCAGTCGACAATTACTGATGAAAGCTGCCGCGTTCGGGATATATTGTCGGGTAATCAACTGGTGAAGGTTGATATTAACACCAAGTAGGGTTTTAGTAATTTTATTGTCGCTTTTTTTTGGACAAAGTAAGTTATTTTTAGAAGGATATGTAGAAGAGTTGACAAACTAGGTTGGAAAATAAAAATTTACTATCCGCAAAAACACACGGATTATTAGCCGTTTAATATAAAATTATCCCTCAGACTTCATTGAATCCGCGCCAAATGAATCATTTCAACTGAGTGCTCAGAAAACATACTCAGATTGAGTTATGACTTTACGGTATTCCATATATTTTAGACACCAATTTAAACATCATAAACGAACAACTTATTTACCTCAAGCTAGTTGACGTTTTTAGTGTTTCTGTGTGGTTACTTTTCAATTACTAAAAATAAACGTTAAAAAGAATATATTAAAGCAGTTCAGCAAAGATTGGTGAATACTAGCCTTATTATCGCACGCCAACTGGAAATAACGATTTTCCAATTTTTAAGCGAGTCTGAAAATTGTTTCGTCGGTTCAATAAAACATTGATTACGAACATTTAACCAGGTATTCCTTAAACTATCTAAAATATTAATATCTTCTCAGAAAGTTAGATTTGAGCACGTTTAATTAGCTCATTTTATTATCATACCGGTTTGCGTATTCTCGGGAAAGTCCGCTAATCTCTCGTTGTATCAATCATAGTAAAAATGTTTTCGTAAAAATGTGTTACGATAAACTCGTTTGTTTCTTTGCTATTTCAATAACGGCAGTTGTGTCAGCATAGTAAAGTGCGCCTGCAAGCCAACTAGAAACTACGATATTCCGATATTAAACCGTGTCTGAAAATTGTGTCTGAAACTATTGCTTGAAGTAAATAACTGGCCGTTTATGAATTTTAACTAGGTGTATATTTTAGAATGTGCCTAAAACATTTAAGTTAAACGAATTCTGGAATTTTCACGTGAGATATTATAATACTCACTAGAAAATGTTCCTTTTTAATTTGGCGTGTTGGATTAATTAAATCAGTGACTTAACTGGCTAGGAACTGGATTCTCGAAGATATCAAATAAATTCGAGTCTTTTCACGTGTTATCTATAAATATGACTGTGTGGCAAATATATCGACCAAACCCGATGCACATGAGTGGGCAAACAAAACTCATCTCCAGATGAAAGGAGGCTTAGGTAGTTAAGCCTGATTTTCTGTGTTAACTGTTTTTCAGCTACATACTGTAATGTCCTCACCTTGAATTTTTTTATTATTTTATATGAATGGTGCAACTTTCTCTTCATATTCTGAAACGCGACCACCTTCGTGCACGGACAAAATTATTTCGTTTACCAAATCACTCCACTGGCACGAAACCGCACCGCATTGAAAAAGACTTCGCACCAGTTGCAAACTCAACCTTTTAATTAATCATTTTTATTATTCATTTCAGAGATCGATGCCTAATGGAAGAGCAAAAAATTAGGGGCGGAGAAAAGGTCTTGTTTAGGCAGCCACACGGCCATTAAGGTCATCACGTCTCTTCCTCATTTGTTTCTCATCAATTTCTGTTATCTATTTTTTGATGACAAGAAATGAAAAGTTTAATTTAAAAATGAAAATGGATGAAATAAAAATATTGATGACAAACAAAAGACGAAGAGACGTGATGGCCTTCGTGGCCGTGTGTCTGTCTAAACAAGACCTTTTCTCCGCCCCTAATTTTTTGCTCTTGATTTCTGCAGAATGAAACGTTAACTGACAAATAAAATATCGAAAATAAAAATAATAAATTAAAAGGTAATATTTGCAATTGGTGCGAAGTCTTTTGCAATGCGGCGCGGTTTCTCGGCAGTGAAGTGTCAACTTTTGTGTACATCGGGTTTGTCCAGTATATCTATAAATATGAAAGTGCAGAGCACGAAAAAATCATAAAATCTCGTACAGCAGTCGGCGACTTGCGATAAACTCAATAATTAAATAGATAAAATTTACGATTGAGTCTAATAATTGAAAAAAATATGATAAAAATTATTCAGAGGGCGTAAGAGTATATACAAACAGTACAAAAAGTATAAATAAGTGTAGGAAGAAATGATTTTGAGAATGAGAATGATAAATTTTGAGACAAAACCCATTGACAATGTAGAAAAGAGTGACCGTCTAATCGAGAACCTCATTTTATTGTAATTTTTTCTTCTTCTTAGGCACCGATCTCTGAAAACTAGAATATTTATTTGGAAACATTGCCAACCATTTTTCAGTGTCTTATAATTTTTGTGCATACTTTTAGACTCAAAACGAATCATGTCATCAAAATCTGAGTCGTTGAACAAATATACTTGGGCAACATAGAGCTCCTTGTTCATCGTGGTGTTTCTTTCGAGCATCTCTCAGTTCCACCAAACGCAGATCATGGTCTTTTTTGGGTGAAGATCTTACTTGACCCTCGGCTTGGCAAATCTCCATACACATATACATATTTCCCGAGCGGCTTCGGTCGCTTTTTGCTGTCGATGAAAAGCGAAGAAGAGCAGATGCCGTAAATGCTGATTTTTGCCTGAGAATGATGAAAATTTAAAATTTCAGAACAAACTAAAAACACAGTTTTGTAGAGCTGAAAAAGCGCAATCAGATAAAATGTGAAACAAAAGATAATATAAGAATTCTACGAACTTATTCCTGAACCCAATATATAGAACTTGTGGCGTTTATTTTTCTGTATTTTCACAATTAAAGTATGTTGTAAGAGTAAGAGTATGTAAAGACGTAACTTAACGGTTCAAACACTTTATTGTTTAAAACATTGATTTTTCATTATATTAAGTGTTACCTTATTACGGTTCTCCGAGATATTACTATGTTACAATTAAAAAAACAAACTTTTTGCAATGCTATGAAAAGTATATACAAATTTAGAATATTTATTTACGCTATTCCAAAACTCCAATATCCCCTTATTTAGAATCATTGATGCTTGCGAGGAGTTCAACCAAAACAAGCTTCATCGAATTGCAGTTTGTGATGATCTGGGAAATGTGGTCTTTATGATGAACATCAGACGGGTATTATCTGCAATTCATAAACAAGTGAGTCCAGAAATCATTTCTATTCCTCTAACAAATTCTACAAAATATTATAGAATCGCTCACTTCATTTCGCACAATGGCTAAGCCACCCAGTAGCCATGTCGAATATTGGAACCTGGAATAACATAAAGACGGTAAAATGCGTCGAGTTAAAAAGAAAATAAAATAGTATTGAAGGTGTCCATGAACACGTCTGTACTAGTTGCCATGGATGAAATGATTGGATTCCGATTCTCAACGCTGCCAATTGTTGACAAGAATGGAGAAGCGCAAGCAGTGATCACGAAAAGGGATATTTGTCAGATTCTGCCGTCTGAGTGCAGCGACCCGATGGAATGGATGAGATCGACAAAACTCGATGAGATTGTGAGCAAATGCACACGACAGATATTCCTGAATTCATCGAACACGATTGGAGCAACACTCGATAGCCTTTTAAATGGACAATGTCATACGGCGTTCATATTGCACAATAAACGAGTGATTGGAGCAATATCCTTGTCAGATATATTGCACTATTTGTTAAATCCACAACCGTTTTCAATGGCTGGGGATAGTGGCATGCCGACACCCGAGTCGAATGATTCGAGTTTTGAGAATATTAGATCACCATTGGCGAAGTGATTAGATTTTTTATTCAATTTTTGTTTAATATTGGGTCTTCATCATATTATTATCATTGTTTTGAGCTTTAATTTTTTTAATTGGAAGTTATGTGCATGTTTCATATATGTTTGCCTTATAATAAGGTGATACAAATAGCCAATAGATTTTCAAAAGGAAACCGTTTAGTTTGTAATCCAAGCACCCCTCAATTTTAGGTCGTGAGAATTTTAATTTTTTATTGTATGGAGTATCTTTCTTGTTTCGTTGAAGTCGTTCTCTATTACGATTACCGGAGCATTTTTGGAAAATATTATCATTGTGGCTCCATTTTGTTGAAATATGGAGAGGGATATTGCGTGAATCGTCCATTGGGTTCTTGTTGAGTGTAGTAATATGACATTAGACTTAATGCACAAACTAGTAAGAATGGATAATATCATTTTAAGATTATATTTCCACTATTAATTGTATAATTTATAGGATTTGGAGTTTCTAAACATAGAGTAAAAGTTTTAACATTAAATATAACCTGTATCAGGATAGTCCTTGCTGCAAACTTTTTTATCTCTACTGTAGTATTTTGTTCGGTCTCGCAGCGGCTATCAACTATTTTATTGTAGGTTATAGTTTAGCGTAGAAAATTATTTTGACGTGGAAATTCAAAACATACGTTTAAAAAAATGAAAATTATCAATTGTTCGACAAGTACGCATACCCAGTTACATTTTGATCACATTACAGTACTTTGATTTTCTTGGTCAATATTTAATAGACTGCACCTAAAATTCTAAAATGAATCACGACGTTTTGAGGTCTAACTTTAACCCATCACATGATCCATTAAGACGCATTGCAACACTTTTTTTTGAGCAATTTTCTAAATTTAATTTAAATATTATCAAAATCTAAGAATATGAATAGTTTGATTTTATCATTTTTGAATTATTTTCAATGGTCTTAATGAGAACGTGAATAAATATTCAATTTATTTTAAAAATTTCTCTGTTTTTCATTATATTTCTTCAAAATTTCTAGATCACGTCAGATTTATTACTTTTATTTTTTATAAAAATAAAATTGGAATATTCAATTTCTCAGATTTTGATAATATCAACCAAAATAACTACTACATATTTTCATGAACGATTTGCTTTAAATTAAATGAGACAAGCATGCGAGTGGATCAATATATTGGTGGATAGTTTAGATTAATTTTAAATAGAGCCATAATAATTGCACCAATTGAAGGTAATCGGAATTGAAAACGACTAATCATTGTTTAAATAATCTACGAGGAATATTCACCGAGTTCTCTTTGTTGTTGTTTTGTTTATTTATCAGTTAACACATCATATTTAATTATTCGTTATAATATTTAATTAGTTTTTTTTTTTTTTAATTTATATAAATAATTTTTGTATTTAGTGTTGTTTTCAATAAAAGTAACATGATTGATTGGTGCGATTAAACGCGCAACGGTCACCGACGAAAAAGCTTTTAATGAGCCATTCAAATTTTGGATCTCCAGGTTTCAAATTGATTTAATAAAGTAAAAATTTATGGTACATTTCAGTGTTTAAACTATTTAGTAAACAGTAATTGCGGGGGGCGGACGTTGAGACGGATTTTATTAAATCTAGGAAAAGCGGAAATTGCTCCCGTCGGAAAATAAAATCCATTTCCGCAAAAAAAAATCACGGGTTATTACACCATAGAATTTAAAATACTTCCTCAAACTACAACGGATTAATTAATTAAAACAAAATAGGATCCGTAGCATACCTGGTAGAGGATTTGATTCACGAAAAAAACTATGTTGGTTCGATTCTTTTGAGATCTTCGATTTTTTAAAGTTTTTTTTTATAAAAATGAAATAATCGAAATTTAAAATGAAATGGTGTAATAATAAATTGTTGTATAGTCGTCGCCAAATGCGATTACCACCGCAAAATTGGGCGCACTTTTTTAAATATTATTTTTTCATTTAATTTTTATGATTATTATTATTTTGCACATTTATTCCACGATTGAAACAACATCTAAAACATATTCTTCAATTTATTTAAGCAAAAACAGTATAGAACGGGCATAAACAAGGAAATAATCATAAAAGTTAAATACAAAAAAAATATTTCAAAAAGTGCGCCACATTTTGCGGTGGTAATCGAATTTGGCGACGACTATAGATTATTTTATAAATTCCCGCTTGTGATTACGATGATCCGTTTTACAGTTACAAGCATTTATCGTAAATCGCGTAGCTCAAAGATATTACGCACTTTTCTTGCACTGCATTTTTTAATAATTTTTAAAGTTCAATTATATATTTTTCATAATTTATTGAAAATAGCAACATTTTAGAGATGACTCCACGTAAAGAAACTCCAATTTCCACCCGGCAAGCTGTTATCAATATGAGGGAAAACGGAATGCGTGGTACCGAAATTGCCATGGTAATTTAAACCAAATTTTGCTACTATAACATTTTAAACATTGATTCACATAAAATATCAAAAAATCAGCCAATTTGGTCAAGTTACAAAAAAGTTAAACCCGAAGAAACATTTGTGACAAAACTTTTGTCAACTAGTGTATATATATATATATATTGATGGGAGGGACCCCGTTTATTGGAACTCCGGGCGGGTAGGACCTAAAAAAATTGAAAATTTCAAAACCCAGGACTTCCATTTTCCCTACCCGGCACTTCCCTTTTCCTCAACCCGCGATCCTGACTTCCCTTTTTCTCCATCCGGGACTCGGGACCCTGGCTTCCATTCTTCCCTACCAGGAACACGGGACGCTGACTTTCCTTTTTCAATACCCGGGACTTCCCTTTTCCTCTACCCGGGACACTGACTTTCCTTTTTCTTCACCCGGGACTCCACTTTTCCCCACCAGGACCGGGACTTCAATTTTTTCAATTTTCAGCAAACGAGCTTTCCTCATTCGAACCCGTCTAATCTTTATAGTAAAAATTCGCAGATATAGATATTTGATTCATCCTATAAATAAATTTGGCCTTAAGGGACGTCCATTTTCATTACCCGCGACCCGAGCCGGGGGGAGTTCCTCCCAACACTGATATATATATATATATATATCAGTGATGGGAGGGGCCCCGTTTTTTGGAATTCCGGGCGGGCGGGACTTTAAAAAAATTGAAAATTTCAAAACCCGGGTCCCGGGACCGGGACTTCAATTTTTCCCTACCCGGGACCCGGGACTTCAATTTTTCAATGACCGGGGACCGGGAATTCCCTTTTTCAATACCCGGGACCCGGGGCCGGGACCGAGGAAGAGCGAGAACAACCGACGAGCGAACCTTTCTCTTTTAAATTATGTAACAATATGTATCAAAAAACACCACTTTGTCAATATAAACAGACTTCCCTTTTCCCAACCCGGGACCGGGACCGGGACTTGCCCTTTTCCCTACCCGGGACCCGGGACCGGGACGTCCCTTTTTTCCTACCCGTGACCGGGACTTCCCTTTTTCAATGACCGGGGACCGGGACCGGGACTTCCCTTTTTCAATACCCGGGGCCCGGGACCGGGACTTCCCTTTTTCAATGACCGGGGACCGGGACCGGGATCCCCTTTTTTTAGAGAAATACCCGGGTCGGGGGGGACCGGGGGGGAGTCCCTCCCATCACTGATATATATCAGGGTTGCACGGAATTTCATCTTCCATTTTCCGTTTTGAAAACATAATTTCCATTTCCATTTTCCGTCGTCCGTTTGAAAAAATTGATCCCATTTCAGTTTTCCGTTTGAAAAAAAAAATCGGTTTCCGTGCAACCCTGATAAATATATATATCACGGGTACACGGAATTCCATCTTTCATCTTCAGTCTTCCATTTTAAAAAAAATTATTTCTTTTTCCGTTTGAAAAAAATCGATTTTCGTGCAACCCTGATTATAAATATACATCAAGCTCATTTCAGAGATGAGCGGAATTCCGTCTTTTTTCATTTGGAGGCCGTATGCAAGAAAGTATTTATCAATTTATTAAAACACGCAGCAGGATTACGTTTTTCGAAATTTAATTCGGGATTTCAAATTTTTATTCCAATTCGCGATTCACGTGTAAAAGGTGTTTTACAGTCATTAAATTCAAAGAAATCGAGGACTAATTATTTTAACACCAGTCTCAAGAAAAGATTTCATCGCAGTAAAGAATACTTCGATTTTATCTATCACTCATAGTTTTTAATGGTAAGATTTTGTTTGGAAAGTTTGATAGTTTAATTCCCATTAGATTCATTCTCTTGCAAGAGCTTGTCTAGGCTAAACATTTTTATGGTTTTTATTATTGTTTTAACCTCAAATAAATTCATAATAAATTATAGTACCCCACATTTTGTGCTCCATTATGGCAAATTTCAATCCAAATATCGTAATCAGAATTTGAAAAATTTCTATTCACTTTATCTGATACATAACATGTTTTAGTAGGAAACCGTGTAATTATTAATATTAAAAAACCAGAGAGAACATATGTATGACTGAAACTGTAACAAAAAGAAGAGTTGAATTCTTGCAGTGACAACTTCAGTTTCCCAAAGTTAACTTATAATAGTCAAAAATTTTACTATTAAACCTTAAAAATAATTCATATTTATATTGAATTAATTATGATAAGTAATTCATTTTTGTTATAAATATTATAACAAATAAATGCAATATACAAAATCATTAAAAAAACTTATTTTGATTTGGTAAATTTATGAATTGCAGAAGTGACTTCATCAATATTTGCAGCATCTCCCCATTCTTTTTCCAAATGTGTATACACAATTTCATTATTTGCAATTAGAAACACTCCTAAAGTGGAATAATATAAATTTAGGTTTATCGAAACAAAAACCTCCTAATAATCTTCCTTCACCATCCAAATTTCCATTAACTCGAGCTTGTTTTGCTTTATAAACATTGATCCATGTAGCTGGCCTAAGGAATCCCATCCAAATGGGAAGCCATCGTTCATTTGGGCCATAGAAGTTTTTCTAAAACTTTTCATTGAACAAAATTATAATGGAAAGTAACCTCAGTGTCGAGATACACATCGGATGGATAGAATTCTTTGAACTCGTTCGCTCCAAGAGTTTCATGAACAACTGCTGCCTACAATGTAGATTGAACTGTATTTTTGAAATTTATCATTAAAACCATTCGAATTCCATGTTCTTCTAAATACGGTTTTAATGTATTTAATTGAGCACCTTCCTTCCGACACAGCATACAACCCGGCCGTCTTACAGCCATTATCAATATAGGTCCCTTTTCAAACAATTTTTCGCCCTTAAATATTAGGTATTTAAAGCTTATATTTATTAAATCAAACCTTAATCGCTTCATTTTTATCAACTGTTTCAACTTGTTTTGGAGTTCCTCTGATTGGGATTAAATTAGCAGCAGCCAAATGATTATAAGATGGTCCAATTGCTCCAATGGTGAGGCTCGTTGGCAGATTTGCATAAATAAGCGCTCCTCCTATGGCCGCAAATGCTCCATAGGTTAATGCAGCCATGCTTAAATCGATTTCAGTGAGTATTAAAAGGAGCAATGAAAGTGGTTGAAGGACAAATGAAACAAAACAGTTGGTAAACAAAAAATAGTGTTTTCTGGTTTTTTATAGTGCTAAATAACAACAACATTTGCGAGAGTTATCGATCCTTTTTATCATTATGACATAAACAATTGCAAAATTTTATTATCAATCATTGTATTAATTTAGGTATTTGTCAGCACTTCCCTAATATGAATTAGGAATACTGAAAGTCCACTACAGCTCTGTTGATCTTTTTTGAGAGTACATATGCTGTAGCTAGACTAGAACACATAAATCTAGAACGTAAATAGGCGTAAACTAATACCATCACTTTTCCATTTCCAGAAATAATTCGGCTAATTAATATTTTCTAACAAGAATGGCTATAAGATATAATTTTATAATATACAGTACCGGTCAAAAGGTTGTAAACGCGGGTTTTTCGAGCATAACTGGTATTAATTTACAGGTATTAATTTCACATAACTTGATACCTCATTTATTCTAGCCCATCTGAAACTATCTAAAACTATGCGTTTCTTATCGAAATTTGCCATTTGAGCATCTTTTCTTAGCATCCAACTTAATAATTCAATTTGGGGAGCTGCTACAAAAAACTAGACTATACAAACTGGTTTGAATTTAGTCTTTTCATTAAGACGGAGATTAAGATGACTCGTTTTATTTATAGTCGTCGCCAAATACGATTACCACCGCAAAGTGTGGCGCACTTTTTAAATATTATTTTTTCATTTAATTTTTATGATTATTTTCTTGTTTAGGCTCGTTCTATACTGTTTTTGCTTAAAGAAAGTGAAGAATATGTTTTAGCTGGCGTTTCAATCGTGGAATAAATGTGGAAAATAATAATAATCCTAAAAATTAATTGAAAAAAATAATATTTAAAAAAGTGCGCCACACTTTGCGGCGGTAATCGCATTTGGCGACGACTATATAATTTATTATTATTTTCCACATTTATTCCACGATTGAAACACCAGCTAAAACATATTCTTCACTTTCTTTAAGCAAAAACAGTATAGAACGAGCATAATCTAGAAAATAATCATAAAAATAAAAATAAAAAATAATATTTAAAAAGTGCGCCACATTTTGCGGTGGTAATCGCATTTGGCGACGACTATATTATTCAATTTAAGGTGAATCTTTATGTGAATTTTTAATTTGAAGCATGATTATAATTTATAGTTATTATAACTAAAAAAATAGGATATTAATTGTAATTAATAAATAATAAAAGTATATAGAAATAATCAATTATAAATGGACCATTAAAATTTAAAAAAAACAATAAAAATTCCATGGACGGCAAAATACAATGTTATTTTCTTCCACGTCCGCGGACTTGTTATTAAATACCTTTTACCTATTTAATAAGTTCATTCATGAATTTATTTAAATTATCATTGTAGTTTGGGAATTTCAAATGGAAACGAAATAAATTCTTGTCCTTAAAATTTTTCAAAAGTCATCTTAAAATTCTAATATATGGATTCGTTCTTAAAAGATTCAATTGCAATTGGCTTAGTGGCTGTCCCTGTATGTAGGTAAATAAATTAATATTTATTCGTGACCTTACTAAAACACGGAATGAAATTTTCTAACCACCGCAATAATCATTATTATTGTTTAATTAATAAGGATCATGTCTTTAATCAAATACTGCTTTATAATTTTGTTTATAACAATTTGCTTAATTGCTCAAAGTTCAGCCGAGGTAGGAAAACTTCAAATTTCCTTAAAAATCAATTATTTAGAAATATGTTTATCATTTATATAATGGATATCGACCATACGGAGACGGTGTCTTAGGCGAATGGAAGGAAAAGCCAGTTGCAATGGAAAACGATGGAAATGTGCATATTTATTTACAATGAACACGATTTATAAAAATAATAAATAATTTTATTTGATACTAATAATATAATAAAACATCAAAATGAGCGAAGTGATGTGAAAGTGAGCAACAAAATGTACAACAAAGATATATGATGATATGTAGAAATATTTGCAAGTGAATTGTCATCAATACATATAAGGAGTTAAGGCTCTAATTGTAATTATCGCAAAATGGATAATTAGCAACTAATAATTAGACTTATTAAATGCGATTACGCACGACCCCATCCAACAAAAGCTGCTCGCCGGACAACAGCTTTCTGGGCATTGATGGCAACATTAGCTGCGTCGTATGAAGCAGCTGCTGCTGATGAATCGGATGATGAGGCTGATGTTGGTACCGACTGTTCAGCTACGCTATCGTAGCCACTAGCAGAGATTCCCGTGTGTGCCGTTCCTGACACGTAGCCATCAGCTTCTGGGGCCGATGCTTGTGGAGCAGCATTAGCTGGAGCTTCCGTGGAGTATTCTTCCGAGGCTGGAGCGGCGGCTTCTGGGGCAGCGGCTTCTGGGGCGGCGGCAGCTGGGGCTTCCGTCGAATATCCTTCTGAGGCTGGAGCGGCGGCTTCTGGGGCAGCAGCAGCTGGGGCTTCAGTTGAGTATCCTTCGGAGGCTGGAGCAGCGGCTTCTGGGGCAGCGGCTTCTGGGGCGGCGGCAGCTGGGGCTTCCGTCGAATATCCTTCTGAGGCTGGAGCGGCGGCTTCTGGGGCAGCAGCAGCTGGGGCTTCAGTTGAGTATTCTTCAGAGGCTGGAGCGGCGGCTTCTGGAGCGGCGGCTTCTGGGGCAGCAGCAGCTGGGGCTTCAGTTGAGTATTCTTCAGAGGCTGGAGCAGCGGCTTCTGGGGCAGCGGCTTCTGGGGCGGCGGCAGCTGGGGCTTCCGTCGAATATCCTTCGGAGGCTGGAGCGGCGGCTTCTGGGGCAGCAGCAGCTGGGGCTTCAGTTGAGTATCCTTCGGAGGCTGGAGCAGCGGCTTCTGGGGCAGCAGCTTCTGGAGCAGCAGCTGGGGCTTCAGTCGAGTATCCTTCTGAGGCTGGAGCGGCGGCTTCTGGGGCAGCAGCAGCTGGGGCTTCAGTTGAGTATCCTTCGGAGGCTGGAGCAGCGGCTTCTGGGGCAGCAGCTTCTGGAGCAGCAGCTGGGGCTTCAGTCGAGTATCCTTCTGAGGCTGGAGCAGCGGCTTCTGGGGCAGCAGCTTCTGGTGCGGCAGCAGCATTATCGGAGGAATATCCTTCGGAGGCTGGAGCGGCGGCTTCTGGAGCAGCAGCAGCTGGGGCTTCAGTCGAGTATCCTTCGGAGGCTTGAGCGGCGGCTTCTGGGGCAGCAGCAGCTGGGGCTTCAGTCGAGTATCCTTCGGAGGCTGGAGAAGCGGCTTCTGGGGCAGCAGCAGCTGGGGCTTCAGTCGAATATCCTTCTGAGGCTGGAGCGGCGGCTTCTGGGGCAGCAGCAGCTGGGGCTTCAGTCGAGTATCCTTCGGATGCTGGAGCGGCGGCTTCTGGGGCAGCAGCTTCTGATGCGGCAGCAGCATTATCCGAGGAATATCCTTCGGAGGCTGGAGCGGCGGCTTCTGGGGCAGCAGCTTCTGGTGCAGCGGCTTCTGGAGCAGCTGCAGCTGGGGCTTCAGTCGAGTATATTTCTGAGGCTGGAGCAGCGGCTTCTGGGGCAGCAGCAGCATTATCCGAGGAATATCCTTCGGAGGCTGGAGCGGCGGCTTCTGGAGATGCAGCTTCTGGTGCAGCAGCTTCTGGTGCAGCGGCTTCTGGAGCAGCTGCAGCTGGGGCTTCAGTCGAGTATCCTTCGGAGGCTGGAGCAGCGGCTTCTGGGGCAGCAGCTTCTGGTGCAGCGGCTTCTGGTGCAGCTGCAGCTGGGGCTTCAGTCGAGTATCCTTCGGATGCTGGAGCGGCGGCTTCTGGGGCAGCAGCTTCTGATGCGGCAACAGCATTATCCGAGGAATATCCTTCGGAGGCTGGAGCGGCGGCTTCTGGGGCAGCAGCTTCTGGTGCAGCGGCTTCTGGAGCAGCTGCAGCTGGGGCTTCAGTCGAGTATCCTTCTGAGGCTGGAGCAGCGGCTTCTGGGGCAGCAGCAGCTGGGGCTTCAGTCGAGTATCCTTCGGAGGCTGGAGCAGCGGCTTCTGGGGCAGCAGCTTCAGGAGCAGCAGCAGCTGGGGCTTCAGTCGAGTATCCTTCGGAGGCTGGAGCAGCGGCTTCTGGGGCAGCAGCTTCAGGTGCGGCAGCAGCATTATCCGAGGAATATCCTTCGGAGGCTGGAGCGGCGGCTTCTGGTGTAGCGGCTTCTGGAGCAGCAGCAGCTGGGGCTTCAGTCGAGTATCCTTCTACGGGTGCTTCAGATTTCTCAGCAGAGGCGTTGGCCACGTCGGCTGGAGCATTATAGGAAGCAGTGGTAGCCTCCGACTCGGATGGTGCATCTCCAGACGAAGCCATTTCCACGTCACTAGACGAAACATCAGATGCGGCGTTGTACGCAGCTGTCGTTGCATCGCCGGTGGACATAGATTCGGAAGCGGCTGCGTTGTAAGACGAAGTCATTGGCTCTGCATCAGGCGCGTCAGAAGTTTCTGTTGGAGCTCCGGATCCTTCGACAGCTGGAGCTTGTGGTTCGGCAGCGGGCTCGGCGATTTCGTAGCTTGGAGCGGCCACATTTTCAGACGGTGGCGGTGGTGGTGCAGCATCAGAGGATTCATCGCCGTTTGTCACGTATCCGCTAGCCGGTGGTGTGAGTTTCGCTGGGGCTGGAATTGGCGGTAAAACAATTGCTGGTTCGGAAGCACCGGAACCCTCAACAGCCCCACTTCCTTCGACTTCAGATTTGCCATAAGCTCCCGATCCCTCTACAGCAGCTGAAATAATTAGAATATTTTTTATTTTATAGATTGCGTTAACAAACGTGATGAAGCATCAGCTGGAGATGCAGCAGCTTGTTGCTCGTGGGTTTCAGCAGGAGCGCTAGCCGATTCGTCGTATCCACCATTGTTTGCCGTCTGTGAATCACTTGAAGAACTAGATGACGTTGAACCACCGGCCGCTTCTTGTTGTTGGCGGAGTTTTTCAATTTCTGGTCTAAATTTGAAAATGTCGAGGAAATTGTCGTCATTAATGTCCTTGATTGGGTAGATTCCAGTTGGCTGGAAAAATAAGACAAAATAAATGATTAATTTGAGAATATTGTTACCGTGCTGATAGCATATTCTCCTATTGTTTGAGCATGTTTTAAATACTCGAGAGTTCTCTTGATCTTCTCACTAAATAAACAATAAGGTTTATATGATAGGTTCGTAGATAGGAAACATACACTAAAGGCATCGGAGCCGCATCAGTGCTAAAAATTATAGAAGAGGCGATTAACGCCAAGAATGTTATCGAGATCCTCATACTGAAAGCAAATCAAATATCACAGTAAACATCAAGTATGTCGGAAAATGTAAGCACGAAATACAAACAAATAAACAAATAAACACATAAATAAAAGTCATAACAAATGGAATGCAGAAGGTGTCAGTCGGTCTGTTGAGTTATGCCAGCTTGAATGGCCTTATATAGACGCGTTAACTTCTACTTTTTTGCTGGCGTTGCCGTTTTTTTGGCTTGTATAGTTCTCCCCCCACCATCTTCGTCATGCATGATCATCATCATCATTCCAGCCCTCCCACTTCATCCCGCGCAGTGGGCGGGCGGACCGGGCGGCGACGACGACGCCCCAAGAAGCATATTTGATTGGCATCGGACGGTTTGATGTCGCGCTCAAGGTGACTCTGGAAAAGCTTCTTCAGGTGTTCGCTAGTATGCGATGGGTTTTTGATCTATTCGTCAAATGGTCATGATACTTGAATGAATGGAACAACGGGAAATGCGTTCGAATGCACTTTATAATAGGAAATATATATTAAAAACTGTTTTGTTATATTTATACGATTTGCGATGAGTAATTCAATGACATTCATTAAGAATATCATGATTAAATAATTAAAGAAATGATATGGAAGAAAAATTAAATTAATCAACAGGGAGCACAAAATCGTCGGTAATATTGGATATAATGTTTTGCGAAACATGACAAGTTTCATAAGAAACATGTTAAACATTTTAAGTTCCTATTTTATTATTGTAATAGTCTTGTTTTAATCTGATGTATTTGAGTTTCAAAAATTTCAAAGATAACTGTACTCCAAATGGAAATGAGAATTTTACATTATTTTACATTACCTCCTCTTATCCACGTCTAAATTGGAAGGCAATTTTCACGTAACTTTATCAGATTTAAAATAAAATATACGATAACATTAATATACTTACTAAATATTCTCTTACGGCAGCTTTATGAGCTTCTATTTTTATAATTGCATTTAGCGTGGAACTGTTTTCTAGAAATATTCAATATTTAAAAATATCTGTCCAGTTATCTTATTATAAGGTGAATAGGTCTAATAAATAAAAGGAGAACATTAAACGGGTTAAAATCTAACCCTCTTGAAAGGTATTAGAAGTATTATTAAGACCCCGACAAAAATGTTTTTGAAAAGAAGACAGTAAAAACTATTAGACGAGCTTAATATTTGGAAATTAGCTGTTACCGCTTGGAGCGTCTTTTGGCTATAATGATTTACGTACGTGTTATTAACTAAATAAACAAACTTCATAGTCTATTTATCTGTAAATTGCCCCTCGAAAAGCCTCGGTCCATGAAAACTTTTTTGTTATAAATACGTAAAAGTTTCCAAACACGTTTAAAAATCGAAGAATCGCTATTTCGATTTTGGCATGCCGTGTCCGAAAACCCTACAAGCCGTGAAACTGTTTCTCTCTGAACTTTCTATTGAAAGTTGCCTATCAACCCAAGTTGTCAACCCGAATCAAAATGAGGTGACCGCTTGAATTAAAACACTCCCGCACCGAAAATTAAATGGTTTTTTAGTCGGCTCATTTTACAAACATCTGTAAGATGCTCATATTTTTAGATTGTTTAAGACGGGCTAGTAACAATGACGTGTCAAATTATATGAAAATAATACCTGTAAATTAGTAATACACGTTTAAATATTGAAAAATAGTCATTTTCCTTTGGCGTGCTATTACGGACCAATAATTGTTAATACTTTCGTTATTATCGAGAGCAATAAGATACACAATTTCACTTCCTTGCCTTATCTATCGAACTCCATGATTCAGGTTACTATGAAACTGAGAAAAAGTGTCGAGGATTGTCGGGAGTTATGAGCGGGAGTAACTCCTTTGGTTGGAAAATAGGTTTTTCTGTTTGCTGTCAATGTCACCGGACAAACGCCAACTGTGATGGTAATAAAATGAGCTAAATAAACGAGAACGAATTTACCCTTGTGGTAATATTTTAATATTTTTGTATAGTTTAAGG
The DNA here is from genome assembly GCA_963931815.1 of Caenorhabditis plicata. Classification (NCBI taxonomy): domain Eukaryota; kingdom Metazoa; phylum Nematoda; class Chromadorea; order Rhabditida; family Rhabditidae; genus Caenorhabditis; species Caenorhabditis plicata. Next base: position 14,571,310 of record OZ007490.1, on the reverse strand, counting down.
AAATCTTGGTTAAATTTGCGTTAATAATGTTTTATTGAAAATATGTGACAATGTTCAGACACTCTTAAAATTTAAAATAGCTATTTCAAGTTGGAGTTCGAGAGGGACTTCCTTTGATTTAGCAGGATCAACGCTGGAATTCTATGTAGGGAGACGGGAAGAGCCTTGATCATTGTCACGGGTTGTAATATTTGGGAATCCTTTTCCTATTCATTTCGTTCTTCACTGACTCCGACTCAAATTCAGTCTGCTGCCGAAACCGTTATTATTTCCTTTCTACTCAACAGCACAACTAAACCATCGAGACTTATCCTAATTGCTCTACGCACGTCAGCCGAGTATAATGAAGGTCTCATTTAACAATGCTAATCCCTACCTTCCGATATAATTTAAGGATATATGAAATATTTGTCTTAAAATGAGGAAAATAAAATAAAAAATACTCTGAAAAGTTCACGCAGAACTTAGAAACACGTGATTAAATCACAAAAAATCAACATCTGCAGGTCGAATGAAAATTACGATGTTAATATGTTTAATGGGATTTTATTAACTTATCCGTAAAAGTCAAAAATTAATTTTTACGTAAATTTATCAGTCTTTTCTTAAAATATTTCCTCCGCTTTAAAATTTACTAAAATGTTAGGGCTGAGTGACATGTCTGAGGGTCTGTTTTTACGAATTCGTTTGGCGTGCTATATATACTTGTATTTGGGTCCACAAGCCGACCACAACTTACGAATTACTTGTCGCGAAACTGTGAAAAATGTCTATGTTAAAGTCTTTAGCCTCTATTTAAATACGCTTCATGCATCCTCTCGAAAATCCAAACAAACCCACCGAAAAGTGAAACCACAAGCCGGCCGGCGACTGAAAATGACTTGATTTCCAGTAGAGATAAGTTGAAATTCAACTTGGCACTAGTAATACATTCTGATGCAATGTCGAGATAATTCTTAAGCAATTATTAATTGTTGTGGTCTTGTTGTTGTTCTTCTTCTTGTCTCTGTTGAAATAGTCTTTCCAAATCACAATTTTGCATCTAATTTTCGATTGCGTTCGAAAAATTAGTCGCTGATGGCGATTACATAATAATAATAATCGTTGTTTCTGGTTTTCAGTATTGAGTTTGTTTTTAAAACGCATTAGGAACACTAATTAGAGTTTCGGGGTTATTGTAAGAATACATAATATTTTAAATGAAATTTGTGTGAAATAACGATATCGCAAAATATAAAATTAAAAAATAGTCGTTAATATAAACGTCGACTTAATTTGAGAAGCCTTTCAAAACATTTGTTGCACCCTAAATTGTATGGTAATAAAATGAGATCAGTAAGCATGCCCAATCATAACTTTTTAGAAAGATATTAATATTTTTAGATAGTTCAATACATTATTGATTAAGCACTACACTGCCAAGCACCAATTGCGCGAAATATACCTTTTAATTTATTATTTTTATTTTCAATATTTTATTTATCACTTAACCCTTCATTCTGCAGAAATCCTGATGAATTAATGAAAAGAAATTCTTAGTACCTCAATTAATGGACCAGAAGAGTCTTCATCGTCAAAACAAACGACGTGTAAATATTGAAAATATTGAAAATTAAAAAATTAAAAGGTAGTGTTTGCGCGAAGTCTTTTGCAATGCGGCGCGGTTTCAGTGGAGCGTTGCAGTAAAAACTGTTTTGCTATAAATACGTGAAAACTTCCACACGTTGATTCGATTTGGCGTATTTGTTGTTATATGGATTTTTCTTCTGGGCCCATATGCAAGAATGTAGACATCTGTTAAATAATGATGGAAAATCTTTAACTGTTTTTATAAGAAAATTTTTAAAAATATATGCGAAAAAATTTAATATAGGCTATTTCAAATTTTTTGACCACGCGTTGCGAACCGCTGCGCAGCAAGACTATTATAAACAGAGAGACACAAAAGACAACGCTCTATTTTTATAATTGTGGTAAAAAAACGTAATTAAATTTTTTAATGTTTAGCGGGATTTTTTACAGAATTGAGTACCGACATTTGGAAATGATTATCTTAGTCCCTCAATATATATTTTTATGTTCACCCAAACATCTTGCGGGGCATTTTCACGCCAACTAGAGCGTTCATAAAACGAGCTCAGAAAACGTGCTCAATCTAATATTCTTTGAAGATTTAAATATTTTTAAAGAGATTAAGAAAAAACTGACAAAACTGCCGTAGGCAAATTTGAGTGTAAAGTATACGTGAAAGTTGTGAGGCAAGCGTGATAAACAATAAAATAGTTATTTCCATCATGTATGATTTTTATGGGTTCTTCGTTAATAGAGCTAGAAGTAGCTCACCAAATGAAAAGAGACCATTTTTGAATTCTTGAACGTCTTTTGAACGTTATCAGCTTGTAACTAAAAATTAGTATTTTCGAAGAATACACAAATTTTAAATGAAATTTGTGTTAAATAAGATACAAAGCTAAAATAAAAACATGTCGTTAAAATAGAAGTAGACTTAATTTGAGAAGCGTTTCAAAACATTTCTTCTCTTAAAATATCCAAACTCTTCTGGGGCTCGTATGTATTTATCAGTTAAATAATGATGGAAAATTTTTAACTATTTTATAAGAAAATTTAAATATAGGCTATTTCAAATTTTTTGACGATTCAAAGCGAACCGTTAGACAGCAAAGACAACTTTCTATTTTTATACTATTTTCTCAATGGGCTGCGGTTTGCAATGCGTCGTCAAAAAATCGTCACTTTTCAGTTTGTGTTCTACTTTTAGCTTTATTAACGACAACTCATCTTAAACATAACTTCTACATTCTAAAATAATTATATCCTATAAACTTTGAAAAGTAAATCTGATCAAATATTACAACAAAACAATAATTTCAAAAAAAAAATTAAAACCACAATACCTTTTTTGTAACAAAAAAAGTAACCTATTGTATTCTAATATACCGGTCACTAGTATGTTGCAATAATTATTTGAATAGTTGAAAGAGATTGCTATTTTGATTTATTATTTTGTTCTCATCTATGTTTTTGAAAAATAGTTTCCATACAATAACATATTTTAACAATAGGTTTATAAAATTTTCATGCAAAAATTCCAGATTGTTTCGAAACATGCTACATGGTCAATAATTTAGTTATTAATAATGGAAATGTAATTTTTGATAGATCGTTTGTAAGATCAAATGTTCATGGATTCACTGTTCTGCTTCTCTGAACCTCATTAACAGCGTTGTCCCTAATAAATGCTGTTTGAGAAAATTAAGTTCCGACTATCGCTCGACTATAAAAAAAAGACAAACTTATCATGCGTATAAAAACAGTAGAAAGAGTCTTACAAGCTTGCACGTATTTATTTCCAAAATATTATGGTGTCATTTTTTCTGACACGCATATCTTATAACATTTTTATACCTGATCACGCCAACTGGAAATAAAGATTTTGCGATATTTAAGCGTGTCTGAAAAATTTTACGCCTTTTATATAAAACATTGTTTACGTCAATTTAACTAGGATTTCCTTAAACTATCTAAAAATAATAATATATTTCCAAAAAGTAAGATTTGAGCACGTTTACTGAGCTCATTTTATTATCATCCAGTTGTTTTTGGTGTACCAGTTGTTGTGCCTGAGCATATTTTCAAAGCTTCAAGTTTAAACGTTTCATTTTGGCGTGCGGATAATGTCACTCAAAGGGATGGTACAAACATAATTAAAAACCAACGTACAGACTTGTTAATTAAAATTTTATTCGATTTTGTTGGGTTATAAAGCAAATCAATAGAGCATCCAAAATATCTGTTAAATTGGCTTTTTCGAAAAGCTAACCTGTATCACGTAAGCAGTGAAGTTATGATGTTTAAGTTAGTTGGTCTCCTACCGGCTCGGCATTTTGAGGTTAAATACCAAATAGTTTAAGAAGTTGTACTAAAGTAGTGTAGCAAATGTAATATATTTTTCGTTTGATCCATTTATTTCACTATTTCACTTAGAAATAAGGAGTTCAGTTGATTTGTTCAACCTCTTAGTGACTATTATATTATCAAAATCTAAGAAATTGACAATTCAAACTTTATTTTCATAAAAAAATAAAAGTAATAAATCTGATTTGATCAAATTTTGAAGAAATATAATGAAAAACAGAGAAATTATTAACATAAATTGAATATTTGTGTCATGATCTATTTGAGACCATTGAAAATAATTCAAAAATGTTGAAATTCAATTTTCAATTATTATATTTTGATAATACCGACAAAAAAATAATTTTATAATTTTGCGCAAAAATCACTTTTTAAGAAGAACATTAACCAACATGAAGAAATGAATGATTTTGGAGCGCGTTTTCACACAAAACCACATAATTCTTTTTAACTTTTCTCTCTCTACATCTAATTGCTATCTATTCTGATAATAGTAAAGAATTAGGGAAGGTGAAAGAAAGTGTAAACATACATGTGTAGTTATGTGTGAAAACGCGCTCCGAATTCATAAATTTCTTTACGCTTGTTAATGATAATAAGGTTAATAAATTAGAAATTCAATAAATTTGGCCTTGATAACCAGAAACACTCATTTCCGGAAAGAAGAACATTATTTTCTTGAAAAACAATAGCAAAAGCATGATCTACAAGTCTCTGACAACACCATTACTAATTGCTGGAAACAAGATTACAGCTATTTTCAATCAAAATGTTACTCTTCAATGGGAGCTAGGTTTTGCGTTATATAAAATCACTAATAATGATATTTATTTTTATTTACGATAATATACAGGGTCACACCACAATCGTGGGCTCATTCAAGGGTTTAGCTTCCCTCTCATCAAGAGGTTTTTATGTTTTATGAATTTTCTGACATGAAATATCCAACAAACAATCGGAAATATTCTAAAAAGTCCACGTAGAAAATAGAAAGACCTGTTTAAAATTTCTGAAAATCAAGTGATGTATATTATTTAGCTGTATACAGCCTATTCGATGAATAATTAAAGTTTTCGCTAATTTATTCATAGTTTTTAAATGATTTAAAAATTTCGATTCACATTCAAGGACAACAATGGAAAAGGATACAGTCGTTTTTTAGGGAATGTTGATTAAAAACATCCAAGAATATAACGAAACTTTAAAAACTTTGTGAAACTTTAATTGCATTTGAAAAGTTTTTATTGACTTTAGGTCTTAAAACATAATATTTTTATATTTTGGGTTTAAAAAAAAATTATTTATTGAAATTGAGATCTATCTATTATCAAAATATAAGAAATTGAAAATTGAGTTTCAACATTTTTGAATTATTTTCAATGGTCTCAAAGATATAATGAAACAAATATTCAATTTATGTGAATAATTTCTCTGTTTTTCGTTATATTTCTTCAAAATTACTAGATCAAAATTGGAATTGACCATTTCTTATATCTTGATAATATTTATTAACGAGTTGTCGTTTTTGAAAAACAAGGAAAGCTCGGTTTTTATACTAACTCATCTTTGAAAAAAATTTAGATTCAGCCTACCTCGATAATTATGGGTTATTTTTAAATCTAAACTTATTGGGAAACAAGATGTGTGTTTTCTGAAACATTTTAAGGGAATTGATGAAGCGAAACAAAAAATTTTTATTTTAATTTGAATAGTACTGTTCCACTTCAACTGGTATGGTGAGCAATATACACACTAGCTGACCAAAGTTTTGTCACAAATGTTTTTTCGGGTTTAACTTTTTTGTGACTTGACCAAATTGGCTGATTTTTTGATATGATAGATTCATATGGTTGTAGATTATTTTACAAATTCCCGCTTGTGATTACGATGATCCGTTTTACAGTGACAAGCGTTTATCGTAAAACGCGTAGCTCAAAGATATTACGCACTTTTCTTGCACTGCATTTTTTAATAATTTTTAAAGTTTAATTATATTTTTTTCATAATTTATTGAAAATAGCAGTAATTGGCAACATTTTAGAGATGACTCCACGTAAAGAAACTCCAATTGCCACCCGGCAAGCTGTTATCAATATGAGGGAAAACGGAATGCGTGGTACCGAAATTGCCATGGTAATTTAAACCAAATTTTTCTACTATAACATGTTAAACACTGATTCACATAAAATATCAAAAAATCAGCCAATTTGGTCAAGTCACAAAAAAGTTAAACCCGAAAAAACATTTGTGACAAAACTTTTGTCAGCTCAGCTAGTGTATGAGCACTCCAAATGAATGTTTAAAAACAGAACCCCAGAAACGTCACTTATCTCTCAAATTTTGTCAAAATTTATAGAGATGGAAATGTTTTAAGAGAAGCCTGATAAATTTACGAAAAAATTAGTTTTTAAAATTCTCGTGTAAATGCGTTTAAACATTTCGAAATCGTCATTTTCATTTGGCGTGTATAGGAAATTAACATATGTTGTATAACATAAAATTTTATGACTTATGATGAATGAATTTCAGCCAAAATAACTTAAACAATATCTACGGCCAAACCGAAGTTATTTTTGTGCAAATCACGCTCGCAGTCAGTTTCACTTCTGTTTCTAGTAAAACCGACAAGACGTCGGTTAGCGGGTTGTTCCCGGTTTGCCTTTTTATATAAGTTTACAGCAATTTATTCATCGATATGATAACAAGAATTTTACTGTTTCATCTCTCTAAAGAATAATTCGGCCGAATCTACGTGTAAAGTAGTGCCCTTGTCATGCCTTTTTTGCAAATAAAATACATATTCCAAGATGTACCTCGTTTCGCTAAAAGTAATTAATGAGATAATTAATGATTCAAACTTTTCCAAGCTCACGCCCACTACTTTGTTAATATTGGGTCGAGGAATAAGTACGTAGAGTTTCTTATATTATCTCTTGTTTCACAACAATTTTCTTGTTGTTTGGCAAAGTTTATATATTTATCTGATAGAGTTTTTTCTTCTCTACAAAACTGTGTTTTTAGTTTGTTCTGAAATTTTCGCCATTTTCAGGTTTTGAAATGAACTATCCAGCAGGCAAACATCAGCTCTTTTCCCTTCATCGAAAGCAGAAAGCAGCCGAAGCCGAAAAATCCAGTGTGTATGATGAAGGTGTCTTAGGTGTCTTTTCTACTGCACAAAAAACTACTGTTAAAATAAATCTGTGTGAAAATAAAACTCAACGAAAAAAACTATTCCTCACCCCAATATAATGGCTCGAGCTCACTAAACTTGCTAGGAAGGTTCTGGGAACGTATTAGTATTTTTTTTTTAGATATTTTAAGAGAAGCAATATTATATTGTCGTGAAAAATATTTTCACAAAAAAGGACAGAAGAAACTAGACCATCAACTTTTTTCCTATTTTTTCTTCTCTAAATCGCCCCAATTTAATTCACTTGTTTCATTTCACTTCTTTAATGATTTTAGTGAAGAAAGACATCTTTTTAATCAAAAGTCTCTATTACATTTTCAGACGAAATATATATTTAGTTAACTAGCAAGTATTCTGTAATTCTTTAATAAATTTAATTAAATTTGTTTTTTTCAATATAAATAACCTTCCTATTTCAATTAACTTTATAATTTTCCTTTGTCGTGCGTACTTATTTATTACAATCTTTGATCTCTTTCAGCGAAAAATGCTTTCAAATTGAATTAAACAAATTAAAGCGCTTATAAAATTACCAGCAATTATAATAAAGAATATTGACGCATATAAGGTCAAAAGCGAACAAATGACTGTCTCAAGATGTTAAATTCCATACATTTAAAAGTACAAAAGCCTAAACTTGTATGTGCGAATACTAAGAAAACTTTTTTGTGCGTGTGTTATTGTTAATCCGCTTCAAGGTCCGTTTTGTTTGATCGAACTTATCGAATCGTGCATGTTCATAAAACGATTTAAAGCGATTAGTCATTATTAGTCATTCGATGAAGCTTCATGTATTGTCATCGTATAATTAACAATTAAGAATTTTATTGACAGATACTTGGGATTAGTTAATATGAACGTGGAGAAAGTAATATCAGAAGGAGATTAAGATTCAAATTATGGCTTATGGTCTTAATGTGGAAGGGAGAACTTGAATCTGATGTATCCCTGTAGTTGAAAACTATTTGAATCGTTTTATTTATTTTCTTTTTATTTTAGTTTTTAATTGATTGTCTCTAAAAGGATAGATGTCTTGTTGCTTATTAAATTCTAATCTATGAAAGAGCAAGAAAACAGATTTCCCTGCTTAATAGTTAAAAACAGTTCATAGAAATTAGCGTCACAAGTAATTTGTAACTTAGACGTGTATGGTTGAAAAACACGTTTGATAAATATGAAATTGGTTATTTTTTCGTGTAGCACGCCACGCGGAAGAGTAAAATAAGGATCTAAATCGCCCCCCCCCCCCCAGATATATGAGAACTCTTAACTTTAAATAGTCAAAATACAATTAAAAATATAAAGAAAAGTCCACGCAGAGAATCAGTTGAAAACCTGACGTAGCACTTTTTGTATAAAAAACAGGTGAAAGTTGTAAGATACACGTAAAAAATAGATTATTTCCATTTAACGTATACACGCAAACTCCTCTTCATGTACATTTACCATAAAGAAAAGAGGAAGTTCATTATGCAAAATGTTATTCCTGTCGTCCTATATGGCTCTGAGACATGGCCACTCCTTTCTAAGCACATCACGCGTCTGCAAAGAGCAATCGACATCATTTGGTTCTATTCCGATTGTGAGACCATCAACAGTGAAAGGATTGTCTTAAAATGGGCAGGCCATATTTCCAGAATGCCGGTGGACAGTGGGTGCAAACGCCTAACAGAATGGGACCCCAAAGGATCAACCAGACCAAAAGGACGACCTAAAGCGCGCTGGTCTTGTCACATGAAACTCTGGATCTCAAACTTCACCCACGAACGGTCCACGACAAGATCCACCGGAAGACGGATAGGAATCCTGGAGACGAAAGTTGGCATGGTCGACAGTGGCACGGTACATTCGCTCGAATTGGTTAAATATAAAGAAAAGTCCACGCAGAGAATCAGCTGAAAAACTGCGTGGATTCTCTTTGTATAATATAATATCTGTATAGATTATTTCCATTTAACGTGTACACGCAAACTCCTCTTCATGCGATTGATCATAAGCAAAAGAGGAAGCTCATTATGCGAAAAGTTATTCCTGTCATCCTATATGGATCCGAGACATGGCCAATACTTTCTGAGAACATCACGCCTCTGCAAAGAGCAATCGACACCATTTGCTTCTATGCCGATTGTGAGACCATCAAAATCTGTCCGCAGAAGTCTTCCAATGGGCAGGCCATATTTCCAGAATGCCGGGGGACCGTTGGTGCAAACGCCTCACGGAAAGGTACCCCAGAGGATAAACTAGACCAAAAGAACGTCCATAAGCGCCCTGGTCTCATCCCGTGAAACTCTGTATCCGAGCCTCATTGCGAGAATGATTCGGACTCCAAAGTTATGTCAAAGGTAAAGTTAAAATAGTTAAAATAAAATTAAAAATATAAAGAAAAGTCCACGCAGAGAATCAGTTGAAAAACTGACGTAGCACTCTTTGTATAAAAAACAGGTGAAAGTTGTAAGATACGCGTAAAAAATAGATTATTTCCATTTAAAGTGTACACGCCAAATAAAAATAACAGTTTGCCAAGTTTTAAGCGTGCTTGAAAATTTTGCGTCTTTTTAACACAAAATGTTCCACTAGAATTTATATAGGTTATTCTTAAACTATCTGAAAATATTAATGTTTCTCTAAAAATTTGATCACGTTTACTATGCGGATTTTATTATCATACCAGTTGGTGTGCGTGTCATACAGATCGTACCACAATTTAAGTTAAATTCATTCGTATTTTCATCTATATTAGTGGCTGTTTTTTTCCATTACTGTAACTACATAATAACCACCTATCACTTTATAATAGAGTTTTTGAGGACAATTGTTCAAACAATTCTAATTTTATAATTCTGATTCTACTTCAATAATACCTATTTCGAATGATGTAGCCCAAATTACTTGAACACAAAATGTCAACCAAGATTGGTTTCAAGTTTACCAGGGTGTAAATGAAATCAGCTTCTCGCAAATTCACTTTCAATACAAATACTTACAAAACAAGTTAAAATGGAATATCAACATTATTAACAGAAAAGTAAACGGGTGCCTAATGGAAGTAAAAAATAAATGAATAAATAAAAAATGAGGTTTTCGTTTGAACGGCCACAAAGGACTTTTTCATCTATTCCTCTTCAATCTATGTTCTCTATGTTTTTGAGAAAAGACACATTGAAGAGATACAAAAGAGTGGCCGGCATTTTTCCTCTTCCATTAGGCACCGATATCTGAAAACCACAATAAGTATTAGAGACCACAATAAGTATATATTATTATTTATGAAGAAATTTCAATAAGATAGTGTTGTTTAAGAATATTAAATTGTGGCTATATGATTTATTTTCAAAATTCAAATGACCATTTAAATATCACATCTCGTGAAATACTATAAATAAAAGCTGAGCAAAAGCTTTATAATTAAAAATTTCCGAAATACCTTAAGGTACTAATCTAAACTAAATTCAATGCATGGGAAAAATCGTGTGAAATTTACATACTCAAAAAAACTTTTAAAAATTAAAAAAATTTTGTTGCAAGTGTTTTTTTTTAAATCATCAAATCACAACTTTTCTATAATCACTAATATCACTAACTAGTAAGTTAGTTGAAGCTTTTATTAGTGATTATAGAAAAGTTGTGATTTGATAGATTTCGGGGCCACACTGAATATTATTGAATAAACACTGTCCACTTTATAATTATTTATGCATTTGCTGTTTCACTCCATCAGGAATGCTAACAAAACGGGCTCGGAAAACGTGGTAAAATATAACATTTTGGGATGAATATTTTTTGTATTTTTCAATAATCAAGTTAATGATATCATTATGATAATTCTTGTTTAGAAAAAACTTGTTGGCGGGATACGCTAGAGCAACGTACTCTAATGAGTTTTTTTTGGAAGGTCAAAGGATTGCCAAGTTATTCAATACAATCAAAAATCGTCATGTATAATAATAAAAGTAATCATTAAAAATAATGAGTTTCGAGTTGGAATTTTAATTATTGTTTTCACGATTTTCACTCCGACATGGTTAATTTTCTTGAAGGTGGTGAAATCTGTGGAAGGAAAAAGGCTTTCACAAAACGGAATATACAGAAACGTGATACTAGGTAATTCTCCTCAGAGTGATGGTTATTTTTTTATATGAAAAACGTATTCACACACTTTACTAGTCACTCTTGAAAGTCCCGTAAACATTAATTATATATTTAATTATATATACACTAGCTGACAAAAGTTTTGTCACAAATGTTTTTTCGGGTTTAACTTTTTTGTGACTTGACCAAATTGGCTAATTTTTTGATATTTTATGTTAATCAGTGTTTAAAATGTTATAGTAGCAAAATTTGGTTTAAATTACCATGGCAATTTCGGTACCACGCATTCTGTTTTCCCTCTTATTGATAACAGCTTGCCGGGTGGCAATTGGAGTTTCTTTACGTGGAGTCATCTCTAAAATGTTGCCAATTACTGCTATTTTCAAATGAAAAAAATATAATTGAACTTTGAAAATTATTAAAAAATGCAGTGCAAGGAAAGTGCGTAATATCTTTGAGCTACGCGTTTTACGATAAACGCTTGTCACTGTAAAACGGATCATCGTAATCACGAGCGGGGTTTTGTAAAATAATCTACAACCATATGAATCTATCATATCAAAAAATCAGCCAATTTGGTCAAGTCACAAAAAAGTTAAACCCGAAAAAACATTTGTGACAAAACTTTTGTCAGCTCAGCTAGTGTATGAGCACTCCAAATGAATTTTTAAAAACAGAACCTCAGAAACGTCACTTATCTCTCAAATTTTGTCAAAATTTATAGAGATGGAAATGTTTTAAGAGAAGCCTGATAAATTTACGAAAAAATTAGTTTTTAAAATTCTCGTGCAAATGCGTTTAAACATTTCAAAATCGTCATTTTCATTTGGCGTGTATAGGAAATTGGCATATATTGTTTAACATAAAATTTTATGACTTATGATGAATGAATTTCAGCCAAAATAACTTAAACAATATCTACGGCCAAACCGAAGTTATTTTTGTGCAAATCACGCTCGCAGTCGGTTTCACTTATGTTTCTAGTAAAACCGACAAAACGCCGGTTAGCGGGTAGTTCCCGGTTTGCCTTTTTATATAAGTTTACAGCAATTTATTCATCGATATGATAACAAGAATTTTACTGTTTTATCTTTCTAAAGAATAATTCGGCCGAATCTACGTGTAAAGTAGTGCCCTTGTCATGCCTTTTTTGCAAATAACATACATATTCCAAGACGTACCCAAGATATAGTCGTCGACAAATGCGATTACCACCGCAAAATGTGGCGCACTTTTTTTAAATATTATTTTTTCATTTAGTTTTTATGATTATTATTATTTTCCACATTTATTCCACGATTGAAACAACATCTAAATCATATTCTTCAATTTATTTAAGCAAAAAGCAGTATAGAACGAGCATAAACAAGAAAATAATCTGCAAAATTAAATGAAAAAATAATATTTAAAAATTGCGCCCCATTTTGCGGTGGTAATCTCATTTGGCCACGTTACTTGCCATGCTTATCTAATTGTGATTTTATATTTCATTACTATATTTCATGCGAGCCAATAAACAGTTAGCCACCATCTGTCCTCTTGGATCACAACAGTAAGTAAGGAGAATCATACGAAAAAGTGAAATTTTATTATTTAAAACTAACTATACAAAAATTTTAAAAAAAACACAGTTCAAAATTAATTTCCGAATTTTGCGTCTACTGATTAATAACTTAGACGCCCAATATAATAAAATAACTTGAAATACTCATTTCCATTTGGTGTGTTAATGTTTCATTTAATGTCGTTGCTAGCCCGTTTCAGTGAATGATTTCAGCAAATGTAAAGGTTTACCTCCACTCCAAACAGCTTGGGCTAACCGCAAGCCGTACCTTTATTACTATTGCACACCAAATTGAATGGTTAAGTTGGGGGCTCAGAAAAGATGCTAATATTGTAAATTTCGGCAAGAAGTGCATGTTTTTAGATATTTTAAGATGGGCTAGTAACAATGAGGTCTCAAGTTATATGAAATTAATACCTCTAAATTAGTAATACACGTTTAAATATTGAAAAATATTAATTTCAAATTTGGTTTTTTTTTTCAAAAAAAAAATTTTTAAAAAAAAATTAATTTCAAAAATTCAAAAAAATCCCGCTCCAAGAAGTCGGGAGCACAGTAAGCGCAACCTCTCTGTATCTCTACTCTAGGACTCCAAGAAGCCATGATCACCAGAAGAGCGTAACATCACGACGAACGATATCATAGTTTCTGAGTTCGATGCCTGGAGTGACACTTCTGCGACTGTCCTCACGCTGCGTTAATCGCGGCCACTTCGACAACCGCCGTACGCCAATGAAAAATAAAATGACCATGTACCTATTTTCAACCTTGTATTGTATCTATAAATCTATAAATTTCCATTAATGTATTGGTTTTTTTAAAATATCTATTATCAAAATATAAGAAACAGATAATTCTTTTTATTATTATTCTCAAATAGTCTCAATGATAACATGAAACAAATATTTAATTCATGTTAATAATTTCTCTGTTTATCATAATATTTCTAAAAAATTTCTAGATCAAATCAGATTTATTACTTTTATTTTTTAAGAAAATTAAATTGGAATTATCAATTTCTTATATTTTGATAATAAAACCCTTAAAATCTTAATCAAAAAATCACGCATTTTTTCAATTTTCCATGTAATTTTGAAGAATAGCTCGTTAACAATCTGAAAGAATTTAAGAGAACACTTTCTGAGTTCTCATTTTTATGATTTCAAGAATGTTAACTGACTAGAATATGCTAAAAATGTAATTTGGTTTGTACACGCACGCCAAATGAAAATTACGATTTTTCTAAATTTAAACGCGTTTTATTAATTTCTACATGGTAGTTCAAATATAATTTTTCAGGCGTTCCTTGTAGTATATCTGACACGCCAGGAAAAAACAATAGAAACGCATGTCCCAAATTTGAAAAACGCAATTTTAAAAAGGAAGGCTTGAGTTTTGACAAAAAAGGGTTCCTTGATTTTTTTAATTGTATCTTTCTAGTATCCTTCTCGGCTCCGCTTCGAAGTGGGGTTTTGGACACATTTTGTCCTGGGGTGTATCTGACTTTTTTAATTTTTACAAAATGTTGTCTTTAAGTTGCTTTTTAAGGCCTGTTGTTAAGAATTAATCTGACGTGTACATCTATTCTGATGCTTCTTCAGAAGCATTCTGTTCTTAAGTTAGATTACCTTTTGACAATCACAATTGGCATGCCGCTATATAAAGAATAGTATTGACAACAACGACAGCATTTTACCTAACCACTTTTAAAAAATACTCATCTTATTCAGATTGACAATTAATCGAATCTCGTCGTATTCTTCATTCTACAAGCACAGATTTTTGATTATTCAATTATAAATGTCAACAAAACATTGTGAAACATTCCAAAGACTTCTCATTTCAATTTTCAAGTACTTTCTTCCTATCATTAACTTTTCTTTTTTCGGTGACAATTGAAAAGGAATTTCGAAAGCTGTCGTCGTGTCAAATCAAAATAGCTACAAGTCAAATAAGAAACAAGCGAAAAATAAACAAAAATAACTCGACAACAATGAACAATAATTGGAAGCGATTGACCACGTGTTGTGTAATTCGACTAATCGCCTTCCAACAATTGTCTGAAATCAGGCAATAATCTGCTTGTCAATCATTGCAACAGTAATTGATGCATGTTTATATGCTTTTTTCTTGATATTTGTTTCGATGATTATTATTAGTATTAGTATTGGTCTTATAAATAATTATTAGACCAGTTCTTTTCCGTTTCAAAAATGAAATGAAACTTTATTTTGTGACATAATAATTACAGGCAGTTCTAATTAATAAATATTAACTGTTTTTCTTGTTAGCAAGTAGTCTAATTGACCCTACTATGACCAATAATTAAGACTAGTTAACTATTTTTTGGAAGAAAAACAACAAAAAAATGCCATTCGGGGGGGGGGGGGGGACTTTTATCTAGATGTTCGCCTTTGTTATTATTGGCAAATAATCTTCGATTCGAATCTTATAAAATCCGCGATAGATTAGTTTATTTAAGTTTTTTAAACACTATTCGACAACTTTAAATTGCGTCACATTTGGGTATGGGATGGACACCGGCTTGTTGAGAGATGTTGTTTTGATTTGGAATATGTTTAGAATGCGACTGTGTAAATGATTTATGCCAGATTATTCATCACTTTCAGCTTCACTGATGACAATCTCTGAATAAGTTTCTTTATCTGCAATTCAATGCAATGACTAAGGGGATTTGATGAAGGAGTTACGTGGCGGCTTAATGAATTATCAAAAAATTTTAATTTTTTCCATCTTGTTGATGTCCTAAAGGGCGCGGAAGAATTCATTTTCCCTCAGATTTCATCAAAATCTTGGTTGCAAACACACTCACGAAATTTTCTCAAGGGACCAGCACGCCAACTGGTATGGTTAAAAACTTATCAAGGAATGAATATACGAGCTCAAATTTAACTTTTTAGGAATATATTAATATTTTTAGATAGTTTAAGAATAACTTATTTAATTTTTTTTCTAGAAAGGTCGTAAAAACTTTAAAACACTCTCAACACTCCAATTGGAATTATCATAAAACGAGCTCAAAAAACGTGGTGAAATATAAAATTACGGGAATGTGTTACTATTTTTCGATAGTTGAAAGAAAAGCTGATAAACTGGCATAAACTAGGTTTTTGTACTGTACATGTAAAATTTGTATGATGCAGAAAATCGTAATTTCCATTTGGCGTGCTCTCAAAAATTGGAAAATTACCATCTCTGTTTGGCGTGCAACAACGACAATCAAGTCATGGAGATGAAAAATGGTATTTAATATAAGAACTGCACGCGCTTGTGTAATTCCCGAGCAAGCGCGAAAATCGACACATACGATAGAAACTTTAAGACAATAATAAAAATCTGGGTAGTGGATCGGATTTTGGCAAATGTTTACATATTATCGTCTTCAAATAAAATGTTGCTGGAAATGACAACCAAAGTCTTCGATAACCCAATATATTGAAGATATATTACAATATTAAACACTTAATAATCAAGTTGAGATTATTTAACGTTTTTGAAACTCACTAGAAACAACCCTGCATTTACACTAGCTGACAAAAGTTTTGCCACAAATGTTTTTTCGGGTTTAACTTTTTTGTGACTTGACCAAATTGGCTGATTTTTTTTTTATTTTATGTTAATCAGTGTTTAAAATGTTATAGTAGCAAAAAAAGTTTTTGGTTTAAATTACCATGGCAATTTCGGTACCACACATTCCGTTTTCCCTCATATTGATAACAGCTTGCCGGGTGGCAATTGGAGTTTCTTTACGTGGAGTCATCTCTAAAATGTTGCCAATTACTGATATTTTCAATAAATTATGAAAAATATATAATTAAACTTTAAAAATTATTAAAAAATGAAGTGCAAGAAAAGTGCGTAATATCTTTGAGCTACGCGTTTTAAGATAAACGCTTGTCACTGTAAAACGGATCATCGTAATCACAAGCGGGAATTTGTAAAATAATCTACAACCATATGAATCTATCATATCAAAAAATCAGCCAATTTGGTCAAGTCACAAAAAAGTTAAACCCGAAAAAACATTTGTGACAAAACTTTTGTCATCTAGTGTATATGGGCAGCGCCAATTAAAAATTAACATTTTTTCTAATACTCAAATTAGTTTTATAAACTTACCCGAGTGGTATCGGGAATATTTTAACATAAATTTTTCATTTATAAACTATTGGGGTGTGAGGAAAAAGTTCATAGAGTTTTTATATTGTCTTTTGTTTCACAACAATTTTCTTGTGGTTTGGCAAAGTGTATATATTTATCTGATAGCGCTTTTTCTGCTCTGCAATACTGTGTTTTTAGTTTGTTCTGAAATGTTAAATTTTCATCGTTCTTTAAACTTAGCAATGAACTACCCAGGATGAAAAATCAGCGGCATCTGCTCTTCTTCGTTTTTCATCGAAAGTAAAAAGCAGCCGAAGCCGCTCGGCAAATATGGAGAAGATGTCCTAGGCATGCATGCTGCACAAAAATGGTTCGCAAAGTTCAAAAATGACGACTTTAATCTTGAAGACGTGCCTCGAAGCGGACTTCCTGCAGAATAAGTCGAAGAGCATCTGACGGCACTATTGAAGGAAGATGGTCGCCAAACAGGCGTGAGTTCAAAAATGAACTGTGATCAAAAGACAATCCTTAATCATCTTCATTCTATGGGACTTGTCGAAAAACTCGTAGCCTGGATACCTCATGAGCTCAACGAACAAAACAAAGAAAATCGCTTTCAAATTCGCATCTCAACATCTCGATTGCCATCGAGCCGGACGCTGTCATAAAAAAAAAATTTTATGTTCCCCCAAATTTTATGTTAAAATAGAATGAGCTCAGAAAGCATGCTCAAATTTAACTTTTTGGAAGGATATTAATATTTTTAGATTCGTGACATGCTTAGTTATATTGTTGTAATAACTGTTTTATTATAAATAGGTAAAAATTTTCACACAGATTTAAAAATCGCAAATTCGCTATTTCGATTTGGGGTGCAGTGATTTTTGTACCAAATTGACACGGGAGATGAAAAATGGTGCCGGTACGTCAATCTCAAGCAAAGAAAGAAGTGGGTGGATCTTTAATAAGAATTATAAAAAATAACTTAAGTCGTTTTAAGTTTTAAAGTATGCTAAGCTCAAATGACTCTTCTGATTGTAAGAATACAAGCTTGTGATTGCTTCTTATTGTAAGAATACATTGGACGTTCATTCTTCCATTAATTTTTCTCTGGATATCGTTATAAAACTTTTTAAGCTACGGCTTTGACAAATTCATTAGATGTGTACTGTACATAATGTCTTATTTATGAAATCCTTTTATTATTATTTCACGTCTGGTAAGACGCCAACGATTCTTGGGTGACTGGGAGATAATCCCATTCCTTGTTATGAGTTGTCTTATAGAATTTTACAGATGAAGCTTTTTTCAACCACACGCTAAATTGGTTACAATCTGGAGTAGCAAATTCCTTGAAACTTAGGAAGATTAAAAAATCCTGGTTTATGTCGTTTTGTGTGTTTCTATTTGAGCGTACGTGCTTAATTTTTTCTGTACTTCTTGTTTCCTGTCTCATAATAGAAGTATATTTGGTCAATGTCGACGCTGCGACGCCGATCTTTGGCTCGTGCCGGCACGAGAAGTATGTCTGAGGCTGAAATAACAACAACAAGACTGTTTACGGCACAGGACCGACGACCTTGGCATTTAGAAGCTCTACAGCAAGTTGCTATTTTGGGAGAAAATACAAAATCAAATGATGGTCAGTTGTTCCGAGAAGATCATGGATGATACTTTATAAACTGTGTGTTTGTTATTGTTAATGGTTTTGTCATTCCTATATTCTGTTACTACTGTTAATATTATACTGAATAAACTATTACTTATATTTTGATCTTCTACAAATCGACGTCTTAGTTTTTGATAAAACTTTTCAAAAGATAGTTTTTAAAAGAAATTTCCGGTACTGAAAAAATGGGTTTGAAATCTGAAAAGCGCTCCGAGTAATGTTTTTCTTTTATCATTTGAAAGGATTTCCTTGTTAGTTCTGAAAGGGCATTGAAATTCGCTGGGTAAAACTTTTATAAAAAAATTAAACTGTTTAAATAAAGTTTTTTTGTATTTTTCTAAATTTCTTCTCCGAATTGAACGTCGGGAACAGGTCATCTCTAAATTATATTTTGAGGGGATTTGGTTTTAACAAAGCCACGTTTTCTTTTTAGCCAAAATAATATTTGTGACTGACACCTTTAAAGATGGTCAAGAGGAGAGAAAGAAAGACCTTCTTATTTATAACAAAGTTTGTTTAAGATATTGTAAGTTGTACTTTGACACAGATCATTGGAATCAATCACTTGACACTTATACGTACATTTAATATTCAATTGTACATTAAAGTGTTACAAGAAATGATTCGAAATTTACAGTTGCCACAAATGGGGTGAAGATGGTGTTTGAATTGAATCAACAAACAATAACAGTGACATCTAAAAACCGACCCAAACAAACGAAAATTGAAATAGACAAAGTCGAAAAAACTTGGAAGAGATTATCAAGCTAATATTGTTTTTTTTATATATATTCTTTATTCATTTCTTCAAATGAAAGTGAACAGGAAAAGGAAAATTAGATGAGACTCGGATTGCGTTGTTCGCGCGATTCAACAATTGACGCATTCACAGTGAATGCTAATTGAAGTCGGAGATATGCAAATTTGGCGTCCAAAAATGTTGAATTTGGATTATTGCGCAACATTCATTTCATTTCCTTCTTTTTTTTTTGTTCAAAAGCTTGTTTGTTTGGGAATGAGATTGATTCTTGAAACTTGATGACCCGCATCATATGTTCGACAATGATAGTATCATGTCGATTTCAGGGACATTCGTTTTAATAAACTGCTTGTTGTTATATTTAAGACTAATAAGCCATATTTGTGTTGCATTTTCAAATGCAACATTATATGAGAGAAATAGAGGTACTATCGGCTATCTCATCAGCAGAATTTGCTGAATTATGATGACGTCGATTATGATTAAATATAAAATAATGAAGAAAGATGACATTGGCACATCGAGTTTATTTTAATTGAAAACAAGGGAAAAGCATTTACAAAATATTTCACTTTGCTAAAGAAATCTGAAATTGAAATCAATGAATCCTGTGAGCCAAATTAAAATGGAAATGAATCTTGCTCTTGTAAATAAAATGTAAACTGTCACATCAGTTGGTCAAACGCTATCAAATAATTTAAAATTCATGTCAAATTGAAGGGCTCAATGTTAAGGTACTGCATAAGGATGATCCTGTACACCAGTGATGGATGGAATTCCGTATTCCGTATCCCGCGTTCCGTGTTCCGCATTCTGTTTTCCGCAAAATAAACTTTTATTCCGCGAACATCTTTTTTTGATTTATAGAACGAAAAAATTGTATTTTCCTATTTTAGGTTACTGTAGTTATCATGTTCATTTCAAAAATGGCGTACTTAATTTGAATGAGTATGCATACTAGTATTAGTATGAATTAAATATATATTTATAATAAATTATCAAAGGTTCCGTAGAGAAAAAACACGTTATAAAAAATAAAAATTGAATTGAAATGCCAGAAATATATAATCATTAATGGAACATTATCGCTTGCCGAAAACTGCTCGAAAATCTACAAGATTACCGTTTTATTCGTAGAATTGTAACTTGTGATGAAAAGTGGGTCTACTTCAGTAATCCGGACAGACAAAATCAATGGTTCGAAGCCGGTCAAACGGCGGAACCGTCAGCAAAATGTGATCGTTTCTCAAAGAAGGCACTTCTGTGTGTTTGGTGGAATTTCGAAGGCGTAATTTACTTCGAGGTAGTTTCAAATGGTCGGACCATCGACGCAGACATTGCCCAGCTTGATCGAATGTATGCGGCACTTGGCGAGTAATATCCAGCATTGATCAATCTGAAGCGGATACTCCTTCAACAAGAAAATGCAAAACCGCACATCGCCAGACAAACGAAGGTAAAGATTAAAAATCTCGACGCCATTGAACTTCTTCCACATCCAGATTATAGTTCGGACCTTCCCCCATCAGATTATCGCATTTTCCGAACCATGGCACACTCGTAGCTTCAATGACCTGGTCGATGTCGAAAACGGGTGCCGCAAGTTTTTCGCATCTAACAAGAAGGGGGTGAATTCACATGAAGAAAATATTGGGATACCTGATTCTATAGAGGCACAAGTGAAACAAAAATTATTATTTCGAGTAGAAACAGGAGGCTTTGGCTTAACACGCAGTTGGTTGCGAGGAGAACTGAATAAATTTCAAATAATTTAAAAATATAAACAATTAAATGTTTAATTTAGAAATTATTCTTTACCGCCGTTCAACTGACACGCCAAGTACTTTCATAAAGCAAAAGCTCAGAAATGTCATTTGAACTAAACATATCGTGAAAATCTAAAGTCCCGGAGATATTTTAAGAGAAGGCTTCCCGGCCGATGCACCAAATATAATATATAGTTAATAATGTAGTTTATTTATTTCTCGTAAAATAGTAACCAGTTCCTGAATAATAAACAGCTTCTCGATTCAGATGAATCGAGGCTTTTATAACAATATTATAATAAAATTACGACGTGATATGACATTTAATAATATGACACTTTAAGCAATTAAAAACCATTCGATAAATATTGAATTAATAATATTACAACGAAGATGTATTTTATCAGCAGAATGAAATTATTGAACGTAAAGAATTCCAGTCTTTACAGCTGCATTGTTTCCGTAAAAAATAGTTGTTAAATTTGGTATCTGAAAAACAACAAGAAGCCAAATTGTGTAGTTATAAAATGAGCTCAGTAAACATGTTCAAATCTAACTTTACGACGAGATAATATATTGTTTAGGTTGTTTAAGAATAATTTGTCTAAATTGTCGTGAGCAGTGTTTTCTAGAGATGCCGTAAAATCTTTAAAACACTCTTAAAAATTGGAAAATCACCATCTCTGTTTGGCGTGCAACAACGACAATGAAATCATGGAAATGAAAAATGGTATTTAATATAGAAACCGCAGGCGCTTGTGTGATTCCACAGCAAGCGCGAAAATCGACACTTTTTTTGATAATTTTTATATCATTCAATTATCATATTCCAACTTAACACTTCAAGCCTGTTACTTGTTACATTCCCAAAAATCGTTTGTGTTAGAAACAAGTAATTCTCGAAAAATCTTTGAACATAATAGTATCAACAATTGTACTAATTCTTACAGTGTCCACCGCGATCCTTCAAGTCGCAGCCGGATGACGATTTCCACAGAACAATTTATGGCATATAATGTATGATCTCTTAGGTACTTGTTTTCTAGCAGACAACGATTATTGGTAAAATAAACCAACTTATTGCAGATAACAAGGTATTTTCACTTTGTTTGATATATCCACTATATTACTTCGTAGTCACCAATAACAATAAACTAACAATACCCATTACATTCTGTGACAAATTGAAACCAAAAGCTACTAATCAGGCCACATTTACAATGTATACCAACAAAAAAGTTGTGTGTATGTTTGAAGTAACTGGAAAAGTAAATAAGTTTAATATTTGTCACCAGGGACTTTCACGTAAAAGTTATGTTATGGTACGCCACGTAATATTGTCATATATTGTCAAGATTCCATGTGAACACTCTAAGATACAATTTTTGCAGAAATCTGCCAAGTTGCACATGATCTCATGTGCACAAAACAATGTTAGCACAGCCGACAAACACAATGAACGAATTATAAAACGAAGATGTACCTTTTCAAATTGTATTTTTGTAAATAATGAAAAGGAATTTTACAATTTATGAATTTATAATTTTTTTGCAGCTGGGTAACAATGTGGCTAGAGTTATTTATACTTTTACTATTATTAATAAACATTACGGAATGCACAGAATCTACAGAATTTAAAACTATACGACTTGACCATGATATTCAACTCAGCAACATCACTTTGTTAGACGTAAGATTGTATTTAAAATTTATTAAAATTTTTAACGGAATTAGCGCAAGAGCATTGCTTTGGCTAAAATACGCGAATCAATTCTTAATGGTACAACCAATGAACAAACAATCAAATCATCCACAGAAAAATGGTAAGAACGACCGAGAAATTCAATTTGAAGCCATGTTAAGAGGAACACATGCGTTTTATAATATAAGGTATTTATAATGCATCTTTCCTTGTTAGGCTAAAATGTTAAGTATTTCGATAGGAAGAACATGATGGTCACGTTTGGTCTAACCTGGGTTGCACATTTTTATTGGGTTGAGGAATAAGCTCGTAAAGTTTTTTCACAAAGATTTATTTGAGCAAAAAAAAATAACTTAATCAATTATGTATTCGCCGTTAGTGCTTACGACTTCATCTCACCTCTTGATCAATTTTTTGATGCCGCACCGCCAAAAATCGCACGGAAATGGTGTCGAAGAAGTTTTTGAGTCATATTTTGAGGTACTCTGCGCCATCGAAGATAACACCCCTCCTTTGGAATGACATAAAGCGCAAAAGGTGATAATCGGATGGTCCAAGGTCTGGAGAGTACGGTGGATGTCGAAGAATCTCCTATTCGAGCTCTTGAAAGGCGGTTTTGACGACTTGTGCAACATGCAGCTTGTCGTTGCCGTGGAGCACAATTTCTTGTCCTATTCTATCGCATCTTTTCAGTCGAATAGCCTCATTTACGCGGAGCAGCTGGGCAACATTGCGCTCCTTGTTAATCGTGGCGTTTCTTTCGAGCATTTCCAAGTGAAGCAAGCCCTTCCAGTTCCACCAGATCCGCTTCGAGGCGTGTCTTCCATATTAAAGACGCAATTTTTGAACTTTTCGAAATATTTTGGCAGTAATAGACACGACTAAGGCACTTCTCCTCCTGGATAGTTCATTTCTAAGCCAGAAAAATTATGAAAATTTAAAGTTTCAGAACAAACTAAAAACAAAGTTTTATAGAGCGTAAAAAGCGCTACCAGATAAATATACACACTTTGCCAAACAACATTTAAATTGTTAGCACTAAATTAATGTTGTTTTTACTGTGTCCATAAATTTAAGTGAACGCGCTTATTTAAAATTGTTTCTAATAAAATTTTTTTTAGTTAATTAGTGGCTAGAATTTTAATTTATTGCATGACAGGATCAATATCCGTAAATCAAGAAAAAAAAGGTGAGCAAATGGTAAATTCGAAACAAAAACTTGGACTAAAATTCAAAAGGCCACGCACAACAAAATTCAGAATAATTTGGTGTGATTTGTGGCAATAACGAGGACACACAGATTTTGGAATAATTTTTTATTTACCAAAAGAGTTTTAGCAAATATTTCTAATCGATATTAAAAGTTTAATTTGTTGACTAATCATGATTTTTACGATGGAATTATTCTAGATCGCAACCTAAGATTTTGATTTAAAAAAAAAGATAGAATCCTTCCCTATGGCTCGAATAGTAAACATTATTTGAAAAGTATAAATCGTGCTTCGGCACGCCAACCGGTATGATAAAAAAAGAGAGATGACTACATGTGTTCAAAACTAATTTTTTGAGAAGATATTTAGATTTATATATAACTTCTTAACTGGCGTGAATGTTTAATTGTAAAGTAGAAGTAAAAACTGTAAGACATTCTTAAATTTGGAAATTATTAGAGTTTACATTTATCGTGGTTGTGTGTTCTATGTCAATTAAAATCCGTCATATTTTTCTATCATATTAAACTAACAAGCATATTTTGTAAGCATATTTTTTCCTATTTGGTATAACAGAGAGCAGGAAAGGTTAATAATCGGATGACGAAATGTCGGGAGAGTACGGTGGATGTTGAAGAACTTTCCATTCGAGCTCTATAGACTATTAGCTGGATGTGGAAGAAGTTCAATAGCGTCGAGATTTTTTATCCTTTCCTTCGTTTGTCTGGCGGTGTGCGGTTTTGCATTGTCTTGTTGAAGGATTATCCGCTTCCGATTGATCAATGCTGGATATTTCTCGCCATACATTCGATCAAGTTGGGCGCAATAGAGTTCTGCGTCGATGTTCCGACCATTTGGAACTACCTCGAAGTAAATTACGCCTTCGCAATTCCACCAAACACACAGAAGAACTTTCTTTGAGAAACGATAACATTTTGCTGTCGGTTCCACCGTTTGACCGGGTTCGAACCATTGATTTTGTCTGTCCGGATTACTGAAATATATCCACTTTTTATCACAAGTTACAATTTTAAAAATAAAACGGTAATCTCGTGGATTTACGAGCAGTTTTCTGCAAGCATCGACAATTTTTTCAGCTGGAATTTCAGTCAATATATGAGGTACTTCTCGGCTTCGTCTATTGCCTTTCCCAAGGTCGTGAAGATATCGTACAACTGATTTTTGAGGATAATCGAGCACGGACAATCTGCGAGTACTTATTGATGGATTGGTCTCCACGGCTTCACGGATTGCTTCAGAATCCACGGTCGTAGGTCGGCCTGAATGTGTCTTGTCCTCGAGATCAGTGTCGTCGTCGTCGTTAAATCCTTTGAACCAATTTCGCGCAGTACCATCACAGACCATATTGTCGCCTTCAACTTCGCATATCTTTTTCAAATTATATATAACACATGTATATAAAACTCTTTATTTTGTTAAAAAAACAATTAGACAAAAAGATATAGGAAATCCCAAAAAAAATTTGGTTCACCCTAATAGTACGATAAAAGATTCGCGGATTGCATCAGGATTAATTATATCTGGTCATTATTGATGTAATATAAGATTATTAGAATTGCCTTTAAAAGCTTGTTTCTCATCAAATAAACCAAATTAATTACTTAAATTAATTTTATAGCACTAATTTACTTCGGTCTTATCCAGAACGAGTGTTATGTTAGTGTTAGTCGAATCTGGCAAAATCATACAAGCATGCCATCTGTAAATATAAATTACGTGTTACTAATTTGAATTCGTAACTCGTACGCACGCCATCTGCAGTTATAAATTCTAGGAATTTGTAATGACTGAAAAGTTTTATTAATTAATACCATTTTTTTAACTTTCTACTATTCAGGTTAATGTAGAAATATTTTAATAATCCTTATTATTGGGTCTAGAAATTAATTTCCGCGTTTTTTATGCATATTAAACTATAAAAAACTGGACAAACTTAAACAAAACTTTTATTCAAAATAATTTCCGTCATTAATAACAAATTCTCAGTTTGGCGTAGGAAAAACGTGCATCTGTAGATTTTTGAGACGTTGGAAGAGCCAAGGATGACAGCCAATAAAGTGGGTCGTCCAAATGTTACTAATCGTCTCGCTGATATTAACATCGTGCGCATCTCCAGAAGCAATCCCTGGCTGACGGCGCTTGCGATTCGAAGAGATGTTTTCATAAATTGTCCGGTTTCCCCATCGACCTCGACCGTCCAAAGTCGTTTGAGAGCAGCTGGAATCATGCATGGGAAGAAGTCCAGTAAAGAAGCCTTTCATTTCGCAGAAGAGCCAGAGAGCCTGAGCGAAGGCAAGATTGGAACCAAATTTTATGGTCGGATCAAAGAAAGTTCCTCCTTTTGGGAAGTGACGGGATTCAATGGGTACGGCGTCCAGTTGGCTCCCGGTATGATCCCAGATACCAGTTACCCACCGTTAAGAACGGAAGTTGTATGGTGTGGGTTCCTTTTCCGGAAAAAGGCACAACCATCATGGATCGAAACGTCTACAAGGATGTCCTAGAATCCAAAATTCAGCCACATTACAAAGCCATGGCCATGGATCGTGAGATCATTTTCCAACGGTACAATAATACAACACACACTTCCAAATTTGTAATGGTACAATTTATTTTAACTTTCTCAAATATTTTGGAGTACACGATTGGTTTTCGAGTCGTGGAATAAGCGTTATGGACAGGCCCAGGCAGTCTCCTGACTTGAATCCAATTGAGAATTCGTGGGAAGAGTTGGAGAAACGATTGGCAGGAAAAAATCGAAAAAAGGGAACGAGAAGTATCAGTAATTGGCAGGCGAATGGAAGAAGATCCCACTGTCAGTAATCAACAACTTTGCTCGACTCCATGAAGCGTAGATGCCAGGTTGTCATTGACTTTAGCTTCGCAACAAAGTATTAGACCCAATTTGTTAGTTTTTATATGTTACGTGTTGAATAAACGAGATGATTGGAAATTATGATTTTTTGAAAAATTAACGTCAAAATTTGCTTTTTTTCGAAAATCCAATTTTTTCATTAAAAATTATTATTATTTTTTCTTATTTTCGTGTGGAACTTGTCCGCAAATTTTCTAACGCTTTCAGAAACAACTGGTAAAAATTTCGGCTCAAAACCGGCTCTCAAAGACCAGTTATGCTTCCATGGAGATCCCCCCCCCCCACCATTGACGAAAGTAACGTGGTTAATAACGCAAAATCAGAACCGACAAAGAAAGTGGCTATCGTTTCTTATCTTTTTTTTTACAACCATAGATTACAAAAATTCACATGCACGTCAAATCGAAAAAAAATTTTTTTTTTTCGAAAGAAATATTTTTTCAAATATTTTTTATTTACACGTATAATTTTCTTATAATCGGACATGTAATTGTTACTAGCCCGTCGAAATATCTAAAAACATGCGCTTTTAGCCGAAATTTACATTATGAGCATCTTTTTTGAGCCCTAAACTTAACCATTCAATTTGATGTGTTTCATGTCCTGTTAAATTTACTTGAGCCAACGATCAGATTTTCGGAAATCGTGATCTCCTACGCTATGTTATATACACTTTCAGATACTGTTAGTCGATTTCTGTGAAATGTATTTCTAACTGAGAACTGACAATTGAACAAGGTTAACGTATAATTTTGTTAGGCACTGTGCACGTTAAATGAAGCGTTAAAGTGAAGTGCTCAGAAAACGTACTCAAATATATTGTCGTGGTGTAGGTTGATGAAAAATTAGGGGTAAAGGAGCATACCGAAAAAAAAGATGGTCTCGCTTGGGCTGGTGTAGATTTAATTTGCAATTTGTTTATTATTTCGCATTTCTTTTTTTCATCACATTTTTTGTTTTATATTGTTTTCTCTTACTAAATTGGTTGTTACATCAACATAATACATACTACATAATACAACACATAAGAAATGCGAAATAATAAACAAATTGCAAATTAAATCCACACCAGCCCAAGCGAGACCATCTTTTTTTGGGGTATGCTCCTTTACCCCTAATTTTTCATCAACCTACACCACGACAATACCTAGGTGTAAGAGAAGCAGTATTCTATACAGTTTAGAATGTATCTTACAAATTTATGTGTAAGGTTTTCTCGATATAACATGGAATACTAACTACTTATAATACTAATTTAAATATCACAAAATAATAATTTTCATTTGGCATGCACTGTATATAAATATACAGTATCCTTCAATGAGCCATGAAAATCAAGAAAATGAGCTAAAATTTAGAAAAAATATGAGGTTTTCATGATTTTAAATTTTTTGTTTATTGTATTTTCTCATAAACAAAATTAAAAATCTAACTTTTTCATCACAGCAAGCCACAGTCAAAATGAGGCAAAAATTGTTTTAACTTTCTAAGAAATTTGGAAAGGAAAATTTGCGTCATAAAGAATTCTATAGAAAATTCCGGAAAAGACGCTCAATACTAGTTTCCCTAAAAATTAAAAAAATATATACTTCTACTGGACAAAACAGATCCGCTGTAAACCAAAGCGGACATCAAAAGAGAGCACACGTGGCCTTGTAAGTTTTAGTCCACGTTTTTGTTTTTAAATTTTCTGCATGATCATGATTTTGGATTTAATGAAGTTGATCTGCCCAAGAATTAACGTCAAGAATATGTAATTAACAAAAATTCATTAAAAAAAACTGTAAATAAATGCTTGGTCTTAAATTTATGGACTGACGCCACAACGATAAAAACAACTTTAATTTGTTGTGCGCCACACGACCGTGAGCATCCATGAAAATGTGAGCGTCCGTAAATAAAAATTAATGCGCTGAGTCGAACTGTGGCGGTGTTTACGTAATGTCGTAAAATAAAATGTTCGCTTGCTTAAAATGTTCGTTTTTTTATATTAATAATAAACAAGCGAACATTTTATTTTACGACAGTACGTAAACACCGCCACAGTTCGACTCAGCGCATTAATTGTTATTTACGGACACTCTGAAAATGGATATATTGCAATTTTATTCAAATAAGAAATATTTATAAACAACTCATTGTAGCTCATTGTGATTGAAAATATATTCCGTAAAGTCGCAAAATATAAAAATAAATCTTTATTCTTAATAGTACTTGACGTGAAATTATGAAAGATATATACCAAATGATAAAACTGAAGAAAGCGATTTGTAATTTATTTTTTATTAATTAATAGCTTTACACAAACATCAATAATTTGCAACAGATAATGAGTCTAAATAAGGTTTTCTGCTGTCTTTAAATCGTTACTGTATTGAATGGTTTTCAGCACGAACAAAATGTTAATAACACGGAAAACTTATCACAAAGCCAATCGGATACTCTCGAGCCATCATCTCAAGTATCATCGTAATTTATTTTCTTGTTTATTAGCTCATTATTTGAATTATTATTCATTGTGATAGCACTTTCTCCAGAAGGGTTATTGTCGTGGTGTAGGTTGATGAAAAATTAGGGGTAAAGGAGCATACCGAAAAAAAAGATAATCTCGCTTGGGCTGGTGTAGATTTAATTTCCAATTTGTTTATTATTTCGATCCTAATTGTAAATATAATAAATTATACCTAAAATTTTTATTATAATAATTATGTTGATTTAACAACTTATTTAGTAAGAGAAAACAAAATGAAACAAAATTGTGATGAAAAAAAGCGAAATAATAAACAAATTGCAAATTAAATATACACCAGCCCAAGCGAGACCATCTTTTTTTTCGGTATGCTCCTTTACCCCTAATTTTTCATCATACACCACGACAATATTAAAAACGTATTCTACGCGATAAATTTGATACAATTTTTCTGCAAGGAAAAATACGAATTTCTGTTTTCATAAGGATTCCATAGTACATTCAGTAATATTTCGATAAAAAATGTGATAAGGGCCCTTAGTTTATATTAAACACGACCTTGAATAATATCCTTGTCCAAGGGAACAGCGCTTTTAAAATTTTATGTGCGGTTCTGATATATAGAAACAATTTTAAGTGGTAAAATAGGGAATCTTCAAAGACAACCAATCGCACGCCAATTGGTATGATAATAAAATGAGCTCAGTAAACTTGCTCAAATCTAACTTTCTGGAAAGATATTAATATATTATATAGCTTAAGGAAATCCTAGTTAAATTGTAAAACAAATTTTATTGAAAAGACGTAAACGTTATCAGATGCTCTTAAAAATCTGAAAAACATTATTTCCAGTTGGCGTGCAATCGAACCACTACATCCTAAAACCCTAAATAACGGTTCATTTTCGAAAATAATAAGTTATTGCTTAATTTCATTCAAATGGTTGAATAAAATGCCTAGAATTTCATATTTTAGGAAGCGATTTAATATTAAAAAAAAATAAACATGTAAATCCAGCTCAAACCCAAGTATACTTTCAATTTAAAAAAGCTTTCAAGTAACGTAGAGATACGGCCGCACGGACAGTAGAAAATGTTCTTAACGCATTCTGAATGAAAAAAATTATAGTATTTATATGAGTATTTTCTTTAAACCTATAAATTTAATAGTAATTTAAACTAAACTTTAAAATGTTATTCCTAAAATATTTATATTTTAAAAACATCTTAATTGAGCTCTGTATTTATCCCTAAATTTATCCAACATGACAATTTTAATCTGTCTCTGCAGAATCTGCTGATTAAAAAGATGAACTATTGACTCCACCAGGATCCTCTTCTTAGCTTCCAATTTGAAAATTTTTTTGAGCTTCCATACTTTATTAGAAGTTCTAGAATTCTTCCTTGATTTAAATGCGGTAAAAAAAATATGTAACGCACACCGACAGAACTTTCAATTTTACCTGTCTTATCATCTTCGAAATCTTCATGGAAAAGAATCAGCAGACTTCTTCTGTATCATTCCAATTAAGGAAATTCTCCGTTGTTTTTATTTCGTAATTTTGCTCATTCCGCGTTATTAACGTTACCATCACTCGATTAAAGTTTAAGCTTGGCAACTTTAGACGTTATATTCTTTAAATATTTAACATTTATTTATATCAATATAGATATTTTATCATTAAAAAAAAGTTTCATCTAATTCAGACGCATAACTTCTCTAGAATCATGTGACAAAGGAGAAATGCCAGATTACCAAACTGAACTTTATTTGTTGGATGAAGAAGTCCATGATTACCAAAACTTTGACTTTACAAAATATGAAAAGGTTTTTTAGAAGCTTTTTTGTTGATTATAATTGTAATTAAAGTCGGACGATACTCGCTCATACTGCTCCATTGAAGAATTTCCAAATACAGCTGCGGCCGAAGCTTTTGAAAAGACATGTGATGTTTAATTAAAATACACGGAAAAAATAATGTTAATCGCATGCTTAGACGACGGTTCGAATACCTGAAGCAGTTGTGCCATTAAAGATCACTTCGAACACGCAAAAGCAGACGGTTATGCCTGAAATGGTGTCGGATTTTGAATTGTGCACGGCTATGAATCATACGAAACCGCATTATCAAGCTGTAAAAGTGGAGTATCTTAAAAGGTTTCAGAATGAAACACAGTTTTGTAATTCTGTATGTTGATGAAATACATTTACTCATTAACTGTTTTTGTTTTAAAGATAATTGAAGATGTAGAAAGGATCATTCGTGAATCAAGAAGATTTGATATTGAGCTCACTTTAGTTAAAACTAGAGATGTAAGTTCGGCGCGTCTGAGTATTTATAAAGATTGCAAATAAAACATCGCGAAATATTAATTTCAGAGTAATGATATGCCAAGATGTCAAATAAAGCTAATCAAAAGAGTTAGTAATCGCAATCGTTTGAATTACGTAGACAAATTGAAACCAATTGCTGTTGACAAAATTGATAAAGGACCAATTTGCGAACCACCAGCGATACAAACTGAAGAACAAGAACCACAAGCAAGAAATGATGTCGATGACCGGCAAAAGCGAATAACGCAATCAAGATTTTCGTTGAACACTTTTACCAATGGAATTTGTCATTTGAAGGTTTCATAAATTTACTGTTTATTTTAATGCTTGGAACATTTTCAGAACATGCTTAATCCGAGAAAATAAAAACCAATAGTACAATTTTGGCATATTTGATGCATTCTTAATTTAAATAATTGTTTATTTGTGTTATTTCATTTAAATATAGTGTTTTTATGAAAATGTTAGTTTTCAATTATATCAAATTTTGAAATAATGATTTCATTTAACTACATTCAAGCTTGTATACAAGTGTTCCAATTAAAAAGTTTGCTAATACGGTCTGAATCATCGAAATAAAACAATCGTTGAGCAAATGAAAAATTGAAAATAGGGAATATATTTTAACAAATCATATTTAAGATGTTTCAGTTGTACATTATTAATTCTGTCAAACTTCTGTGTTAATAGTTTTAAAATGCATAAATTCTTAAAATAGTGGTAAAAAATTTCAAATTTGCTTATACAACAAATGAAGCTCCACGGACAATGACGAAATGGAGGCAAATGAAATTTCAAATTTCAAATTTTATTTTCCATTTTCCGAATATTTGAATTATTGGATTAAGCCTTATTAAGGTAAATAACACGCAATATCCCCCTATAATGTTATTTGAAAAAGGTTATTTTTAAAAATTCAACTGCGTTTATTGAACTTTAATGTGTAAATTCAGAAAATTCAATAGTCACTGAAGGTATCACTGAAATAATTTAAAATTCATTTTATTTTTCAAATAACACAAATGATTATTTATTACTCGAACAAATCTAACCTTTTTAATAAATTCTTCGTAAATAGATATTCCCGGTATAGCACTTTCAAAAATATTCCTCACACCTTTAGTATGTTCCAAAGGCCTTTACGATGAGTGTGAAATTTTGCTAGGAGCATATAATGACTTGACGCCATTTTACTGACATATTTGCCCCCATAAAACACTAAAATAAGGCGGACCAGCAGGTGTTTTCAAATCTTTATATTTTGGTATGTATTATTTTAATTTATTTCCTACTCGTAAAGTCTAAATAAAAGAAAATGTATTATTTCCGTTCTTCTATATATAACGCTAAATATTTTTGCAGATTTTCCGTTCAAAATTGAAGCGATTTTTAAATTTAAATGACAACGGCTATTCATGAATTAAGAGAGTTTGGAGTTGAAATTAGTAACACAATGACGGACGTGGATAAAGAGTAAGAATTATTTTCATTGTTTATTTCATTATAAAACTAAAAAGTATTAAAATAGTATCTGTTTTGTTAGTGTGTCTACTGTAAATATTATCTAACCACCGCTGAGTTCGCTAGCAAGATAAACAAGTTATATTCGAAAACGCGCTCTATTGTTCAACTAAATTTTTATTCAAATATTTGAAGAAGCGAGCATACAGAAAAGCGTTCTTCATCGGATCACTTGGAACTGGAGGACGGGACCATACCGATGGATGTTGGATCAAACGGTAAGAAATAAACTTATTTTCGATATAAACAGTGTTTTATTTAGGATCAGTATGTTCACTTATATCGAAGGCATTAGGATTTGAAATTTTTTCACTTGTTAATAACTGTAAGTTTTTTCTATTTAATTTGGTGAAAAAACTGCGCTAAAATTATATGAGAAAGAAAGCAAGAATTCCTAATCATTTCCAATAATTCAATTTTTATATGTTGCGTTAATTTTGTATCTGAGAATTATTTTCATCGTGAAACGCCACTTTTCAAGCCTTGTGAATTGGTTAAAAACGGATCCCGTCTTAATACATTTTATAATCAATTTAACATTTCGTATGTCTTATTTAATATTAAAAGTAGCATCCCCATGGCGTACAAAATTTACTTAAATAGAAGTTAGTTTGATTGAACGGTTATAAAATATTTACTTACATTTTCATTATATTGAAAATATTTAATTTAGATTTTTCAGCCAAAATTTTGTTTTTCATGATTGAAGACTAATCTGTTTAATATTTTACCACGGATGAAATTAAATGATTTTCATAAATTTTAAGTATTACTATACTTAACAAATAAAATGTCGTATTTAAATTCAACGCAAGAAACTAACAAGCGACGTTAAACATTTTTGTAAAATACATTTAGAATACAACTTTTTTTGATATATTCATTTGGTGTGAAAAGTGATCAAAATGATCAAAATGATCAAAATGAAATTAATATAGCCTATTTCAAAATAGTTGACGACGCAATCACACTGCAAATGCGGCATACTAATTCAATTTTTATTTTCAAATTTTTTTCGTTTTGTAAATGAATTTTAATTAGTATGCCGGATTCGCAGCGTGATTGCGTCGTCAACAATTTTGAAATAAGCTATAATTGTTTAAAACTAAAATACAAAATTTTCAGATGAAGGAGATATAGACGATTTAATGGATGATGTCGACAATGTTTTGTCAAATTTTTACGTTGGCGAAAATGTCTACCATTCGGGAAAGGAGCATGTAATAAAAAAGACAGAAAAACGAGGTGGTTTGATCCTTTGTACGATGAATGATGGATCAAAAATTGGTCATCGCGAATTAAAGTAATTATATTAGAATATTTTTTGACAAACTTATTTTTTAGAAGAAAAAAGGGACTGAACCTGGACTATATTAGAAAGGAGATCGAGAAGAATACAGAAAAGGACGGGGATATTTGGAAAGTATCTGAATCAGTCAAAGACTTATTTGATGTGAAAGATGTAATTAAAAGTCCAAGGAAACTAGCACCAATTTTTTTGTCTAAATCAAACAAGGTTCATTCTTAAAAAGAATATTATCTTATAAAACAGAATGATTGTTAAGGGTTCGGATGATGATGTTGAATGTTTGGATGACATAGGTGATGAGGATGGCCGTAACATGAAGATAGTTTTCGCACGGCGAGCATCTGGAGGAATGGCTCCAAGCTCTGTAAAGATAAGAAAAATTCAAGAAAAAGCGAAAAGGGAAGAAGAACGTCAAAAACGTCAAGAAGTGAAAGAAAAGGAAAAGGAAGAAAAAAGAAAGAAGAAGTCGGAAGAAAAACAGAAGCAAAAGGAAATGGAAAAAGCCGCTAAAGAAAAGAAAAAAGAAAAAAACGAAGTTAAAAAGAATGAAAAAGAAAAGAAGGTTCAATCGGGTCTCGATGGATTCTTGAAAAAGAAATCTGAAATTAAATCACCTAATAGTACAAATACTGGAAATTCACAATTTTTTGAAGATGGACTAAAGAAGTTGGAATCTGCCTGGACATTAAGGGATCCTTTGGTTTAAAATGGTTCATCGCTCTCAATAATTAGATATATTTAGAAGTTCAATTCGGCCTGTGAATGGTGCGAAAAAAAGTTGACAACATCGCAGATATCTAAAATTCCAAATAGTTTGTGGAAGTTTAGCGTTCAAATGGTGAAGGAAAGGAAAGATGATATTAAAAAAATGTTAGTGAAGGTTAAATTTTATATAAATTTTCATTTGTTTAAGGAAACTAATGACCAAGGATGAACTGAAAGTTTATAAAGAATCCACATCCATGGAAAGGAAGCCAATGGAGTTAGAAATTAAATCTCACTTCGAGGTAATTAATGCTAACTTCAAGGTAGATTTAATGTGTATATATGGAATTATTTACAGGTTGACAGAGATGACTTTGTTTTTTCAAGGTCTAATTTAATACTACCAATCGAGGCAAAGGTTGAAGCCAGCGTCGACTTTTTCAGATGTCTTGAATTGACGCAATTTATAGTTTCTGCGAAAGATTATTTAAATTATAAATATAATGTTTCTGCAGGTTTTTTAATTGGCCAGTTCTATAAAGCTTATAGTAAATTTAGATGCTCTATATAAATCCCTGCAAGGCTCTAAAAATGAAGGAATGAATTCAATTCTTCTATCAGTTTACGAAACATTTTATAAGAGCTTAATAGCCGATGAGAAGTATAAGGTCAGTTACATCTCCATTTTTTAATTTTAAATGTTATTTTAGAATATATGCTCCTTGTTTATTAGAATTTCCGAATATACAGTAAATGTTAACTCCATTTCCCATTTGATTAAATCGCTTTTCGAAGGACGCAACAAAAAGTTAAATTTAATGATTATTTTAATGTTTAATTTTCAAAATTTTAGGTACTTTGAGAGAATGTACATGAAATTTAAAAAAGAATCACAGTATAATGAAAATGGTGATTTTGCTGAAGTCGAGGACGAAGAACTTGATGAGGATGAAAATGAAGATGAAATAGACGAGGATGAAAAGGAAATAAGCGAAGATGAATTAGTAGAGGATGAAGAAAATGATGAAGGAAATGTTACGAGCGAAAAAAAGGATAACGATGCGGAAATTAATGCTAGAAAGATGGAATTGTTGGCATATTTTGATAATGGTGTAGTTCTTAATCAAATGGATATTGATAAGCAGTTGGATATAATGGAATTTCTCCGAACTTTAATTACTAATCTTGAAACATTCCGTGAATATATGATTGCGCCGGAATCCGTTTCTAAAAGGAGTCTTACTAACGAGAAAAATGATTTGAGCAAAACTATATCTGCTCAGAAAGCTGCGGTCAATGAACTACAAAAGATACTTGATAATTCAAAAAATCGAGGAGAGGTTCTTAGTGCCAGGCCGAAGCTTAAAGCGGCAAAGAAGAACTTATCTGAAGCAACGGAGAGGCTAGAAATAGTTGAAAAACAGTTGTTCGAATTGAAAATAAATGATGGTCGTTCTCTAAGAACGCCGATGATTGGATTCGATAGGCATATGCGTCGTTATTATTGGATGGCGCACAACTCGGACGCTGGAATATGGATTCAGGATTTAGGTACCTCTAACTATGAAGTATGGATTAAGAAATGCATTGAAAATAATTTGGATCCAATGACCGAGAGCGAAGAACTTCCTAATTATTATGAAGAGTTAGTTTTTTTTTTAATTTTTAATAGTTGATAAATTTCTACAATCTATCTACTTATGCATGCCCCAATGAAACTGAAATTTTCTTTTTATTACAGTTTGTAGCAAAGTACTAAATATATTTCATAAAGTTTTCGTATATTTAATAGTATTGAAATGTGTAGTCTGTGTGTAAATTATTTTGAAAATATAACATTGGGTCGGCTTAACTGAATTCGAGTTATAAAGTCATGAAGTTGAAAAATATAAAAGGGGAATAAATTATTCCACATATATCTAATTTTACAATTAAAATATAACTACAACTAATTTGTTTCATTTCTCTTTACAGTTCCAGTGAGGACCTCAAAGAGACTTGGTATCATATAAATGACGCTGAGATGTTAAATAAACTAATAAAGAACTTATTATCCCATGGAGCCAGAGAAAAACATCTGAAATCGGTAAATTTTTATTTCGTAAAATTGATTAAATGTACTTTAATTTTCAGTATTTAACGAAAAACAGGGAATATATTTTAAATAGTAACTGCGACGGTGAAAAACTCAAATTCCAGAATGGAAGGTATATTTGAAACTCTGATATTAATCTATTAGTCAAATATGGTTTTTAGTGCTAACGACGTTGATGTATGCAATCTCACTGGGTTCAAAAATGCCCTAATTGATTTCGTTAAGCAATTGGATTCGTTGAGCTTTACTAGAATTCCCGATGTCACGGATATTATTACCAGAATAGAGGGTTGTGAAAAAATTATGGATGTGGTATGTTTCTTACAAATGTATCAGAATATTTTATAATTTAGAAGCAAATGTTTATCGAAGTAGTTCGTTCAATTGTGCTTGATACCATCATTGTATCATTTAACTATTATGAGAAGATTAAATATAATGCGTTCTCGTACTTGAATGTTAGTCGGTTTTGTATGTTCATTTCCATTACTGAAGATGTGTCGGCCCTATTTCAAATGATGGGAAGACTTCAATCTAGAATAAAGTGGAATAAAAGCACATCAAGGGTTTGTTGTAGTATTATGACATATTTATATTGATACGTATTCAGATTTGTCACATTTGCAAAAGAGCGTGCAGAGAACGACTATATTGTCAGGATTGCTCGAAACGTTTCCATCAAAATTGTTTGAAAGGTGTAGAAGTAACCGACCCAGTTTACTGGTCCTGTCCTTCGTGTGCTATTGTCAGTGACAGTTCAAATGAGGAACAAGAAGGAGAACCGGTTCTATCCGAAAACGGAGTCACATATTTGAGAAAGGCGAAGAAAAGAGCAAATAATGCATTGACTAATCAACTTGCACCTAAGAGAACACGACGCTCCAATTCTGGGTCTTTCGATGGAGTTGAGGATGATGAGGGAAAACAAAAACCTTCCGCTCTGCCGGTTTGAATAAATTTTTCAGATAATCCTAATAGTATTTCCAGAAAGTCATTGAAGCTTTTGAGAAAGTTTCCAAAGCAAATCCAAGGCTTTTCAAAAACTTGTACTATATCGATTCAAAAGTTAATAATCGTGATCCTCAGTTGACTCTAAATGAAATTGAAAATTCTCTATATACGGTATTGATAGAAGTTTTACATTAATTAATTGATAATAATTGTAGTATGATAGTGCGGGATCTCTGCATAAGGATATGTCAAGGTTCTTCCGAATGGCTCGTGTTCACTTTGAAACTAACAATTCGCGGAAAATCGAGGAACTCGATGAGTTAATACTAAAATTTGGTTATTAGTTGTAAATATTGACTACATTTTTTCATAATAAAACTAAATTAACTCGTCCTATCTCTGAATGTTGCTGGTATAATTGTGTGTGTAATGATATAATTCATATTTGTTTGTATTTGAGTTGTAGCATTTACGAATTTGTCAAGTTGTTTATTTTGATTTGTAAAATAAAGTGTTATTATTTTAATCAAAAACCAGCGATAATGAATACAACGATCTTTGAAAGGAGACACGACAATTAAGATGTTCGATTCAAAAAATGAGCAACCAACCGATATTTTAAAGAAAATAAGAAAAAAATTTTGTTAGTGATGATTTTTTTGAAAATATGCATGACGTATTCATACTGATACCAAATGATTAAATAAATATTGGCAAAAAATGTAGCTTATGAATCTTTTTCGAATAGAGGAGCTGATAAAAACTTGTGTTTTATATAGGATGTACTCAGTTACAGTTTTCGATTAAATAAAAATTGTATCGTAAAGTTTCTATTATTATGACGCTCCTAATTGAACGGTCCTCTTAAGCGGGGTAGATTGAATAATAATTATTGTCCTTTTCAGAGATCGGTGCCTAATGGAAGAGGAAAAAATTAAGATGGAATGAGGTTCTTGTTTGGACGGCCATTCTTTTTTACGTAATTATGGGCAGCACGCATTTAAGAGGAATTGACGAAAAAGTCGTTGTGGCCGTGTGGCCGCCCATCATTTTGTCTTCTTTTATTACTCTTCCATTAGGCACCGATTTCTGAAAAGGAAAATAGTACTATGCAATAGTAATTATCAAAATATAAGAAATTGACAATTCCAATTTTATTTTTATAAGAGTTTTATAAGATTTTTTTTTAAAGATTTATTTTTATAGATTTTTTTCTCGTTTTAAAAGAAAGATTGTAAAAAAGAAGACTGTAAGTTATGGATATTTTAATTAAAAATATTATTCATTTCAGAGATCGATGCCTAATGGAAGAGGAAAATTTTAGGGGCGGGGCAAAGGTCTTGTTTAGGCAGCCACACGGCCACTGAGGCCATCACGTCTCTTCCTCTTTTGTTTGTCATCAATATTTTTATTTCATCCATTTTCATTTTTAAATTAAACTTTTCATTTCTTGTCATCAAAAAATAGATAACAGAAATTGATGAGAAACCAAAGATTAAGAGACGTGATGGCCTTAATGACCGTGTGGATGCCTAAACAAGACCTTTGACCCGCCCCTAAAATTTTCCTTTTCCATTAGGCATCGATCTCTGAAATGAATAATAGATTCCTTTTCAAAAATATGATGGAATGAGGTTCTCGATTGGACGGTCATCTTCTCATCTCTGATCAAAGTGTGCTGTCTAAAAAAGGCCAGCTCACATTGAAGAAGAATAGACGAAAAAGTAGTTTGTGACGGTGTATATAATATATTGTCGCACACCCGGACAATAACATTGAAATAGAGGAAACACATTTTTCTTGGCTATTTGCCAAAGGAGGGGGGGACGAGAAAACGAAAAGTTCGTCTTTTATTTTTAGCTACTTTTCGAAGCGTTAGTATTCGGATTCTAAATAAGGTAAGTTAATTATTTGTATATTAAACAACTGGGAAAAATTATCTGAATGTATTAAAATAATTTTAAAACAAATAATAATCATTTTTAATGGTTTTTTGCTACGTCGAAGTTTTTAGTTTAATTTGAATATAAATAATTAATGTATAATCATTTTTATTTAAGAACCATTTCATCTGAATCAGCATAAAATTCTCTATAAGATGATACTTTACTTTTAAATGTCATTTTACTTTCAAATTTTTATTCACTGGAAACAATGTAGTTTTATTAACAGAACAATTTTTGCTTTAAATTCAATATAAAGAATTATTTTACCCTTTTTAAGTTTTAAGATACATTTAATCTGAATCAGCATTAATTTCTCTATAAGATGATATTTTAGTTGTAGCTTAAGTTCCAATAAAAGTGTTTTATTCACCAAACAATGTATTATGCAGGAATTAATCAATTTGTTCCATCAATCAATACGTGTATCTATTTTCAATCTTTTATTTGTTTACTTATTTTGGTAGAGAGGACAATAAAAGTCGTATTAAAGCATTAATTAATTAATTATTATTATTAAAGCTTGTATTGTCATTATTTTGTTTTTTGAAAATTTTCGTCTATTCTAATCCGTTTGGGGCTTGACATTTAGTTTAAAAATTGTAGTTTTATATTGTCGTGGTGTAGGTTGATGAAAAATTAGGGGTAAAGGAGCATACCGAAAAAAAAGATGGTCTCGCTTGGGCTGGTGTAGATTTAATTTGCAATTTGTTTATTATTTCGCTTTTTTTCATCAAAATTTTGTTTTCTGATACTAAATTGGTTGTTAAATCAACGTAATAATTATTATAATAAAAATTTTAGGTATAATTTATTATATTTAGGATCGAAATAATAAACAAATTGCAAATTAAATCTACACCTGGCCAAGCGAGACCATCTTTTTTTTCGCTATGCTATTTATTTTAGCATAAAATATCAGGAAATAAAACAAGACGTTGAGAGCACAGCTGATGGTGCTTTATCAGCATTTTCAGGTCGTTACGACAATTATGTAAGCTTGAACATCGTATCTGAAAGGGTTGTCAATCCGCCAAATTGTCACCCTGCTGATTATATGGAATCAGATATTAGTCTACTTGAAAAATCGCAAAAAATAATTTCTAGGTATAAAGTCGGATTTTGAGGTTAATATTTAATTGTCGGTTCTCAAAAAAGTGTAAGGTACTCTCAATTTTTTATTTGGTGATATTTTATGTTAAAATATTTTTAAATTGTTTGAAATAATTTGTTTGGCAAATTTGACATTGAAGATCGGCCCTAAATTTCTGAAATATCTACTAATCCAGTCGAGGAACGAACGTACACACGATATTTTAAGAAACATCAATAATTAAGAAATAATGAAAAAAAACTAACATTTTGTTTTATTTTAGGGCCGGCCCGGGCCAGGGCCGCAAAATCGAAAATGCGGGCCGGCCTTTCCCAAGTATGGTGTGCACAAATTAATTGCACAATTACATAATTAAGAAAATTTTTGATGGAATTTAGTAGTTCGTAATAATTCGTAACGTCATAACGTAACGTTATAATACCGAAATTCAAAAAATTTATGTTAATTAAGAAATTTTTTAAAATTAAACCGATTGGATAATTTTTATGAAACTATTAATGAATTTATTTTCGCATATCTATAACGACTTCCCAATAAAACAATTTTAGAAAATATTGAAAACATTGTGAAAAGTAATACACAGGTGTCCAAAAATTTGCGATACCCCCAACTAACTAGCACAGGACTACGGTTGAAATGAGTGGGACCAGTGGGTTCCCGTCATGAAAAACCTATTTCCAGAAAATTTCATTAAAATCGGTTTTATTCTACGCTACAGTACATTTTCCGCAAACAGTGGTGATCACAGTGATGAGTTATCCTTCTATTTCTGATCATTAAATCTTCATTTGGCGCACAAAATGAAAGTTCTTTCAAATAATTAGAGTATAACAGGTCTGAAATCAAGCTTTGAACATGATTTCACGAAATGGGCAGCCGATGTCGTCTTTCTCTCCAGTAATGTGCAAAAATTGAAGCCATTCGCCGACTCGGATTATCCATCGTGAAAATCGCTGCGTATCTGAACCGATCAGGTTGCGTTGTGAGTATTTAATTGAAGGACCCTTTTGGCTACAGAAAGACACCAATTCCGGGACGTCCAAGGAT
The DNA here is from genome assembly GCA_963931815.1 of Caenorhabditis plicata. Taxonomy (NCBI): domain Eukaryota; kingdom Metazoa; phylum Nematoda; class Chromadorea; order Rhabditida; family Rhabditidae; genus Caenorhabditis; species Caenorhabditis plicata. The sequence continues at coordinate 14,528,916 of OZ007490.1, read as the reverse complement.
TCTATCGACCAGAGATGATCGAACAATTGTGCCGAAAGCTTCAATTTCGATGAAGTCGGCTAGACAAATTGGCCGTGAAGCTGGAGTTTCGACCTCGATACAAAAAATTTATTAATTTCTGCGTCGGAGCAAAATTATTGTTCGTGTATATACAGTGGTGTCCAAAAGATTGCGACACCCCCACTAATAAGCTGTTTCTCATATTACTGTAGTACTACAGTTCAAATAACTGGTACCAGTGGATTCCCCGTCATGAAAAAGGTTTTACGAATTTCTATTTTTAATTTTCTGTTGGTTTGAATAATTATAACTAGCAAGGATACACAACATATGGGTAATTGGTGTATCTGATTATGTAGGAAGAAAGAACCTACACGATACGCAGGATTAAAATTATTACGATAGTGAGAATTCTAGATGAATATAATTATTTTCAATTACATATATATATATATATAAATTTATTAAGTTAATCAAATAAAATAATTGTAAGAATGGATCCAATGTTACTCTCCCATTTGTTTCCTGGTTACTTTACTATCTATTTTCCGTAGTGCTAAAAATAATCTCATTCTAAATTGTTAATTAAAACAAACATACAGCATTTGTACAGAAAGTACAACAATTAAAAAACAAATTGATTTTATAAACATCTTTCCACCTTTTTTAATTGTAGAATAGTGACCTTAATTTCAATAAATTAGAATAATAAATTAAAGCCAAATTTCCATACTCTTTGATATATTTTTACTAACAAATTGGAGATGTTTTAAAACCTTCCTTAAGCCAGTTGGTTGTACGGTATTTGTTCCCATTGAGATAATAAAATGCAGTAAAAATATAGTTAAACAATATAATGTAGAATTAAATAAAAATTTTAGATCACTTTGTTGAATAACACAAATTATTATAAATAGTTTCGCCTGAATTGATTAAATTTGGACGTCGAAATAGTTTTTTTTAGTTAAATCGACTCTACATATCGGAACAGCTATTTCAGATAATGAGTTTTTTCGCTTTTCATTATCATTTACAATTTAATCATTGAAAATGATAGAAAAACATTGCTTAAGACTTCAATAAAAGAAAATATACGTGGAAAGTAGTTTTTGTTCGTAGAAATTAAAGTCAGTTGAAGAAGAATAAGAAAACATACTTTTCAATTGGTGTGCCCATCAGCGCGTTGATTGAAAAAAATGTTAAAATGTTCGATTCAGAAATGTCCAATGTACGAATATTTTCGCTGAATGATTTTTTATTTCAAGGAAGTTCATCAAATTATGTATTAATGAGCAAATTTCAAGGCTTAATTTGACGGTTAACTGTTTTCCGATGCACTCCACTGCCACGGAACCTTTATTATTTTAATTTTCAATATTTTCAATATTTACAAGCCACTTATATTAACGATGAAGACTCTTTTGGATCATTAATTGAGGTACTAAGAATTTATTTTCATTAATTCATCAGGATTTCTGCAGAATGAAACGTTAACTGATAAATAAAATATTGAAAAGTAAAATAATAGATTAAAAGGTAGTGTTTGCAATTGGTGCAAAGTCTCTTGCAACGCGGCTCGGTTTCTTGACAGTGGAGTGCCGATGTTCTTGAAGTTCTTGAAGAAAAGTATATCTTAAAGAAAACTTTATCGATGAATATTTTTTTGTATTGGGATATGTTATAGAGCAAATTATGATGAGTCGAATGGTTTATAGCTTCTGTCTGTAGTAATAAAAGTTTTTGAGATATTCCTGTTTTAATAAAACATACTCTATAGGCCCTCATCGCTCAAAATTACTTGAATTTGTGGTTTCCTTTTTGTTTTTGAATAGAAGCTATACCAGAAATATAGTCCTGGTCAGATGTCATTTTAAGAATATTTTAACGTATATATGGCCCTTTTCGAGATATTCCTGTTTTTATAAGACGCTTATAATGCTCCTCAATGCGCCATATATACGTTAAAATATTCTTAAAATGACATATCTGACCAGGACTATATTTCTGGCATAGCTTCTATTCAAAAACAAAAAAGGAATCCACAAATTCAAGTAATTTTGAGAGTTTAGCATATAAAGTATATTTTATAAAAAGAGGAATATCTCAAAAACTTTTATTACAACAGGCAGAAGCCATTCGATTTGTCATCATTTGCTCTATAACATATCCAAATACAAAAAATATTCATCGATAAAGTTTTCTTTAAGATCTACTTTTCTTCAAGAACTTAATTACATCGGAAAACAGTTAAAAACCATATCCAAATTAAGCATTGAAATTTGCTCATTAATACATAATTTGATCCACTTCCTTGAAATAAAAAATCATTCATCGAAAATATTCTTACTTGTGTCATTTCTGAATCGAACAATTCAATCAACGTGCATCAGTGATGTGAGGGAATTTTTAGGTCCCACCCACCCGTAATTCCAAAAAACGGGGTCCCACCCATCACTGGTGCCCATGATTCTAGACCACCGTCGTTTTTTAATATTAAAAGTCACTTTAGTTACACTAGTTTAGACTTTAAAGACTTTAATTACTTGTGCACGTGAGCACGTTTATTCAACTCATTTTAGTACCATAAAAGTTGGTGTGTGGATAATTTCTGATGTGGAAGAAGAAAGTCCTCATTTTGATGAATATAGCAGTGATGGGAGCGACTCCTCCGCTGCCACTGGGTATTATTCTAAAAAAGGGGTTTCCGTCCCGGATTGAGAAAAAGGGAAGCCTCGTTCCCGTTAGGGAAAAGTGAACTTCCGGGTCATCTGTAAAAATGGTTAAGAAATTTTACATTTTTAAGGACTCCCGCCCGGAATTTCAAAAAGCGGGGTACCTCGCAGTAAAAAATTTGGAGAATCTTTCATTATCCTTCAGAGCATTTTCTCATCATTATAGGTTTTATAATTTAACATTAGTTTAACAGACTAGCATTTTCCGATACGTAGGCTTATTTAAATTATTAAACTTACATGTACAACAGCTAATAGCAAATATAAAGCATAAATATCAGAATCATCCACTGCTATGAAGTAAAGAAGGTAACGGAATGTTGAAAAGACAAAAAATAACATAAATACATATAGAGAAGCCTGAAATTAAAAATATTTATTAAATAGTTTGAAACAAATTTAATTTTTTTCAAAATGAGCTTTAATGAACATGAGCCTATTTTGTGCCAAGATATAGGCTTCATTTGACAACGGAGCTTTTCACCACGTTACAATAGGTTTTTAACTTTTTAAACACATTTTTATCAATCAAAATATAATATAGTCGTCGCCAAATGCGATTACCGCCGCAAAGTGTGGCGCAGTTTTTAAATATTATTTTTTCATTTAATTTTCATGATTATTTTCTTGTTTAGGCTCGTTCTATACTGGTTTTGCTTAAATAAATTGACGATTGAAACAACATTTTATATGTTGTTTCAATCGTGGCATAAATGTGGAAAATAATAACAATAAAAATCATAAAAATTAAATGAAAAAATAATATTTAAAAAAGTGCGCCACACTTTGCGGCGGTAATCGCATTTGGCGATGACTATATCAAACATAAATGAGAACGTTAATTATATTGATCTATTTATTAGAATGTTCAATATAATTAATAAATAGAAATCAAAGATTGATTTGCTTAAAATTATAATAAAAGGCGATTAATTATTTTGCCTAATGGAAGAGCAAAAAATTGGCGGAGAAAAGGTCTAGTTTAGACAGCCACACGGCCATTAAGGCCATCACGTCTCTTCCTCTTTTGTTTGTCATCAATATTTTTATTTCATCCATTTTCATTTTTAAATTAAACTTTTCATTTCTTGTCATCAAAAAACAAACAAAAAAGAGATAATAAAAATTGATGAAAAACAAAAGAGGAAGATATTCGATGGCCTTAGTGGCCGTGTGGCTGCCTAACCAAGACCTTTTCTCCGCGCCTAATTTTTTGCTCTTCCATTAGGCATCTCTGAAAAGGACAATAAGTCTTTATTATTATTAACATAAATATCAATAAAGAAAATTAAAAAAAAAACAAATATTTGCTTATGTGGAATGAAATTAAAATTCGGATGTAAAAAATGTCAGACTGTGAAAGTGCGGTCGGTGCAAAATCGAATAATCCAACACTCTATTGCGGATGAGAGATATTTTTAATTTTTATTTTCTTATCTTAATAAATTTCTTGACAATTTTTAACAGAACTTGAATTGTTTTAGTACCCTATTTATCCGTTTCATTGGATTCCTCGACGCAGACGGTTATGTTTCGATCATTTCGATCAAAAAAAGAAAATATAACAGAAGTTGTTATGCACAAAAGTAGTGAAGAATTTTTCCTCCTCCGATGGGAGAAGGGGGGGGAATGGTTGTTGTTGTTGTTGTTGTTGTTGCTCTTATGTTTATCATTATACAAGGAATATGAGAATAAAAAATGTATATATGGCTACATTTAAAGATAAATTCTAAACTAATAATGCAAATGAAACACTCTTGATAGTATAGTAGATAAACAACTTGAGGGATGAATAAAGATGAGATATCTTATTAAAACTTCATAGCGAGATTTACGATCAGTGAACTGACAAAACCAATATAGGCACATGAAAAGTGCCGGGCCCATAAAATTTGTTGTGAAAACGGAAGGATGACGAATATGGATCATGCATATTTTCTATTCTATTCTACCCTATTCTATTGTATTCTACTTTGCCCAAGGGAAGCTATTGGAAGAAAGTTGGGGCTCAGGAGATAAGGTGGATTAGGAAAAATATGCATGTTTCCTGAAGTTTTCCTTAGTCAAACATTTTTTTACTAGAGGAGCTTAATCAGCTGTGCACATTAGCAGTTATACCGGGTGGACTGACTAAGTATCTTCAACCATTGGACGTTGCTGCGAACAAACCATTTAAGGATAGATTAAGGAGCGGCTGGGAATCTTGGATGGCCGATTTGAGCCAAGCAACTTTCACAAGAAATGGGAACCGAAAGAGACCGTCGTACGCAACAGTGACATATTGGGTATCCAACAGTTTTTATAGCATTTCGGATGATGTTATTTTTAACGGATTTAGAAGAGCTTTAAGCCAAGATTAAGATAGTGTTATGGAATTTTTATGTGATAGATTCAAATGTCTTTAATGTGCTAACCTTGTTAGGTATATATGCTTTTTATTGTTATAGGTTTTGATTGTTTTGATAGTCAATGTATCCAAAAATTTGTTATCGATTAGTCAATAAACAATTTCAATTTTTATTTTGAGTAGAACTGTTTTCATTAAATATTCTGATGACAGACGAGTGTGTGGAGACATTAGACATGAAATGAGAGAAATCTATCTCTCCCCCCACCACCCCCCACCACATTCGAAATAGTGTACGAACGAGATCCAATAAAACGGATAAATAGGGTAATACCAGATGTAACGAGAAATAAGTTTTGTTTGTTAATTTTTTTTTCATAAAAACAATGCTTCCTATCATTTACATAAGTAATAAATAAATATTATTACTTTAAACTAATTAGAGATTAATGTGAAACCAAAATATGAAGATATTCGCATTATTTTAAATCATTCTCTTGCACGCCAACAGCGATTTCTCGTTTTTTAAACATGTGTGGAAATTTTTACGTCTTTAAAAGAAAAAAGTTTTTACTAGAATTTAATAAAGCTTTTCTTAAACTATCTCAATATATTAATATCCTTCTAAAAGGTTATATTTGATCATTATTTCTGATCTCATTTTATTACCATTCAAGTTGGGGTGCTCTTGTATTTTTTTTTCACAAATTATAAATTAAATAAGTCCGCAATAAAATGTGCGCTTTTACACCGTCCGCACTTTCACGTCCTGACAATTTTTACATCCGAATTTTAATTTCATTCGCTTATGTGTGAAATTGCGATCCGAATTCATAAATGAAATTCTAGGCGCTGGTTAATTTTTGTACAGAAACGTTTTCAGGACAACAAACCGTTTTGAATAAACTTAATAATTCAAAAATATGCGGAATATTCATACGCAACGTTGAACTACTAATGATGAAGAAGAACGCCATCCAAAAAATAATCGATAATTTTGCTTCAAGGTCCTGAAAATATTAGGTAATTAAGTAACTTTCGATTGTAATTATGTACATTAGTGAAAAAATGGCTTAAATGCGGGGTTTTTTGTCTCGCTTGAGTGGTGTCGATACTATTTTCAATTTGTTAATTATTTCAAATTTTTGTGTTATTTTCAAGATGATATTGAAAATTAGATGAATACAAGAAAATGACAGTAGAAATGCTCGAGACAAAAGAAATAAAAAAGGATTCATCGGTTACAACCCACGGTCACGATGTACGCGCTGAATTGCAAAGGACCTCGTCCCAATTACTCAAAAAGCGCACTTTAAATTTAGTATTATTTTTTAAATCTTTTATAGTCCTCGTCAAATTCGATTACCACAGCAAAGTGAGGCGCACTGAAAAATTTTTTTTTATTAATTTTGCAATTTTGACGATGATTTTTTGAAAATATGCTTGACGTATTCATAGTGATACAAAATGATTAAATAAATGACATCTTCTCCGAAAATTTGATATAGTCGTCGCCAATTATCACCTCAAAATGTGGCGCACTTTTTGAAATATTTTTTTTTCATTTAATTTTTATGATTATTATTATTTTCCACATTTATGCCACGATTGAAACAACATCTAAAACATATTCTTCAATTTATTTAAGCAAAAACAGTATAGAACGAGTAAAAACAAGGAAATAATCATAAAAATTAAATGAAAAAATAATATTTAAAAACTGCGCCACATTTTGCGGTGGTAATCGCATTTGGCGACGACTATATTTATTAATTATTGTTGAACTTTGAATTTTTTTTGAAGTTTTAAACTTGAATTATTGAATAGTTTCGTTTATATACTTTTATTTTCTTAAATATTCCCTTTAAAAATTAACAAATCCTTCTAGCTCTTTCATTGAAAGGACTTGTTATTCGCAATTGATGAGCCGCGGCAGTCTTCGCATACTGTTGCGCGGTGCAGAATTTAAGTGCACCGAGCAACAGCATGCGAACAGGAGGGCTCATGAGCTTACTTGTGGTAATGGAGCGCGGTTGTGTAGTCAATAGTCACGAAATAGAAACTTGCAATATTCACTGTTTAGGTAACCATTTATTAAAAATCTTGTTTTCATCTGAAGCAATTATTTCTACATATTTTCATGTCAGTGATAATTGCAACGATATAATAACAGAATACAATCACACGTCAATAAAAATAGTAATATTACCCATGCACCTCAAATGGAAGTGAATTTTTTTTCAATATTTATACGTGTATTTTGAATTTATACATATTATTTTCATATAATTTGTTACTAGCCCGTCTTAAACTATCTAAAAACATTAATTACTTACTGAAATTTGCAAAATGAGCATCTTTTCTGAGCCCCCAGCTTAACCAATCACTTTTGTGCACAAGGGAAGTGTTTTAGATTCAGATTTTGATAGCAATTTGCAGATAGATTCCTTATGGTTTGATTACTATACTGACAAAGTATGAGTAGCCACAAAACGGTTTAAGTAGGTAAAAAATCGGTTTTAAATCCAAAAATATTCCGTTTATCAACAATAATGGAATGAAGTTAATGAATTTTATGTAAACTGTGTGTTTTCATAAATAATGATTTTTATCAAAATCTGAGATGGAGACCTAAAAAACTTCCCTTGTCAAAATTTTCACTCAAATAAACAAGACTTATCTTCACATAATCACACCATTCCACCCTTAGAAAGAAAAGTCCGGCCGTGGTGTGAATCCTAGTACTCGGCCATTTTATTTATTTTTTATAATTTTGTATATCCTATAAAACGACTTAAAGGTAAGTATATTATAAAATATTGCTTTTATTAAATTGTTTTAGTGTTTCTTAACAAGAAGAACTTTATGCCACGTTCTTATCAACAATGATGACCAAGAAATTGCTGTTTCTGAATTGCACAAAAGTGCTGTTCGACATAACTTCAAACGTAATTCTCTTTGAAAATCCAAATAATCTTTAAATTAAACTTGCAGGTATTGATGACGATTCATGATGACGATTCAAATGGTTACTTACTTCGTTACTATCACATAACAATTATAATTTAAAATTTAAAACATACCAGATCATTCTTTTTCATATGCCTTGAAAAATCTCTATGAGTGTGCTCTTCATTTCCTGATCTTTGAATAGGGGCTTCCTCCATTTGTAATTAAATAAAAATGAAAACATAAAATAATTCTCAATTTAAATAGAATAGTCACGTTCCAACGCAGAATCCTAGTAGTTTGATTATATATTCACTAGCTGACAAAAGTTTTGTCAGAAATGTTTTTTTCGGGTTTAACTTTTTTGTGACTTGACCAAATTGGCTGATTTTTTGATATGATAGATTCATATGGTTTTAGATTATTTTACAAATTCCCGCTTGTGATTACGAAGATCCGTTTTACAGGGACGAGCGTTTATCGTAAAACGCGTAGCTCAAAGATATTACGCACTTTCCATGCACTGCATTTTTTTAATAATTTTTAAAGTTCAATTATATATTTTTCATAATTTATTGAAAATATCAGTAATTGGCAGCATTTTAGAGATGATTTCAAGTAAAGAAACTCCAATTGCCACCCGGCAAGCTGTTATCAATATGAGCAAAAACGGAATGCGTGGTACCGAAATTGCCATGGTAATTTAAACCAAATTATGCTACTATAACATTTTAAACACTGTTTCACATAAAATATCAAAAAATCAGCCAGTTTGGTCAGGTCACAAAAAAGTTAAACTCGAAAAAACATTTGTGACAAAACTTTTGTCAGCTAGTTTATATTTCAATACGTGAACGCAGTGTAGTTTTATATTATTTTGATCCGATACGCATAAAATATATACGAATGCACTCCAATGCCGCCTTATTGCAAAAGACTTCGAAAGATCTTCACTCAAAAAAAGAACATGATCTGCTGGGAAATGCTCAAAAGAAACGCAAACAAGGAGCTCTATGTTGCCCGTAAATGAGACTGTTTGACTGAAAAGAGCCGATAGGCAAGCCCAAGTCATTTTGCTCCACGACAACGCCAGGCTGCATGTTACACAAGTCGTCAAATCCGAACTATACGAACTTATTCCTCAACCCAATAAACCAACGATTCCCAGATTTAAGCGTGTCTGAAAATTTGTATGGCTTTTTTTTTACGAATTTTACTATAATTAAATTAGGTTTTTCTTAAACTATCTAAAAGTATTAATACATACTTTGGATACTTTGGATTTCTAATCAACCGCATAAGCGGTTGCGAACTATCTCCCTCCATCTCGAACGACTGCATCTCGCCAATGTAGACCACGTCGTTTTCGTCTGGAGCATTCCCAATCTTCTTCTTCCGGATGTGCATGTCCTTGATTCATGGTCCACAAATTCGTTAACCCGCTCCTGAACCCGCTTTCCATTCCGTGATAAAATCAGCTTCTTTTTCTTGTCGCTGTCGAGCATCGGGAGCAGTGGTTTGCATTTCGAGAACGCTGCCCAAGCATACTTGATCCTACGTTTTATGCCGAGCCGTCGAGGCAGATCCAGCAGCTCAGGTATCGAAGCCCCTTGGTTGAAGTGCAAATTTCACCCTGGCACCTGATTGGAGTCGAAGGGGCGTAGTCGTTGTGGTGCATGACGGTTTTGCCTGTGTTGATCTCCAAGCCGCAAAGGCTGCTTTCCTCCACGAGAAGATTCAGACGATCCTCGATTTCGCTGCAGCTTTTTCCAATGAGCACGACATCGTCGGCAAACTCGAGACGTACCGGTCTTCTCCCGTCAATCATTATTCCATATTCGGTACATGATTCGTTCGATCTCCTTTTCCTGTCGACTTTGTCAGGAATTCTTTGAAGACCGTAGGCAAAGAGTGTCGGTGAGGCTGAGTCGCCTTGTCTCACTCCTTGTTCTAGTGGCACATCGATGAGTTCTCCATTACCTTCGAATTGGGAAAGTCCGCCGTTTTAGTCTCCATGATTGCGTCTTTGAGCTAGTTAGGAACTCCAACTTCCATCAGGGCGTTGTTTATCTGCGGAATGGGAAATCTTATCGAAAGCGCTGGAGTAATCGATGAAAGCGAGAACCAATAGAAGTTTGAATTCGTTGCACTTTTCGATTAGTTGTCTGACGCATTGGATGTTGTCGATGCACGAATGACCGGACCGAAAACCGTTTCGAATTTTTTAACGAGTTTTACTATAATTAAATTAGACTTTTCTTAAACTATCTAAAAGTATTAATATCTTCCCAAAAAATTAGATTTGGGCACGTTTACTGAGTTTATATTATTACCATACAAGTTGGAGTACATTTCCCATGTTAGGAAAAATCTACTAATCTATCTAAACTAAACATTATCAATTCATGTTATCGGGTCATAAATTATTCTACGTGAAAATCCACACTAGACAATTGCTCATAAACATTTATTTACTATTTCAATCATAAAGAATAATGAGTGATCTGGTTATAAATCAAAAAACTCTCCCTGATATATCCAAGCCAAAATGGGACCAAAGCACTTATTCGGGTAAATTTCTGTTTCAAATTTCACCTTATTCAAACCTAAAACAGGAAGAGCAAAACACTTTTTTGCCTCGGGAAACCCGCTGACAATATTCTCAAGTGCGGCACAACAAGAAAAATGTCGTGAAATTGTGCAAAACTACAAGTAATATTGATTTACAATATAAGCTAACATTGAATTTAAAAAAGGCGTGGAATCATCGATCCAAAGTTGACTGTAGATGAGCTCTGGCGGGCGAAGGTTCTCTACGATGCAACCTATCACCCAGACACCGGCGAGAAGATGTTCTTTGTTGGAAGAATGAGCTTCCAAGTGCCTGGAAACATGGTACTTACCGGATTGCTGCTCTCTCTTTACCGAACATATCCCGGTGTTGTCTTCTCGCATTGGCTTAATCAAACCTTTAATGCCACTGTCAATTACACAAACCGTAGTGGTAATAGTAAGGTTGCTCTTTTCAAATTTTCGATAATCAATATTGTTTTCATTTTAGGCTACATCGGAGAGATTATTTTTATCATATTGTTGTGCCACAGGAGGTGCCATGACAGCAGCCTTAGGATTGAATCGTCTAATTAAGGTATTTTATCAAATGAGGAAAAAAACAATCATTTGCTTAGAACAACAAAGGAATTGCTGCTCGACTTGTGCCCTTCGCGGCAATTGCTCTTGCAAATGCCATAAACATTCCAATGATGAGATCTCAGTAATATTCCTTTTCTGAAATAGTGACGATTCAAATTTTTAGAGAGCTCACAGATGGAATCGAATTGAAAGACGAGAATGATAATTTGGTGGGACATTCGAAGAAAATGGCCGCACTTTCTATAGCACAAGTAACATTCAGTCGCATTGCAATGGCCACGCCATATATGTGTATGATTTCACGTTTTCTTTTTTAAAATCCGAAGTTTTGTTACTTTATTTGTGTAAATTTTTAGTGGCCACGCCGATCATTATGAATAGAATCACGCGTACAATGTTCTACAAGGTTTGTCCCTAATATGCAAAAATGAAAGGTTGTAAGAGCAGGAATTTTGAGCATAACTGGTTTACGAGAAAAAAAAATCCATACGAAAATAAGAAAAAAAGTATTGGTAGAAAACCCAGCGTTTACAACCTTTCTCGGTACTGTAGGTAAAAGCGAAAATTGCCTTCATCGGGAATCACGATGCACTCCAACTGGTATGGTTATAAAATTTGCTCATGAAACGTGCTAAAATTGAACTTTTCAGAAAGGTATTAACCTTTCTAGATAGTTTCAGACAAGTCTAATTAAATTTTTAAAAAATTATATTAATATCATGGTTTTGTTAAAAAAACGCAACCAATTTCAATTAAATATCGGAAAATCGTAATTTCCAGTTGGCGTGCATGATGTGACAATTCGCACCATGCACTTCGAAATTCTCGAACTCGACTCGAAAACAGAAAATTTGTTTTTCTTTGTTTTCAATTTTTTGATCATTATTATGCATTTTTAGCACATTTTTTTGAATTTTAATAATTCTAAGAGAGTTTTTGAAAACTCTGGTCTGATGGATCTTTAGAATGATGTTGTTTATGATAATAATCCTTTTTTATAACTGAAAAATACGTATCCAAAGTAATACAGCTCCTTAAAGGCAATCTGCAACAATAAATTTTTTCGCAAAAAATGTTTTCGCGTAATTTTAATTCAAATTTATGTTTTTACGGCAATTATATAAGTTTTCTATTAATATTAATTTATGAAAAATAGCAAAAATTATAGTCGTCGCCAAATGCGATTACCACCGCAAAACGTGGCACAGTTTTTTAAAAATATTTTTTCATTTAATTTTTATGATTATTATTATTTTCCACATTTATTGAAACAACATCTAAAATATATTTGAAACAACATCTAACAAGGGAAGTGTTTTAGGTCGGGCTCTCAGATTTTGATACAACATTGAAGATAGATTCCTTATGGCTTCATTAGTATACTGACAAACTATTAGGACCCACAAAACGGTTTAAGTAGGTAAAAAATCGGTTTTAAATCCAAAAATATTCCGTTTATCAACAATAATGGAATGAACGAGGAACAAGATGGTGAGCGTTCGATTCTTCTTGGGGGTGGAATATTTGTATTTGTAATGCTAGTTGAATATCTCTATGTCGTTTTTCTTTTTTACTTTAAAAAATTTTTGTGAATATTTTGTTATTATTTATTGACTAAAAAATTAAAAAAAATAAAAACTAAAATTGACTGTGCAATTTTTAGATGAGCTCGTGAAAGACTGGGAATATTTTAAGGTTTTTATGCATTGCATAAATGTGTTCCACAATCAAATCAGAAGAACTGATTGTAATTTATAAAAAATGTCGATTATCTAGGAAATTATAAACCGAGCAACTCGTTTAAAAAACATCCTCTCTATTGTGAACAATTTTTATGTTTCAACATATGATTGTTGAGAATCATTATATATTTTGATTTAATAAATAATAAATTTACAAATAAATAATAATATAATATTCTCTGCACTTTGCGCTTTATGGTGGCGTGACTGTGTTTTGCACGAAAAATGCTCCTGTTAGGAAGCGAGGTGATTTTGGCATGAAAACAGACTCATCCTGTTATATAGCGTAAACACGTCATCAATCTTTAAATACTAATGAAGCCATAAGGAATCTATCTGCAAAGTTTTATCAAAATCTGAGTGCCCGGCCTAAAACTTCCCTGTTAAAATATATTCTTCAATTTACTTAAGCAAAAGAAGCATAAAACAAATATAAACAAGAAAATAATCATAAAAATTTTTGTGGCTGTGTTGCCGTCCGTCATTTATTCTCTTTTTTTGCTCTTCCATTAAGCACCGACCTCTGTTAACGCCATTTTTGCTTATATGAAAATGAAAAACGGCAAAAACCAAATTAACTTTCTGTTAAAATTTTAAGGTTTTTAGATATTTTAAGACAAGGTTATTAATTTTGCGTTAAAACTTATTTGTTATTACTGCGTGTATATTCAAAAATCTTGCTTAAAATTTCGAAAAATGTAGTTTTTAGCTGGCGTGCTGTTATAATTTAATATATTATCGATTCCTAGTAAAATTGTTTCATTCATTAAATTCTAAAATATTAATTTTATCAATATTTGTCCTAAGATTCCCTATCAAACACAAAATTACTTATGCCCGAATCATTCATTTGATATCAATTAATCGCTTAACTCAATTCAGACTCGCCCTTGGATGCAAAAATACTCTGAAATTCCAATCCAAACGTTCATTGCTGGATTCGGTATCATCTTCACCACTCCGCTGTGCTGTGCTCTTTTCCCTCAAAAGAGTCGTGTCAAGGTGGCATCTTTGGAAGAATCGACGCAACGTGAAATCAATTCTCGTCCAAATCCGCCTCAATACGTTTACTATAACAAGGGCCTATAATTAATTGTTTTTGTTTTGTTTTGATTAATTTTTTTGATCACTTCTATTACAGAAAATAAAGTTTATTTTTTATTATATAACAAGTCAATCGGTACAACCCGTTTAACAGATGAAATATTAATAAGGATTAATAATAATAAACAAATTGGAAAGATTTGTGAGCATGGGTAATTCATAAAATTTGAAATTTAAGACACCAGTTGGTTGAGGAATGTATATTGTTTTTTGTTTTTATTAATTAGTGTTTGTTTCAAATTAAAGCTATTTGACGTTGCACTGGTTGAGATTTTCATGAATCAAGAAGCTTTGAGTCGTGATGACGATAATCACCATCGTCCTCTGGTTTGATCAGTTCTGAAAATGGACAACTAATATGATAAAGGTTCTGCACATTTCAGATTACGTTTATTAAAGAACGGAATTGCTAGGAATGCTGCAATATGTCCAACTATATAAAAAATGAGTAGTAGATTAAGCCACGTTGGTGATATTATGGAGAGTTTGACTCGTTGCCAGCACATCTGGAAATAGTGAAGATTTCAAGAAAATGATTGAATGCCTACGTGCTCCTCAGCAACTTCGAGATCGTCGTCGGATTCGCATTCGAATGCTTGCTCGAGTTCTGTGATGTAGACCTCTTCTTTTTCAGCATTCTCGAAATGATCGTGAAAGTGGCGACTGGCGGCTCCGCCATCGGACCACGTCCAGATTACTGCTGCACCGAGTACGATGACGTAAATCGCGACGATGGCGAAAATAATATAACCGAGTGTTCTTCTTACAAGACACTGAAAATTGAATAAAATTTATGTTAACGTTTATTAAAGTTTGGATAAATTTTTGTGAATATCACTTTTCCCTTTCGACTAATCCCCCTTTATCACGAACTCTCTTTAAACAGTACATCAATTGGACTAATAAGAATGAAGCTCATTGAGGAATAACTTCCTACAGTTTTTATATTATCTTTTATTTCACAATTGTTGTTTGGCAATTTGTATATATTTATTTGATAGCGCTGTTTCTGCTCTACAAAACTGTGTTTTTAGTTTGTTCTGAAATTTTAAATTTTCATCATTTTTCAGGCTTTGTAATGAACTAGACAGGAAGCAAAAATCAGCATTTTCGAGATCTGCTCTTCTTCGCTTTTCATCGAAACAAAAAAGCAGCCAAAGCCGCTCGGGAAATATGCAGTGTATTTATAAGGTGTGATAGGCGTGTTTACTGCACAAAAATGGTTCGAAAAGTTAAAAAATGACGACTTAATCTTGAAGACACGCCTCGAAACGGACGACCTGTAGAATTAGACGTAGAGCATCTGAAGGCACCAACAGGTCGGGAATTTGCCGAAAAAATGAACTCTGATCAAAAGAAAATTCGTCGCGAAATCGTTATTTCGATTTGGCGTGTACCTTACCCTAAATAATTTGAATAATTGACACTTCGCTAATTAAATTGAGTTGTCTTCAACTATTAATTCATCGCGATTTAATAGTTGAAACTTCAACTTACTCCTTCCACTGCTTATTCCTTCCAGTAAAAACTTCCAGTAAACATAGTAAAATCTCGCAGATTTAGATATTTGATTCATCCTATATATAAATTTGGCCTAAATTTGGCCCCCATCACTTAACGCACGCCAACTGAAAATGATGATTTTCCGATTTTTAAACGTTTCTGAAAATTGTTACGTCTTTTCAATAAAATATTGTTAACCATAAATTAACTAGGATTTCCTTAAGATATCTAAAAATATTAGTATCAATTCAAAAAGTTTGATTTAAACGGGCTTTCTGAGCTTGTTTTATTACCATATCAGTTGGCGTGCTTAACGGTAATAAAGAGGAGGAAGAGCGAGAACAACCGACGAGTGAACGTTTCTCTTTTAAATTATGTAACAATATGTATCAAAAAACACCACTATGTCAATATAAACAGACTTCCCTTTCTCCCAACCCGGGACCGGGACATCCCTTTTTCCCTACCCGGGACCCGGACCGGGACCCCCTTTTTTAGAAAAATACCCGGAAAAAATATAACAACAAAGTTTTTACTGCAATCTAATTAACCTTGTCTTGAACTATCTAAAAAATATTAATAACTTTCTAAAAAGTTATATTTGAGCATGATTACTGAGCCTATTCTATTACCATACAAGTTGGGGTGCTGTATCACAAACGACAATTGGAAATAACGATTTTCTGCATTTTATTCCCGTCACATGAGTTTAACGTGTACATTACAAAAACCTAGTTCCGGCGAGTGTTTAATATATTTCTTAAAGTATTGAAAATATTAATACCTTCCAGTAATTTCGATACGTTTATAAGCATTTCAATTGACGTGTATTATGCATATTATTAAAAAAAAAACAAACAAACCAGGTGGCTTGGATTTCCGCGTCGATCATTGAAATCAAAAAACTGTGGAATGATGACAATCATGCAAAGTAAAATGCCAATAGTCGAAATAACCCACAACATGAGCATTTGCAATTTATACTAAACTTTCCATATATCCTTCATGTTTTTCCACCAACGAACAAACGTTTTCAAGCGTCATCTTTTCATCTTCGGACCAATCAAAACCGGGTTTATTCTTCTTGACTGTATCATCGAACATTTGATAAGCAATCGGCAATATTTTTGCAGCCGATTTGTAGTAAGCTTCAGAAATGGCCAATACAAACGCCGAATAGACGAATTCGAACCCAACAAACAGGAATACCGCGTACTTGTAGTAAGGTGGAAATAACTTGCTGACATAGCCCCTACTCATGACTGTTTTCGTTCTGAAAATGTTTGTTGTATTATATAATATTGTTAGCGACAAATTAATAATATAAATAATGGGTGGCTAATTATCAGCCAATTAGTTTGAAATTGTGTTTATCGTTGATAAACAGTTTTTTGTTATGATAACAAAATAGTTATTTGTTTTCAGAATTGTACGGTTGGAAGAATTGAGCCAGAAATGATAAATTAAATGGGTTGGTGGTTCTTCCGGGATGCACGTCAAATGAAAACGGCGATTATAGAGAAGCTTCAAGTGAATATTGCTTATTTCAGGCATACTTGGGAAATTTAGGGCCGGGCCAGGCCGGGGCCAGAGATTTTCGAATTTTTCGGTCCGCGGGCCGGCCCGGCCCTCAATGCCTCGGCCCTGGCCCGGCCCTCCGGCCCGGAAAATTTGGCAACAGAATTTATTCAAACGAAATATAATTTTTATAAATATTTTTTTAGCATAAAATATCAGGAAATAAATCAAGAAATTGAGAGCACAGCTGATGGTGCTTTATCAGCATTTTCAGCTCATTACGACAATTATGTAAGCTTGAACATCATATCTGACAGGGTTGTCATTCCGCTAAATTGTCACCCTGCTGATTTTATGGAATCAGATATTAGTTTACTTGATTTAAATTCGGATTTTGAGGTTAACATTTAAGTGTCGGTTCTTACAGAAGTGTAAGGATCTATTAAATTTTTTTACTTTATGATATTTTATGTTAAAATAAATATTTTAAAACATTGAATTTTTGTTTGAAATAATTTATTTGACAAATTTGACATTGAAGATCGACCCTAAACTTCTCTAATATCTACTAATTTAATTGAGGAACAAACGTACACACGATATTTTAAGAAACATATCAATAATTAAGAAATAATGAAAAAAACTAAAATTTTGTTTTATTTTAGGGCCGGGCCAGGGCCGCAAAATCGAAAATGCGGGCCGGCCCGACTCCAATCGGGCCGGCCTTTCCCAAGTATGATTTCAGGTGAGACAAAATGACTGAATCTGTCTAGAATTACTCTAAAGTATAAAACATATCTTAACTAATCATATATTTTTAGGATGTTATTATATCTAGGAAAAGCGGAAATTACTCCCGTCGGAAAATAAAATGTATATCTGCAAAAAACAGGGATTATTACACCATTTCATTTTAAATTTCGATTTTTTTCATTTTTTAAAAAAACAAAAAAATCAAAGATCTCAAAAGAATCGAACCAACATAGATTTTTCATGAATCAAATATGCTACGCATCCTCTTTTGTTTTAATTAATTAATCCGTTGAAGTTTTAGGAAGTTTTTTAAATTCTATAGTGTAATAATCCGTGATTTCTTTTGCGGAAATGGATTTTATTTTCCGACGGGAGCAATTTCCGCTTTTCCTAGATTTAATAACATCCTATTTTTATCATTTCGAATTGGTTTTTTTAAAAATTAAATGTTTAATTTTTAATTTTCTTTCTGACAATAATTTTACCTTCTTTTGTGATAAAAATTTTTTCTTAAACTTTGTATTTTGCGTTAAAATAAGACTATAAGCAAAATAAATATACAATTAAAAATTCTTTATTGGTTTAATTATTTAACGCTGCATGGAATAATAAAGCTGAGGGTTCAGAAATGGTGCTAAGGTTGCAAATTTCGGTAGGAAGCGCTTCTTTAATAGTTAAAGGCTATTCAACGCGTTAAATTAATAGCTTAAAATTAAACTGGAAGGAATAAGCAGTGGAAGGAATAAGTTGAAGTTTCAACTATTAAATCGCGTTGAATTAATAATTGAAGACAATTCAATTTAATAAGCGAAGTGTCAATTATTCAAATTATTTAGGGTAAGGTAGTAAGAAACGTTTAAATATGGAACAATGTTAATTTCAATTTGGAGTGAATTACTAACATTAAATTACTAACACTGCCACGAAACCGCGCCGCATTGCAAAAGACTTCGCACCAATTGCACGAACTATCTTTTTTTACAATATTTTATTTATTAATTATTGTTTGACAGAACAATTAGTTTAAATCTATTTAAATTTTTTAAAAGTACACGTTCCTTTGAAAAATTTGAAAAGATCCTTATATCTCTTTCAAAAAATGTTTTATACTATTTTAAGCAATTTTAATAGACAGAACAGAAAAGGAAGAAATTTTTGATACCTGTTACGTAAAAATTGATTCATATACTTTCGAGAAATCATCATTATCATGTTTTCTTTCTTCTGTTAAACAATAATTAATATTGTGATTTTCAGACGTCTTATTTTTATATAACTTGAAACGTAATTTTTATTAGATTATTTTAAAATATCTAAAAATATGTGATTTTTTACCTAATTTTGCAAAATGAGCATCTTTTCTGTGTCCCGCAACTTATTCATTCAATTTGGGGTGAGCTTGTTTTGAAACTACTAAAAAACCCATTTTTGAGTATTTTCCTTTTCAGAGATAGAGGGGCCTAATGGAAGAACAAAAAAAGAAGAAAAACAGATAGTCTCGGATGGACGGTCACACGGCCACAAACGACTCTAATTCTCTTCAATGTGGGCAGCCCATTTTTTGAGACAACACACATTGATGAGAGAGAAAAGAGTGGCAGTCTTAACGTGAACCTCATTTTGTTATAATTTTTTCCTCTTCCATTAGCCCCCTCCCCCATCTCTGAAAAGGACAATAAATCAAATATTTAAAAAAATAATAAATTAAAAGGTAGTGTTTGTGAAATTCTTGCAAAGTCTTTTGCACTGCGGCGCGATTTCGTGTCATTAGAGTGTTGCAATTATATAAAAACAATATGTCTCGATTTATTCAAAATTGTTCTAGACTACTTAATTCCTAGAAATTAATTTTCTCTAGATTTTTAAGTAAAATATCCATTATTTACAACTCTGATTTTCAATTAATATCAACTTATATAAAACTACAATTTTTAAACTAAATGTCAAGCCCCAAACGGATTAGAATAGACGAAAATTTTCAAAAAACAAAATAATGACAATACAAGCTGTAATAATAATAATAATTAATTAATGCTTTAATACGACTTTTATTGTCCTCTTTACCAAAATAAGTAAACAAATAAAAGATTGAAAATAGATACACGTATTGATTGATGGAACAAATTGATTAATTCCTGCATAATACATTGTTTGGCATTGTTTCACCATCACTTTGTTATCAATTCCGAATCATGTTTTCCGATTTCCATTTTTCAGACAACCACCAACAAAAATGTATTTTGTAGGTTAAAGTTAAAATAATAAATAATACCGTCTTGATGACATATTGAACTACTAAATCAGTGTTTCTTTGAACTAATTGATAAACTTTATTTTATCGTTTGTTCGATTAGAATGTTTCCCGCCCCTATATAGTTTGATGAATTGGATGATTTTTGAATGGCAAAACACATTAACATTTACAATTTCATAATTAAAATGCGCAATGAAGGATTCCATTAACAACAAGTTCACTCCAAATGAAATGGTTAAGTTGGGTATTCAGAAAAAGATATTCATTTTGCAAATTTCGATACGAATGCGCATGTTTTTAGATCGTTTAAGACGAACTAGTAAAAATGACGTGCCAAGAATCCATATGCATATGTTTAAACAAGTAAGACACATTTAAATATTGAAGAAATGTTCATTTTCATTTGGCGTGCAAGCTCGGAATCAAACATCCGGAATTGCCCGTATCAGTTATCAATTAAACTGATATTTAAAAGTATGTAATGAAGCTTCACATTAATATATCTAAATTCCAAAACGAAAATAATTTTCTAGAATTCTCTCTTAATTATAAAAGTCTCGGAAATTTAAGCCCCTAGAACCTTAATGGTTCATCCATTTTTTACTATTTTAATTGGTATTCCTAAGCATATGATAAAACAAAACTAATCAATTAATTACAGTCCATACTAATCAATTTTCAAATTACATAAAACAACGAAAAAAGCAACGAGATAGCAGCCATCAACAGCGACAAAGCCCACTTCAAATTCAATTATGTGAATATTTATATAACCCACCACCCACAAGATACATTGACTAATTGAGTGCCAAAAAAAATAAAATTGACAAGAGGCAAGGGTAAGCCTAATGAAAATTAAACAAAGTCACTTTTATTAGCTAAAAATAGGTATAATTGTTCATTTATCAATGAACAATATTAATTATTCATTAATTTACTTTGATTCTGATTTGTTTACCCGTTCTCGAAATTTTATATTATAATTGAAGCAAATGAAAGAGATTTTCAATTATTCTATACACGTTCCAAAATATTTTTGCATTTTTGGATGAATCTACCGAAAAAGTTTAGTAATAGAATATTTAATATTTTGCATAAATTTGATTTAATTATTCCATAAAAAGTAGAGCCGGCTTATTTTAATAATATTTAGTGTTTTGGTTTAGTACTAATCACACGACGAATGAATTTGTAAAAGCTGAAGCTCACAAAACTCATTCAAACCTAACAAATCGTAAAAATATAAAGCGCTGGAGATATTTTAAGAAAAATCTGTAATATTATCGACACAATTCGCTTTTAACTTACACGTAGCACCCCAGCTTGTATGGTAAATGAGTGAGCTCGGTAAGCGTGCTCAAATTTAATTTTCTAGTAATATATTAATATTTTTAGATAGTTTAAGACAAGCTTAATTAAGTTATAATAAAAACTTTTTTCTTATAAATACATAAAAATTTCCACACACGTTTAAAAATCGCAAACTTGTTATTTCGAATTGGCGTACAAGTAGTTATGAATAAAATGTGTTTAAGTTTTGTAAAATCATAATTTTAATTTGGTATGTAACCATGATATAATTCGCTTAATTTAAGATATGCTTCAAACAAGAATTTATGTTTAAAAAAAGGGAAAATGAAATATTTTTGAAGAATACTCAAACTGAATTTAGGATGGAAATAAATAAAAATTTGGAACTTTTAGAAAATTCACAATTAAAAAAGTACAATTATCAAAACGAGCCATCAGGCTCAAAAATAAAATAACAAACAAAAAATATATTGATAAACAGCCTTATCAGCTTACATTAAAACATTAAGATGAATAAACATGTTTATCAATATTTTAATTTGTGTAGACGCCCGTTTGACTTGTATGGTATATGGACAAATGTAGGAAGATAATATTTATGAGCTGGTCATACAGTTTATCAATTACAATTATCACATGAAAGCGTTTTTTATGGGAATTAAAGTTGCATGGAAAAGTTTAGATAAGAGTGATTATTGAAATGATGAAAAAACAGTTTTTATGAACTTTTGACAAGTGCAAAATACGACAGAGGATGTATTTACGTGGAAGGATTATTAGGATTAACCAGCGATAAATATTATTTTTAATTTTATTGTTGGTACATAGTTACTCCTGCATTTATTGGGCTGTTGAAATTTAAGTGTTGTGGGTAAATTTTATATTGGGTTGAGGAATAAGTTCGTAGAGTTTTTTTTCACAAAGATTTATTTCAACTAACAAGGGAAGTCACTTTAGCGTCCGCTTGAGATTTTGATGAGACTTGCACCATTGATAGATTCGGATGCGCTGATTCCAAATCCGTTTTCAAAATCGGCGCAATTTTTCTCTGAGCCGAGATATGAGCCGCCAAAGTTTATTTTTGAAAGCTTTATTGACGTGCATAAACCATAAAATGTCCGACATAAGGAATAACTTAATTAAATAAGAAAATTATTTTGCGTGAGAAATGTGGCAGCAGCGAGTGGATGGATCAAATGGAATGGTATAGTTATAGTTAGTCATTGTAAAATTAGGTATTCGTCGTTGAAATTTACGACTTCATCCCACCTCTCGATTAATTTGTTGATGCCGTTCCGCCAGAAATCGCCCGGTCTGGTGTCGAAGAATTTGTTGAGCCAGTTTTGGAGGTCCTCTTAAGGTAACGTCCATCATTTGGTTTGACAGAGAGCGGAAAATCTGATAATCGGGTAGTGCAATGTCTGGAGAGTACGGTGGATTCTGAAGAACTTCCCATTTGAGGTCTTGGAGGCCGGTTTACATTCGTCTTGGCGTTGTCGTGGAGCAAGATGAATTCGCCTTGTCGATCGGGTCTCTTCAGTCGAATAGCCTCATTTACGCGGAGCAGATGGGCAACATAGAGCTCCTTGTTGACCGTCGCGTTTCTTTCCATTTCCCAATACAGTGTAGCGCCAGCCATCGGGCTGGGCTCCGCCCATCCGAGGACGAAGTATATAAGCAACCAAATGTCACAATAAATATCTTTTACGTCTGGTCTGGTCTCCATGAGTAGCTAACAACGTCCCGCATGCTGAGTTCAGAGCGGTACATGCTCTACGTTGTTACAACAGAATGCCCTCCCAGTTCCACCAAATTCAGATCATCGTCTTTTTTGGATTAAGATCTTGCTTAACTCTCGGCTTTGGCGTATATCCTGGAGCCACCCACTTCTTTCTTTGCTTCAGATTGACGTACAGACACCATTTTTCATCTCCAGTGACGATTCGGTACAGAAATCGTTGTTTATGACATCGTCCTGCTCGATGGCAATCGAGAAGTTGAGATACGAATTTGAAAGCGATTTTCTTTGTTTTGTTCGTTGAGCTTATGAGGTATCCAGGCTCCGAGATTTTCGGCAAAACCCCATCCAATTAAAGATTTAGGATTGTCTTTTGATCACATCTTTTGATCAGAGTTCATTTTTCGGCCAATTCACGACTTGTTTGGCTTCCTTCAATAGTTCCTACAGATGCTCTTCGTCTAGTCGTTCGCTTCGAGGCGTGTCTTCTAGTATAAGTCGCCCTTTTTGAAATCCGCGATTCATTTTTTTTCAGTAGACACGTATAAGACACCTTCTCCATACCTACTGCATATTTCCCGAGCGGCTTCTGCTGCTTTTGGCTTCCAATGCAGAAAAAGCGCTATCAGACAAATATATACACTTTTCCAAACAACAAGAAAATTGTTGTGAAACAAAAGATAATATAAAAACTCTAGGAAGTTATTCCTCAATCCAATAGTAAAAAAACTATTACGAACCAAACGTCAACAGAAATCTTAAAAATGAGGGCTTATAAATTCTTAAAATTTTGTAAAAAATATGGAAAATTAAGTTGTTTCCTTATATGCACACCAAATTGAATGCTTAAGAGCTCAGAAAAGGTGCTCATTTTGCAAATTTCGGCAAGAAGCGCATGTTTTTAGATAGTTTCAGAGGGGCTAGTATCAATGACGTGTCAAATTATATTAATATAATACGTGTAAATTAGTAATGTACATTTAAATATTGAAAAATAGTCATTTCGATTTGGAGTGTTATATGTCATAACACATTTAATACAATACAAATTGAAAATTTGTAATATTTACCCTTTATAAATACTGTGCTGCTTGTGGCTTTCTCTTCGAATCCAAAATGACGGAATTCTGAAGTAGATAGCCGGAAAATTTCGCATCGTCGACGGTTTTCTCACGACACCTATAACTAGATTAAACCAAAAATTATTCTCCAGAACCCTCAGTCACCTTATCATATCATGAAACGTCGTTCTAAACTTTTTGGAAAATCCATAGTAAATAAACACAGTTGAAGATGTGTGAAATATGATAAGAAATATTGTAAACTCGGCAAAAACTTCCCAGAAGAAACTCTGTTAGATTGCAAATTTAATCAAATAGTTTTGATTTAATGGCGAACCCCTTGTGTCAAGAATCCGCCAAACAAACATTCGGCAAGTTTGAGGAACATTGAAAACGAATGGCAAAATGCGAAGAATATTGTGACGACGAGGAGCATTACTGTCGTTTTCTGCTCTTTTCGACGCTGTAAACTTTGTTTGGATATTTATTGAAGGATTGGTTTACCTGTACCGAAACACTGCTGATTGTTTCATCTTTATGTCGCAGCGCTTTTATTACATAGAAATTGGCAACAGACATAATAACAAATGGTAAGAAGTAGTCAAATATTACGGATAATCCAGCATAGTACACCATAAAGTACCACCAGTGTTTTTCTGTGTCAAGCATCCACATTTCAGATACATAGCCGACACTGTAATTAATGCAATTTATGATTGATTTATTATTTTAAAAGATTCAAGCTGAGGCCGTATGGAAGAACCTATTTATCAGTTAAAAGGCACGTCAGCTCCATTCTTAGAAATGAAACCTTGTTTAAGGTTTTTTTCTGTTTCAATTTTTAGGCTTCTTATAATATTTTAAGACAAGTTTATCAAAACATCCATAAAAACGTATTTTTATTACCACGTGGGAGTTTAAAAATCTTTAAAAATAAGTTTAAAAATTCAAAATGCGAAATCTGCCTTTTGAATTTGGCGTGAAACGGTGATAGAAAATCATTGATAAATTAGCTGGAAGCAATTAAAAATCAAACTTTGCGTTTTTTGGCTATTGCGTAAAATAAAATGCGTAAGTTCAAAATCTTGTCGTAATATCACGACCTATGATTTGCTTTGAATATTAATTGATCTCATCTATTCATCAATCTAATTTACATATTCAAATGTGGTTTGATGGCCGAGTGGTAGTGATATGGAATCGTAATTGAATCCAAGGAAGTTCTACCCTCGGCAGCGTTCAAAAGTTATTCAATTTCTGGATTTTTTCTAATTATTTTTCTTATTAAATATTTAAGCTTTAAATTAAGCTCTTAAAATCTATAACCACTACTTATGTTGTAGAGTTATTTTAATTGATTAATAAAGTTATTTTTCCCATTTTACCACATTCGATTTAAAAGTAATACAATTAATAATCCGCATATATGCACAAAGTACGCAGATTGCAACTAATGGATTTTATTTTACGCAATAACCAAAAAACTTTAGTAAATTAAATATACTTTTTTAATAAATCTTGCCATTTAGATATTCGATTGAGGAATAAGTTCGTAGAGTTTTAATATTTATCTTTTGTTTCACAACAATTTTCTTGTTGTTCGGAAAAGTGAATATATTTATCTGATAGTGCTTTTCTGCCCTACAAAACAGTGTTTTTAGTTTTTTCTGAAATTTTATATTTTCATCATTTTTCAGGCTTAGAAATGAACTAGCCAGGAAGCAAAAATCAGCATTTTCGAGATCTGCTCTTCTTTGCTTTTCAGAAAAAGCAAAAAGCAGCCGCAGCCGCTCGGAACATGTATAGAAGGTGTCTTAGGCTTGTCTACTCCACAAAAATCGTTCGCAAAGGTAAAAAAAAATGGCGACTTTAATCTTGAAGACAGCCCTCGAAGCGGACAACCTGCAGAATTAGACGATGAGCATCTGAAAGCACTATTGAGCGAAGATGGTCGCTAAACAAGTCATGAATTGGCCGAAAAAATGAACTGTGATCAAAAGGCCATCCTTATTCATCTTCATTCGATGGGATTTGCCGAAAAACTCGTGGCAACTCGCAGCCTGGATACCTCATAAGCTCAACAAACAAAACAAAGAAAATCGCTTTCAAATTCGCATCTCAACATCTCGATTGCCATCGAGCCGGACGCTGTCATAAACAGCGATTTCTGTACCGTATCGTCACTGGAGATAAAAAATGGGGTTTGTACGTCAATCTGAAGCAAAGAAAGGAGTGGGTGGCTCGAGGAGATACGCCAAAGCCAACTGTCAAGCAAGGTCTCCACCCAAAAAAGACGATGATCTGCATCTGGTGGACTTGGAGGACATGCTGCACAGGGAAAGGCTGGAATGAAACGTCACGGTCAACAAGGAGCTCTATGTTGCCTATCTGCGCCGCGTAAATGAGGCTATTCGATTGAAGAGATCCGATTGACAAGCCAAGTGACCTTGCTCCACGACAACGTCAGGAAGCAGGAGGATGGAATTCCGTGAAACCATTGTGTCTACTAAACAAAAAATGGTTCGCAAAGTTTGAAAATGGCGACTTTAATCTTGAAGACACACGTCGAAGCGGATTTTCCGGAAAACTCGGCGCTGGAGACCTCAAGAGCTCAACGAGCATAAAACATCTCGCTCATCATCGAGCAACACGCGGTCATAAACAGCGATTTCTGTACCAAATCTTCACGCGAGGTGCAGGATAATGGATGTGTTGCCTAGCTCCGCCGCGTAAATGAGGCTATTCGACTGAAAATACCCGATCGACAAGGCCAAGTCATCTTGTTCCACGACAACGCCAGGCCGCATGTTGCACAAGTCGTCAAAACCGCCCTCCAAGAGCTCGAATGGGAGGTTCTTCAGCATCCACCATACTCTCCAGACTATGCGCCATCCGATTGTCACCTTTTCCGCTCCCTGTCAAACCAAATGAGGGGTGTTACCTTCGATGGCAAAGAGAGAACCTCAAAAACTGGCTCAACAACTTCTTCGTCACCAAACCGGGCGATTTTTGGCGAGACGACACCAACAAATTTATCGAGAGATAAGAAGAAGTCGTAAGCACTAACGGCGAATACGTAATTAATTAATTAATTATTATAATAATTGTTTTTTGTTTAAATAAATATTTGTGAAAAAACTCTACGAACTTATTTCTCCACCCACTATTATTTCGTTCATACCCTTATTTAAATTTAATTACAAACATAATTAATGAAAGATTTTCCATTACCGTTTAACGAAGAAATACCGTCTAAATAATACAAAATGAGTAAAAATTTTTAAGGATTTTTAATATTCATGAATTTTGAGAAATCTCTTACCCAATTTTATAATCAAAAAACTTTGGAAAATTGAAAACGATGGAAAATATAACTATAGCGATTCCAGCCTTCTTGGTATTCTTGTTCGTGCATAGAAGTTTTGCCTGTAATCGACATCTCTCGCTTAATTCACTCAAACGTTAATTACCTTTAGTGGTCTACAGACAGCAATCCACCTTTCAATTGTAATTAAAACCATAAAATATAGACTACATGATTTTGTCATCATACATAGTGGATAAACATATCTTGTGCAATAGGCGAAAACACTCATGTGAGTTGAATATTGTTGCCATTGATTATCCCTGCAATATTACATGTTTTATTTATCAAAAGTTAAACGGTTAAATTCTGAATGAAAATTAGGTTTTTTTGAAAGACCTTATAAATTGAGGTTCACATCTGACACAATGAGAAAAAAAGGAGCTCGGTTAAGCTTATCAACAATATTATTCCAGAAAAATATTATTTTTAAAACACACCCAATTAAACTTATTTTTACCGTCGCACGGTTAGTCCCTAAATTTTAGGCTACAAATTTATTTTTGGTTCTTTCTAATGTATTATTCGTAGTTATGTTGTTGCGCATACACGCCAACTGGAATGATAATCAATATACGTGCTTAAATTGATCTTTATAGAAAGTTATTAATATTTTTAGATATTTTAAGACAAACCTGATCCAATTGTAGGAAAAACTTTTCGGTTAAAAAGGCACAAATTTTTTCAGACACACATGAAAATCGTAATTTCCAGTTGGCGTGCGCGTATTATGACGTTAATATTAATACATCAAGAAACAGCACGTAGTAAATTTGATGCGATATCGCTGACTAAGACTTACAAAGCCACGACACAATTCAGAATACTTACAAAGATGTGCTGAAAACATAATTTGGAAAAGATCTAGGAAATCGACGTGCAAATCTGTCGGTGTTATTTATGTCGAAATTAGCGAGGCACGATTAAACATGATTTTATTTCCATTTCCAATTTAAATTCTTCTGGAAGTGTTTCACGGAAAACCAATTAGAAAACACATGAGCTAATCAGATGTTTTATAATTAAACATTTTATAAATATTTTAGGATGATCTCGCCTATACGGCAACTTGGCCCGTCCCTTGTAATACACGCGTCGTCGTGTATTAATTAAATAGTGAGTACCGTGACACCTTAATCGACGTGTCGTAACACTTAACCACTATTTAAGTGTTCGAACTTCCGATCACATCGCCATGCTCTACACACGGCACTCTCTGCACACATTCTACGAAGAAGTCTCGGAACGTTACACTGCTCAAGTCGAGTCCTGCCTGCTGCACACCTGCTGAAGACCCAGCCGTACAACCGCAGGGCCACAATCAACAACCCGCTCAACAAGACCAGGGACACCACGCGTACTTTATTAAATAGAAATAGTTCAATGATCGTCGGCCTCTTGTGGCTCGACTGCTCTGTTGAACGGAGGCTGTGTGCTCTTGGTCGTGCGTGGTGTCCTTGGTCTGGTTTAGCGGGTTGTGGGCCTGCGGTTGTACGGCTGGGTCTTCAGAAGATGTGCAGCAGGCAAGACTCGACAGTGTAACGTTCCGGGACTTCTTCGTAGAATGTGTGCAGAGAGTGTCCGTAGAGAATGACGACGATGTGATCGGAAGTTCGATCACCTAAATAGTGGTTAAGTGTTACGACACGTCGATTAAGGTGTCACGGCACTCGCTATTTAATTAATACACGACGACGCGTGAATTTCATTTCTTCTTTGTTCCTTAGCCATTCCAAGGGACGGGCCAAGTTGCCGTATAGGCGACAGATGATGACCTAGGCTCACACTAAAACTCCAAAGTTACGTAAAAAAATTTGGTTAAAATTTAAATTTGGAATTTCAAAATAATGTTTAACAATTGCAAAATAATCATTTTCATTAGTTTTATATATTATTCCCATATGCGTCCACTATTATTTATATTTTGTTTTATTATGTAAACTTTTAAAATATACAACAGCATTGAAAGACCAAGAGCAAAAAGGCTTAAAAAATCATTTGCTCTCCGATCTTTTGGTCTTTGATTTATACATGTTTCAGTGAGTATTGGGTTGCAGACAATCAAAATTAAATGCTCGTTTTTGTTTAATTTATTTTAGGTATTTCAGTTTATGATGGATAACAAGAAAATTGCTCTCGAACTCTAATTTGAATCATAACAAAATAAAACCACAAAAGTAAAGAGTTACTAAAGTATTACTCTGCCCGTAAAAAGAAAAAAAACTATCTCCAATAAGTTAAAATTTCCGCAATAGTACAGAAATGCTGAACTACCACCACTTGGCCACCGCTGCTATCATTATAGTCGATTAAATGATCGACCGCAAAATTTGTTTGTTTTATTCTGTTTTCTTCAGGAAAATCTGCAATTTTAAACCGTTTTTAACCCACTTAAATCCCAGTGCAGAATAATTTTTGTGTACACCAGGATTGCAGGGTAATCGATTTTTCCAAACGGAAGCCGGAAATGGAGTCACATTCCAGCAAAAGGAAAAAAGAGATAATACATCATAACATCGTTCCGGCCTTGCTCGAAACTTGGCGCCGATTTTAGGAAATTCTCCAACGTCTTCAAAGGACTCTCGACATAATTTACTTTCCCGCCAAGCTCTATGACTCGATTTCCTTTGATTTGTTAGTTCGAGGAATCAGCTCAGTTGGGTTGGACATTGGGTAACACTAGAAAGACGAAGTCGAACAGTCTGGAGAAAGCTGGTCTGCATCTCGACGAAGAAAATGGAAATTTTTTTCAAATGGACGGACAATTGAAGATGAAATTCCGTACAACCCTGTGTGCACTAATAAAATGTCCTCAGTTATTACCATGCAAAGTTTCCTTTTGGACCTAAACAGAAACCTTTTTAATCTAAAAATGGCCTCCCTAAATAGAAACACAGGGCCTATTAGAAATTTCTTAAAGGAGATTATAAATGGTTCAATATCATACTTTGTAACTATTTAATTTAATTAACATTTTCAAATCACTGTGATAAAACTCCTTATTCTAAAAATTATTCGCGTAGGAATTTATTCTTACGATAGTTTTATTGGCGTGGTGTAGGATATTGAAAAAAATCGGTTTAAAGGAGCATGCCGAATAATAAAATGGTCTCGTTGGCTGTCAACTAGTTACTTAATTTTCAATTAGTTTATTATATGGGATAATCGTTATTGTAATTCGAAGAAAACTTAAATAGATTTCGTTTTATGTTCTTATTATTAAAATATAATATATTCTTATTAGCTCATAAATAGTGCTTTATTAATTACACTAATTTAACTGTTTATTGAGCAGGAAATAGTCTAACATTGACATGAATATTATAGTACTACACGTTTTATTTACGGACACATGCCACCCGCAAATGTCCTTTTTATAAGATTCGATTACGTTCTACAACATTATGTTTTAACGTTTAAGCTAAATATTAAGGTGATTGATTATTTTTAGACACACAACTAATAAATCATTAAATTCTAAAAAGATGCCCCCTCTTTTCCTGTAATTTTGATAAACATGTATTAAATTATAAAAAAACCAATTCCCTTAGTTAAGGACTATTTTTGAGTATATTTTCTGAGCTCTCAATTTGACTGTTACATTTGACGTGATTGAGTAATATTTAACACAGCTTCACTTCAAATCGAAATAACGATTTTGCGATTTTTAAACCTGTGTGGAAATTTTTACGGCTTTATAACAAAAAAGTTTTTACTACAATTTAATTAAGCATGTCTTAAAATATCTAAAAATGTTAATATCTTTATAAAAAGTTATATTTGAGCATGATTATTGAGCTCATTCTATTATCATAAAAGTTGGGGTGCAGCTTTAACTAGTTAAAATAAAGCTTATGCTAAAATAAATTGGTATTTTAAGACATGAGCTCGGTAAACGTGCGAAACTTTTTTGGAACTTTATTAATATAAGTTAAGGAAATCCTAGTTAATTTGTTGTAGCCATTTGTTATTGAAAATACGTTAAAATGTTCAGACACGCTGAAGGATCGAAAATTCGTAATTTCCAGATGAATTATATCAAATATTTACTTAATTAGTTACTGTATCCCTCCAACTTAAATAATATCACATCCCCTCTTTGGTTTGAATGAAACCCTATAGGTTTTTATTATTAAATATTATTTCAAACTAGGTATCATATTCGTGTATACATTAATTAAATAAATAATATTAATAAATGCACCATCATTACTGCTTTTATTTTTCTTTTCTTGTTTATTATCATTTATTCTTATTATTATTATTTGTTGTTTTTGTTGGTTCTACTCAATTTCAGTCAATAAATAAGAAATTCTCATCTATTTTAGTTACCAAATTGGAAGAAAGACGAGCACAAATATTGGAATAATTAATATCAGCAGCAATATATCAATTAATGAGACAATGAGAAGTAATGTGCCAACCTGTAATATCAAATATCACTTATATATATATATATATAATTAATATTATTTGATAACCTACCGTGGATTTTCGCATTAAACGGGTTCGATAAACAAGAAAGCTGGCAAAATTTCCGAGAAGTCCAATAAGTATGACAGGAACGTAGAACCATGATTTAAGCTCGTAGAATTCGAGCCGCTCCATATGTTCTGAAAATTATATTCTATTTAATAATTATAAACAAATCAAATGAAGGAGAGTTTGAAATTCAAAAGTGTTGTGGAAAATATAATCATGAAAAGTTTTACAAAAAAAAGTTGCAAGCATCTGCACATTAATAGGTCCACCTCCGTGGATTGTTTGTTTTTGGCATGATGGATTCATATTACAAAGGTTTAGGTAAACAAATTGAAGGTGGTACCTGAATTACAGCGAGGGTTTCAGAATGGCAATCACATGTTTGTTTCAAAGATTATTATAAAGAAAGTTTTAATGGGATTTCAAACAAATTGGAGGAAATGAGCTCAGTAAACGTTCAGTAAAAAATTGAATTTAATAGAAAGGTATTAATATTTTAAGATAGTTTAAGAAAAACCTGAGCAAGTTGTAGTAAAAACTGTTTGGTTAAAAATGCGCAATTTTTTCCGACACGCTTTAAATCCGAAAATCGTAATTTCCAGCTACCATGCTTTGGGCATATATTTTATGTTTGATCAAGTCAGTTTCCCGAAAGAAAAACTAGAAAAAGCACGCCAAATGTAGGTAAAGATTGTATTATCTCAAACCTACTTAAACTTCCTAAACTGACACTTATTTACTTCAAGAAATAGTTGACAGGCGCATTTTTAGTGTTTCTGTGTGGATACGTTTCAATTACTAAAAATAAACGTTAAAAAGCAGTTCAGCAAATATTGGTGAATATTGGCCTTATTCTCGGGAAGGTATCAATCATAGTAAAAATGTTTTCGTAAAAATGTGTTACGCAAAAATCCGTTAGTTTCTTTGCTATTTCAATAACGGTAGTTGCGCCAGCATCGTAAAATGCGTCTGCACGCTAACTAGAAACTACGAAATTCCGATTTTTAAGCGTGTCTGAAAATTGTTGCGTCCTTTCAATTAAAAAAATTATTACGGAAATTTAACCAGGCTGGTCTTAAACTATCTAAAAATATTAATATATTTTCAAAAAGTTCCATTTAAGAACCTTTCCCACGCCAAATGAAAAATATGACTATGCAGTTTTTAAGTCATTTTAATGACGTGCACTGGCACGCCAATTCGAATGCTCATAAAACGAGTTCAGAAAACGTGTTGAAAATGAAAATTTATGTAAGGTACTAATAGTTTTCAATAATTTAAGAAATAGCCGACAAGCTGTCATAAACTATGTTTTTGTAATGTACACGTACAATGTATATGACAGGCATAAAAAGCAGAAAATCCTTATTCCCAATTGGCGTGCAATGGTAAATAAAAACTAATGTTCACGTAAAAACTACAGACTTTGTTTAAAAATTTACCAACATTTTGATTTAAGTGGCTTTATAGCTCCAATTTTTAAAAATTCATGTTGTATGTTTCTGAGCTCAATTTCTTTGCGTTCCAGTTGGTGGGAAAACGTTATACCCCAAACATATATGGTCTTTTCTAATTTAAGAAACGAGTGTAATTAGCTAGCCTTTTTTGCATATGAAAGAACAAACTGGACGCCATAACACGTTAAAACTGTATTTTTGACGCCTCAATTTAACGTCAATTTAACGTCACTAACAAAATTCTCCATCGTATTGCTGAAATTTCAAATTGTCAGAGGATCTTGCCATATACAGTGCTGGCCATAAAGATATGAACAGGTTTTTTTGAGCATAATTTTTTCATATTCATCCGATCAGTCTGAAATTTTCACGGTAAATGCATAACACTGTTACGCAATAATGTAAAAAAGCAAATTGTATCATCAATATTTTTATGAACTTTTTCGTTTTTTTTCAAAAGTTAAATTTTTGACCATTTTCGGAGTTTGGTGTTTAATTTTTTTCCAATATTTTTCATAGTTACCAGAATAGTTAGAAATTGATTTTCAGACATGGGTAAAGTCATAAGAGCTAAAAACGTGTCTTTTGACATAAAAAAGTCATCGTAAAAGGCTACGAACGAGACCTAAAAATAGAGCTCTTTCGGTGCAGTTTCAAATCGCTAAATCCACGGTTTCCTCAATTATCAAAAAATTCAACGAGCAGGTAAGAATAAAAATGTTTATTTGTTAAAATGAAATATTTAGAAAACTTGTGTTGGCTTTAAACCGCCTGGGAGACCTCGTGGAAAGCATGGATTGCATGGATTGCAATATCATCCAGAGAGGACTCTAGGAGAAATTTATTGGACATCCAACTAGCCGTAAATTCTCCCACAGATCCAGCACCATCTAGAAGAACCATCAGAAGACGTCTCCAAGCTAAAGGACTCCACGCACGCCGTCCAGATCGTAAACCACTCATTAGTGAGATAACCCGGAAAGCTAGAGTTGCATGGGCACGAGCTCATCTCAACTGGATTCGTCAGGATTGGGAAAAACACATGTGGTCCGAGGAATCCAAGTTCAACTTGTTCGGAAGTGACGGAAATGTATGAATTCGACGCCCGGTTGGGGTACTCCCCTCAGTATTAGCTTCCAACCGTCAAACATTGCGTTGGAATCTGCATGGTGTGAGGACAATATTTTTTGAAAATATATGTGCACTGCACTGCCACGAAGTATGCAGCATGTTGCAAAAGTTCACGCACCAATTGAATTTTAAAAAAATGAACACGCCCTTTTTTTTACTTAATTTTTTTTGATTCTAAAACATTTTGAGGAGCCTAAAACAAACTTAATACAATTAATAAATTATTATAAACGATTCTAAGCAAGAAAGTACATCAAATTTAATAAAGATACGCTGTAATTAAAAAAGTTTAAATACTGGAAATTAATAAATGAAGGGCGTGTTTTCATTTTTTAAAAATTCAATTGGTGCGTGAACTTTTGTAACATGCTGCATACTTCGTGGCAGTGCAGTGTATGTGTTAAGAGTGTTAAATTATGCAAAATATTATATAATTTTTAAAAAATTAATGATTGTTTTTTAATGCTCAAAACAAGCAAAATGAAAATATTGATTTTCTATTTTTACACGCGTAATAAAATTTTTGCGTGTACATTATAAAAGCCTAGTTTACACCAGTTTGTCATCATTTTCTTAAATTATCGAATGATATTAGTACCTTTACGAAATTTTATATTCCAGCACGTTTTCGGTGCTGAGAATTCTAATTGGATACAAAATTATTATCTTTAATTGAGGCACAACTACAACTCTATTATGAATTATTGCCGTTTTCAAAGAACGATGACAAAAAGAAACACATATTTAAAAAATGTATTGTCCTTCTCAGAGATCGGTGCCTAATGGAAGAGAAAAAATATTAGGATGGAATGAGGTTCTCGTTTGCACGGCCATTCTTTCTTACGAAATTATGGGCAGCACACATTGAAGAGGAATTGACGAAAAAGTTGTTTGTGGCCGTGCGGCCGCCCATCATTTTCTCTTCTTTTATTTCTCTTCCATTAGGCACCGATCTCTGAAAAAGACAATAATACACAAGGAAGCTAGAATTGATGAGACGACAAGAAATTTAATTTTGCAACTTTCTAAACGAGACCTTCATTATTTTCCTTTTCCATCTTTGAAAACAATATGTTTGCAACTATTTGGTAAAGCAAAACGAATTTTTATTCTAAATATTTTATATTCTAATTGAATCACTAACCATCTAATTAAAAAAAAGGGTAGTAGAAAGGAAAAAAAAACCGCAAAAATATTCAAGTCATGAAATGCTAGCAATCGAGTTTCCTGACTATGGCCGAAACCACCGCCAAAACCAAAAAACAAAACAAATAAATAAGCGAAGCTTGATATTCTCCTGAATAATCATTATTTGAAGACAAATGATGTCAATTTGAAAACATTCGAATTTATATACATCGTGAATTGAATTGAAATGGATCATTGTCATCAAATTTGGTGTGCTAATGACATGTATGGAATAAGTGTGAGCATCAAGTCAGACAATGTTTTAGACAATATGTTTTTATCTTGGATTTGTGACGAAAAGTGGCATGAAAATGACTTGTGTCTTAATTATAATTGGTTAAGAGCCAAAATAAACGAAATTAATTTAGATTTTATTTTAAACATATTAAGTGTACAAATATGAATGTTCGTTTAAGTTTGTTTTATATTTTTTCTTAAATAATTCTCGTTACTTGTAAAGTCATTTCTTAATACGCTACAAGATCCTGCTATCATTTTAATGGGTTAAGGAATAATTTCGTAGAGTTGTTATATTATTTTTTGTTTCACAACAATTTTCTTGTTGTTTGGCAAAGTGTATATATTTATCTGATAGCGCTTTTTCTGCTCTACAAAACTGTTCTTCTTCATTTATCATAAACAACGATTTTTGTACGGAATCGCCACGGAAGATGACAAATGTTGCCTGTACGTCAATATGATAGGAGTTTGTGGCTTCAGGAGATATGCAAAATCCGAGATTCAAGAAAGATCTTCACGAAAAGAAGAACATTATCTGCGTTTGGGAGAACTGGGAGCGAAAGGAACGCCACGGTCGACAAGGAGCTGTATGTTTCCCAGCTGCGCCGCGTAAATAAAGTTATTCGTCTGAAAAGACCCGATCGACAAGGCCAAGTCACCTTGCTCCACGACAACGCCAGTCCGCATGTTGCCTATGTTGTCAAAACCGCCATCCTAGAGCTCGAATGGGAGGTTCTTCAGCATCCACCGTACTTGTTACCTTCGATGGCGAAGAGAGAACCTCAAAAACTGGCTCAACAAATTTTTCGACACCAAACTGGGCGATTTTTGGCGGAACGGCATTAACAATTTGATCGAGAGGTGGGAGAAAGTCGTAAAAAGTAACGGTGAATACATGAATGATTAATTGGTTATTATAATTATTGTTTTTTTCAAAAAAACTCTACGAACTTATTCCTTAACCCTATATACTTTGTAAAGTTGTTAAGGTTTTGCATAATTTAGGGAAAAGTAGATAAAGAAACGAAAAAAATAATTGTTTTGTAATTTTGAATTGAAAATCAAAAAAGTGTTAAAATATTGAAACTCAATATTTAAACGTGTAATTTACTGAACAAATTGCATATAACATAACACATCATTTCTACTAGCCCGACTTAAATTATCTGAAAACCTGCATTCCTTGTCAAAAATTGTATAGAAGCATATTTTCTGAGCCTTAAAATTTACCGTTTCATTTGTAGTCTATATCAGAAATCGGCGGAATTACAGGTTCCGAATTCCGGCCATTTTTTAATTCCGAAATTCGAAAACTCCCATTCCGCCTATCTCTGAGGTCGATTGCAAGAACGATGGGGAAAGGATTTCACATTAAAAAAATATATTGGGGAAAGCATAACTTGACTACAAGAAAACTGTTAAAAGATAAATTAATCATGTAAGTTTAATTGGGAATGAATCCTAATTAAACTAGCCGATAGGTTCTTTGCAATCGGCCACCGGTGTATACCAGAGATGGGCGAATGGAGGTTTTGAATTTCGGAATCCGGAATCCGGAATTTCGTGCAACCCTGGTATATATATTTATGAATACTCAAACAAATCAACGCTTTTATACACTAAATAAAAAATATAATAATAATAATGATGAAAGATTAGTAAAGTTTTTAAATTTAAATCTTAAAGTTTCTGGAATATTTAAACGTTCTGAATCTGAGAAAATAATAAGGTCAATTTTCTAATTGACAATTTAGAGGACACATTTAAACATTTAACAATCTACGCTTTCATTTGGTGAGAGTTTACATGTTCAGAGAAAAAATTAGAAGTTTAGAAAGTCAGAATTATTTCAGGAAAAATGCAGAGTCTTAAAAAAGATTTAATAATACTTTCCTTTTCAGAGATCGGTGCTTAATGGAAGAGAAAAAAATTAGGATGAATTGAGGTTCTCGTTTGGACGGCCACTTTTTGAGGCGGCCATTCTTTTTTACGAAATAATGGACAGCACACATTGAAGAGGAATAGACGAAAAATGTTGTTTGCGGCCGTGTTGTGGCCCCATCATTTTATCTTCTTTTATTACTCTTCCATTAGGCACCGAACT
This sequence comes from Caenorhabditis plicata, assembly GCA_963931815.1. Taxonomy (NCBI): domain Eukaryota; kingdom Metazoa; phylum Nematoda; class Chromadorea; order Rhabditida; family Rhabditidae; genus Caenorhabditis; species Caenorhabditis plicata. Next base: position 14,490,785 of record OZ007490.1, on the reverse strand, counting down.
CTGAAAAGGACAATACTTAAAAGATAAAAAATGACTATAATATATAAATATTATCAAAATATAAGAAAATGACAATTCCAATTTTCTTTTCATAAAAAATAAAAGTAATAAATCTGATTTGATCTAGAAATTTTGAAGAAATATAATGGAAAACAGAGAAATTATTAACATAAATTGAATATTTGTTTCATGATCTCTTTGAGACCATTGAATATAATTCAAAAATGCTGAAATTTAATATTCAATTTCTTATATTTTGATAATACATTATTTTTATATGAATAATACTGACCAGAGATGGGCGGAATGACACTTTTTGACTTTCGGAATCCGGAATTCCCCCCATCTCGGGTACTGACGATACAGGCACGCCAAATGGAAATAACGATTTTCTTGTATTTAGGCTGATCTACAACTTTCATGCTTAGTTTACATCAACAGTTTCTAGGCCGGTTTGTTAAATTTTCCTTAAACTATCTAAAATAATAAAATCTTCACAAAATAATCAATTTGAGCACATTTTCTGAGTCAGTTTATTATCCTTCCAATTCGCGTGTAAATATGTTCCCAATATTAAAATATTACAAAAGATTTAGGTATTTAATTTAATAAAAGGAAAAATGGACAGACATATTCAAATATTTATCTGCAAAAGATCGGAAAATTTTCTAACAAAAAGTTCTAATCTTATAACTCCTAAGACATTTATAATTCGATTTGTTAATAAATAATTTAATAATGAGCGAGGAAGGTTACAAATTTTTGCATGTCTAGTGGAGAGCACAATTTATGTTAAAACTAATTTATAAAAAAAATCAGAAAAATTACTTAAATCTATCATTTCGTAAGAATTTAAAGCTGCAGAGATATCGTAAGGAAATCGTATAAAAGTGGCGAAAAGGTAGTGGAGACTAGAGTATTGTAATAAGCAAAATGCACTCTAATTGAAACGATAAAAATGTATGCCAAGTTATGCTATTAGGAGCTTAAATTTTAGTGATTTTTTAACATTATAGAGAATATGAGACAATTTTTGTCCTTTAGCATCAACAGAAATCATGAATGTACACGTAAAAGTTTTTATTATATTTAACCCATTTAAATATTCAAAAATCATTAATTGCATTTGCACCCCAGAACAAAAAAAATACCAATTTAAAATACCAGAGTCAAGAAGGATACTAGAAGGATACAATTGATAAAATCCTTCTTGGTACCACCCTAAAATTGTGCTTTTCAAATTTGGGACATAGTTTTCTATTGTTTTGTCCTGGAGTGCATTTGATGTGCAAATGCACGGCAACTGGAAGGCTAATAAAACAAGCTCAAAAAAGTGCTCAATTCTAATTCTAATATTTTGTGAAGAATTTTAAATTTTTAAAGTTTAAGGAAAATCTGACAAACTGACGTTTGTGAACAGTACACGTGAAAGTTGTAAGACAAGTGCACGCTACGGTCAAAAATCTACGCGTGTATGCAAATGCGGCGTGACCGCCATAATTTACACATTAAACAAAAAACAACGTATTTCAGTGCTGCAAGTAAAAAATTGTAAAATTCCTTTAATATATAATAAATACGCGTATCGATATTGTATATGAAAATAAAATTCAATATATAAAACGAGAATAATACCTTTATATTGATAATCAAAAAACAAGCAAAATAAAAATTTCTTAAATCTTTTGAAATATAGTACAGAGGCCGTATGCAAGAATGTATTTATCCGTTAAACGGTAATGGAAAATCATTGATAAAATACGTTTCTAGAAAATTGTAAATAAGTGTACGTGTTAATTAGTATTGCAATCACATAATTAACTGAAAACTTATATAATTTACTGGAAAAGTTAAATAATCAATGATTTTCCATCACAGTTTTACAGATAAATAAATTCTTGCATACGGCTTCAGGTTTTTTCCATTTTTATATCAATCGATAGAGCACATTTTTCTGGTTCGATTGATACTAAAAACTAATTTCACTCGTTGATTTTTTACCGTGGCGTGCCAGAGTAAAAATAAGACAATAATTTGTCCAATTTCTCGTAAACATGAAATAGTAAAACTCCGGAAACTTACCGAAATCTAACATTTCGAGAAAGTATAAAGGTTTGTTAGTTATTTTAAGAAAATCTATCTAAATTAATGTTAACGCAGAAGTAACAAATATCCTTCTGAGAAATCGTAAAATAGTAATTTTGTCAAATTTGCGGAAAAAAGTGAATAAAGTATTGCAAAAAGTCTACGAACTCTTTTTGAAGCTGACATGTAAGAGTAATTGAAGAATTAATCATCGAATCAAAAAGATCAACTTTTATTCTATTTCCCACACAAAGACCTATGTAATATGTCTATCAGTATTCAAACGATCAAAGTATCAATAGAAAATTGCTCAAAAAGAATAATAAGATAATTTAGCAAGTTCACAACAAATTTCGTTTGTCTTTATTAAGGTGTTTACAGAAGAAGGATGATTAGAGTTGGATTGCAAGGCTTAAAAACGATTTTAAATTAAAGGTTTTTTCTGTCAAATTTGATAAATGAACCCAAATGGATTCCAATCTTCAGTCAGCAAAATATTGCTTTCGTCATGTTGGAAATATGCTATTTTCCCCAAATGAAAATCGAATTGTGTAAATAAACGAATTTTATTTTGAATTTATTGCTTCTGAAAGTGAAAGAATCATCTCTAATTAAGGTTGAAACCATTCTTGAGAATCAGAATTAGATGAATGACATTTTCCTTCAACTTATAATTAGGTACTTTTTTGTTTTGAGTCTTCTACTCGAGTAAATAAACATTTATTAATTAGAAATTATTAAAACTAACAAAAATATGATACAAAAACAAACTCCAAATAATAACATTGGTTTAAATAAATAAAAGAAGCTCATCCAAGTGCAAAATTGATATTTGAGTGTCAGATGAAATTGAGAATTTTGTTTTATTATTTTATTTAAATTAAGAGGAATACAAAATGTTGGAGAAATAAGGAAAACTTGATGTGCACTTTATGTTGTGCTTCAAACATTGACGAATAAAAATTGAAATTGAAATGATTGCGAAAGTTAATGAAAGATGGCGGATATTTGATTTTTTGGGAAATATTTTTGTGCAAAATTCAATAGAAATTGTTCGATAAGTTCTTGATTTTTTTTAATGACTTTGTATTACAAATCTAAATAAACAAAATAACTCATAAAATAGTGTCAAAATGGTGCACGAAATGTAAATTTAACTGGGTGAGCTCAGAAAAAGTGCTCAAATAATGGAAGTGGTTTCCTAAATTGTTTAAAGTATATGTGATAAGTATATTCTGGAATTAAAGATTTAAATTTGTAATACTAATTTAAATATCGAGAAATCTTAATTTTGATGAAAATATTGGAAGATTTTAGTTTTTTGCCATTCAACTTCCAACCAAATGGCATTAAATTAAAAAAAACCGTTCTGGGAAAATATTAAAAAAAAACAAGCAAAGTACACGCCAAATAAATTCTGAAAAACGGAATCTCAGAAACGTCATTTATCTCTATAATTTGGTTTTAAAAAATTATTTTGAATTACAAAACTCTTTGTTATATGTTAAACAATTTAATTGTTACATTAAACTAACCATCGAATATGGCTCTGAATCATTCCGTCTAAAATTCCCCTAAATTGTCTGGTCTGCTCGAAAAAATCACTAATATTCTTTACGTGTAAGGTTTGCCAGCGTTGCAACATTCATTGTATAACGATTATTACTCGTTGCAACATTCATTGTATAACGATTATTACTCCCCTCCCCCTCCCCCCCCCCCCCCCTACAAGGCGATTGCGACATTTTACCTAACAAAAATTTTATATTTGTTGTGAAATTAAAATTCGGATGTAAAAAATGTCAGTCTGTGAAGATGGTCGGTCTACAAGCGCATCATTTTTGCAGAGGAATATATTTCTTTATTTGCTTTCTCTAATAAAACATGCCCTTAACTAATTTCGGAAAAAAGTTTAACAACTTTAATTGATTTAGTAAAACTGGCTGAAACTAGAATATTCACATTATTTTATTTCATTATTGTCCTTTTTTGACATCGGTGCCTAATGGAAGAGCAATAAAAGAAGAGAAAATTATGAACGGCCACACGGCCACAAACAACATTTTCGTCAATTCCTCTTAAATGTGTGCTGCCCATAATTTCGTGGCCGTCCAAACGAGAACCTCATTCCATCCTAATTTTTTCTCTTCCATTAGGCAAGGACAATATCTTTTAATCACAAATTATCAATGTCAATGCACAATAGTACGTTGGATGGGCTTGTATACCGATCGCACTTTCACGGCCTGACATTTTTTACATCCGAACTTTTTTATTTCACAAAATATCCAATAGAACGCGAACAAGAAATTTTGAGTGTTATACGCAGACTTCGATTTTCAAAAATAATATATTATATAATCGTCGCCAAATGCGATTACCATCGCAATTGACGCGCACTTTTTGAAATATGATTATTTTTTCATATATTTTTTCTGATTATTTTCTTTTTTATGCTCGTTCAATACTTCATTTGCTTAAATAAATTGAAGAATATGTTTTAGATTTTGTTTCAATCGTGGAATAAATGTGGAAAGTAATAATAATCATAAAAATTAAATGAAAAATAATATTTAAAAAAGTATGATAGTAATCGAATTTGGCGACGACTATACACTTTAATAAATTGATTTTTTACAATTTTTAATTAAAATATTATATTATTTTAATGAATATAAATTTCGTTACAGTAATGGTACGTAACTTGAGCATGTTCTTAAAACGCCTCAGAGCATTGGAAAGCAACAGTTTAATAACATCAGTTGCTGTGTAAAAATATTAAGAAATGCGACGATATAGAAGCATATTTTTAAAATATTTACCTAATAGCAGTGAATTTACAAATTCTCGAAATAAAACATAACGGTAATGAAAAAAACGGGGAGGGATGTGCACGCCAATTGGAATTTTAATATAAGGTACTTTGAAATCGTGATTAAATCTAAAGTTTTATGAAGATTTTAATATTTTTTAGATATTTTATGAAAAAAAACTGACAATCTGGGGTTGATAAAAAACGTAAGTTGTTGTCAAACAAACATAAAATTAAAAATAACATTATTTCGATTTGCACGTGAACAAACTGTGGACAACAATGGTGCAATATGTTATATTAGGACAAATACGTCAGAAGAAAATGAGAGTTTGGAGTTGTGTAATAAACCGTCGTTAAACACTGCATTTGACGAGTTATTGTACAACCTCCATATGTTTATTAAATTGAATTAATAAAAATATCCTTTAAAACTAAACTAAATAATTGTTGATGGAATCTAAAAGGAGACTTTTCAGAAACTGGAATAAAAATCGTAAATTTCATAAAACACCTGGATTCAGAAAATAACAAAGAGTTCACGGAAGTTCTAATCATGCCCTCAGTGTGATAAATATTAATAATATTCATTAATCTTTGATTAATTGATACAAAATTATTCCGTCTTATTTCACAAACAACTTACCTAGATTATAATTAAAAAAATTAAGAGATCTATTTTAAAACATCTGCAGAAATTCTTTTTAACATTTTACACCGTACTCGACACAATTATAGTAACTCCATAACATTATTATTAGTTATCAACCCGAATCGTATCCCAAATCCCAAGCATATCACAAGACAATAAATATCTAAAATATTTAATTTGTTGAAATAAAACTTGTTGAAATGTATAAATAAACTCATTTTATATGAGAAAATCATTAACCAAAATATAACAAACACTGTTCGAGTATTTAGTGCTTAAAAAACAAATAAATAACATTATAAACCCATGAATAAAAGAAAACAAAAACTAAAGTTTGTTTATATAATATAATAAAGAAATATATAATATAAAATTCTAATTTTATGAACTAACTAGGGAATGGTCAGCATAGTGGTTGGAGTTACAGGATGTGACATATATCATTAGAAAGAGAAAAAAATCTACTTTCTAAATATAAAAAGAGTTTCTGCAACGGCCACAGCTATCTCGAGAAAATTGCGTCTGAAAATTTACTACTAAAAGGGCACTGAAATCCCCGCGTCGCAGCCACGAGGAGGTCAGTTTCATATACGCGAAGTTGAGGGGAAGATTTCGATGGCAGCGTAGTGTAGGCGGTAAGAGGGATGGGCGCGGAGTGAGGGCGGTAAGAGGCATGGGCCCGGAGTGTAGGCCTCTGCACTTTGCGCTTGACGGTGGCGTGACTGTGTTTTGCACGAAAAGGGCTCCGTTTAGGACGCGAGGTGCTTTTTCCATGAAAACACACTCATCGTGTTAGATAGCGTAAACACAAAGAACAAATCGAGTGAACAGTCAACATTCTTGTTATATTTTCATGTTGTTTTTTGGAGTGAGGACGCATCGTCTAATTGTAATCAACTTCGGTTTATTCGATTTGGATGGAATGGTTGTTTTGATTTGATGTTTTGATCACGAGCTCAATAACAATCGATGGAATTGTTTATGATTTATAGTTGTTATTGTTTTTATTGAATTGTTTTTCTTTTCATTTCATTCTTAACTTATAAGTCCTGAAGACATATAATATTCTAATATATATTATCTCTACGGATGGGATCAATTCTAAAGGATCAATACGTGGAGGTTTGATTTACTATCACAGGTAAGCAAGAACATTAATTAGGAATTATATTAATTTCAATATTTCAGACTACAATGCTAATTGGAATGAATGGTCCGATCAAGGATGGATTCAATACTGTAAGGCGTTCCGAAGGACTGGCTGGAAAGTAAGTCTACAATTAATATTTAAGGATATATCCATTTTAGATTTTACCAACAACTATCAATATGGAGATTAACAACATAATACAATTTCAATATAAATAGGAAGAATGCCCAGATTAGTGGTCACAAATTATTGTAAGTTTTGTAACGGCGAACTAATATATATTGGATAATTTTAGGAGCACATATTTCAAGACTAGGACAACCGTCATCCGAATCAATGCACATTTGAGACAAAGGTAAATAATTCAGGGTTGGCTAGATTTTATTATTATTTTTTATTTATGTTATTTCAGTTGAAATTAATAATGTGCTCTTTCTTTTTCATTAGACGTGATTTAAATTCGTTTCATTGGAAGCATATTATAAAAAATAGACGTCTAAACAAATGAATGAGTATAATTTTACCTTTCAACTGACTTAGCATATTTAAAAAATAGGTTTAAAAGATCTAGAAGCCCTCGAATGATTTTCATACATATCAGTAATGGGAGGGACAACGTTTTTTCGAATTCCGGGCTGTCGGGAGCTTAAAAAATTGAAAATTAATAGACCCGTGACCCGGGAGTGGAACTTCCCGTTTCCCCTACCCGGGACTCGGGACCGGGACTCCACTTTTCCATACCGGGACTTCAATTTCTTTGTAACAATCTTATTTTTTTAGAAAACGACATTTGCGCATTCCTACCCGTTTCGAAGTGGTAATCTATATAGTACGTCGTGCCAAGGAAGATTGAAACACTACAATGGAGCTATCTGAATCGATACAAGGAGCTCAATTAAATGCATTAATTATTGTTTGCTATTTAGTTGTTATTTATATAAATAAATAAGTGAATAAATATTATATTGTTATGTCTAACGTAAAGGATATAAACCAATATTAAAACGAGGTGAAATAATCCAAAAGCTGTGAGCAAAATTCCACAAAAATGACAGGACTCTGTCCGATGGCTTTTCGCAAAGTTCCAACAAACTGTTAGGACGCTCTCCGATAGCTTTTCGCAAAGTTGCAGCAAACTGTTAGGACGCTGTGCGGTGACTGACTGTTCTGGCGGCAGTTTTGCGCGTGTTTTCATAACAATTTCGTGCAAAACACAGTCACGCCACCGTCAAGCGCAAAGTGCAGAGGCGGCGGAAGAGGGATGGGCGAGGAACTGTGACTCTCTGGTTCGAACCCACCCTGCGAAGACTATTTTTTGTTTTTTTTTTTTTGCTTTTTTTCGATCGATCATAACAGGTCGTGGAGCAAGTTTCAGACATCGTCCATGTGATATCTGCATTAGAAACACTACAATTCTGTGATATTCAACGTTTTTCGGGAAAAAAAAGTTGGACGAAAAATCTTGTTTTTCACATGGAGTATGGCTCTAATTTTTCATAAAAAATAAATTTTCATAAATTTTCCCCTCCTCGTGGCTGCGACGAGGGGATTTCAGTGCGCTTTTCGTAGTAAATTTTCAGACGCAATTTTCTCGAGATAGCTGTGTCCGTTGCAGAAACTCTTTTTATATTTAGAAAGTAGATTTTTTTCTCTTTCTAATGATATATGTCACATCCTGTAACTCCAACCACTATGCTGACCATTCCCTAGTAAGAAGAGTTTGAGCTTTAATGATTAGTGAACTCTACTGAATTCAATGTTTAAAAAAGTGCCAGGAACGAGAAGAAGACGAATATGATGAAGAAAATTCATAAATGTAAAGTTTAAATTGCAATATATGTAGTCAAATTTCAAATTAAGTGATAGCATAATGATAGCACGCCAACGGCAAACAGCCTTCACATAGAAAAAATGATCAACGAATTTGATGACGCGTTCAACAAATTTATTCTTTTTTGTTCTTTTTTTGTAAAACAGTATTTTGGCTATAATAGGAGAACTAGTGATTTTTATGAAACGTAAGATATATAATTCTGTTGCTCGTAAAATTCTGAATTTTTTGAAATGCAACATGACGTGGTTACGGTAATTTACGTGTATTTTACAGTCGATTGAAATTTTAAACTTTAAAAAATCATAACTTTGCTTAAACGACGAATCTAATTTAGAGACAAGTATATTATTGTTCGCCGTTATGTCCTCTATCAATAAAGTCTTAATCTCAAAAATTTAAAATAGCGTTTTCAAATTATTTGATTCTAAAATTTTACACCTTATAATGGCCTTAAAGTACTTAAAACGTAAAACCTTTTAACTTTATTAAGTTTATCTCCTAGAATAAATGTTTGTAAAGACTATAGTCTGTGCAGAAACCTGAAATTCAAAAAATGGCCACTTAAAAGAGCCATATATGATTTTTAATTAAAAATGTTCCCATGAGCACCAATCAAACACAATTTGCTAACTTTTAGTGTTAAATTGTTGTACAAACTATGCTCTTGACATCAGGCTTCGTAACATCTCAAATCAGGCCTATTCTACAAAATTATAAAATAAGGTGCTCCACGGTAACAGAGCAACGCCAATTTTGTGCACAATTTCACCAAAAATAATATCTTTTTAGTTTTTTTTCTAATTATTTCAAGCTTATTTATCATTTTTCAAACGATTTCCGTATTTCTGTTATTTCAAGGCTCAGAAAACGAGGAAGATTCTGAGTTCTTTGTGAAAACTAATTTTAAGGAAATTAGGGTTGGAAAATCCGATTTTTGAAAAATCTTCGATAATATCGATTTCAGTTTGCTTCTTTTATCCAATCTTCATGATAGAAATCATGAAAACTCACAAAATTACTTATTTTTATTAGATTAATGTATTGTAAAGATCTAAACTTTAAGTTCGAATATCTCGAAAACTCTATTTTAAATTTTTGAGATTAAGACTTTATTGATAGAGGACATAACGATGAGCAATAATATACTTGTCTCTAAATTAGATTCGTCGTTTAAGCAAAGTTATGATTTTTTAAAGTTTGACATTTCAATCGACTATAAAATACACGTTAATTACCGTAACCACGTCATGTTGCATTTCAAAAAATTCAGAATTTTACGAGGAACAGAATGATATATCTTACGTTTCATAAAAATCACTAATTCTCCTATTATAGCCAAAATACTGTTTTACAAAAAAGAACGAAAAATAATAAATTTGTTGAACGCGTGGTCAATTTCGTTGATCATTCTTTCTATGTGAAGACGATTTTTCTATTGGCTGCCCTCGGCGTGTGATAGTAAATTAATAAATATGGCAAAGAAAAAGTTACAACAAGTTAATACGCCAATTCAGGCTTCAGGTGAATATTTATGTTTTTCGTGGACGCAAAGTGACTAGATGTGTATAAAATCCCCTTCACGTTATAAAAAGTCATTCAAATTTATGCTCCAACTATCAGCACTCAAAATCGAAATACCAATTTAGCTAAACTTCAGAACAGAGCGATCAATAGATCTTCAACGGCACACCAAATTGAATGGTTAAGTTGAGGCCTCAAAAAAGATGATCATTTTGCTAAATTCGACAAGAAGCGCATTTTAAATAATTTAATATGAGCTATTAAAAGTAACGTGTCAAGTTATATGAAAATAATACGTGTAAAAATATTACGTGAAAGTTTATATATTGAAAATATGTATTTCGATTTGGCGTGCAACGGATTTTATTCTTTTGTAAAAAATAGGATAAAGTCCCATTCATATGTGACATCTCTTGTTAATGATAATTGTCAACTCACTGATCCGTCTTTAATTGCAAATGTATTTATGAAAGTTTTCTCGTCTAATCTCTCGGATCCTATTACTCTTTTGCCAGCTCTCCCCGCCAACAAGCCCCCCCCCCCAATCAGTATCTATTATCTCCAATTACAATATTAAATTCTATTAAAAAATTACCTCTTAAATTAGAATTCTCCTGTGATAATATCCACAAGCCTTTAAGGAATCAACTATTGTCTTCACAAAAAGGGCAGTTTCACGGATCCTAACAACTATCTCCCCATAACTCTAACTCATCCAATATCCCGTCTATTCGAGCGAATTGTAGTTGCACAATTACGTAGACAGTTTAACCACTTATTCTCCAAATTCCAGTATGGGTTCCACTATGTATTTTGCCAACTTCCATGTGCGCTTTATATTATCTGTTAAGATTAGATTAAAATTTAAGTACTTTTTTATAAAGCAAGCACTCCACTGCCACGAAACCGCGCCGCATTGCAAAAGACTTCGCACTAGTTGCAAACTCAACCTTTCAATTTATTACTTTTATTTTCAATATTTTCAATATTTAAAAGCCACTTATATTAACGATGAAGACTCTTTTGGATCATTAATTGAGGTACTAAGAATTTATTTTCATTAATTCGTCAGGATTTCTTCAGAATTAAAGGTTAACTGATAAATAAAATATTGAAAATAAAAATAAAAAAATTAAAGGGTAGTGTGTGCAGTTGGTGCGAAATCTTTTGCAATGCGGCGCGGTTTCTTGACAGTGGAGTGGGGAAGTGTTTTGACTGGAACTCTCAGAATTTTTTAAACATTGCAGGTCGATTCCTCATTATAGTATGATAGCACACAAATTTAGAGCGATGTAAGTTGTTAAAAATTACGAGGGCATCGGATTTTCTTTCACCGTGTGGATAGTATTTTGATCTCCTTCTTCAATTTTTTCAAAAAAAAATCGGAAAATTCGAGTAAATAATATATAGTCGTCGCCAAATGCGATTACCACCGCAAAATCTGGCGCACTTTTTTAAATATTATTTTTTCATTAAATTTTTATGATTATTTTCTTGTTTATGCTCGTTCTATTCTATTCTCACACCATTCCACCCTTAGAAAGCAAAGTCCGGCCATGTTGTGAATCCTAGTCCTCGGCCAATTTTTTTATTTTTTATAATTTTTTTATATTCTATAAAACGACTTAAAGGTAAGTATATAATAAAATATTGCTTTTATTTAATTGTTCTAGTGTTTCGTAACAAGTAGAACCTTATGCCACGTTCTTAACAACAATGATGACCAAGAAATCAAGGTGCTGTTCGACATAACTTTAAACGTAATTTTCTTTGAAAATCGTAATAATCTTTAAATTAAACTTGCAGTTATTAATCTACTCATGATGACGATTCGAATGATGCAATAAAACGTTATAAAAAAATGTTTTAGCAAAAGTTACACGGGTCGAAAGAAAAATGAACACTTTATAGGTAAACACAGGTCTGAATTTACTTTTTTTCATTTTTTGAGAAGAAAAATCGTATTATAGGCTATGAGTTACCTATGCAGTGCCGAAGAAACGTTCTAACTGATTAAATATAAAAGTTACGAGGTTGTTTATGCTCATCCAATAGGTAAACTTAATTTTTCTTAAAAATTAATATAAATAATTAATTTAGAGTTGGATAATGAGTTGCTCCATATTATAAGGAGTCCGTAGATATGCAGATCATATCAAATAGCATATTTTGAAGCTACGAAATACGTGAATTTGATGTATCAAACTATGATTAGTTGTGGTTCGTTTGTTTTTATGAATTAAATTGATTAGAAATTGATTTTTATAGGAGAAACTATGATGGAATGATTATTACTCAATTGCTGAGTTAATAAATAATCGAAATGGATATTCAAGTGCTATTTTTGCACAAAGATGCCTAAGACCGGATCTATAGGATTGTTAGAACTTCATATTGTAAGGTATGACATTTATTTAATCTATTAAAACATTTCCATTGTTTTACAGGTTATGTTAAAGCAATGTGACTGTTTCATATCAATTGTATGCATTATTTAAAGAAGATACGTAAATCATAGTGATTTGCGGGATCTCATTATAGGTAAAATTAAATTTTCTTTATAAATATATGAAGCTTAATGTTTAGATGGTGATTATGAGCTTCCCTGATGCACGACACGTTGTCTGATAGTTGAAATAATTCGACTTCACTGGATTCGATTTGAAATTTGGAAGGATTTGCATATTATTGATCATGTATTGAGTAAGTTGTGTTGATTTGACAAATTTTCGACTGGTAATGATTATATATTGTATTTTAGATATCAACATGGGACAGAAGAAGATATTAGACGATTTATGGACAAATGTATACCATGTATAATTATTATTTCTTGATATATGTCGTTATTATTTTATAAAGTCGTTTCTTTTAATTTAATAGTTTTAAATTAACTATTATTGTGTATTGAGTTAATGGTGATCGACATTTTCATAATGGCTATTATATAGTTTCCTAATATTTCAATTAAAAATGTATTAGCTAACCAAAATATAAAATACTATCTTATTATTGCAATTTATTGCACCAAAAATATTTATTCTGCCAGAATGAGCATAACATAATGTTTGTGGTCCGATCTATTAATGATTCGAATAGTATTATGTTAGTTTATAAGCCTTGTGGTTGTTTAATTAGGAAAACATTAATATCAACTGCAAAAAGTTGAAATGATTATTCGAAATCGAGAGAGATCAGATAGGTCAGATAATAAAATTAGAAAAATTCACGAAAATTATTTTTTTTATTTCAATTTTTTGTATCATCGTCTCGTGCTGTTCTATTTTTTTACGTTCCCATCACTAACCAGTGTAATGGTGTGTATTCTGTTTTTGCTTAAATAAATTGAAGAATATGTTTTAGATGTTGTTTCAATCGTGGAATAAATGTGGAAAATAATAATCATAATTATAAAAATTAAATGAAAAAATAAAATTTAAAAAAGTGCGCCACATTTTGCGGTGGTTATGGAATTTGGCGACGACTATAACTAGTATTATATTAACTGGTCAGTTTCACATAGTACTAATTCTTGAATTATATTCAAATACAAATCAATCTCGAAAATTCCCATGATGTTCTCATGAAATAAACAAGACCATATTTTATCAATTAAAGAACAAAATATATATTAGAAAGGAATGTAAAAATTTAAAAAAAGCTACATATAAAACAAAAACACAATTTATTTACTAAATAATTTATTTTGAAAAAAAGGTTTGATATTAATTAAAATAAGTGCATGAGATATTAGAAAACAATTGTGTTCCTCTTCGTCATTTATTGTTTATTTATTTAAGTAAGATAAATTATGAAAAGGAATAATACCATATGCCCGGTTTATTTAATTTTATGCACTTTCGAGTTGAAATTATTTTGTTATGGATATGGAAAGTTAGAAGTATCATTATTATTAAATAATTGCAATTATTGTTTTGGGAAACATTCAATTCAATTATTTAGCTTATTTGCAGAGTTCCGACTAAATTCAATTATATACTTGCAGATTTTTTTTTTGAAAAATTGTCTATGACCAAACATTTAAACGTTGAAAAGTTAAAATGATATGGCTACGCGAAGCTTTGAGAAGGAAATGTTTTCTAATTGATGCCGATTGGAATTAAAAAAGTTAAACTCCCAAAAGGGGTTCTAACATAATAAAATATACTTCATATTAGTGACCCAAACTAAATTTCCGAGGTAAAAAAAAATAATAACGCTGAAATTTTGGAAAACATTCGAAAGGGGCCATTTTTATATTTTAATTTCAAGGGTTCTAAAGCGGAAAGTTTTTTATCTTAACGGATAGTAAAAATTCAAAGTTCATTTGTTCTGTGAGCTTAAGAAAATTAAGCTCAACATAGACATGACCCAATGCGTAACGTCATGATATCGTAACGTTCATTTAATATATAGGTAAATCAAATTTCGAATAAAAATAATTCAAAAACTTTAAAAAAAGTATTGGCACAGAATATCAAAACATCTTTTTTCCATTTTTAAACATGCCCAGTTTCCACGTAAACATTTCGACTTTACGGTTTTTTATTACAGCATCGGTCAAATGGTTGTAAACGCTGGGGTTTTCGAGCTTTTTTTTAATTTTTAAAAAATCTCTAGCCCGATTATAAATTTCCCAGGTATGCATTTTACTATCGTGCTTTCTCATTGTCATCAACATATATTATTCATTATTGCTAATAGATGTTTTAATTACCCAAGTTTGAGTTTTACAATAATTTACGTGTACATTATATATATACACTATCTGACAAAAGTTATGTCACAAATGTTTTTTCGGGTTCAACTTTTTTGTGACTTGACCAAATTGGCTGATTTTTTGATATGATAGATTTATATGGTTGTAGATTATTTTACAAATTCCCGCTTGTGATTACGATGATCCATTTTACAGTGACAAGCGTTTATCGTAAAACGCGTAGCTCAAAGATATTACGCACTTTTCTTGCACTGCATTTTTTAATAATTTTTAATGTTAAATTATATTTTTTTCATAATTGATTGAAAATAGCAGTAATTGGCAACATTTTAGAGATGACTCCACGTAAAGAAACTCCAATTTCCACCCGGCAAGCTGTTATCAATATGAGGGAAAACGGAATGCGTGGTACCGAAATTGTCATGGTAATTTTAACCAAATTTTGCTACTATAACATTTTAAACACTGATTCACATAAAATATCAAAAAATCAGTCAATTTGGTCAAGTCACAAAAAAGTTAAACCCGAAAAAACATTTGTGACAAAACTTTTGTCACCTGGTGTATATACGAGAAAACAAATTACACTCCACTGACAAGAAGTACGCGAAAATTGGGATAAACACCCCCTTGCAATTTTTTTCTTAAAAGCTTTGATTTATGAATTATTGTTTAAGAAAAAGATTAGTTCAAATGCTGTATGGTTTTATAATGCTATGGAGAGTTCGTTTGCGTTCTGCAATTAGTAAATATGACAAAAAACAGGACCTGAACGTGGAATTGATATCGTTTGCAATTTGCGCGTACTTCGTGACAGTGAAAAATATTTAATTGAAAACACTTAAAATGCATTATTAATTGGTGTAAAATTTAATTCTTATTACTTATTCACACCAAATTGAAAAAATCATTTTCTTATTTTCACGCTTGTCTTACAACTTTCACGTGTACTTTACACAAATATTGTCTACGCTAGTTTGTAAGTTATTTCTTTAAATCTTCGGAAATATTACAATTTTGCGAAAATAATATATTTGAGCACGTTTTCTAATCTCATTTTATTATTCTTCAAATTGGCGTGCTTATTTCATTAATATAATTTGCAAAGTTAGCTAAAAATCAAAAAAAAGAGGAGAAAGTAAAATAAGTGAATATTAACAAACATCCTTGTAGTCCCCCCCCATCCCTTAGCCTTAAAGCCTAAACAAACAAACCAACGAATCGGTATACATTAATAACAAATAGTTTATCCTTACACTCGATGGATAGAAAGAATCAAAATTGTTATTTGTAAAGGTATAAAGTTCTTCGGAATCTAATTAATATTCATCAAATGGCCGATGAATTATTTTTCTATAATCTTTATTCAGGGCTCGCTCAAACCAACATTTTCTTTTAATTTATACAGAGTTGGTTGGATATTTCAAAACAACTATAAATACAAATAACTTTTGAATGGGTTTTGATAAAAACAAAACATAGAAAAGAAATTTATTAGGGATGAGAAAATATTAAAACTTTTATATTTGATTGTGAATGCAAGCTGAAAATGTCTATGCACGTCAAAGGCAAATTACGAATTTGCAATGTATTTTAAAAGAATAATATTAATTTACACGTGAAACTTAAAAACTAACATTTTTTATACACTGGTGCATCCGAACGCGTCAGTTGCGAACAAGACGCACTTCGGCGATGGACGAAAAGCGTTTAATAAGAATTATTCAAATTCTGACGGTCCGGGAACCCTAGCGACAATTGAATTAAAAAAAAAAAAAAATATATATATATAACTAAATTGAAGTCTAATGATATAAAAACTCAACTTTTTTCAAGCTCATTTAGTTAAATTGAATTAAAAGATTTTAAATCAATTTTTGGAATTTGTAAAAAACAAGTACGATACGCTTAAATGTTTCAACTATTTTGTATACAGTAAAAATATTTCTTCTCCCTTAACCTGCTTCTGAATATTTAAAATCGATATTTTTAAGATTTCTCTCGTGAACGAAGCTTGTTTAGTTCGCGGCGGACGCGTTCGGATTCACCAGTGATAGACGTTTCTTAGAATATTTTTAGCAGTTTAAATTGTTTACAAAATCTTAGATTTAACTGGCACTTCACTTGTGAGGTCACCATTGTTTTACCAATTCATTTGGCGTGCCTATAGAAAAGGTTTTATTCCAGTAATGCTCGTAGACTTGCAGTGTTTAGTAACAATTGAACATTTATGGACAAACTTATCGAACGACATAATAGAATCGTGCCAATTGAAATTGAAGCTTTTCAAATCTTATGTAACGTTTATGGAAATTCTAACGATTTTTTAGAAAGTTTTGGCGAAATATGAATAGTTTACATGCAAAACATGCTATAATTTGCAGGTTTAAATTTATATTTATCAATTTAATATATTAAAACTTGGTTTTTTTTTCACTTGTCGGATAGAATTATAATAATTCTTCTTTTAAGTCTTAAAATTATTAGGTCGCTAGTATTTTATTCACGCGTGCACTCCACTGTCACGAAACCGCGCCGCATTACAAATGACTTCGCACCAATTGCAGACTCAACCTTTTAATTTATTATTTTTACTTTCAATATTTACAAGTCACTTATTTTGACGATGACAACTCTTCTGATCCATTGGTTGAGGTAAATACTAAGAATTTATTTTCATTAATTCATAAGGATTTATTATCAAAATATAAGAAATTGTCAATTCCAATTTTATTTTCATAAAAAATAAAAGTAATCAATCTGATTTAATCTAGAAATTTTGAAGAACTATAATAAAAACAGTGAAATAATTAACATAAATTGAATATTTGTTTCATGATCTCTTTGAGACCATTGAAAATAATTCAAAAATGTTGAAATTGAATTTTCTATTTCTTATATTTTGATAATATGTAGAATGAAACGTTAACTGATAAATATATTGTTGAAAATAAAAATAATAAATTTAAGAGTATTTGCAATTGGTGCGAAGTCTTTTGAAATGCGGCGCGGTTTCTTGGCAGTGGAGTGCACGTGAAAGGCACACCAACTCCATTCTTAGAAATGCAAGCTCGTTAGAGGAAAATTTTCTAGTTGAACTCTATCATGTATTTTAAGACACGTTTGTTAGACTTGCATAAAAATATGCTTGTTACTAACGAAGTGCACAACAAGATCCATAAACTATTTTAAAGATGAGCCAAGAAGAAAGTGCGTTTTAGCAAAAAAAAAATTAATAGAATCAAGGAACACATTAATTGCCAAATTACATGCACACGAATGTGTTTTTTGCCCCGCCTTCAAGATTTTTTTTCAAAATTTGGGACACAACATTTACCTGAGGCCGATTGCAAGAACGAAGGATAAAGCATTCATCCATTAAATAATGTATTGGGAAAGAAAATTGTTACCCGATAAAATATACAGTAATTTTAATAGAGAATAAACCCTAATAAAACCTTTTCCATTACGACTCCCCGATAGATTTTCTTGCAATCGGCCACTGGTGTGCTTTCGTTGAAATTCTAATAATAAGGCTTTAAAATGCGAAAAATGTAGTTTTCTTTTGGCGTGTGAATGGTAATAGAGAGAGATTTGATAAATAGTCGACTCAAGCTTTTCCTTACACCACATTTGATGTGTAATTTGGTGTCTATACAATTAAAAAAATTGCTAGCCAAAAGTAAATTAACGTTTTACTTTTTTAACAGCATTTTATAATATTTTTTTAATTAGATGTCGGCAACGTTTTCAGATTTTCCCTGAGCCATCGGAGAACATTAAAATCATAATTAAATGTTATTTTAAAGGGTCTTTATGATCACTTAATTTTGACGTGAAATTGTAAAGCTAATTGGTGTTCTGAGAAATTGATAATTACAATTTTCATATCATTAATAAAATAAAGTTCTCCGCCCTTAATTTTTTGATCTTCCATTAGGCATCGATCTCTGAAATGAACAATAGTAAAAATTGAATATTTATTTCATATCCTCATTGAGACCATTTGAAAATAATTCAAAAATGTTAAAAATGAATTATCAATTTCTTATATTCAGATAATATATAAAATATAAGTTTAATAAAACTTAAAACACAAAAACAAATTCAAACCTTAAACCTTAAACCTAAAAAAATTATGTATTTTCAATTTCTCTTATAACAAACCCACATTTACCCGGATTACTTTTATCCGGTATTATACTCATGATTTTTCACCGGGAACATTATGTGCATAATTTTCCAGTTATCAATAGCGGCGATTTGTTATTATTCATATCAATAATTATTGAATTAAAAACCTTAATTCCATTACTTCCTTGAACCAATAGAAAATCAAAACAAAAGGCTTAGAATTCTCTGCATAATTCAAAAAGTGTGCCAAATATTATTCACTTGAGTGATTAGAAAATGGAAGCAAAGAATGGAATGACAAAGTAAACAAGGTTGGAATACGTTTAAAGCAATTTTCAAAAAAGTTCTTTATGGGTTCAAGAAGAATGAAAAGAAGACAAATATGGCTTAGCTCTTTTCTTAAGTTAAATCTATAAAATGGGAGTGGAAATAAACAATTATTCATTGAAAGTAATGAAGTCGTCAGCAAGTTATCACTGTGCGATTAAATAAAATAGGATTATGCGGTTTTCGCGACAAAGATCATCAATAAGTATGAAGGTAAAATATTTTTTTGCAAAAAAAGTGATACTTGGTTTTAGAAATACACAATAAGTATTCAAATTACACGAATAGAGAACAGAGAACTAAAAAACAAAATAGAGAAATGGATAAGGAAATAACATTTAACGGAAAAAATATTATCAATGGCACACCAAATTAAAGAGATTTTTACCGTTGCTCGGTTAATCCCTAAAAACCACTCTTTTTGTGAAATTATGGGCAGCAAACATAGAAGAGAAATTGACGAAAAAGTCGTTTGTGGACGACCATAATTTTTTCTTCTTCTTCCATTAGGCACCGATCTCTGAAAAGGACTATATATATATATATATAACCTGAGAAGCACAAACTCAAAATAATGATAAAAATTTAATGAAAAAATATTTAAAAGAGTGCGTCACATTTTGCAGTGGTAATCGCACTCCACTGCCACAATCTCTGCGTATCTTGCAAAAAAGAGTGGACTAATTGCAGAACCACTCCCTTCACTTTTATTTAAATTATTTTTTTAATAATTATAAAATCGTTTCTGAGTCTTAAAAAAAAACTAAACACCATTAACCAATAATTCTAAACTATTCTAAATACAAATTAAATCAAATACGAAAAAGTTACGATTTTATAAATATAAAGAATTTAAATAAAAAGTGATGGGCGTGGTTTTGCAACTTGTCCACACCTTATTTTCAAAATGCACAGTAGTCGTGGCAGTGGAGTGTAATCGTATTATTATATTAACAATTATATTAACACCATTTCTATTTCACGTTGACTTGGTTAATTTTGTTTTTTATGAGATTAAAAATGAAAGAATCCATTTCTAACAATTTCACAATAATTTTCAAAAAGAATAATTTGCGTGGAGAATTAATACCGTGAAGACATATTCATAGACTAAGCAACGTCAGCATAACCTAATTTGGACCCTATTTAAACACTTCGAAATGCACATATCCTCAGTTTCTTATATATAAAAGACATAACATGTGTCTCTAATATTCAAAATAACCCTTCTCCTAACTGCGTTATTGCGCCATAACGTGCTCTGTTCTCTTAGTGATGTAAGTAGTTTTTGATTAATTTCTATTTCATTTATTTTGTAAACATTTCTCCTATATGTGTAAATTTTCTCTGTTTGCCCAGGTTCCGTTGGTTCCTGTAAACAGTCAATCTATCTGTACTAGTTAGAGAACATCCTCGTAAACTAGGACAGTTCAAAACAAGAATTATCTTAATTTTACATTATCTTAATTTTTTTAAGTAATTTGACAATTATTTAAAAATTTGTAAATAATTTAAATAATTTCAGGGGCTCTCGAAGGAAAAAGTAATAATTGGGCATCACGGAAATAATGGAGGAAATCTTGGTGAAATCCATCAATTTAATCGGTATACGACATCAATGAATCCATGACGTCACTAAATGAAAGTGATATTTTATTTCGTATTTTAATAAAAATGGGGTGCTCATAATGTTTTTGGAATAAAATCTGTTTGGTCTGTCATAAAGATAGTAGTCACTTCAAACCTTCAAACGATTAATTCTAACAACTAGAGAGTGTGACCGCAAGGAATCACAGCTGAAAATTCACGTATTTATTCATGAATCCGGCTTCCATTCAATAAAGATTATGTTGTCAAGAGGTACTGCAGCAATCGGAATCCATGGGAAGGCAATCGAAATTCCATTGAAAAGAGGGGTTCGTGAAGGTGACTCGGAATCAATATCTGTTCGCATTTGCTCTCCAAATGATTCTCGAAGACCCCATATTTTCCGGTGGTGCTTTTTGCTAATCAGTAGCTGGTGCCTACTACTTACATTAGGTAGTTTCATCGCGATCGACGGTTCATTGAATGAGGAGGTTTCCCGAAAAATCATGACAGCTTGGGCGGCATTCTACAAATGCAAGCCTCTATTTCGTCACATTCTAGCAAAAGGACGAAGAGTGCTAGTACACCAGAAAATCGTTCCGGTCTTGCTCTACGGTTGCGATAATTGGCGCCCTTCTAAGGAAACTCCAAAGACTCCAAAGGACTCTGGACCTTATCTGCTTTCACGCCAGTGTCGAAGGCTCCATTTCGGTCGATTTGCTAGTTCGGAGGAAGCTGCTCAGTTGGGCTGGACATGTCGCAAGGCTGCCGGATAGGTGATGGAGCAGAATTCTTTCAGAATGGGATCCACGAGGCTGGTCATGAGCAAAAGGGAGACCCAAGGGAATGTGGTCGGACACAGTAAAGCTTTGGATGGCGAAATTCTTCCACGAGAAGTCTACCACCAGGGCAACACGGAGAAGAATCGGTATTCTCGAGGAGAAAACGGCTTGGTCAACATTGGCAAGTCGAAACCGAATACTCTGAAGAGAATTGGTCCGTATCTCGACGCAGTCGGAATGACGTCGAACAATCAAATAATCAAGCAAGTAAGCAAGCCGGCTTCATCAATAAATACGTGAATTTTCCTTATATCTGTGATTCCTTTCGGTTACACTCTGTATTTTGAAATTGGTGTCATTCATATGCAATCAACAGGACAACAAATGGAGCTTAATGTTATCTATTACCGAAATATAAGAAATTGACAATTTCAATTTTATTTTCATAAAAAAATAAAAGAAATAAATCTGATTTGATCTATAAATTTTGAAGAAATGTAATGAAAAACAGAGAAACTATTAATATAAATTGAATGTTTCTTTTATGCTCTCATTGAGACAATTTGAAAATAATTCAAAAATGCTGAAAATGAATTATCAATTTATTATATTTTGATAATAATAAACTCCATTCTACCTGTTGTGACGGAAGGTTAAGCTGAGAGCCAAAGCGCACACTTCCTAGTCACTCTTGACATTCCCGTTAACGTTAATTATATATTTAATTATATTTATTAATATTTGTTGTCACGTTACTTGCGCCCTAGTTTTGTTATCGACTTATCTAATCGTGTTTTACATTGTTGTTTATTCCTAATTCTGAGCCAGCAAATAAACCGTTAGCCGTGAATTCATCAGTCCTCTTGGATCACAACACTACCGTTAGAAACAAAAATTTGATGTGAATCCCAGTCTTTGAGCGTTCAATTTTTTCAATATTTGTTAAACATTCGATAAAGCGACATATATCGTTAATGGTAAATATATTTTTATTAATTGCTCTTCATTGTTCTTACCTCGACGTGGTGAAGAGTGGTAACTTCGACACACCGTCTGGAGATGGACCACCAGTCGGAGCAGGCTAAAAGAACACCCCCAGAACTAGCAGTAGTGTCCATACATGCGACCTTCTTATACTCTGGTTAACCAATGAGAGTAATTACAGGGACTCAACCTAACTATCAAAAGAAGAAAAGAAGAAAATTCAAAAGGATCAGTTCAGAATACCAACACACGGATAGCACGGGCCCCGCAGAAGTGGGGCTGTTCTGAACGTAGTGAGGAATCCTTGAGAAGAAAGTGACTTGGTCGACAATGGCGAGACAGAGCCGCGACGTCTGGAGAGAGATGGTCCGCAACCTTCACGGTTGATACGGGCTAAGTAATCAAGTAAGTAAGTAATACTTGTATTTTGTTATTATTTATTTATTTATTTACACTACGTGTGTTGTTCTCATGTTATGTT
The DNA here is from genome assembly GCA_963931815.1 of Caenorhabditis plicata. NCBI lineage: Eukaryota > Metazoa > Nematoda > Chromadorea > Rhabditida > Rhabditidae > Caenorhabditis > Caenorhabditis plicata. Next base: position 14,467,716 of record OZ007490.1, on the reverse strand, counting down.
ATGATTCCATCCGAATTCTATATGTTAATTAATTGGTAATAAATAATTAAATATATGACAAGACACTATAATTAGTATTATTTTACTTAACTGTGTTGTAATCACAAATTATAATTTAAATTACAAATATCAGTCCGCAATAATATGTTGGATGCGCTTGTACACCGGCCGCACTTTCACGGTCACTATTTCCATTATCGTCACTATTGCTGATTTTTAGAATCATTGGGTTAGAAACGATTAATAAGATTTAACCACACAACTGCAATATAAAATAATATTTTGCAAATAAAAAGCGATAAAATGAAAATCATGAAACGATTATAAAAATAAACCCAATGAGAAATATAAATCTTCAATAAACTCATAAACAAACGAATAAATAAATAAGAAATATCAATGTGAAAGTTTGTTCAAATAAAAGTTGAATACTTCCAGGCTGAGCAGGTTATACAAACCAAATTTCCAAATCCTCGGATTATGTCAAGTCAATTATATTCAATAACCTTGTGTTTTTTTGATCAATGGTGAATTAAAGATGATTTATTTTTGGGATTTTAGAAATGTCGGAAATTAATTTTGATGATTGGTTTCGATGATTGATCCAGTTGCACCGAAAAGTTAGATTTACCTAGCTGCTGGCTCATTTTTTTCTTTTCTAAATCATTGATCAGTTGTGGCATGTGGCCCCATAATAGTACAGAATATATTGTCGTGGTGCAGGTTATTGAAAGTCGATTTAAAGGAGCATTCCGAATAATAAAATGGTCTCGATTGAGACAGGTGTAGATATAATTTGAAAATTGTTTATTATTTCGCTTTTCTTTTTTTAATCATATTTTGTTTCATTTTGTTTTCTCTTAATAAATAGGTTGTTACTTTAATAATAATTATTATTATCAAAATTTATGTGTACACTCCAACTTGAACGATAATAAAACGAGCTTAGAAAACGTGCTAAAATCTTATGTTTTGGGGAGATTTTAATATTTTTTGATACCTCAAGAAAATGCTGACAAACTGGCGTTGAAAAATATTTGCGTAAAGTACACGTGTAAGTTGTAAGTAAAGCGTAAAAATTAGAAAATCATCATTTCAATTTGCCGTGATGTGTAATTTATTATATTTATGACCGATATTCATAGAAAAACGAAAATAATAAATTAATTGAAACTTAAATCTACACCTTTCTCAAGCGAGACCATTTTATTATTAGGAATGCTCCTTTAAATCGATTGTCAATAACCTACACCACGACAATAGCTAATTAATAAGACAATACTATTGTCCTTTTCAGTGATCGGTGCCTAATGGAAGAGAAAAAAGAAGAGAAAATGATGGGCGGCCACACGGCCACAAAAAACTTTTTCGTCAATTTCTCTTCAATGTGTGCTGCCAATAATTTTGTACAAAATAATGGCCGTCCAAACGAGAACCTCATTCCATTAGGCACCGATCTCTGAAAAGGACAATGAGTTCTCATGATTATTATGCAACGGCTGAGTTAATAAATAATCACAATGGGGGCTATTTTTGTACAAAGTCACCTTAAAACCAACTAAAATGATTTTTAGAACTTCACAGAGTCAAGTATTTCCGAAAATGATCCTAAAAAATGTTTGTGGTCGTATATAGCTTAGATTTGATATATTAAATGTTAATTTAAAAGCTTTTTGGTTGTTTAATTATGGTCGTCCAAATGAATTAGCAAACACAGGACTTCAGAAGAATCACTTAAATCTAAAAATTCGTAAAAATTTAAAGTTCCAGGGATAATTTAGAGAAAGCCTAAAAAACTGACGTAAAAATTTATTTTAAAATTGCACGCAGAAAGTAATAAAATTCTTTTATTGTCGTGGTGTAGGTTAATGAAAAATTAGGGGTAAAGGATCATACCGAAAAAAATATGGTCTCGCTTGGGCTGGTGTAGATTTAACTTGCAATTTTTTTTATTATTTCGATCCTAAATATAATAAATTATACCTAAAAAATTTATTATAATAATTATTATGTTGATGTAACAACGAGCGAAATAACAAAAAAATTGCAAATTAAATCTACACCTGTCCAAGCGAGACCATTTTATTATTTGGAATGCTCCTTTACCCCTGATTTTTCATTAACCTACATCACGACAATAAATATTGCAAAACAGTCATTTTCATTTGGAGTGATTAGGAAAAAATTAATATAAACTGCAAATAGTTGAAATGGTTATGCGAAATCGAGAGACATCAGAGAGATGAGATAATAAAATTAGAAAATTTCATATTTTTAGTTTCAATTTTTGTAAAGTCGCCTAGTGCTTCTCTTATTTTTCTTCTTCCCGGGGGTTTAATAGTATTTTGTTTTCGTGGTGTAGGTTATTGAAAGTCGGTTTAAAGTAATATTCCGAATATTCCGATTTATTTTCCATTTTGTTTATTATTTCGCTTTTCTTTTTTTCATATTATTATAGTCGTCGCCAACTGCGATTACCACCGCAAAATGTGGCGCACTTTTTTAAATATTATTTTTCAATTTAATTTTTATGATTATATTCTTGTATATGCTCGTTATATACTGTTTTCGCTTAAATAAATTGAAGAATATGTTATAGATATTGTTTAAATAGTGGAATAATTGTGGGAAATAATAATAATCCTAAAAATTAAATGAAAAAATAATATTTAAAAAAGTGCGCCACATTTTGCGGTGGTAATCGAATTTGGCGACGACTATATAATAATTATATTAATTTAACAACCAATTTGTTAAGATAAAACAATATAAAACAAAAATGCAATGAAAAAAAGCGAAATAATAAATAATATGGAAATTAAATCGACATTACCACAAGCGAGACCATTTTTTTAATCGGGATTCTCCTTTAAACCTGCTTTTTCAATGGCCTACACCACGACAATATGTTTTTAAAAACAACGCTATGAACTTTTTCTCCAACATACACTAGCTGACAAAAGTTTTGTCACAAATGTTTTTTCGGGTTTAACTTTTTTGTGACTTGACCAAATTGGCTGATTTTTTGATATGATAGATTCATATGGTTGCAGATTATTTTACAAATTCCCGCTTGTGATTACGATGATCCGTTTTACAGTGAAAAGCGTTTATCGTAAAACGCGTAGCTCAAAGATATTACGCACTTTTCTTGCACTGCATGTTTTAATAATTTTTAAAGTTCAATTATATTTTTTTTCATAATTTATTGAAAATAGCAGTAATTGGCAACATTTTAGAGATGACTCCACGTAAAGAAACTCCAATTGCCACCCGGCAAGCTGTTATCAATATGAGGGCAAACGGAATGCGTGGTACCGAAATTGCCATGGTAATTTAAACCAAATTTTGCTACTATAACATTTTAAACACTGATTCACATAAAATATCAAAAAATCACCCAATTTGGTCAAGTCACAAAAAAGTTAAACCCGAAAAAACATTTGTGACAAAACTTTTGTCAGCTAGTGTATGTCGGTGCACTGCCACGAAACCGCGCCGCATTGCAAAAGACTTCGCATCATTTGCAAACTCAACCTTTTAATTTATTATTTTTATTTTCAATATTTTCATTATTTACAAGTCACTTATATTGACGATGAAGACTTTTCTGGTTCATTAATTGAGGTACTAATAATTTCTTTTCACAAACTCATCATGATTTATGTAGAATTAAACGTTAACTGATAAATAAAAAATTGAAAAAAAAATTAAAGGGTAGTATTTGCAATTGGTGCGACTTCTTTTGCAATGCGGCGCGGTTTCTTGGTAGTGGAGTGTCGGCGTAAATTGAGGATTTTCAAAATTCTCGTCTATTCTGAACAGACTACGAGTTCAAAAGTGTATCTCATCTAATGGGTAGGAAATTGCAAAATAGAACTTATTTAATGAAGAATCAATTATTTATTATGTAAATTATAAAACTCTTAAAAATATTTCATTAAAAACCAACTCGAATAACCTATGAACTCAGAATAAAAGAAGTCAAAGAATTATTATTATTATTATTGATCCCATTGTATTCTTTCCTTAAGACACAAAGAGTATATATAATGTATATATATATATATATTGTCGTGGTGTAGGTTGATGAAAAATTAGGGGTAAAGGAGCATACCGAAAAAAAAGATGGTCTCGCTTGGGCTGGTGTAGATTTAATTTGCAATTTGTTTATTATTTCGATCCTAAATATAATAAATTATACCTAAAATTTTTATTATAATAATTATTATGTTGATTTAACAACCAATTTAGGAAGAGAAAACAAAATTGTGATGAAAAAAACGCGAAATAATAAACAAATTGCAAATTAAATCTACACCAGTCCAAGCGAGACCATCTTTTTTAGGGGTATGCTCCTTTACCCCTAATTTTTCATCAACCTACACCACGACAATATATATAATTAAGTGCTCATCAAAGAACAATTCAACGCGATTTTTCCTTGTCAACTTGATGTCTGAATAGTCTAGAATGAATATGATTAGATTACACATAAGTTTTTTTTTATATTTAATAGGTATTATATAAGTTGATTTACGCTTCAGCACATTTTTGTTATTAATCTTGCTTTTTCTTTATTGTATTTGAATGGATTTCAAGCTCACAAAATAAGAAAGACAATAGGAAAAAGTTATTTTAAATGGAAGTTTAGTTGTCTGAACAATTGATGAATTATGGTGTTGGATTTATTAATAATTAAAGTGATATATGATCAATAAATGACTAGACATTTATTGAATTGAATCGAGAATTAATCAAAATTAAACAATGATATAGGGTATTTTTAGGTTTCACAGGAAATTGAACTGATTTCTACGAATCTAATGTAGTTTTCAGAGATCGGTACCTAATGGACGAACAAAAATAAGATCAAAGACTTTTTCATCTATTCCTCTTCAATGTGTGCTGCCCATTTTATGAGACAACGCACATTGATGAGATGCAAAAGAGCGGCCGGCAAAACGAAAACCTAGTTTTCCCAATTTCTTTCTCCTCTTCCGTTAGGTTTCTATTTTAGCACGTTTATTGAGCTCATTTTATTACCATAACAGTTGGCATGCTACAATATTGATTAGTAATATGGATATTTCTGTATGGACTATGGAACACTTTAAACTATATTATTAAAACACTTCATATTACATGAGATATTAAATATATTAAAGATTAAGAATGAATCCTAGAAAACAAAACATTTTTGTCTCAAAAACCACACAGTGACTAAAAAATAAGTAAATATCGAATATAAAGAAATTTAATAATATTCATCATTTATTTAATTTTGATTAAAATAAATTTTCATCGAATATAGTGTGTAGATTATATTCTTCTCCTTTTTTTCTCATCTCGCTCGGAACATTAAAATTTTAACAATAAAAACAACACGAAGCAATAATAACAATAAAGCCGAATGAATTTAATTGGTCGAGAAAATTTTTAAGAAAATGAATGGATACTAGTATTATTATTATTATTATTCAAGAATATTGATAGAGAAGGGGATGAATTATGATTTCATACAAGCTTAATTATTTAATTATTCACGTTGATTAAGTGTGTTAAATTAAGAGCATGGGCCAAATATCTTTCTGCCGCAACAGGAAATTTCTGCGCGGGAAAACAATAATCAACAAAGAGATATAGGCTATTTCAAGTTATTTTGTCGGTGCGTTGCGAACCGAAGATCATCATAAATAGAGAGACATAAAAGACAACCCTTGGTCGAAACGCGCAGATTTATGCAATGCGGGGTCAAAAAACTTGAAATAACCTTTAATAAAGAAAATTCACTTTGTTTATATTTAATTTTCTAGCTGCGCAAGGTTTTCGATTGAAGAACATTAACCAGCGCACACCAAACTATTTTATTTCATTTTGCATGCAGTTAAATTACATAACTACATGCGGCAGTGTGCCAGTCCATTGTCTTATTTGGCAAAACTTTAAGAATTTTTAACGGTTCGAATGCAATGATGAACATTTTCCACCATATCCACAAAGAAGAGATGCTTTAATAATCATAAACTTGTTTTTAAAAAAAACCACCTACAATGGTTCCCAAGCGGGACAAAATTCAACAAAATCAACACATCTTCATTGAGCAATATCTTTATTCAATAAAATGCGATTTTTTTCTAACCTATATAATTAGAATTCTTGGATCATGCTGATTCTAATGATACCAAAAATCTTACACATTTACCGTTCCATTATCGAGTAATCTTCAATTTTCCTCGACACCCTATATCAACTTCATTCTCTAGAGGATATTGTTGATAATGAAGCGGTAAATGTTTAAGATTTTTGGTATCATTAGAATCAGAATGAACCAAGGATTCTAATAATATAGATTAGAAAAAAATGAAATTTTATTGAATAAATCTATTGTTCATTGAAGATGTATTGATTTTGTTGAACTTTGTCCCACTTGGGAACCATTGTAAGTAGTTTATTTTTAAAAAAATTTGTGATTATATAGTATTTAAGCATCTGTTCTTTGTGTATATGACGGGAAAATGTTAAAAATCATTTTATTCGAGCCGTTAAAAATGCTTAAAGTTTTGTCAAATACGACAATGGGCTGGAAAACTGCCGCATGCAGTTATGCAATTTAACTGCAGGAAAAATGAAATAAAAGTAATTTGGTGTGCAGGCCGTTAATGTGCGGCCGGTATACAAGCTCATCATCTAACACTATTGCAGATGAAATAATTTTTAATTTTGTACTTTATCAAATGCCCTTAATTAATTTCAGAAAAAGTTTAATAGAACTTTAATTGTTAGAGTAATACCGGATGAAAAAGTAAATATGAAACGGGAAAAACTTTCCGCGAAAATTTTTTTATTTAAAGACATCTCAAACACCGCAAATGGTTAATTTCATTCGAGCCGTTAAAAATGCTTAAAGTTTTGCCAAATACGACAATTGGCTGGAAAACTGCCGCATGCAGTTATGAAATTTAACTGTATGCGAAATGAAATAAAATAATTTGGTGTGTCAGCGCAAAGAAAATGGATGAGCATGATTCCGTCGGAAGTCGATCGCTATTCGAAACTGTTTTCAGCGTTTTTATTATATATTATATAAGTTCAGAATTTTCTCTAATAAATTGAATTCCTTTAAGAAGAAATATTAATCTAAACCTACTGTATTACTTAAGTCGATTTGATAAAACACACAAGCCATTAACCAGAGCGACGAAATTGACGAAATCGGAGCACACTTTCACACATAACCACATAATAGTTTTTAACTTTTCTCTCTCTACTCTTATTTTTAACTCTTTTAATAATTGTGAACAGAAAAGACACAAATACATATATCATTATGTATGAAAACGCGCTCCGAATTCATCTAATTTCTATGCACTGACACGCGAAATGAAAATAGCAATATTTCAAAGTTTAATTGCTGGTATTTGAATCCCACGGAAATAATCTAAACTGATTTTCACGTCAAATTATTAGATCTACCCAAAAATACGTGTTAAGTATATTATTGTTCTACAATAATAGTGTTAATCACTTCAACTTACTAGGGAGGTCTTTTTTGGATCCAAAAGTTTTCGGGCTGAAGCTTTACCTGGTGATAGCTGAGGAAATTTTATTAGTGCACACAAAAAATTGTCCTGCACTGGGGGGGTTTAAGTGGGTTAAAAAAAGGTTCAAAGTTACCAACCTCAAAATTCCTGTAGAAAACAGTAAAACACCATCAAATTTTTCACTTTTACAATAGATTAGGTTTAAATTAATATGCTTGTTTAAAGTTTAAAGAGACAATTAAGGTACACTTACACTCCAAATGAAATTAGTTGAAATGTGTTCGATTCAATAAATGAAGAAATTATTGATTTTTTTGGTAAAAAACGTTAAATTTCAAAAATTTTCTGTCATTAATTAAAAAATTACCTTATACCTTTTTAAATTTATCTTGTCACAATCCCATAGGAGAATTTTTTGAGATATGATTTAACATATAAAATTGTCTAGAAGTCCTGTTATTCATCATGAAAAAAATTATATAAAAACTCAATTATTTCTTGACAGGGGTTTTTTCTGGACCCAAATCATTACTATACTGCCGACCATTTTGTGCAATTATTATTTTTATTTACGCTATTTACCTCGTGCTCAAATAGTGATATTTTCAATAATATTTTATTTTTCCTTTAATTGATCCTTATTTTATCATCATGATCAGGAATATAAAAAAACATTTAATTAAATTAACTTTTCAAAATTAGTTGAAAATGGCACAATTTGAGCATCTATACTTGTTCTTTTTGTCGTCAGATGCCTATTTAGATCTGAATATGTCACATATGCAAAAAAGAGCAAAGAAAGGCGATTAATATGACAAGAAATAGGAGGTAAAGAGCTTAAATAAATATAATAATTGCACAAAAATGGTCGACAGTATAGTAATGATTTGGATATCAAAATATTCGTAAATTTATGCTTAACAATATGAACCAAGTTTCATAACAAAACTAAACCCCTGTCAAGAAATATTTGGGTTTATATATAATTTTTTTCATGACGAATAAAAAGTCATACAAACAATTTTATATATTAAATCATATAACAGCAAACTCTCCGTTTTTTATTCTATATGATTGTGACAAGAATAATTTAGAACGGTATAAGGTAATTTTTAAATTAATGACAGACGATTTTTTTTACCAAAAAGCCAATCATTTCTTCATTTATTTTATAGACCAAATAATTTGGAGTGCTTGTATGATTTAAATAATATGGATAAAATACGAAAACTCAGCAGAAAGAATCAAATAAATACAAAACATGCAAATGAATAAAAAACACTACGTATATCTATTTTAGAGCATTCATGAAATAAAACTAATCTCGACCTTTTATGACCGCATTGGGTATTAGAAAAAGTTGAGCAAACCACAAACAACATTTTATTTTAGGTAATAACAATTGAAATTTCTACTTTTTACTTCATTTAAAGACAAAATGTCAATAGTCTTTTTAAAAGATTAATTGAGCTTGATATAATTTTTTTCTATAATTTTCAATTAGGCATATCAATCAGAGATGGGCTGAATTCCGGATTCTGCACTCCACATTCCGGGTTCCGAAATTGTATAATTTCATACTGATTTTTGAAAATAAACTTTTAAAGTGCACTTTTCATAAAAACGACAACGTTCGTCCATTTTTCGATTCTGAAGTTAGTATTCCGGGTTCCGAAATTCAAAAACTTCCATTCCATCCATCTCTGATATATAATTGTTCCATTTTACGAAGTAATCAAAAAACCTCATCTGTTACAATTTCAGTTTGATTCGTTAGAAAGTATGAAATAGGAATAACATGGCATAGCCACAACTACTGCGCATGAGTGCTATAAATCGTGGAAAAATTGCAAAAGCCACGTCCTTCACATTCAATTTAAATCGTTATATATTATTAAAATATAAGAAATTGAAAATTCAATTTCAATATTTTTGAATTACTTTCAAGGGTCTCAAAGAGATAATGAAACAAATATTCAATTTATGTTAATAACTTCTCTGTTTTTCATTATATTTCTTCAAAATTCAAATCAGATTGATTACTTTTATTTTTTATGAAAATAAAATTGGAATTGTCAATTTCTTATATTTTGATAATATCTTGTCATGTATTTAAAATCAACGATTCTGGGGAATAAGTTCGTAGCGTTTAATTTTGTGTTAAATATAATGCCCAGTCAAATCAAGAACATTTTTTGAAGTTAAATCAAAGTCTGTAATATATGCATGAATAATCTAGATGAAAAGTTTTCAAAAATACTGAGCGGTTAGGGGAAAACACTTCCCTCGTGAATCGGGAATGAGTCGGGAATGAGTTTTTATTCGCTTAAAAACGATGACGCAGTAAATTCGAACCTAAAACGTGGACTAAAATTTATAAGGCCACAACACGATTGAGAATAATTTGGTGTATTATCTGGTTTATCATAAACATAATAAACAATAAATTATTCTTAAAACGTCCAATACGCTCAAACTATATAGAATGACGCGGCAGACAGCAAATGGTATGCTAGTAAAATGAGCTCAGAAAACGTGCTCAAGTATAAATTTTTAGAAAGATAATAATACTTTTAGATAGATTTAGAAAAACCCAGTTAAATTGTATTATTTTTAATGGTCTCAAAGAGATTATGAAACAAATATTCAATTTATGTTAATAATTTCTCTGTTTTTCATTATATTTCTTCAAAATTTCTAAATCAAATCAGATTTATTACTTTTATTTTTTAGGAAAATGAAATTGGAATTGTCAATTTTTAGATAGTCGTCGCCAATTGCGATTACCACCGCAAAATGTGGCGCACTTTTTTAAATATGATTTTTTCATTTAATTTTTATGATTATTTTCTTGTTTAGGCTCGTTCTATACTGTTTCTGCTTAAATAAATTGAAGAATATGTTTTAGATGTTGTTTCAATCGTGGAATCAATGTGGAAAATAATACAAATCATAAAAATTAAATGAAAAAATAATATTTAAAAAAGTGTGCCACATTTTGCGGTGGTAATCGCATTTGGCAACGACTATATCTTTTTGAATTATAAAACAAATTAAACTCTATCAATCAATAATTCAAAATGATCCTAAACAATAAATAAGATTTAATACTTTTAAAAAATTAAGTATTTAAATAAAATGAGGCCGGGGTTTTTGCAATTAGTGCACACTTTTTTTTCTAGATGCGCAGTAGTCATGGAGTTCAAATAACATTTCCCATCGGAATTCGGTATTTGGAAACATAGAAACAAAAAGTTCAATATACAATCGATGAAAATAAAAATAAATACTTTCCTGCATTCAAGAATTAAATAACTTCAGGCGATATGGTTCATTGTTTTTATTCACTCATTCAATTGATTTGTCTATAAACAAAATCTATTCAAAGTAACAGCATACTCAACTTGTAGAATATGTGTGGCCTTAAATGATAATGTAATTTTTATGTAAGCTTTAATGAGCAATTATTTACGTATATAATGAGTATGACAATTATTTTAAACTGTCATTTTTAAGATTTACGTTATTATTTTTGAAAAATTTGACAAAAGTTATTTATTATCAAGTTGTGAGAAATTGATAATTCTAATTTCAGAAAAAATAAAAATAACCAATAGGACGTGAACTATAAATTTTGACAACATATATTGTCGTGGTGAAGGTTATTAAAAAAGCCATTGAAAAAAATATTCAAAAAAAGGCAAAATAATACAAAAATTGCAAATTAAATCGGCATGACCCCAAGCGAGACCATTTTATTATTCGGAATGCTCCTTTAAACTGTCGACTTATGGAAGATCGGAATATTTAATATAGTTTATTCAGAATAATAGCAACATAAGTAGCGGAATAAAGGAATGACTCAGCGATTAAGAATAACAAACACAAAGTTTATATACATTTGTTCAAATGGGCTCAAATTAGCTCTTTGTTGTCGCTGGGGCGACATTCCCGCCACAAGAAAGTCTGAATTTCTTCGTACCGTTGATCATCGCCAAACATTTGTTGTTGGATTCTGCTGCCACTATTTAACCAGATTTTGTTGCCATTAAAATTTTGAACTATTTGTATTATTCATTTCAGAGATCGATGCCTAATGGAAGAGGAAAATTTTAGGGGCGGGGCAAAGGTTTTGTTTAGGCAGCCACACGGCCACTGAGGCCATCACGTCTCTTCCTCTTTTGTTTGTCATCAATATTTTTATTTGATCCATTTTCATTTTTAAATTAAACTTTTCATTTCTTGTCATCAAAAAATAGATAACAAAAATTGATGACAAACAAAAGAGGAAGAGACGTGATGGCCTTAGTGGCCGTGTGGCTACCTAAACAAGACCTTTGCCCCGCCCCTAAAATTTTCCTCTTCCATTAGGCATCGATCTCTGAAATGAATAATACTAATTTTGAACTAATACCAAAAATTTCAATAAAAATTACAAAAAAAAATCAACCGTTAATGATATTTAAGACCCACTCCGCTAAAAAAAATGAAAAATCAACTATATACAATAGTCTCGATGAGTTATATTAAAGATGCTCTCGTCTCTAACATTTATAGTATTAGTCATTCCGTAATGCACAATGAACTGAAGCGAGAACAATGAAAGTAAAGGTGTGAAGCTTAAAAGAAGATGTTTGTTTATTGTTTCTATGCACCGATCAAACATTACTTTGGCTTAGAAAATTCGAGTTGGATGTGACAAGGAACAGCGATAAAAGTTTAACAATGTGGACTGGACGTTAATTAAGCGGGTTTCCCACTATTTGATTGTTGTTTTTTTGTTGAAAACGTGTTTTGAACTATTCCGGAAGAAATTAGAAAAAGCTCCTACTTACTATATGAACCAAAGCGGTATGGAAAAACAACTCAAAAGAGGATATTTTTGAAGAACAATAATAACCACTAAAGGAATGATGAAGAAAAATTGAGCCAAGAAAGGAAATTAACCATTTAAATAACCAATAAATTTTTAGAGAAAAAAAAACTTGAAATTGGAAAATCAAGAAATAGTGCATCATAAAACGTCAACCTCGTTAAAATTAGTGTGGTATCTTAAAATAGTTCAAGTATGACTTTTTATTTTATCTAATGTAAAATTGGGTTGGATATTCTATTTCAAAATGGTCTTATTTAGCAGAGATGGGAGGGTATTCTCCAGAAGACAATTTAAATAGCACAACCAAGCCTACGCTTTAAAAATTATTAAATGAGGTGTTTTCAAATATAATGAAATAAGAGCTTGTTAAAGATTCGGTGAAATTTGTGGTTTGAGAAGCAATGGATTCACGATATCAATTCACATTCAAAATAGTATAAATAGTTGATAAAATGTGAAGTGCAGAACAAATTTTAAACCGCGAAATTTAAAAAAAATAAATTCTCACAACTTTTTGACGTTACGGTCAGTACATGCTCAGTGATGAACGGAATAATTTTTTTCCGAGTTCAGAGTTCCTCTACGGAATAAAGAATAAAATTTTCCGTAGAGGAGTTCGGAACTCGGAATACGGAGCGGAATTCCGTCAAATTTTCAAAAATGGAAATTCTGCCCATCACTTAAACTTTTTAAGTATATTCATATACATATGCACATGTGATATTCCATTTATCAAGATATACATGCTCAGGCCGCTTTCAAAATTTTAATATGTGCGGTAACAATCATAACTCGTTTAAAATTCTCCCAAAAGCTAGTTTGTCCAATGAATAAAAAGTTTAAATAGGAATCTCAAAGATGTGCTCAAATTGTAGAAGTTGATAATAGAAGTTTTTATGTTTCCTATAGAGTTTAAAATTTGTTTGTTAAGATTATTCTGAAAAAAAAATGTAAAATAGCATGTGTAAACTATACTCCTTTAATTATGGAGGATCTTTTATTTACATCTGACGTGATATAACTTTATATATAGTTTCCATTTCAGAGATCGGCCTAATGGAAGAGGAAAAAAATTAGAATGAAATGAGTTTCTCGTTTGGACGGCCATCTTCTCATCTCTCATCGATGTGTGTTGTCTCAAAAAAATGGGAGGCCCACATTGAAGAGGAATAGACGAAACAGTCGTTTGTGGCCGTGCGACCGTCCATCCGAAAATATCATTTTTTCTTATTTTTTTGTTCTTCCATTAGGCACCGATCTCTGAAAATGACTATATATATATATATATATATATCAAAGATGGGAGTAGTTCCCGCATCCCCGAACGCAGGAAAAGTGACTACCCAGACCAGGAAGTTACTAAATTCACTGTATTGAAAAAATGCACCTATCCTTTAGCTTCGTACTTTTATTGTATTATTTAGAAGATGGTTATTCAGAAGTTTTCTAGATTGATTCCAAAGAAAGGATTTCTTCTGTCATAATAGATTTTTCTTTTGACCAAGCTAGTTATTTTACCTTAATATACTCGCTACTTATTCCCTTTATAATAAATCTTGCCGTTCTGCCTACATAAGAAAGTTTTCACAATTATTGGGTGAACCAAATTTTTTTACGATTTCCTATATCTTTTTATCTAATTGTTTTTTTTTACCAAATAAAGATTTGTGTTATATAAATATTTTTAAAGCTCTTAAACAGCTCTATAATAATATATATATATAAAAAATTTTAACTTGTAGAAGAAACATGGAAAAATCCGAAATTCGTGTTCTTTTACGCCATTACTGGAAACAAGGCTTCAACGCAACTGCAGCAGCAAAAAAGATATGCGAAGTTGAAGGCGACAATATGGTTTCGGATCTTACTGCGCGAAATTAGTTCAAAAGATTTAACGACGGCGACATTGATCTCGAGGACAAGACACACTCAGACCGACCTACGACAGTGGATTCTGAAGCAATCCGTGAAGCTGTGGAGACCAATCCATCAATAAGTACTCGCAGATTGTCGGCCGAGCTAGATATTCCTCAAACATCAGTTGTACGACATCTTCACGCCCTTGGGAAAGTCAATAGACGCTGCCGAGAAGTACCTCATTCATTGACTGAAATTCAAGCTCAAAAACGTGTCGAGACCTGCGTAAAACTGCTCGAAAATTCACAAGATTACCTTTTTATTCGTAGAATTGTAACTTGTGATGAAAAGTGGACTTCAGTAAGTCGGACAGACAAAATCAATGGTTAGAACCCGGTCAAACGGCGGATCCGGTAGAAAAATGTGATCGTTTTCTCAAAGAAGGCACTTCTGTGTGTTTGGTGGAATTTCGAAAGCGTAATTTACTTCGAGCTAGTTCCAAATGGTCGGACCATAGTCGCAGACCACTATTGCAACGAGAAATATCCAGCATTGATCAATCGGAAGCGGATACTCCTTAAACAAGAAAATGCAAAACCGCACACCGCCAGACAAACGAGGAAAATATCAGAAACCTCGACGCCATTGAACTTCTTCCACATCCAGCTTATAGTCCGGACCTTGCGCCATCTGATTATCACCCTTTCCGACCCATGGCACACTTTCTTCGTGGTCGTAGCTTCAATGACCTGGTCGATGTCGAAAACGGGTGCCGCGAGTTTTTCGCCTCTAACAATTTTTTCGCCTCGCCTCTAATAAGAACAAGGAGTGGTACCGCAGAGGGATCGAACAACTTTCCGATAGATGGGTTTCAAGCCATAGACTCAAATGGTCTTTATTTTGAACCTAATTGTTTTTCATGTGCTAATTGTTTTTCAAAAAATCAGAAAAAATTTTGGTTCACCCTAATAGTTTTCTAATAACGTAATTTTTCTAATTCGGTTCTTTGGACAAATATTTTAGGAAAAATATGTGACTTACTCACTTATTTATTGAAGATTTTTATATCCATTTAAAAATTTAGTCAAGTTTCACTAATTTTGGCATGGACTTCCCAGTTAATTTTTTGAGATTTCTGGTCAAAATCCAATATACAACAGGTAAATTAATATCTAACAAGATCTCAAACGAAAAAATTGGTTGTAAAGGTTATTTGAAGTCGTCGTTTGAATAAAATGATTCAAGTGTCCGCAATGTTTCGTTCATGTTAATTAAATTTAATCCGTTTTATAAAATAAGATATAGTCGTCGCCAAATGCGATAACCATCGCAAAATGTTGCGCATTTTTTTAAATATTACTTTTTCACTTAATTTTTATGATTATTATTGTTTTACACATTTATTTCACGATTGAAACAACATCTAAAACATATTATTCAGTTTATTTAAGCAAAAACAGAATAGAACGAGCATAAACAAGAAAATAATCATAAAAATTAAATGAAAAAATCATATTTAAAAATTGCGCCCCATTTTGCGGTGGTAATCGCATTTGGCGACGACTATATATTTTAGTCTATTTTTTTAGAATTTTTGGGCTACACGGATTTTTCTATGAGATAAGTGAACAGCAAGTTCATTTATTTTATGCCAAGATAAACAATAGGACTCAAATATCATTTAAAAATGATAGAACAATGTAAAACATTTGAAAATTGAAAAGGAACATGAAAAAACATTGATAGCTTAAAATGATATAAATACAAGGAATTTATTAGAACATATCTAGAAAATGTGATTTTTGCTTTAAATAATTCAATTGTTGCTACAAGGTGTCTGCATTTTTAAGAATATTTGTGACGTTTTTTTAAAGATATTTTTGGATGTGCTCACGGCTTATTGTTGCAATTGTAGTTCAAGGAATTTTTTTGAAATTATATATTCTGGAAAAAGGACTTTTAGTTGTTTTTTTTTGTCGAATTGATCAGAAACTGGGTTGTGACGGTGGTTTGGACAAGGATCTTCTCGTAAAACTGTTAATTGTTATTATTTGAATATATCTAATATAAAATATGCGTACCAACAACACCAATGTGATGAAGAATGCTAGAAATAATTGCGGTTGAGGGATAAAATCGTAGATTTTTTTACAAAGATTTATTTGAACAAAAAACAATAATTATAATAATATCTTAATCCATTATGTATTCGCCGATACTGTTTACGACCTCTCGATCAATTTGTTAATGCCGTTCCGCCAAAAATCGCCCGGTCTGGTGTCGAAAAAGTTGTTGAGCCAGTTTTTGAGTTTGACAGAGAGAGGGAAAGGTGATCGGATGGCGCAAGGTCAGGAGAGTACGGTGGATGCTGAAGAACCTCCCATTCGAGGTCTTGGAGTGCGGTTTTGACGACTTTTGCAACATGCGGCCTGGCGTTGTCGTGGAGAAATATGACTTGGCCTTGTCCATCGGCTCTTTTCAGTCGAATAGCCTCATTTACGCGGCGCATCTGGGAAACATAAAGCTTCACGTTGACAGTGGCGTTTCTTTCGAGCATTTCTCAGTGCCTTCAGATGTTCTTAGTCTAATTCTGCAAGTCGTACGCTGCGAGACATGTCTTCAAAATTAAAGTCGCATTTTTTGAACTTTGTGAACCATAAGTAGACACGCCACACGGCATATTACCCGGGCGCCTTCGACTATATACACTCTGTCAAATAACAGGAAAATTGTTGTGAAACAAAAGACAATATAAAAACTCTACAAACTTATTCCTCAACCCAATACTAAAGAGTCATAGTTGATGTACGAGAGAAACCATTTTGAAAAAGAGAACATTATCCTATTTAATACTCTAAAGGAATTCTTTTCCCAATAACTGTTCCAAAAGAATAGTTTAAATCATTAAAAATGTAAAAATTTATAAAACAGACAATACTATTAATGCGTATTTAAAATACGCAAAAAAAACTTTGGTTCGTGGGAATATTTGATATTAATAAATCAATGATCAAAGGATAATACTAACATATATTTTGATATAGTGTTGGGATAAGGATGAAGAAAACGCAAAAAAAACATAATATGTAATTTATTCCAAACTTTTTTTTTGGGAAGTAAAAAACTTTTTTTAGGTTATAAAGAACATTAAATAGTCCCGCGGGATTCATTTCATTTCTTTGTTTTTTTCTTATAAAACTAATGTTATATTGAATGGAGGAAAGACTAAATTTTCTAGATTAAGTGCTGGGAAGTTAACAGTAGTTTTATTACGGCCGCACTCCACTGCCACGAAACCGCGCGACATTGCAAAACACTTCGCACCATTGTGTTTGCAAAACATTTTAATTTATTATTTTTATTTTCAATATTTTCATTATTTACAAGTCACTTATATTGACGATGGTCCATTAATTGATGTACTAAGAATTTCTTTCCATTAATTCATCAAGATTTCGGCAGAATGAAACATTAAGGGGCAAATAAAATAATGAAAATAAAAATAATAAATTTAAGAGTATTTGCAATTGGTGCGAAGTCTTTTGCAATGCGGCGCGTTTTCTTGACAGTGGAGTGTGGTCGTTCTGCCTACATAAGAAAGACTTCCCAATAATAACGGAATTATTCTACGTCAGACCACTTTTGGAAAAATATTTTAGGAAAAATATGTGACTTACTTACTTATTTCTTGAATATTTTTATATCCATTTAAAAATTTAGTCAAGTTTCACTAATTTCGGCATGAACTTTCTAGTTAATTTTCAGATATTTCTGACCAAAATCCAATATTCAACAGGTAAATTAAGATCGAACAACATCTCTAATGATAAAAATGGTTTTAAAAGTTATTTTAAGTCAGTGTTTTGGATTATGTTTATTTCTCGTGGGGAAAACGATGAACATAGTTTTTTCTTATATTTTTTTTACGTTTTTTCGAGAAATTAAATTATAGAAACCACTACTTACATTTAAATTATAATGTGCACATTACATAACACTTAAAATCGCAAAATTGAAAAATGACGAAAAAATAAATAAAATTATAAAATGATTTACTTGTCCGCAATGTTGCGCAATAAATTTTTTTACGTGAACTATAAATTTTGACAAAATATAACGAAAAATAATGAAATTAAGCAAAATTATTTAAATAAATTTTAAATTTGCTTCACGTTCTCATTGAGACCATTTGAAATTAATTCAACAATAAAATAAGAATATAATTAAATCTAGGAAAAGGCGGAAATTGCTCCCATCGGAAAATAAAATGCATTTCCGCAAAAAAAATCACGGATTATTACACCATTTCATTTTAAAGGTCGATTCTTTTTTATTTTTATAAAATAAAACAAAAGATCTCGAAAGAATTGAAAACCAATAGATTTTTCGTGAATCAAATCCTCTACCATGTATGTCCTCTACCTACACATCCTCTAATATTCTAATAAACTAATGCATAGAATTTTGAGGAAGAATTTTAAACTAGATCGTGCAATATTCTGTGATTTTTTGCGGATATGCATTTTATTTTACGACGGGAGCAATTTCCGCCTTCCTTAAACCTCGTGTTATTTTGTTTATTTATTTATTTATTTATTTAGATTACGTGTGCTAGACACGTGATTAAAATTTAAATTAAATGAAAATATAAATAAATGAAAAACTGACCATAAAATAATACTAATTAAAAATCTAAAAAAGGAACAAAATAAACTAGGTAACAGTTAAGAAAATAATAAATGATAGCAACATTAAAAAAAAAAAAATAATGTAACAAAAACGTAGGGTGGTGGGAAGGTGATAACTAACATGCCAGAGTTTTTTTGTCAAAAATAAATGTTTTCAAATAAACATGAAACTACTAAATAAGGCTAAAGTCGTATTTGTCTATTTGATAAATCACATTAATTAGGGGAAACTTCAAGACTCCCCAGAATCGCCAAATGTAGTTTACGTTTTAAATTCTCCGACAATCTCTTACATCTTTCATTGAATAATTGCACAGAACGTGCCACAAAAAACTTTCTACGAATTGATTTCAATGGAGGCTTAAACGTTAATCTAATACCACTACGATTTGTAGAAGGATTAATAGAGAAAAGTTTTCTCCAATTAACTTGAGCCCTACCCAACAGTATTTTTGATAGGAACTTGTAATCCAAATCTTCTCGTCTCTTAGATAAAGTTTCTAAATTGAAAAGCTTCAAACGCTCTGCATAAGAAATGTAATCAGGATCGTTGAAAGAAATATACTTACGATTGATTCTACAATAAAGCTTCCTAGTGAATCGCTTCTGGACATTCTCAATCAAGTTAACATCAGCAACTTTGGTCGGAAATGATACTTGCGTACCATACTCAAGGAGAGACCGTACATGTGATTTATACAACAATAAATAGAACTGTGGCTTTAGTGAGGAAAAGCATTTGAAAATCATGTAGACCATACGGTTTGCACGATTAATGAAAACTGTGAAGAAAAGTCAAGTTTCTCAGAAACGATGAAACCCAAGTCTCGAATCTCTGATACCCTATTAATCTTAACATCTCCAGCAAAGTAATCATATAGGACTGGTTTTTTATGCAAAGATATTATTTTATTCTTTGAGCAATTTAATGGAAGTTTATTCGCTTCCGCCCAGTTTAAGACATCACAAATAGCAGACTGAAGTTCTAAATGATTTGAATTTATAATTTTCGAGTAAAGCTTAACATCATCGGCGTATTGAGAAATTAATACAGATGGTGAAATGATAGCCGACGGGAGATCATTAACATAAATACTAAACAGTAAAGGACTGAGTACCCCTCCCTGAGGCACACCAGATGTTATCGGATGTGCATCAGAGAAAGATCCCTGAATTTTAACCATAAAAGAACGTTCTATCAAGAAATTTCTTAACCAAATAAGAAGATTCTTATTTAGATTTATTTTAACTAACTTATTCAAAAGAATTTCGTGATTTACTTTGTCAAATGCCTTCGAAAAATCAAAATAAATAACATCCGTTTGAATGTTTTCATCCAAAGCTAAGGTCCAGTCATTTAAACAGTCGACCATTTGTGTTGTGGTTGACCGGCGGGGTCGAAAACCATGTTGTGAATGACAAAAAAAGTTAATACTATCCAAGTAAGCAATAAGCTTGCTTTTCAGGAATCTCTCATAAATTCTACAAATTTGAGACGTAATTGATATGGGACGATAGTCTGCACATATTTTAGGAGACGTGCATTTTGGAATCGGAGTTATATACGATTGTTTCCATTGACTCGGAATTGAGCCATGCATCATAGATAAATTAAAAATATAAGACAGAGGCTGAACCAACCATTCAGATATTGCCTTTAAGAAAGCAAAAGGCAGGCCATCTGGTGTAACGGTGAAGTTCGACCGTGTCTTGTTAAATAATTTTAAGAGGTCAGATGCGTAACACCAAGGGAGTTCCATACCCTCAACGTTAACATTTGACGAGAAAAAGTCAATGTCCTTTAACTGAGATTTTTTATATAAGATTTTTTTTTTTTTTTTTATATTGTTCTCAAATCAATTTTAAAGATTAATTTCAAAGAATAACCATTCAATCACTGGTATATTTTAAGTGAAACAATACATATAACATAAAATATAACACCATTTAGCGTGCATCACTAAAATATTAAAACTGTTTTTAAACTAGTTTTAATACTATTGCAAGACACGCCAAATGAAAATATTGATGTCCTTATTTTTAAGATAGTACAACAACTTTCACGTGTACTTTCAACAAATATTGTATACGCCAGTTTGTCAGTTGTTTCTTAAGCTCTCGAATAATATTAAAATCTTCACAAAATATTAGACTTCAGCGTTTCCTGAACTAGCTAGATTAGTTTTCCATTTGGAGTGTGATGTTCTAATCAAATATTTAGAGTTTTTTTCTAAATAGTACAGGACAGTTTAAGACAGTATTGCGTTCATAAAAGTTTGCAAGATATAAATGTATAAGCTAGCAAAATAAGTTTGTGATTGATAAACTCGTCGAATTCATTTGTTGTGCTATTAGAGAATCATACTATATACAAATTAATCATTAAACTATCAAGATAAGTCATTTTGGATGAAGCAAAATACAAATTATATGCATTTGAATGTAACAATAGGGAAATTATTAATACAATCCATTTCATTCATTTGTGATTATAAGTATAGAATATAATATTGTTAAAGATTCCAGTCAATTGAAATGATGAAAATATATACTCAGCTATGTTGCAAGGAGAATGAATTTAAGAGACAATTTTAGATAATTTTAGTCACTTTGTATCAACGCAAATTACAATTATTCCGATTAAGCTTCATTATATTTGTTTAAATATTCAAAAATGATCATTTTCAATTGGGTTGATTTATGTATTGCCCTTTTCAGAGATCGGTACCAAGTGAAAGAGGAAAACAATTTTAAAAAATGCTAGTCTCGTTTAGACGGCCACTGTTTTGTATCTCATCAGTGTGTTTTCTCAGAAAAACTGGATAACACGTTGAAGGAGAAGAGATGAAAACGTCCTTGGTGGCCGTGGGTCGTCCAAACGAGACCAAAATTTTTCTCGGGTCCCTGAAAGGGGCAATAACTTATCTTAAACGAATATTTATTTATTTAAAATATGTTTAGTAGATCTATCACACACAACAAGTGAGACAGTGTTGGACATACAAAAACGTAGGATTGAAAAAAAAGAAAAAAGTTTAGCAGAAATTATTTAAATGAAAATTTTGATAAAGAAGAAACTGAAATTAGATAGTCCAGAAAGGGGAAAATAGTGGGAGAACATTTATAAAAGGGGATCAGGGAAGCCAACATTCAATTATCCGTTCAATTAGGAACCTGAGCAAATAATAAATATGCCAGAGGAAGGAATATTTTGAACTAAAGTATACATAGAATTTACATATAAGAGCCACCAGACAAAATAAAATTAGGTTCTTCAAAATATATTAATTAGAGGAAATTTCGAGACTTCCCCGAATTAACTGAAAAAGCCTCTCTTTCCTGGTGGAAGGAAGATTCTTACACCTGTCTCTGAATGAGGCAGAGAAGTTAAATTAAATTCTCTACAATTAGTTGAAGATTTGATTGAGAATAACTTTCTCCAATTTACTTTCCCTTTCCCCATAGAACTTTAGATATTGTCGTGGTGCAGATTACTGAAAGTCGATTTAAAGGAGCATTCAGAATAATAAAATGATCTCGCTTGAGACATGTGTAGATTTAATTTTCAATTAATTTATTATTTTGCTTTCCTTTGAATATCGATCCTAAATATAATAAATGACACATAAAACTTTGTTATTATAATTATTATTAATGTAAAAACCAATTTTTCAAGAGTAAACAAAATAAAACAAGGATTTTATGAAAAAAAGAAAAGCGAAATAATAAGCAAATTGCAAATTATTAAATCTACCCCTGTCTCAAGTGAGACCATTTTATTCTTCGGAATGCTCCTTTCAACCTTCTTTTTCAATAACTTGCACCACGACAATATCTAAAGTTCTGCGGGGAAAATTGGAGAAAGTTATTCTCAATCAAATCTTCAACTAATCGTAAAATTCTAATTCTAACCGATCTTCATATGAGAGGTAGTTAAGATCATGAAAAGATATTAGCTCCTTGAATTATCGCAGTTATCGCGTGAATCTTCTCTGCAAATTTTCAATCACGACTTTTGTTGGAAACGATACGTGAATACCAGGGTTGCACGGAATTCTATCTTCCATTTTCCGTTTTCCGTTGTCCGTTTGAAAAAAACGGATTTCCGTGCAACCGCGCTCGATATGTAAATTTTCAACGTCACGGTTTCGAGATAAACCATTCCGATGGGGTATCATCTTGCGAAATTCCACACACTTTTCTTCAGTTCCAAACTTGACTACTTGATTACTTGATTTTCGGTCGTCATTCCGAGTGCGTCGAGAGAGAAGAAATAGAAGCTTCCATTTGAAGAATGCTAACTATAGTCATTGTTTACGATCATCGTCTTATTGATTTCTAGACCGTGATTTCGTCTTTTCTTCGAGTCGATTTAGACGCCGGCTTAATTCTTCTAAGGAACTTCCATTAGCACCAGGTCGTTAGCGAAATCGAATTATTTCAGAAACTTTCGATCAACACAGATATCTTCATCTTCTCGCATACTTGTCGGATTAATCGAGAATCATTTGGAGAGAAAATTTGAACAGAGCTGGTGATGGCGAGACAACTTGACGGACCAATATCTTGAAAGGAATATTGACTGTTGTTCCATGGATTCTGATTTCTGAAAAAAAGAAGCCGAAAAGTCGGTTAGAGTTAGTATGAGAGGGAATTCCAATTCATTACATTTTTCAATGAGTTGCAGAACATAATGGATATTGTCGATGCATGTTCTTCTAGACCATCCTTTCTCTTTGGTAGGAGACTCACCTTGGCTATTTTTTTTCCAATCTTCTGGTATTCTTACTTTCGTCAAAATAGTGTTGAAAGCGTGAGTGTGAAGCCAAATAATAGAGATACACTCTAAAGCAGCAAAAAATTTACATTCCATTCCCAGTAGTTTAATCTTCTTTGCGGAATTCCATCTTCCATCTTCCATTTTCCATTTTCCGTTTTCCGCCGTTTTTTTGAGTTCCATTTCCGTTTTCCGTCGTCCGTTTCAAAAAATAATTTTCCATTTTCGTTTTCCGTCGTCCGTTTGAAAAAAATTGATTTCCGTGCAACCCTGGTGAGTACCTGTATACATTTATAACTAATATTGTCGTAGAGTTGTTTTTGCTATACGAGACATATTGCTCTAAGCTTTTTTTAAAGCACACCAAGTTGAATGGTTAAGTTGGGGGCTCAAAAGATGCTCAATTTGCAAATTTCGGGAAGAAGCGATGTTTCTAGATAGTTTAACACGGACTATTAACCGAGCCGTGTCAAATTATATGAAAATAATACGTGTAAATTAGTCATTTACGTTTATAGTCCATTTCAAAATAGTTGACGACGCAATCACGCTGCAAATGCGGCATACTAATTAAAATTCATTTTCAAATCGATTATTTTAATAATTTTTAATTAATAAACGTTCAATATAAGCAATAACAATTAAAAAATGTCACAAAAATAAAATAAAATAATCGATTTGAAAATGAATTTTAATTAGTATGCCGTATTTGCAGCGTGATTGCGTCGTCAACTATTTTGAAATACACTATAAATATTGAAAATATTCATTTCGATTTGGCGTGTTAAAGTCTGGCCAGTTTTTTATAGTTTAATATGCGTAAAAACGCGGAAATTAATTTTTAAACCTAATAATAAATTAAAAGGACGTGCCCTTCTACTTTGTGACTGTGGAGTGCGTCCAGTATTAGAATTGCACTCAAATTAAAGTTGCAAACATACAAGCTTATGATTTAACATGATATTTTAGAAAAAATTAAAGAGAAAGCTCATTTAAAATAGATACACTTTTATTTTAGTTTGCAGAACATTTCAAATCAATTTTTAGATATAAAATTGTTCCTTTAAAAGCTGTGAGAATTCCACAACGATAGGAAATTATTAACAGAACACGATTCTCTAAACGAACGTCGTTTGGTTTCTAAATCATATAAATAAAATTGTTTCATCTTATCGTATTTTTTCCATTAAATTAAAAAAAACAGCAAAAAATACTAAAAACATGTTTTGATTGCACCAGAGAATAAATAAAAAAACGAAAAATCTTTGGAGCAAAATGGATGAAATGTGAATGCTAGTTTATTTCAATTCCAGATGAGCCTCGCAATTCTCAGCCATTCAAAAATTATTTAAACTTTTATAGCATTGGTTTCATCATTTTGACTATATTTGTTGTAGATTTGTTTTTCAGAAGATGACACACATAAAATACACTAGAGTTTTTGTGAATTTTTATATTCATTGAGAGGCTTTGTGAGGCTCTTTTTTTCATTTTTAATCGGGAATTATCTTTAAAAAAGGAAGGAATCGTTGTACTATTTAAAATTTATCATTTTTTTGCAAGACAATATTTTTATTTATTAAAACGTAACAAGATAACTGTAGCCAAAAAAGAGACAATATTAAGCCGATTAAGTAAACAATAAATAAAGAAAAAAGTCTTATTGTAAGAAATACATAATAATTGGATATTAATAAATGAAACCAATTCAAACAGAAAATAATTAAAATGCAAATTCATTTAATTAATTTATGAATATTACAATTTTCAAAAGGCTCCATTAATTATGCATTTAACAATTAAAAAAAAGATATTCGAGATCGGGCAAAAGGATTTGGGCCGAACCGGGAGTCGAACCCGGGACCTCTCGCACCCGAAGCGAGAATCATACCCCTAGACCATCCGGCCACTAATTGAAGGGTATTCAACAGCCAAGACAAGTTAGATGCGGATAAAATAGAAGAGACGAGTGTTTTAATGAGAGACGCCAGACGAGATGTGTTTGTTTACCAATAGCCGCCAAACCAACCCTTGCAAATGGCTGGAGGACAGTAGGAACCGATTTGAATGAGCGAGAGTTTTGCATTATCATCGCCAATGAAAACATTACCACCATCGTCAGCTTCCCAGCCTTGAGATACCCAGAATTTTTGGAAATAATCGGTTGTTGTGGGCTCGGAGCTCTTCTGAAAATAGATTAGTTGCACTATTTCTGATTTAATATTATTTTAATTGGTGGTCTTTTAATTAGTGCAGTTTGTAGAAGTGATCGGTGGTTTTGAAAAAGGGAATCCGGAATTCTACGCATTTGTTCAACTGTATACTCTATATAGCAGGGTTGCACGGAAATAGATTTTTTCAAGCGGAAGGCGGAAAACGGAAAACGGAAGATGGAAAATATATTTCGTGAAGAATATTAAACTACTCGGAATAAACTTTAGATTTTTAGCTGCTAGTAGATCGCATACACACATTCCACACGATTTTGACGGGAAGAAGATAACCAGAAGATTGGAAAATCGCCAAAATGAGTCGCCAACGAAAGGGGAAGGATGGTCTAGAAGATCATCGACAATATCTATTCTGTAGGAAAATTCATTGAAAAATGTAATGAATTCAAATTTCCTCTGAAACTAGATCTAGTCGACTTTTCGTCTTGTTTTTTTTCAGATATCAGAAGCCATGGATAAACAATCAATATTCCTTTAAGAGATTGGTAAGTCAAGTTGACTCGACGTCATCATCTCTGTTCGCATTTGCTCTCCAAATGATTATCGATGAATCCGTCAAGGAGATTGTGGGAGAAGCTGAAGATATCTGTGTTGATGGTACGTTTTTGAAATTTCTCGAATTCGCTGACTGGTGCTAATTGGAAGTTCCTCAGAAGAAATAAGCCAGCGTCTAAATCGATTCGAAGAAAAGCCGAGAACTCCCGGACTAGAAATCAACACAACAAAGACGATGATCGTACACATGCTACTGAGGACTCCATATTTAGCATTCTACAAATGCAATCTTCTATTTCCTCATATTCTAGGAAATGAAAAAAGAGCAAATTCATAATAACAACGTTCCCGCGGAATGAAATTAAAATTCGGATGTAAAAATGTCAGACTGTGAAAGTGCGGTCTGTGCAAAATCGAATAATCCAACATTCTATTGCGGATGAGAGATATTTGTATATTTTATTTTGTTTTCTTAATAAAATGCTCTTAATAAATTTCTGGAAAATGTTTAACAGAACTTGAATTGTTTTATAGTATCAGATGAAACGAGAAATAAGCGATGGCAATAATTTGCTTGTTAATTTTTTCTTTCATAAAAACAATTCTTCCTATCATTTACATAAGGAATAAATAAACATTATTACCTAAAACTAATTAGAGATTAATGTGAAACCAAAATATGAAGATATTCGCATTATTTTAAATCATTCTCTTGCACGCCAATTGCGATTTTTCGATTTTTAAACGTGATATTCGCATGAAGAATATATGTGCGCTTGTACACCGTCCGCACTTTCACGTCCTGACAATTTTTACATCCGAATTTTAATTTCATTCGTTCCCGCGTTGCTCGAAACTTGTTGCTCATCTCAGGAAGTTCTCTTGAATAAACGTCTTCAAATGACCCTTCGACATAATATACTTTCACGCCAAACACGATGGCTTGATTTCCTTTGATTTGCTAGTTACGGGGAAACTGCTATGTTGGGTTTCACATTGGCCGATACTTGAAAGACGAAGCCGAACACTCTGGAGAGAGCTGGTCCGCATCTCGGGATGACGACCGGCAATTAAGTAATCAAGTAGTCAAGTTTGGAACTGAATAAAATGTCTAGAAACTCGCAAGATGATCCCCCATCGGATTAGTTTCTCTCGGAACCGTGACATTGCACATTTTAAATACAGACCGGGGTTGCACGGAAATCAGTTTTTTCAGACGGACGACGGAAAATGGAAATGGAACTCAAAAAACGACGGAAAACGGAAAATGGAAGATGGAATTCCGTGCAACCCTGGTATATAGCATTCGCAAATCTCTTGGCAGTGTGATTAAATTGGCAGGTGGTACAAATAGAATGATAAAAATCAGTGATGAACGGAATTACGTGTTCCGCGTTCTTTATTCCGGAAATTGAAGTTTTATTCCGTTCATTACTGCTACAAATTGATAAAAAGCTTACGTATGGTCTCTTTGGCGAGCCGTTTTAAGATTTAGCTGTCAGTTTGTCATTTTTTTTATTAAAATGTACAAAAATCATGCTTTATGAAATGCTCATTCACACCACCGGCCAACTTAACTTCATTATAGTCTGTTATTTTGCAAAGTTCAGTTTGCAAAAATTGATTAATAAAGTTTTTTATCATTTTATAATATTGCATTTAAATGTAATACAATTAATAAACCGCATATATGCACAAAGTTTTACGCAATAACCAAAAAAAATGCAAAGTTTGATTTTTAATTACTTCTCGGTTGAAATTCGTAAAACCGTTATTTCCCATTAACGTGCTTATTAGAATAGGTTAAAGTTAGTTCTGAATACTTTAATACAAATAATACCACAATATAAACTTCTATCAAATAAATTAGGATCTAAAACCTTGGTATTTTAATTTAAGTACTTGCGCTCATTCAAAAAAAAACTTATTAAAAACATCTAAACAAAAAATAGTAATCTTACCGTAGTTGCCTCCATGCCCATCATTCCAGCTCCACCCCCTGCGCCAGGATATCCCCCAGCACATGGATTACAATCGGCTCTTACGTATGCCGGTTGAGCATTCAGCGAGACGATCAAACAAGTTGAAATAAATATCAAGAATTGCATAATTCGAATTAAAATTGAAGCGAATGATTGACTTGAAGGGTGTTAAATCGGATATATAAAGTGTGATCGTGATTGGTTTTTAGATTCTCAAACCGGTTCCACAAAGAACATATATATGGCTGACTGATATTAATGAATGATAGAATAACAATTATAATATATTAGCGTTACGGATTTATTGAAATTGTGGGTATTTTGGATTGATTTTTTGTTAAGGTCTTCCGGTAATTTTTCAGAGCATGAATAGATTAGGGAAATTGAGATTAAGGTCAAGTTATAAGTGGTTTGGCTTATTTATGAGTATTAGAGATTCTGAACGGAAATGAAAATGTTTATTTGTGGTCAGTTAGAGGAAGAACGTTTGATCTCGTAATGATTACACGTATTGATGATAATATGAATAATAAATTAATGTCGTTCTCTTCAGCACACAATCGTAATCACTCTTTATATTTTGTCGCAAGGCAGGTACACGAAAATAGAAATAATACAAATGAGTACTCAATTATGATACTAGGAGCCCGAATTTCAGATACTTTTTTATAATTTAGAGAGAATTTTAGAACATTTTTCTCATTTTGTATTTTCTTTATGGATCTATTGGGTTGAGGAATAAGTTCGTAGAGTTTTTTATTTTTTATCTTTTGTTTCACAACAATTTTCATGTTTTTTGGCAAAGTTTATATATTTATCTGATAGCGCTTTTTCTGCTCTACAAAACTTTGTTTTTAGTTTATTCTGAAATTTTAAATTTTCTTCATTTTTCAGGCTCAGAAAGGAACTATCCAGGAGGCAAAAATCAGAATTTTCGACAAACGCTCATCTTCGTTTTTCATCCTATGCAAAAAAAAAAGCAGCCGAAGCTCAACGAACAAAACAAAGAAAATCTCCGTCAAATAGCAGCTCATCATCACGCTCGCCATCGACCAGCAGGCGGTCATAAACAGCGATGTATGTACCGAATCAAAGAAAGGAGTGGGTGCCCCCAGGAGATACGTCAAAGCCGAGAGTCAATCAAGATCTTACCCTAAAAGGACTACGATCTGCGTTCGTTGGAACTTGGAGGACATGCTGCACAGCGAAAGGCTCGAATGAAACTTTACGGTCAACAAGGAGCTCTATGTTGCCCATCTGCGCCGCGTAAATGAGGCTATTCGACTGAAGATCTGAACTCGATCGACAAGCCAAGTCACCTTGCTCCACGACAACGTCAGGCAGCAGGAAGATGGAATTCCGTGCAACCATGGTGTCTACTAAACAAAAATGGTTCGCAAAGTTCAAAAATGGCGACTTTAATATTGAAAACACGCGTTGAAGCGGATTTTCTAGAAAACTCGGCGTTGGAGACCTCAAGAGCTCAACGAGCATAAAACATCTCACTCATCATCGAGCAACACGCGGTCATAAACAGCGATTTCTGTACCAAATCTTCACGCGAGATGCAAGATAATGGATGTGTTGCCTAGCTCCGCCGCGTAAATGAGGCTATTCGTCTGAAAAGACCCGATCAACAAGGTCAAGTCATTTTGCTCCACGCCAACGACAGGCCGCATGTTGCACAAGTCGTCAAAACCGCCCGTAACGGCGAATACATAATCGATCAATTAGTTATTATAATTAGTGTTTTTTTTTCAAATAAATCTTTGTAAAAAAAAAACTCTACAAACATATTCCTCAACCCAATAAAATATCCAAATCTATGAAAAAAGCCAGGGCTTTTCCTTATTTTTCTTTTTACTCCACAGTAAATTTCATTGTATAATTATAAAAGGAAATAGAGTAGCATGCCAATTGGAAATGAACATTTTACAATATTTAACCGCGTTTTATTATATTGCGAGTATAAATTAGGAGTCAATTTTCACATAAATTTAGTAGATTTTCTCTAGACTATCGGAGAACATTAATATACACTAGCTGACAAAAGTTTTGTCACAAATGTTTTTTCGGGTTTAACTTTTTTGTGACTTGACCAAATTGGCTGATTTTTTGATATGAAAGATTCATATGGTTGTAGATTATTTTACAAATTCCCGCTTGCGATTGCGATGATCCGTTGACAAGCGTTTATCATAAAACGCGTAGCGCAAAGATATTACGCACTTTTCTTGCACTGCATTTTTTAATAATTTTTAAAGTTCAATTATATTTTTTTTATAATTTATTGAAAATAGCAGTAATTGCCAACATTTTAGAGATGACTCCACGTAAAGAAACTCCAATTGCCACCCGGCAAGCTGTTATCAATATGAGGGAAAACGGAATGCGTGGTACCGAAATTGCCATGGTAATTTAAACCAAATTTTGCTACTATAACATTTTAAACACTGATTCACATAAAATATCAAAAAATTAGCCAATTTGGTCAAGTCACAAAAAAGTTAAACCCGAAAAAACATTTGTGACAAAACATTTGTAACCTGGTGTATTTTCTAAACGTTATCTTACAATTATGACTTCCATAATTTTAATTAAATGGAAAAGTCGTCATATAACCATAAACTAATAATCCATAATATCAAACAATTTTTAATTTAAATTAGTTTTTGATTTTTGGCTCTCAGTAGGAATTTATGACTTATCGGTTTAGCGGTGATGTTATTTATCAATTGATAAGAGTTATTTTAAATCAGTTGCAAAAAAATCAAAAAATCAGTTTAGGTGATATATACCAGTTATGGGCGTAATTCCAAATTCCGTATTCCGAAATGTCAATCCGTATTCGTGGTTTTGAATTATGAAATTATAAATTTTTAAATCATTTTGTTCAGTTTAAGTTTAAATCTCAAATGTCATTTATGTCATTTTGTTAAAATAATTATACAATTTATTTGCAAATTTTGCAGCTTTCCTAAATATGGAAAACGAGAAGAACAACTATGTTACCATTTTTTCGTGGCGAATATGATAATAAACCGAATTCCAAAATTCGTAAAATCCCATTCCGCTTATCGTTGTTTATAACATCATGGAGTTAGTCTATAAATTTAAGGCCACGGTATATTTGTTACATATAATGTACACTATTTTCGTCGTATGAAACATTGTGACTGAAGTATTTTAGGTATAATTATTTTTATGACAATTTTTATGATTTTTAAAAATAAATTTTAGGAAAATACGCTATTTGTCTGGAGGGCCGATGTCTGGTTTGAAAAAAAGGTTTTTTCCGTTTAAAATCGTATAGCTATAGCGTTTGCTTAATCGATTGCGCGACTGGCAGTTTTGCGTTTTCATGAAGCACTCAGACTGGAATGCTCATAAAACTATTTCAGAAATGTGTTGAAATTAAAAATCTCTTGATGGTATTAATATTTTTAAATAATTTAATTGTTAGTTAGAAATTGGCGGCATTTTAACTTTAATTCATTAGTTTCATTGTAATAGCAGGAGCGTCTCCTCCAAAGTTGGTTCAGTGGCAAAGATTTATTATTAGGTCTAGAAATTAATTTCCGCGTTTTTTTTACGCATATTAAACTATAAAAAGTGGATAAACAACTATAAAAAGTGGATTAAACAAAACTTTTATTCAAACTAATTTCCATCATTAATAACAACATTTTCCCAGAGTTGTGGATTCCATCATAATATTTATTGTGGTTTGGCCGCGCAATCCATTCATATAGCCATTTTTTGACGTCTTGATGATCTTGAAAGCGCTGCTCCGCCACATCATGAGCCATTGACCGGAAAATATGATAAGGAGAGTACGGCGGATGTGGTAAGACGTGTCATTTGAACTCTTTCAGCGAATCCTTTACCGCTTGAGCAACATGCGGCCTTGCGTTGTAATGAATCAATATGACCTTTTCGTGTCGACCCGCCCATTCTAGTCTTTTTACTGCGATTTCATGCCGCAACTGCACTAGTTGATGTTGATAGAGATTCGCAGTGATTGTTTCGCCAGGTTGGAGCAGTTCAGAGTACAAAATTCCTTGTTGGTCCCACCATATGCACAGTAAGACCTTCTTCCCGTGGATGTTGGGTTTTGCAGTCGAAGTTGTCGTTTCACCAGGACGATTTTCTTCGCTTCGGATTGTCGTAGTACACCCACTTTTCATCGTCAGTTATGATGCGGTATAAAAAATACTTTCTTTGAAATTTGTCCAACAAGATTTGTGAAGTTGTTTTTCTCTGCTCTTTGTTGTGTTCTTAGAACTCTTCCCCATTGCTTTTAATCGATGGGAAATCGCTTTTTGCGCCACGCCGAGAGATGCCGCGAGTTTCTCCTGTGTTTGCGCCGAATCTTCATCCAACAAAGCTAGAAGTTCTTCGTCTTCAAATTTTTTTGGCTGTCCTGATCGGTCTATGTCGTTGACGTCAAAATCTCCCGATTTTAAACGCTGAAACCTTTCTTGGCAGGTTCTTATGTATGATGCAGCATCGCCCTAAGCTTGGGCAAGCATTTGGTGCGCGTCAGTGGCTTTCTCCTCAAAATTTTTCATCTCAAAAACAATTTCAGCATTCAGAGACAGGTGTAAGAAACTTTCTTCCACCATGAAAGAGGCTTTTTCAGTCAATTCGGGGAAGTCTCGAAATTTCCGCTAAGTAATATATCATTAAGTACCTAATTTAATTTTGTTTAGTAGAACTTATATGTAAATTCTATGTATCTAGTTTTATTTCAAAATTTTCCTTCCTCTGGCATATTTATTATTATAATTTCCTTAGGTTCCCACTTAATCGGGTTGATTGTTTTAAAACTTCCCAATCTCCTTTCTTATTCCTATCTGTTTTCCCTTCTTTGAACAATTTAATTTAACTTTATCTACATTATTTAAACTCTTCTAAACTTTTTTTAATTGTATGGTTTTTGTTAGTTTTTTTTTTTTAACAAACCCCTACGGTTTCTTTTTTTGTATGTTTTTTGTGGTATTTTAACATTACTTTTCTTCATGTATTTTAAATAAATAAATAATTTTCTTATTGAGTTTGAAAAAGAAAGACGGACAACGGAAAACGGAAATGGAACTCGAAAAACGACGGAAAACGGAAAACGGAAGATGGAAGATGGAAGATGGAAGATGGAATTTCGTGAAGAAGATTAAACTACTGGGAATAGAATTTAGATTTTTTACTTCTAGTAAAGCGTGTATCTATTATTTGCCTTCGCATGCGCCCATTGAACATGATTTTGACGGGAAGAAGAATACGAGAAGATTGGAAAATTGCCAAAGTGAGTCTCCTACGAAAGGGGAAGGATGGTCTCGAAGATCATCGACAATATCCATTCTGTTCGACAATTCATTGAAAAATGTAATGAATTCAAATTTCCTCTGGAACTAGCTCTAATCGACTTCTCAGCTTATTTTTTTCAGAAATCAGAATCCATGGATCAACAATCAATATTCTTTTAAGAGATTGGTGAGTCAAGTTGACTCGACGTCCCCATTTCTATTCGCATTTGCTCTCCAAATGATTCTCGATGAATCCGACAAGGAGATTGGGGGAGAAGCTGAAAATATCTGTGTTGATGGAACGTTTTTGGAACAATTCGAATTCGCTGACGACCTGGTGCTAATTGGAAGTTCCTCAGAAGAAATAAGCCGGCGTCTAAATCAACGGCTAGAAATCACGGTCTAGAAATATACACAACAAAGACGATGATCGTACACATGCTACTGAGGACTCCAGATTTAGCATTCTACAAATGCAATCTTCTATTTTCTCACCTTCCATCAAAAGAAAAAAGAGCTAATACAGCATCGTTCCGGCCTTGCTCGAGACTTGGTGCTCATCTCATGAATCTCATCTCATTCACTTGATAAACGTCTTCAAATGACCCTTCGACATAATATACTTTCACGCCAAGCTCGATCGCTCGATTTCCTTTGATTTGTTAGTTACGAGGAAACTGCTCAGTTGGGTTGAACATTGGTCAACACTTGAAAGAGGAAGCCGAACACTCTGGAGAGAGGTGGTCTTTACGCATCTTGACGCACTTGGAATGACGACCGACAATTAAGTAATCAAGTAGTCAAGTTTGGAACTGAATAAAGTGTCTAGAAACTCGCAAGATGATTCCCCATCGGATTGGTTTCTCTCGGAACCGTGACATTGCAAATTTTAAATATAGACCGGGGTTCCACGGAAATCAGTTTTTTTCTGACGGACGACGGAAACGGAAATAGAACACAAAAAACGACGGAAAACGGAAAACGGAAAATGGAAGATGGAATTCCGTGCAACCCTGGTGTACATATTCTGAACCCAAAATAATGATTTTTTATAAAGTACGTGAAGAAAGTTATATATAAGTGAGAAAGCTGATAATACAGAGAACATTATAAAATAAGATTCGTTATATAAAAATAATTTTGTTTTGACAAAATATCAACAACAAAAAACGCGGAAGTTAATAAGTTAATTTCTAGACATAATAATTTACCGAGTGTTTCTATTAGGAACCGAGCAGGGTTTTATTGGTGCTCGTCAATTTCAGGATCGCGACAGCCTAATTTCTCGGTCCTGTGAGAAAGTAGTGAATGTTTTTTTGATGATTTTGCGATGTAAGAAGGGAAGTGTTTTAGATCTCCATCTCAGATATTGATACAACATTGAAGATAGATTTCTTATGGCTTGATTAGTATACTGATAAAATATGAGGAGCCACAAAACGGTTTAAGTAGATAAAAAATTGGAAATTACCCCGTTTATCCACAATAATGGAATGAAGTTATTCAATTTTTAATGAAACTGTGAGTTTTCATAATTAACAATTTGAAACCCCAAGAAGCATCGGGGCAACAGCGCAGTGACAAATCGACAGGACAAGGTTTGTAAGATCCTCTTGGATAAGCCAGGGATCAACAAACATTAAATTACGAAACAACACGTTAGGAAATTCGAAACCCTAGCGTGGACTAAAGTTTACAAGACCGGTCCACGACAAAATTCTGAATAGTTTGCTGTACAGTGGAAGTTTGAGATAAATTCCCCAAACATTTTTTCAAAATTTATTTCCAAAGCTAATTTGAATACATTCTCGTAGCGCAATGTTTGATGGATCATTTAAAAGAGAAAATTTCGCGGCTCTTCTTCAATGGTTCTCATTAGTAGCGATGCCTCGAATAAGTGTTGTGACCATTTGAAATAAATATTATTTTTTTCTGTTCTATCAAAAATGGAAACTCGGTGATAACAGCATTAAAGAACATTTGTGCATTGGGCATTTAGCACAGCTCTTTATTGAAACTGGTTGTACCTTTATTATGTTTTATTAAACCGTTTTTATAAGACACAAACATTAATTCAATTAAAAATTCAATATACAAAAAATTATGCAATAAAAATTTAATTCGAGGCAGCCCACATTTCCAATTCTTCCATCGTATCCATTTTCCTGATCTTGCGTTCTTTTGACGATGGCAATGGCTGTGTTGGTACTTCTGGCAACTCGGTTGCTGGTAATTCCGGTACTTCCTGAAAATTAGTAAAAAAACTTGTTTTCATATATAAATATGATTACATCTTGAATTTCCTGCAATTCTCTTAATAATTCCTCCTCATCAGCCACGTCTCCAATTGGGGCAGAAATGGCATCATTGAGTTCATTGGACGTCGCCAAACCGTCGGCTATTTCATCCATCAAGTCATGAACCTTAAGAAACGTTATTTTTATTATTATAGAAGAAGAATTGAGCTTACCTTATCGAGATCCATTTTCTGATGTTCTTTCTTGAGCGTCTCGTTGGTTTTTCCAAGAACATCGAGAACTTCATTGTGAAGACCGACATTCTCTAGTGCGGCTCTTTGAGCTTCAAGCTTAGTGAGGACTCCATCAATGCGACTCAATTCATTTTCGTGGTGCTTCTTCCTCCGAAGTGCAGCCAATGCCATCTTCTTGTTCGTTTTGCTATACTTCTTTGCATTTTCTGTTTCCAGGGCAATTCTCTCCTCAAAATATTCCTGCTTTCGGACTAGCAACTCCTCAGCATCCTGAAAAATGACATTCAGCTGATTTTAGGTACTCAGAAGAGTAAATCACCTTTAAATTGCTTATGGCATCTTCAGCTGTTGGAGCTTTTCTCTTGCGACTCTTCTCCTTGATTTTTTCTTTCAATTTGTGTGCTTCTTCATGAATTTTATCGAAGAAAGAGGCCATGGGATGCTGAAAACATTCGACGCTCATTTGAAACATTTGTTGATTTCATGTTTGTCGGCCTTGAAAATAAGAGGAAAATGGGAATCAAATGCATTTGGAGAACAATGAATAATAATATATTTGAAAATACTAAACTCATTCTGATTCATTTGTTTTGATTGGTTTTTAGTGATAAAGAGAGGTCACTTTAAGTGCGATTATACAAGTGTTTTGTAATATTATTACTAATAATTATGAAAATGCTCGTAATTTTTAATTAATTGTAAAATAAATAGCTAAATTTCGAAGAAATATTCAATTTTTGATTAAAATGTACAGCACTCCAAATGAAAATGACTGTTTTGCAATATTTAAAAGAATTTTATTATTTTCTGCGTGCAATTTTAAAACCAATTTTACGTCAGTTTTTCAGGCTTTCTCTAAATTATCCCTGGAACTTTAAATTTTTACGAATTTTTAGATTTAAGTGACTCTTCTGAAGTCCTGTTTTTGCTAATTCATTTGGCGTGTGTACAGTATAGTCTAGTAAGATATACAATTTCGCTTTTTGCCCCTAACTCAGGTTCGAGGAGTAAGATTTTTCGTGGATTTTCAAGACATACAGTACCGGTTAAATGATTGTAAACCTGGGTTTTTCGAGCATAACTGGTTTTCGAGAGCCGGTATTGAGCCGAAATTTTTACTAGTTGTTTCTGAAAGTGTTAGAAAGTTTGTCGGAAAATGTCATACGAAAATATGAAAAAAATAAAATTTTTAGGCAAAAAATTGCATTTTCGAACAAATCAAATTTTGGCCATAATTTTTCAAAAAATCATAATTTCCAAAAAACATTTTTACTCAACACATTACATATAAAAACTAACAAATTGGGTCTAATACTTTGTTGCGAAGCCATGAGAGTCAATGACAGCCTGGCATTTGCTCTTCATGTAGTCGAGCAGTGTCGATTACTGTCAGTGGGATCTTCTTCCATTCGTCTACCAGTTGTTGTACTTCTCTTCCGCATTTTTCCAATCTTCTCTCCAACTTTTCCCACAAATTCGGTCAGTCCATGAAGCAATCCCAGGCTGAAGGCGCCTGCGATTCGAAAAGACGTTTGTATGAATTGTCCGGTTTCCCCATCGAACCTCGACCGTCCAACGTCGTTGGAGAGCACCTAGAATCATGAGAAGACCTCCAGTAAAGAATACTTTCATTTTGGAGAAGAGCAGAAAGTCCAGTTGGCTCCCGGTATGATCCCAGATACCAGTTACCCAACGTTAAGAACAGTGAATGAAGTTGTATGGTGTAGGGTTCCTTTTCCGGAAATCGCATGGGACTATTTCATCGCATCACAACCATCATGGATCGCCACGTCTACAAGGATATCCTAGAATCCAAAATGCTGTCACATTACAAAGCCATGGATCGTGGGATCATTTTCCAATAGAACAATCATCCAAAACGAACTTCCAAATTTGTAAAGGTACAATAGATTTTAATTTTCTCAAATATTTTGGAGTTCACGATTGGTTTTCGAGTCGTAGAATAAGCGTTATGGACTGACCCAGCCAGTCCCCTGACTAGAATACAATTGAGAATTTTTGAGAAGAGTTGGAGAGACGATTGGCAGGAAAAATGAGAAAAATGAAGAAATTAAGGACAAAATTTGATTTTTTCGAAAATCAATTTTTTCCCCAAAAATTTTATTTTTTCTTATTTTCGAGGCACTTGTCCACAAACTTTCTAACGCTTTCAAAAACAGTTCTTTAGGGTTAATCATGTTTTCTAAATATTATTCTAAAATGTTTCTATTTTTCAAAATAATTTTAATAGTATACACTTTGCTAGAATATCAAGATTGAGAATATTATGTGACATTATGATATTAATTGGCATGTCTGTGGATTAAAAAAAATAAGACTTTATCTAACCAGAATGGAAATAACGGTTTTCTTACGTTGGTCTTACAACTTCACGTTTACTTCACACAAATATTTTCTGCGCCAATTCGTCAGATTTTCCCCAAAGGCTCTAAAATCATTCAATTCTTCACGGAATACTAGATATGAGCACATTTTCTGAGCTCGTTTTATTAGCCTTCCGCATTGTCATGTTTTTTTTTTCAATTTCCATTATAATAAACCAAAAAATATATGATGGTCATTTTATTTTTTGATTAATTCTATCAAGATTAATATTTTGCAGACAATGAAAAACGGAAGTGCAGAGTTCGTCGAAAAGATTAACGGCTACATATGGAAAAACAGCAATGATTTGTAAAACAATCTTATCAAAAATTCAAAGACATTACGTTAAACTTTAAAGGCAAATGGAAATAAACTGAAAAATAAACAATTCTATGTTTGATAAGACAAACAATACAAAAATAGGTTATTTATAGGCTATTAGTAGCAAACAGATATTTATTTTCTATCGCTTCCAAATATTTAAAATTTCAAAATTCTAAATATTACTGGACTCTGATGCTTAATATGCTCTTTAAAGTTATTTATTATTAATTTCAGAGATCGATGCCTAATGGAAGAGCAAAAAATTAGGAGCGGAGAAAAGGTCTTGTTTAGACATTCACACGGCCATTAAGGCCATCGTATCTCTTCCTCTTTTGTTTCTCATCAATTTTTGTTTATTATTTGATGAAAAGAAATGGAAAGTTTAATTTAAAAATGAAAATGGATGAAATAAATATTGATGACAAACAAAAGAGGAAGAGACGTGATGGCCTTAGTGGCCGTGTGGCTGTCTAAACAAGACCTTTTCTCCGCCCCTAATTTTTTGCTCTTCCATTAGGCATCGATCTCTGAAATGAATAATATTATAAACTTATGAGAAACTGGTAATTTTAATTTTAAATAAGAAGCCAAAAATATTGAAAACGAACTATCAATTCATTATAATTTGATTATAAACTTATTGCACTCCAATTCCAGGAAATTGCAAATAACCGCGCACCACAAAACAAGCCCTGCTAACTTTAAAAGAGCATTAAAAGTTTTTTTGTTTTTTTTTTTTTGAAATGAACCTGCACGTTTAAAAATGGAAAAATGTCGTGATTTTTCTATTTTTTGTTCAGTTTGGTAACCATTAGATGCGTCTTCCTTTTAAAATGATTGACGGTTATAAATAACTTCAATATGTTTATTATGTGTTTATCATGTGTCAATATTGAAAATAGTATTTGTGTCAATATTGAATAATATGATAGATTCATATGGTTGTAGATTATTTTACAAATTCCCGCTTGTGATTAAAATTATCCGTTTTACAGTGACAAGCGTTTATCGTAAAACGCGTAGCTCAAAGATATTACGCACTTTTCTTGCACTGCATTTTTAAATAATTTTTAAAGTTCAATTATATTTTTTTCATAATTTATTGAAAATAGCAGTAATTGGCAACATTTTAGAGATGACTCCACGTAAAGAAACTCCAATTGCCACCCGGCAAGCTGTTAACAATATGAGGGAAAAGGAAATGCGTGGTACCGAAATTCATGTTAAACACTGATTCACATAAAATATCAAAAAATCAGTCAATTTGGTCAAGTCACAAAAAAGTTAAACCCGAAAAAACATTTGTGACAAAACTTTTGTCAGCTAGTGTAGCTTTTACCTTATTTATTTTTGTTATTTAAATATTGGAAAATATTGTGACGTTTATTCATGAGGTGATCAATAAAATAAAGTCAAGAAGCAAAATATGTTCACGTAGTAAATGCGATTCGAATAAAAACGTGGACAAAAATTTATAAGGCAACGACACAATTCAGAATAATTTGGTGTGTAAAATGCGTAGAATTACGTTCGCAACATAACGTATCATTTGATTTCACTAGGAAAATTATATATATATATATATATATAATTGTGGAAACGAAAATATCAGTTTCCTGGGGTCTAAACTGATTGAAATTAAATTTTAATTAAGATTTTATTCAACATTTGTTCAGTTATGAACTTAATTAAAGAACTTTTTAAGTAAACAATATGCTTATATTATCAAAATCTGAGAAATTGACAATTCCAACTTTATTTTTATAAAAAATAAAAGTAATAAATCTGACGTGATCTAGAAATTTTGAAGAAATATAATGAAAAACAGAGAATTTATTAACATTAATATAGTCGTCGCCAAATGCGATTACCGCCGCAAAGTGTGGCGCACTTTCTAAATATTATTTTTCATTTAATTTTCATGATTATTTTCTTGTTTAGGCTCGTTCTATACTGTTTTAGCTTAAATAAATTGAAGAATATGTTTTAGATGTTGTTTTAATCGTGGAATAAATGTGAAAAATAATAAAAATCATAAAATTAGATGAAAAAATAATATTTAAAAAAGTGCGCCACACTTTGCGGTGGTAATCGCTTTTGGCGACGACTATAGAATATTTGTTTCATTATCTCTTTCAGACCATTGAAAATAATTCAAAAATGATCAAATCAAACCTTTCATATTCTTAGATTTTGATAATACCCTATTTTACCGTTTCATTGGATTCCTCGACGCAGACGGTTTTGTTTCGATCATTTCGATCAAAAGAGAAAATATAACAGAAGTTGTTATGCACAAAAGTAGTGAAGAATTTCTCCTCCTCCGATGGGAGAAGGGGGAGGGGATGGTTGTTTGTTGTTGTTGCTCTTATGTTTATCATTATACAAGGAATACAAGAATTTAAAAATGAATATATGGCTACATTTAACTTAAATTTTAAACTAATGAAATGGTAATAACTTGGGGGATGAATAAAGATGAGATATCTTATTAAAACTTAACAAGGAAGGATGACAAATATGGAGCATGCTTATCTGACACTATTCTACTTTGCCTGAAGCTATTGGAAGAAAGTTGGGGCTCAGGGGATAAGGTGGATTAGGAAGAATACGTGCTTCTGTCTTATGTCATATTTAAGTGAAAAAGGTGCCCAAGGAGAAGATCCCTTCATCAGTGGTCGTAAGAGCAAATAAGAAAGGTGAGAAAATGAAGGATTGGATCGATAACATTTAGAGACCAATTTTTTCTAAAAATTCTGATCAGAAAAATGGATTTTTATAATGGATTAGGCTCATGGTCATCTAGAACCGATAGTACTAGAGAAGCTTAATCAGCTGTGCACGTTAGCAGTTATACCGGGTGGACTGACTAAGTATCTTCAACCATTGAACGTTGAAATTATTTGTAAATGGTGTAATATTTGGCAACTCAGCTTAGCTGAAAATAAGACCTCTGTTATTCATTATGGTAAAAACAATGCTCAATTCACTTATATTATTAATAACAAACCCATTGCACCTTCTAATTCTTTAAGAGATCTTGGCATATTAATTGATAACAAATTGTCTTTTATTAACCACATCACTTACGTTTCACATTCTTGTATGATTAAATGTCGCCAATTGTTAAATTCTTTCAAATCCCAAAACCCTTTGCTATATGTTAAACTATTTAATTGTTACATTAGACCAATCATCGAATATGGATGTGAATTATTCCATCCCAATTCCCCTAAATTGTCTGGTCTGCTGGAAAAAACACTAATATTTTTTACGCGTAAGGTTTGCCAGCGTTGCAACATTAAATATTCATCGTATAACGATAGGTTAATTATTCTAGAATGCGAGTCAATAGAAAAGCGGCGTCTTAAGCTCATAGTCAAAACTTATTATAAAATACTGTGCAATAAATACCACTGCCCATCCTTTAATAAATTTATTTGTTTCTCGAGGTCCCCACGAAACCCGTTAATGCTCAAAGTAAAACCCGGTGTAACTAGTCATAACAACTTTTTTGTAAATAATTTGTCATTATCGAATAGAGTTTGTAAATATTTTGTTGATTGTAATGTGCATAATATTAATTATATTATTGAATCTATCCCTAACAATTTATTGTACTAACCATTATTTAATTATGCTTAAATTATTACTATGCATTTGAACTACCGACCTCTTGCGGGGTCAAATGTTCATCTTAACATTTATTTCCCTCGTTATATGTGTTTTACTGTTATTACGTGGTAAATAAACAATTATTAACGTTGCTCTGAACAAACCATTTAAGGATAGATTAAGGAGCTGCTGCGAATCTTGGATGGCCGATTTGAGCCAAGCAACTTTCACTAGAA
This sequence comes from Caenorhabditis plicata, assembly GCA_963931815.1. Classification (NCBI taxonomy): domain Eukaryota; kingdom Metazoa; phylum Nematoda; class Chromadorea; order Rhabditida; family Rhabditidae; genus Caenorhabditis; species Caenorhabditis plicata. The sequence goes on along the minus strand of OZ007490.1, from coordinate 14,424,912 downwards.
ATGGGAACCGAAAGAGACCGTTGTACGCAACAGTGACATATTGGGTTTCCAACAGTTTTTATAGAATTTCGGATGATGTTATTTTTAACGGATTTAGAAAAGCTTTAAGCCAAGATTTGGATAGTGTTATGGAATTTTTATGTGATAGATTCAAATGTCTTTAATGTGCTAACCTTGTTAGATATATATGCTTTTTATTGTTATAGGTTTTGATTGTTTTGATAGTTAATGTATCCAAAAGTTTGTTATCGATTAGTCAATAAACTATTCCAACTTTTATTTTGAGTAGAATTGTTTTCATTAAATATTCTGGTGACAGAAGAGTGTGTGAAGACATTAGACACGAAATGAGAGAAACCTATCTCTCCCCCCACCACATGCGAAATAGTGTACGAACGAAATCCAATAAAACGGTAAAATAGGGTAGTTAATAAAAAATAACAGCAAAAATAAATTCTTGCACGATAGCTCATGTAAAACTTTTAAATCATTGAAACAGGTATATCAAACACTTTTAACATAAATAGGATCACAAGAAGAGCAAACAAAAAGAGTTACATTGATTTTAAACATAAAAAAATCAGTTGAAGCCCATTATTTGCGAAAAACAACAAGTTATTGAATGATAAATCCATTGGATTTTTCAAATTTATTTCAAACTCACGTTGAGTAAGAAATAAAGAATAAAATAAAAATCTAGTGAAGATGAGAGGAGAATTTTCTCCGTTTCTATCCTCAATGACAACGAAAGATACACAAAAAAAATGAAAAGACGGCAAAACTGGAACCAAATAGACGCAGAATAGAGTATTTGTAAGTATATTTACGCTATGATTGTTTTATATTTTGCCGTTATTTATCGACAATACTCAATTAAACAATTGATTATTATGTGTTAAAAGGTCTTTTGATTCGAACTGGCAGCGGTCTGTGCAAATATTGTATTTGTCGGTCAAAGGATTAACACTTGGCCAATTTGAATATAACTGTTTTGTGTTTGAATATTGTTTATCGCCACAAATGTCAAGGTCTCGTATAGTATAATTGAATTTGGATCAATTTTATGAAAAGTTGAACTAATGCTGATGTCACTTTCAATAAAATTTATTTTAATTTTGAAAAAGGACGAGGACTAAAACACCATAAACATCAGATAATTGGTTTAAATCAGAATAATTCAAAAAAAGTTCTCACGTTAATTAATATACCATAATTATCTGGGTATTTAGAGCAAATGATTCATTTTATTTTATTTTCCAACATCAATTCTTTCTACACATATTTGACTTTTATTCATACGCTGCCTTTAACCGCAAACCAATTTAAAGTTGTTTTTACCACCGCAGCATGAGCATCTAAATTTTAGGCCACACATTTATTTTCGGCCCTTTTTAATAAATTATTCGTAGTTTTGGCAAGTAGGCAAGTAATCAGTCGTTATTTTATTAACGGAAAATGTCATTACTAAATCAAAAACAAAATGTGAACACGTAGTAAAATAAACATGGGCTAAAATTTACAAGATCAAGACATAATTCATAATAATTTGATGTGCAACCGTTAATTTATTGCCTTATTTTCTTAACGAAGTCTTAAATAAAATGCAAATATTTCTAAATAAGTAATCTATTTTTTTGCACGCCATCCGCCTAAACAAACTGAGATGCTCTCAGAAGGTTAATTTAGAAATAAACTTGATGTTATATGGATTTTCCGACTTTAAATACCTACAACACACCAATTTTAGTAATAAAAATGGGGCGACATAAATGTAAAATAAAATTTTGATTTGAAGGTTGCTAGAGAGTATGAGGAAAAAAATTGTAAAGACGTTAAAATGACATTTTAATTATTACGTGAAAATTAATTTAGAGCATTTAACTATTGTAAAATTTTAATTTTGATTTGGCGTGCTACAATTATTTTACAAGTACTATCAGAGATCTGTAATACTCCATTAAACTGCAAGTTAAACCAATATGGGAACATCGACACTTTTGTCAGTAATACGTGATTAAAACTCACAAAATTGATATTTCTGGTGGACTCCAATGCCACGAAACCGCGCCTCATTGCAAAGCGCACCTTTCAATTAATTATTTTTTTAAAGATTTTATTAATTATTGGTTAAAATAAGGTTTAGTTTAAATGTTATACATTGTTCTGAAATATATATATATATATACTAATAGTTTTGATTATACTTTTTGGTTCAACAATAATAAAATATTGTACATTTCAGAGATCGGTGCCTAATGGAAGAGAAAAAATAAGAAAAAATGACAGTCTCGGATGGATGGACGACCACACGTCCAGTAACGACTTTTTCGTCTATTCCTCTTCAATGTGTGTTGTCTATTTTTTTTCAGACAATACACATTGATGAGAGAGAGAAGAGTGGCCGTCCAAACGAGAACCTCATTTTGTTCTTTTTTCCTCTTCCATTAGGCACCGATCTCTGAAAAGGACAATAAAAAATTGCAAATAAAAATAATAAATTAAAAGGTAGTGTTCGTGCAATTGGTGCGAAGTCTTTTGCAATACGGCGCGGTTTCGTGGCATTGGAGTTCGGGTGGCGTGCTGCTGTTCTTAAAATAATATTGACGTTTGAAAAAAAAATAATAAATTGAAAATTTCAAAACCCGGGACCCGGGACGGAAAAAACGGGGCTTTATTGTTTTGTTCCACTCTCACGATCTTTCCCCATTCCTACCTGTTTCGCAGTCGTAATATTTTTACAAACTCGCAGATTCAAATATTTGATTGAGCCTATAAATAAATTTTATCTTTTTTTTATATTCCTTTTACACAACATAATTATATTTCTCTTAAACTATTGTCCTTTTCAGAGATTCAGCGGTGCCTAATGGAAGAGCAAAAAAGAAGAGAAAATGATGGGCGGCCACACGGCAACAAACAACTTTTTCGTCAATTCCTCTTCAATGTGTGCTGCCCATAATTTTGTAAAAAAGAATGGCCGTCCAAACGAGAACCTCATTCCATCCTAATTTATTTCCTCTTCCATTAGGCACCGATCTCTGAAAAGGACAATACCTTAAATTCTTCAAAACTATCCGTCATGTTTGATTTAAATGATTTTTAAGCTTCTCCTTTCATGAATGTCATGCTATTAAGTTTCGCCATATCGGAATTTGCAAATGACGTTATTTTAATTTTATCGAATTAATATTATAATTAACAAGTTTAATAATATTAAATATTATGGTTTAACGACTGTTTTTAGCCAATCTTAAAATCAGGTCATAATTGATACAGAAAATTTCAATCATACTTAATAAAATACTTGGAAAAGTATGATTAAGTTTCCCTTCGGGGCCGCCTTTAAATATTTTCTTAAGTTGATCTTAATGATATTATAGAAAGACTATGTGTGCTAGAATGTCGCTTATGGTATGAACACCACATTTGATGAATTATTGCACATCTCCGCAATTTCAAATGATGTTTGGTAAGCATATCCTTTGCACGCAATTCCCTCTGTAAGAAACATAGTCTAGAAATATAATAGCCTCTAAGGGTTCACGTTATTCTTTAAAGTTCGAAAATTTATCGCAAATTAAAAAAATAATTATATACAGCGAATTTATGTATGTCTATAAGGAACAATTAAAATTTGAGAATAGTTACAATCAGTTCCTCTGGTTTCAGGCAAAAACGGACCGTTAATAGTATAAAATTCATATTTTTATTTATCTATCTATTTTATCATTCATTGATCAAATTCTTATAATCACAAGTGTGTTTTAACTTTTCTTTAAAAAAAAACTTTCATGTCATTCAACTCCGCTTTAAAAATACATTAAAATTATATTTTATTAATAAATAATTGTTAAAATCCTACAATGAATTTATAAAATTCCACTACGAATTAATAAATAAGAAAGAAAAGGAAAAATCAATATACAAATAATAATTTCCCAACTAAGTGATATCTGCAAAAACGGAAAAATCAATAAATACATTGTAATTTCACTCCATGTATTATTAAAACAATATACTGGGTAAGCTATTTACATTTATATAAACAGTAAGGCACTCATGTGATTATGCAGAAAAGATTAATTTAGCATTGTATGATCTTCAAAAATGTTTCGCCTCTGCTCTTCAACCTTTTTCATCCATCTTGATTGTTCAGCCTCAACACGTCCCAAGACATCTTAAAGTTAAATTATATGAAATAAATATCAGGAATCCGCATGTTTACTTGAACTTGATCTTGCTCTAGTTGTGCCTTCGCGATCCATTGATGAAACTGCTGATGTTTCATCTTCACTACCGGCAAAAATGTTATCTTCCATCTAGAACAAAATTAAATTAAAAGTTTAACTAACGTTTAAAAAAACCTCATCATTGTGCTGTTGATAACTAATTGATAGTCTTTTCTTCCGAAGCATGGGATCCAAACACATTAAAAATGTCATGTATCCGGTCAATACAGCAATAACACATATTACAAAAATGACAACCACTTTAATTAGAACAGTATTTCTAGATTCGTAACGACAATCGCAATTCGCTAAAAATCCATCCATGTGAGATTCATCAATAAATTGTTGGACTTGGTCTTTAACTATATTCGAAGACTTGCTTTAAAATTCAAATGCATATAGGTGACTATGAAAAAATAAATACCATAAATTAGGCTCAATATTTGTTTTCGTATAATAACGCCTTTTGAAGTTGTCTGGCTTATCTGTTGAATTTTCTGGATGATTCATAAACTTCCAAACACTTGGACAAATGCATCTACATCTTGTTGATTCGAAATTAGGCTATAATTAAAAATATTAATTTAAAACAACATAATAATAAAACCTCTGGTACTGCAACTGATATTGTAATGCTGAGAAAAAGTATGAAGAGTGATGAATACATTTTCTGGATAAATTAATAGTTTGGACAAGATTATAATCATTATTGGTCGTACATTTATTAAAAGTTTAGAAATTAATATCGTTGTTTAAATTATAAAACATCCATCAAGGAAAAAGCTACATTTAATGGTTATTAAAAATCGATTGAAAATAAATAAAATAAAAATATGCGCATGAAAAGGATCACGCTAAAACTCATTGGCGCGTATTCAGATTTTGACGTTTTTTAGGTTCGCCCTTGACAAAATTATTTTTTAAATTTAAATTTTAAGCTTTTACTGTTCATTTTCATTCTATAGTTTTCTTAATAACACACTAGAGATAAATGTATTGTATATATGAGGTATGACATAAATCTGATTGTCAAATGTTTTAATATAGTTAAATATTGATTTTTAACATTTAAAATATAATTTCAGAATTAAACATGGATCCTTTCAAAAAATTCGCATTTAAAAAGTCAGCTTTATCAGATAAGGCGGACAAAATTTGGTCAGAAAGTAAGCTCTAAAAAATTTCTTTAATAACTTTGCAATATAGGTAAAAATGATTTTTCCGCTAAACAACCAACCGCTACTCACGTTCAACTCGAAAAGAAGTCACTAGGTGATGTTTTGGAAAAAATGGCATCTACGAAAGAAAAAGAAAAGGTTTTTAAATATAATTTGTCATATATTATGTTGTCTTTTCCAGGAGAAGGACCAGGAAAATCCGAAAACTTTTGTGTTTGGTTCCAAAATATCGGAACGTATTGTTAAGGATGACAAAGTACAAGAATCTTCAACGTCAAAAGAAGGAGATAATAAATTGACCGCTACAGAATTATTTCAAACTGCTGTTAAAAAAGATGAACAGAAAAATGGTGCAAGCAATTTTCGCGAAGAGGCTGTCCAAGAAGCAGAACGAGCTAAAGAAGCCGAAAGGCAGCAAGCTAGTACGTCGGTCGTTGAAATCACTACTGGAGAAGAGAAAGATGTCAATATATTTCAAGCAAACTGCAAAATTTGGATTTATGATAAAGAAAGACAAAAATATGCTGAGAAAGGAGTTTGTGTGCTACGAATTAATAAGATCGTAGACGATAACAACACACATTACCGAGTAGTCGCAAGAACATCTGGAACTTTACGTGTCGTCATAAACTCTAAAATTTTCCCAGATATGGTATTAGAACGACCAGATAAGCGGATTAGGATCTCTGCAATGGGACCAGACTCCAATTTGATACAAGTTTTTCTCTTAAAGTTTGGGTTTTCGGTATGGTTAGAAAGAAATCGCTTCTATCGGAAAATTAATGCTACAGAAAGGTTGGTCTCTGAAGGAGAAAGTAATAGAAAGTGAATGATAAAACTGAGATCATGTAACTAACTTTATCAAGATATTTTCGCTATGTTGATTTTTAAAATTTATTTTCGAATTAATTTGCAGTTGTCGATGAAACACATTTTTTGGGTGGTTAATTAGTTGTAGTTTTTCATTATAAATGTAAATTTATCATTTTATAAGGTATTTACTACAGATTATTTCCTACAAAATTAATTTTATTCTGCACAAAATGAGCTATTTTTCCATGTTAGCAATTGATTTTCGGATGGAGGCAGTTAAAATTTCCTCAATAAAATATATTTTTGCAGAAAACAGATACTGGCGCTGAAGCTGACCAATTTTACGCAACCGTCGGACGTATTTTAAATAAGAAGAAGGACGATCAAACAAGAAAACGAAAAGCTGATAATGATTTGAACCCAGACGATGTTAAAATAAAAGATTTAAAAGAAGAAGAAGAAGAGGAAATAGAAAATAATGATAATGAAAAGGTTTCTTTGGTTTTTAAAGCTAATATTATTATTTATTTTGAAGACTTCTGATAGCTCAATAAACAAATCAGTGGAATCAAGCGAAGGAAAAGGTGAAGAAACTGCCTAAGTGACGATTTTTTGCACCAATTAATTTATTTTTTAAACTTATTGATTATTTTTGTTATGATGGATTGTAAAAGGTGGTTTTAGTGTAGATAAACTTATTTGTTATTTTTTAAATATTATCTCACGATCACGAATAATCACTATTTTAGTACATTTAAATTATTTGATTTTTAAAATTTTAAATTGACTAATAAACCATATCATTTCATGTGTTAACATATTTATGTCAACTTTAATGAAGGACAAATTGCAAATTGAAACTCAATTATTTTTTTAAATAACTATCGATCTTCAACAATAACTATCTATAGATCTATATAATATCTATGATCATCATAGCTATGATTTTCTTGATAAAAAAATCAGACTGTTTGAGACAATGCCAATAATGAGAAACAGAGAAGCAGAACAGAGAGATCAGGAGGGATGCGGACCGAAATAAAATCATTTTCTGATTTAAGAGTTTAATAAAATTCTGAAAACCCAACCTAAAAGGAAGAACAATTTTATTGCATATACTCAATTGGCTTGCAGGTGGCGCGAATTTTAGAAATTTCATCCTCCTATTGTGACCAGCTTCATCAGATTTCATCAATGTAATAAAAAATGTTATATTGAAACCGCCGACGATTTTGATATTATTTTAGAAACTAGTAATTCTTATAAATATGATAAAGAACTTGCGTTTGGTATAGCCGGAAATGGACAAAATTATTTCGTAGTTTGCACAGATTCATACATTCAATCGGTTATTTATCGATTCTCTTGTATTTTTCTTTTTCAGGAAACTAACAAGAAATTGTAAGAAGAAAAATTATTACAAAATGTGTGCCTTTATTGCCACAATTAAGATAAATATAGTGTATTTCAAAATAGTTGACGACGCAATCACGCTGCAAATACGGCATACTAATTCAAATTCATTTTCAAAACGATTATTTTATTTTATTTCTGTGACATTTTTTAATTGTTATTGCTTATATTTCACGTTTATTAATTAAAAATTATTAAAATAATCGATTTGAAAATGAATTTTAATTAGTATGCCGCATTTGCAGCGTGATTGCGTCGTCAACTATTTTGACATACACTATATTTAACATAAATTGATGAAATGAAAAGAAAATATTGAAACATTCCCATGAATAGGACCATGTCAGTCCACTTGAGACCAACCCTTTTTCCTATTTTTCCTCTTTCATACCACATCTTTTCCTGAAAACAACACATTAAATACTCACCTTTTTCTTTTCATGTCATTTAAAAATACTTTCAATTTAGAAAAAATATTTTACGGCATGATCTCTCGATCAGTTTGTGTTCCAGAAACTGCCAAAAAAAGACTAGTGTTTAAAGGGGTTTCGGTAACGAATTTATTACGTGATAATGTACTGTATGGATATTTAATGATATTGATGCGATCATAAATAAAAAATACATACTCTCCACTGTAGAGCTAACAAAAATTCATCAAAATGAGCTGTGAATAAACGCGTAAACCTAATTATACAGATTAACTCCTTGATTAAAAATTTCGAACGCGTAATTTACTTCGAGCTAGTTCCAAATGGTCGGACCATCGACGCAGACCTCTATTGCCCCCAACTTGATCGAATGTATGCGACACTTGGCGAGAAATATCCAGATTGATCAATCGAAGCGGATATTCCTTCAACAAGATAATGCAAAACCGCAAACCGCCAGACAAACGAAGGAAAAGATCAATAAACCATTGAACTTCTTCCACATCCAGCTTATATTCCGGACCTTGCCCCATCTGATTATCACCTTTTCCGATCCATGGCACACTTTCTTCGTGGTCGTTACTTCAATGACCTGGCCGATGTCGAAAACGGGTGCCGCGAGTTTTTCGCCTCTAACTAGGGAACCATGATTCGGCATCATCACAGAATTTTTTCTAAATTTGCTCATTTATAGTTTCGAATACGGGCTTTCTCGTGGTGTACTTGGTTTTCTGCACAAATTTCTAGAAGTCGGGAAAATTGAAAAAAAAAATTCTGTTTTTTGCTCTCCACCTTCCCCCCTTTCCTCTATGCATTTTCTACTTTGGAAAAGCAAGCAACAGTGGCCGAGTGGATAGTGGGGATGAATCTCTGCACTTTGCACTTGACGGTGGCGTGACTGTGTTTTGCACGAAATTGTTATCAAAACACATGAAAAACTTCCGCCAGTACATTCAATTCAAACCGAAAAAGTAACCAAAGTTTCTTCAAAATTACACGAAGCATCCTCACTACAACAAACATCAAATTTTAACAAAGATTGATGACGTGTTTACGCTATATAACAGGATGAGTCTGTTTTCATGCAAAAGCACCTCGCGTTCTAACAGGAGCACTTTTCGTCCAAAACACAGTCAAGGAAGCCCCCCGCAGAAAGTGCAGAGTAATCCCCATTATCCACTCGGCCACTGTTGCTTGCTTTTCCAATGTAGAAAATGTATAGTGGAAAGGAGGAAGGTAAAGAGCAAAAAACAGCATATTTTCAGATGGAATTTTCTCGACTTCTAGGAATTTGTGCAGAAAACCAAGTACACCACGAGAAAGTCCGTATTCGAAACTATAAATGAGCAAATTTAGAGAAAATTCTGTGATGATGGCGAATCATGGTTCCCTAATAAGAACAAGGAATGGTACCGCAGCGAGATCGAACAACTTGCAGATAGATGGGTTCAAGCCATAGAGTCAAATGGTCTTTACTTTGAAACCTAATTGTTTTTCATGTGTTGTAAAATTAAATTTGTTTGAATTTTTAATAAAAAATCGGAAAAAATTTTGGTTCACCCTAATATTTTAGCGTCGGCACGCCAACTGGAAATTACAAAAATATGAAATTTATTACTCTTTTTTAATATACAGTCCGTTTCAATATCTTAGGTTCACTTTATTCTTTCAAATTTTCTATTCACTATTGAGTTATTCAATAATAAGAGTTACAGTGTTTCATAGAGCTCAAAAAAATACATCACTTACGTAAGTTTGAAAAAAAATTATGTGTTATGAGGATAAATATACAAGAAAAAGTCAAAAACATGAACATTGCGCCGTTTCAATATCTTAGGTTCGCCCGGCTTTTTTCAAATTTTTGGTGTTTTTTTGGCGTGAAAATTTTGGATATATGAGTGCAAGTGATAATGACTAAATCTACATCAAGTCATCTGCTGATTGCTGGAAATAAGCTGCTCAAACCATGGCGCGAGGAGCACATTTGTCGAAAGTGGAACAAGGTCAAATAACGGCCCTCAAACAAGCTGTTCACTCGAATACGGGCATCGCGCGGTCCTTAAACCGCTCTGCGAACTGCATCAACCAGTTTCTACGCAATCCGAGACACTACGATTTCCAGGCCGACGTCCAATAAAACTCCAGGCAGGCGTCCAAATCAACAAATTCTGTGTCAGAATTTGTTGACACCCTTGAAAGTTCATCCTTACAGTGACAAAGTCCAGGCTAACAGTATTTGATCCACAAAATGATCCCCAGACCATAACACTGCCACCTCCGAAGTTCCGTGGCGACATTGTTCTGCGCTCATTTCTCAGACCATGCAAATAGTAGCTTTATCCATCAGGGTCATCCGAATTTTTTTTTTTCATTTTAGGACACCACCTTAAACATTTTTATTTAAAAATTATCCGTATTTAAAGTTTTTTTAACGTTTTCCAATCCATGGCCGTATTCAATCGAGCGAATTCCAACCACTTCTGATTGTGTTGGGCTGTAAGCATTGTTGCAGGCATCATTTTCGAATATTTCAACGTAGCCGTGTTTCGTAGGACTCGCCATGTCATGGTCTTGCTTGTCATTAGTCCTTGGTCATTCCTCAGCTGATTTACGGTCAGGGAGCTGCTCGAAGCCACTCTGACAGCTGTCGTTCATTAAGAATTGGACGTCGGTCTGGAATTTTACGTTGATCGTAGTGCCTCGGATTGCGTAGAAACTGGTTGATGCAGTCCGGAGATCTGTTTAATTGCCGCGGGATGCCCCTATTCTAGAGACCAGCTTGTTTGAGGGCCGTTATTTGACGTTGTTCCACTTTCGACAAATGTGCTCCTCGCGGCATGGTTTGAGCAGCTTATTTCCAGCAATCAGCAGATGACTTAATTGTACTGCCCTTAACCTATCAAAAAATGAACTCTGACGGCTTATATCTCGGCTCAGAGAAATATTGTGACGATTTTGAAAACGGATTTGGAATCAGCGCATCCGAATCTATAAATGGTCCAAGTTTCCCAAAGGGACGCTAAAGTGACTTCCCTTGTAAAATGTTAATGTATTTCCACAATATTAAATTAGATTTTAGCACATTTTCTGAGCTCATTATTTTGTTACCATACCAGTTTGCGCGTGTCGGAATTGGGCGACACGAATTTTTACTAGATCAGTGAACGCTAAGTTATTTTATTATGTTCAAGAAAAAATAGGGTTCAAATATCCTTTAATACATTAATTCCTTGTCACGCTGTTTGCAACAAATAAACAAAAAACCCATTTCGATTTATGACCGACATGTGAAAAACTGAAAACTGATAAGGAATTGGAACTGATATCAGGAAAAAATAATAATCAACAAGCAAACATTACACGTTTAATTACCTTCAAACTTTTTATTGGAAAATCCTCAAACTGATTGAGGCTTCAATCAGAATTCGTCGTTTGCGAATATTAACAAAATTGAATGTTCTCTGATGATGTTTCATTTGTTGATTGTTGATTAATCAATTATTGCCATCACTTTTTATCTTCAACTGATCATAGAAGAACGTCAATTTTGTGGAGCAGCGGAGTCTCATCAATAGATGATTCGTTGTTATTTATAATTGGGTTTGGTTATACTTTGGTATCGGTGCTATTCGTTTTCTGTACTCACGTTTAAATGATTTTTCCTGCAAAGTTGATGAAACGTAAGTTTTTTCCGTTCATTTAAATCTTTTTGTTAGTTATATTGCAGAAATTTTCTTTTTTATATTTTAGCTTATTCGATTTCTGAAATATGTGCACATACATCTGTTTTATTAAAAAATGTATTTTTGAATAGAGATTGCGAAAAACGGTAGATGAAAAATCAAATGAAGAATTCAAGGCTTAATTTGGCGATGTTAACAATAATTTTTTGAAATTTTTTTGTCGGATTCGTGCTGGATGCATAATTATTTAATGCATGATGCTTTTGAAATTATCTAGGTTTCACCGTTTTTGATGTAATTAAGTTTTTAAAGAAAATGAGCTCTTAAAGAAAACTGTATCCATGAACATTTTTTGTGTTGGGATATGTTATAGATCAAATTATGATGAATCGAATGGTGCATAGCTTCTGTCTTTAGTAATAAAACCTTTCGAGATATTCCTGTTTTTCTAAGACGCATTGTGCACATTATATACACTAGCTGACAAAAGTTTTGTCACAAATGTTTTTTCGGGTTTAACTTTTTTGTGACTTGACCAAATTGGCTGATTTTTTGATATGATAGATTCATATGGTTGTAGATTATTTTACAAAACCCCGCTCGTGATTACGATGATCCCTTTTACAGTGACAAGCGTTTATCGTAAAACGCGTAGCTCAAAGATATTACGCACTTTTCTTGCACTGCATTTTTTAATAATTTTCCACGTAAAGATTCCACGTAAAGAAACTCAAATTGCCACCCGGCAAGCTGTTAGCAATATGAGGGGAAACGGAATGCGTGGTACCGAAATTGCCATGGTAATTTAGACCAAATTTTGCTACTATAACATTTTAAACACTGATTCACATAAAATATCAAAAAATCAGCCAATTTGGTCAAGTCACAAAAAGTTAAACCCGAAGAAACATTTGTGACAAAACTTTTGTCAGGTAGTGTACGCTAAAATTGTCTTTAAATGGCATATCTGACTAGAACTATGAACAAAGTATGTTTTATAAAAACAGAAATATCTCGAAAAGTATTTTTTACTACAGACAGAAGCTATGCACCAGGGTTACACGGAATTCCATCTTCCATTTTCCGTTTTCCGCTTTCCGTCGTTTTTTGAGTTCCATTTCCGTTTTCCGTTTGAAAAAAATTTATTTCCGTGTAACCCTGCTATGCACCATTCGATTCGCCATAATTTGATCTATAACATATCCAAATACCAAAAATATTCATAGATACAGTTTTCCTTAATAGCTGATTTTCTTTAAGAATTTCATTACATCGGAAAACGGTATAAACCTAGATAATTTTTAAAATCAAAAGTATCATGCATTAAAGAATTATGTATGCAGCATAAATCTGTCAAAAACTTTTTAAAAAAATCATTGTTAGTCCAGAAAAATTAAGAATCGAAATTTGCACATTAATACATAATTTGATCAATTTCCTTGAAATAAAAAATCATTCCATGAAAATATTTATAATCGTCGCCAAATTCGATTACCCCCGCAAAATGTGGCGCACTTTTTTAAATATTATTTTTTCATTGAATTTTTATGATTTTTATTATTTCCATAATTATTCCACTATTTAAACAACATCTATAACATATTCTTCTATTTATTTAAGCTATAACAATATAGAACGAGCATAAACAAGGAAATAATCTTAAAAATTTAAAGAAAAAATAATATTTGAAAAGTGCGCCACATTTTGCGGTGGTAATCGCATTTGGCGACGACTATATAATTTGGTCAACATTTCAATTGCTAGAATTGTTTTTAAAATTCACTCTGGTGAAAAAAATAAAGAGTGAAGCCGCGCTGACTGAACAAAACCGTTTTTATTTTATTGACAACTTTTCGCGGTTCGAAAACGTGTAAGTTTAAAACACGCCAATTAAAATGATAATACTAGATGCGAAGTAATGATGGGTAGGAACTTAAATTTTAGAGGCTTTTATTATTTAGAGAGAATTTTAGACACATATAGCACACCAAACTAAAGTTTTTTTGACGTCGAAGGTCCCCCTTTAAGGTCACGATTTTATTTACTTCTCTTTCTAATGCATTTTTGTTATTAACCTTCTCAGAGATCAGTGCCTCATGGAAGAGCAAAAAAAGAAGAAAAAATGATAGTCTCTCATGGACGGCCGCACGGCCACAAAAGACTTTTTCATCTATTCCTCTTCAATGTGGACTGTCCATTTTTTTTGAGACAACACGCATTGATGAGGGACAAAAGAATGGTCGTCCAAACGAGAACCTCATTTTGTTATTTTTTTTCCTCTTCCATTAGGCGCCGATCTATGAGAAGGACAATAGTTAAATTTTAACATCTTGGAATTAATTTAATAAGCTAATCAATATAAATAAATCAACAAAACAACACATGTTCACTCAGTAAATTCGAAACAGAAATGTGGACTAAAATTTACAAGGCCACGACAAATTTCAGAATAAATTGGTGTGCATCTAATTGCGCATCAATGAAAATGAGAAAATTTCACGTTAAGCGTTCATTGAGATTATTGATTAAGTCTGTTAAGTCTGAATTAGATTACTCAATACGTCATGAAAATTGCGCGAATTTTTATTTATTTTTTTAAGGAAAACGTTTTTACACTTTCCCTTTTATTTTTCGTGTAATTACCATTAATATTGACAATTTTAACAATAAAGCTTATTCGAAATCAAACTTGATAAACTTATTTGTGGTTTTTTTCGTACGCATTACTCAAAGGAATTCAGCCCAAATCCTGTGATTATTAACTCACTTTACATTGATCAACATGTGCATTGACTTTTGTGTGCATTGACTTATTTTACCCACCCGCTCTTCCCCTTTGTGCTTGTTTTGAGCATTTTTTATTCAGTGCTTACCAGGGTTGCACGGAAATCAGTTTTTTTTCAAACGGAAGATGGAAATGGAACTTGAAAAACAACGGAAAATGGAATACGCCACGATGGAATTTTTATTGTTTAAAAATAACGTTAACGGGAAATTTATAATTACAATGAATCTTTCCACAATTTCAACTTAATATTGCAAAAAGTGATTGTTTAGAGTTGCTTAGACGACATCCTTGATCTATTTGGAGAGCACATAAATCCAAAAACAGTGAACATAAATTCCGTTTCTTTTTTTATTATGATGTTGACGGTATCGAAAGATACCAAATTGCCAATTTAGGCAAATTCGGAAATCTTTTACGTTTATGGCAAATTTTATATGGATTAATCGAAGCCTCGGTTATTAAAAAAAAATTAAATATTCTTCTACCTCCTAAAATGTAAAAGAAAAGGTTGCGTATTTGCGTTGAATGGAAATAATTTTTTTCAAATGGAAAATGGAATTCCTTACAACCCTGGTCCCTACTTGTTAATCGTTTTCGAGTTTTTTAAATCTGTCGAGGAGTTGAGTTATCAAGCGATCATCAGATTTTCAAGCCACGTACGGCGATGCTTATTCGATCGCCATCCCATCCCTTTTAGAAAATATGCGAGTCACATTTTTAAATCTTTAAATTAAGTTTTTTTGGGATAGTTCATAAATCTCAGCTCTGAGCAAGTTCACGCCAAATGGAAAGAACCATTTTTTCATGTTTTTATAACAAACCACCAATTTAAATTGACTTGTCTTGTTGTCTAAAATATTAATATTTTACTAAAAAGTTAGATTGCTCTTCTCAGTACACGTACTTCAATAATTTGATAACAAAATGTGTGCATTAAAATTGAAAATTTGTGTTTTTTATAATCAAAACAAACATCATTTTATGATTTCCTTATATAGAATATATTTGTTGTTAATGATTAATTTTTGATGCGTGAATTCCTGTCTGAAAAAATAAACTTGAACAATGCACTTATTTCTAAAAGTTTTGATTAATACTAGTCATTTTACACGTAAACATAGTCTTGGATCATATTACAGTACTCCATGTGAATAGAACTTTATGAGATTTTGTCCAGAATAAGAAAATAAGAGTATTATAACACACCAGGACAGCACGTGCTCCAATAAAATAAAATAGCATGTTTAATAGCTTTTAAAAATATTCAATTTGGTGGAAAATAAAATTAAGAAAAAAAAAGTATAATACATGACAAATTTTACATTCTCCACGACTTCTTTTTTGATTGCAAATGGAAAATATTAAACTAACTAGGGAGATTGTTTTTGAATCCAAAAGAGTGCACGCTGAAACTTTGCATGGTGATAGCTGAGGAAATTTTATTAGTGCACACAAAAAATTGTCCTTCACTGGGGGGTTTAAGTGGGTTAAAAAAAGGTTCAAAGTTACCAACCTCAAAATTCCTGTAGAAAATTGTACAAAAAACCATCAAATTTTGATGACGACAATTTAATCGAACATAATTAAAGCATCGGGAAGCATCGGTGGTCAAGTGGGTAAGCGGTTCGTCATTTATACTGTTATAAGACGGGAAACGAAAGGTTGGAACTAATAAAATGTCGTCAGCTACCACCATGCAAAGTTTCAGCCGGAAACATTTTGGATCCAAAAATGACCTCACTAGTAAGTATTAACAGAAGCAGAATATTATGCTCATTCACATGATGTGAATGTGTTATGGATAATTTAAAATTTGTCATTTTCTAAAACACAAAACCTTAACACCAAAAATATTTTACAAAAACACAAAAAAATTGTTTTTTTCTTAAATTTGCTCCCAACGAATTCTAATATTTTTTAAACATTATTGATGACAAAAACTAACCACTTGTATTGCTTTAATTAGAATTTTTTTAAATCTGAAAACAAAATTAAAATCTTGAAATATTTGCACAGTTTGCAAAATAAACTTGGAACGACCTTATTTTTTAAAAGTGGGACATTATTTTCTATTGTTTTGTCCTGATTTGCAATTGTGTATACAAGGTGGCGCATAATTACCCGAACAGCTTTAAGAGCATGAAACTCAAGAAACCAAAGTCAGAATGATATGAGGTTCAGCAAATAATTTATTTATACAATTTTAATTAAAGTTCAACTATTTCTGTTTAACCCTGCCACCTTGTTCGACGATGAGAGCTCGGAGACGCTAGATGGTTGTACGCAGGTAGTCGTGTCCCGCTCCTTGAACACAGTCTTTTTTACTTACGAATAAACAGACAAATATTTTCGAAAAATTCAGTCTCTGTGCTATATCAAACCCCAACAATTTTACTTTTCTACAAACGCACGCCAAATGGATATCATTTTCTTTCTGAATTTTACGCGCGTCCTAGGATCGGCGAGGAAGCAAGTCATTCGAACGAATTAATGAAACTTGGCATGTATGACTTCACGGTTGAGCCATCTTGGCGGTATGCGCAGAAGGACCGTCCTCCTGAAAGACCCGATCACCCCAAATTGAATGGTTAAGTTAGTGGCTCAGAAAAGATGCTCATTTTGCAAATTTCGGTAAGAAGCGCATGTTTTTGATAGTTTAAGGCGGGGGAATAAAACTGACCTGTTAAGTTATATGAAAATAATACGCGTTGATCTTTATCTTTGTTGATCTTCCCTCCTTTTTCCACGAAAACAAATGGAAACTTGCAAGATGAGCAAATGGCTCCAAATACCATATCGGATGTGACACTTAATGAACAGTCCTACCCATATCAGAAGCTTTTTGGGAAGTCTTGGCAAGCACTCGATAATTCCTTGAACAGCTTTTTGTCAGAAAACACGGTCACCAAAGTCTCTCTCGTTTGCATAGGAGCCAGAAGATGTTTCCCTTTCTCGATTCTTCTTTGTTCTTTGCTACCCCGCAAAATAGGATTTTATCTGACATGATAAGGGGTCTTGTTTAGGCCACGCTTTCCATTACTTTTCAGCTCATTTTTTCTCCCATGTTGGCTCCGGTTGATTTTTGATCGACCAGCTTTGATTTTTGATCGACCAGCTATAACAGAAGTTGGTCTTCCACGTGTTGTGCGGCCATTGACTGTACCAAACTCAAGGTAATTTTTGATGGTATACCGTGCTACGCGGCACCCCTGAGACGCTTACTGATGCTTCTAGGAGTCACATTTTGCTTAAACAGCTCGATAATCGAAGCAATGGCCTGTAGCCTTCATCGCTACCACAATACAGAAAAGATTTCGATGAAACTTGAAAAAGAGAAAAAAAAAGAAATATAATGTAATGATTTTTATGTAATAAATATTCACAAAACAAAAACATAAATGAAGCGATACAACATACATAATACAATATACAATATAAAACTATACAACGATACAGAATTCTAAAAATTGATATGAACTTTTAAAACATTCACTTGAACGTTTGAAGTGTAGCTATCATTAATAGAATCTATAATAGATTCTTCATTGGGACAAATTGTTGAATGGTCTCCAGTTTCCATTGTAAAACTCTAAAGAGATAAAATTATTTGAAGCCAGATCGTAATAAATAAAATTATCAAACGTTAATTACTAACCTTATACTTTATAATACGAGGAAAACACGTTATAGTGCAATACCACGACGATTAGTAGTTTTTTTTTTAAATAAAAGACATGATGAATATTTTACATTTCAAATATCTTTGAATGATTAAGGAAATATGTAATTTGAATGGTTTATATGCTGTCAAAATTAGGTTATGCTGACGTTGCTTAATTAATGAATATTATTTCTTCACGCAAATTATTCTTTTGGAAAATTATTGTTAAATTGTAAGAAATGGATTATTTTATTTTTAATAAACTTATAATTTCATAAATATAACCAAGTCGACGTGAAATAGAGATTCTGTTAATATAATTTCTAATATAGTCGTCGCCAATTCGATTACCGCCGCAAAGTGTGGCGCACTTTTTTAAATATTATTTTTTCATTTAATTTTGCAGATTTTTATTATTTTCCACATTTATTCCACGATTGAAACAACATCTAAAACATATTCTTCAATTTATTCAAGTAAAAAAAGTATAGAACGAGCCTAAACAAGAAAATAATCATGAAAATTAAATGAAAAAATAATATTTAAAAAGTGCGCCACACTTTGCGGCGGTAATCGCATTTGGCGACGACTATATATTATATTGTACTACTCAGATATCGGTGACGTGAAAACATTAATCAAAAAATCATTTAAATGTCAATAATATCTTATCATTAATGGAACGACATTGAGCATTTATTGAAAATATTATTCGAGATTATTCTGTGCTCGAAAAGTTGTAATTTTCAGTAAACGGTGTCTAATGGAAGAGCAATAAAAGAAGAGAAAATGATAGGCGGCCACACGGCCACAAACAGCTTTTTCGTCAGTTCCTCTTAAATGTGTGCTGCCCATAATTTCGTAAAAAACAATGGTCGCATAAAAAAGAGGCCGTCCAAACGAGAACCTCATTCCATCCTAATTTTTTCCTCTTCCATTAGGCACCGATGTTTGAAAAGCATAATTGTTTCTATATTAGTTTTTTTCTATATTATCTTTTGTTTCACAACAATTTTCTTGTTGTTTGGCAAAGTGTATACATTTATCTGATAGAGCTTTTTCTGCTCTACAAAACTGCGTTTTTAGTTTGTTTCGAAAAGCAGCCGAAGCCGCTCGAGAAATATTTATTGTGTATGGAGAAGCGTGTTTACTGCACAAATAATGGTTCGCAAAGCTCAAAAATGAAGACTTTACCCTTGAAGACATGCCTCGAAGCGTACTACCTGCGGAATTAGACGAAGAGCATCTGAAGGCACTATTGAAGGATGATGGTCGCCAAACAAGTCGTGAATGGGCCCAAAATTAACTGTGATAAAAAACAATCCTTAATCATCTTCACTCGATGGGTTTCTAGGGGTCTGAATACCTCATGAGCTCTACGAACAAAACAAAGAAAATCGCCGTCAAGTGGAAACGTCCAGGAGGCAAAAATCACCATTTTCGACATCTGCTCTTCTTCGCTTTTCATCGAAAGCAAAAAGCAACAGAAGCAAATATGTACGGAGAAAGTGTTTTAGACGTGTCTACTCCACAAAAATGGCAACTCTAAGCTGGAAGACACGCCTCGAAGCGGACAACCTGCAGAATCGGACGATGAGCATCTGAAGGCACTATTGAAGGAAGATGGTCAACAAAACAAGTCGTGAATTGGTCGATTATATGAACTGTGATCAATAGACAATCCTAAATCATCTTAATTTGGTTATGTCGAATAACTCGGGGCCTGTATACCAAAATCGCAGCTCAACATCTCGCTCGCCATCGAGCAACACGCGGTCATAAACGGGAGATAAAAACGGGAGATGAAAAATGGTCCCTGTGCGTTAATCTGAAGCAAAGAAAAGGCGTGGGTGGTTCCAGGGATGCGCTATAGCCGAGAGTCAAGCAAGATGTTCACGCAAACTGCACTGGGAAATGCTCGAAAGAAACACCTATCTGTGCCGCGTAAATGACTCTATTAACCGATGGACAAGGCTAAGTCATCTTACCCCACGACAACGCCAGGCCGTATGTTGCACAAGTCGTCAAAACCGCTCACCAAGAGCTCGATGGGAGCTTCTTCAGCATCCACTTTTGATACAAACTTTCCATACACGTTTAAAAATAGCAAAACCGGTATTTCCACTTGGTGTATAAACAGTAACGACGAATACGTAAATGATTAATTGACTATTATAATTAATGTTTTTGATCAAATAAATCTTTGTGAAATAAAACTTTACGAACTTATTGCTCAACCCAATATTATCAAATTCAATTGTATTAATTTAGACAACCATTTTTCTAGAGCAGAATGCCTGTGTTGGGAGACTATTACCTGAAAAGGTTTTAAAAAAATTAGGAGGATATGATCCAAAACACTTCCCATATTCAAAAACAATCTACTGTCACGATTTACGCACACACTCCACTGCCATGCAACCGGGCCTCATTGCAAATAACTTCGCACGAATTGCACGACCACTACCTTTTAGTTATTTTTTTCAATATTTTAATTATTTTTTATTGTGTAACCAAAGGGTATAAACAAAACTATTACACTAGCTGACAAAAGTTTTGTCACAAATGTTTTTTCGGGTTCAACTTTTTTGTGACTTGACCAAATTGGCTGATTTTTTTGATATTTTATGTGAATCAGTGTTTAAAATGTTATAGTAGCAAAATTTGGTTTAAATTACCATGGCAATTTCGGTACCACGCATTTCGTTTTCCCTCATATTGATAACAGCTTGCCGGGTGGCAATTGGAGTTTCTTTACGTAGAGTCATCTCTAAAATGTTGCCAATTACTGCTATTTTCAATAAATTATGAAAAAAATATAATTTAACTTTAAAAATTATTAAAAAATGCAGTGCAAGAAAAGTGCGTAATATCTTTGAGCTACGCGTTTTACGATAAACGCTTGTCACTGTAAAACGGAACATCCTAATCACAAGCGGGAATTTGTAAAATAATCTACAACCGTATGAATCTATCATATCAAAAAATCAGCCGATTTGGTCAAGTCACAAAAAAGTTAAACCCGAAAAAACATTTGTGACAAAACTTTTGTCAGCTAGTGTATATTTTTCAGAACAATATATAACATTTAAGCTAATTCTTATGTTAAACAATAATATCTAATATATAAAATATTGAAAATAAAAATAATAAATTAAAAGATAGTGTTCTTGCAATTGGTGCAAAGTCTTTTGCAATGAGGCGCGGTTTCGTGGCATTGGAGTGTGCACCATACTTGGGAAATTTAGGGCCGGCCCGGCCCTCCGGCCCGGAAAATTTGGCAACATAATTTATTCAAACGAAATATAATTTTTATAAATATTTATTTTAGCATAAAATATCAGGAAATAAAACAAGAAGTTGAGAGCACAGCTGATGGTGTTTTATCAGCATTTTCAGCTCATTACGACAACTATGAAAGCTTGAACATCGTATGTGAAAGAGTTGTCAATCCGCTAAATTGTCACCCTGCTGATTTTATGGAATCAGATATTAGTTTGCTTGAAAAATTACAAAAAATAACTTCTGATGTAGCGTTAGGTATTAATTCGGATTTTGAGGTTAATATTTAAGTGGCGGTTCTTAAAAAAGTGTAAGGATCTATTAAAATTGTTTATTTTATGATATTTTATGTTAAAATAAATATTTTTAAGCATTTAATTTTTGGTTGAAATAATTTATTTGACAAATTTGACATTGAAGATCGACCCTAAACTTCTCAAATATCTACTAATTTAGTTGAGGAACAAACGTACACACGATATTGGCCGCAAAATGGGCCGCAAAATCGAAAATGCGGGCCGGCCTTTCCCAAGTATGGTGTGCACAAATTACAAACGGTAATTTTTCCTTCAGATATTAAAAAAGATTATTATAGCTCTTCAAAAACACTTTTACTATTTCCAGAAATGCGACTAGACAGAGCAGAAAGTTAGTAAGTCTTGATATCTGTTTTCAAAAATAAACCAATACATTTTGAAGAAATCATCATTTTTATGTTTTCTTTCGAAATCTTTGATTTTTGTCCATATTCAGTGATTTTCTTTGTCATTTTAGATTATCGTAGAGGAACTTTTACGATACAATTTTACCATACAAAATTTAAACTGATTTTAAACTGAATTTAAATTAAGCTGACGCTCAAAATCGGCACTTCTTTTCACGTAAATTCAGAGCATTGGCACGCCGAAGGCGCTCAGTTGAAAATTCCGGCCAAAGACAAAGTACGGAAACGTTGGTACGGAAACGAATGTTTTGATGCCGTCAGCGTTGCGTTCGCGTTGCGGTCGTCAAATTCCGGGTACACCTTGATTAGCTGTCTGTGTCTCTACATACACTAAAGGAAGGACAAAAAGCTAGGCCGTATTTTTAGAAGGGTTATTTTGAAATATTCCGATATTTTATGGAGATGGGGATGAGGTTATCTTAGACTGTTTCGAATGATATGCAGGGAAAGGTTGAAATATTTTTTTAGAATAATTAAATAACAAGGATATTGTAGTATAAAGCTGAAAAAACAGCTACCACAGCAAATAAGGCTTAGGTACCTAAGCCTAAGCCTTTCATCTGAAAATGAACTTCCATCCAAATACTATTATATTATTATCATATTTATTTGTATTGTATTTATAATTATCTCAATATAAATAGTTTCCAACAATAATGGCCTAATATTCAAATGATTCACTATTCGCGTCCACTCTCTCGCTTTCGTGTACCCGGCATTTGACGACCGCAACGCGAACGCAACGCTGACGGCATCAAAACATTCATTTCCGTACCAACGTTTCCGTACTTTGTCTTTGGCCGAAAATTCCCCTTCACATAGACTGACAGGGATGTGCGATGGGGCGCGCTAACATTTAAACGAATAATTTAATTTATTTTTAAATTTTCAGTTTTAGCTTAAAATTTCTATATTATCCGTATATTTGTATTATATTTCCTATATCACAACAATTCTAATAAAATTGCGCACTTTCTGATATACTTGGTTTGGTTATAATTGTTCATTAATGATGTGATTTTAACCGTTGAAAATTATTTTAAAAAAAATTTATAACTTTTGATATAGGGGCTTAGAGCTTTTCTACTATGGCTCATATTACTCTTTGGGTCTTCCTCTATCCATAGAGCCCACAAAAAAAAAATTTTCAAAGAAAAATTTTTTGCTATAGTCCTTCTAATAGGATACACCTTTTTTTTATCATTTTTCTTATTGTGCGAACGTATTTATATTTGTTAGCAAATGGTTTTAGTTCAGATAATGTACAAAAAGGATCAATAAAGTAATACAAACCTAAATCGGATCGTTGAGCATGTTTCACCGTTGTCAATTCCACTGTTTGTGGTCGAATTCCGTCAATGACTTAGTCAGTGTTAAAACATTTTAATTACAGTTTTTTACAATGAAGGATCTAATAAAATATTGTTCTACATATATAGAAGTAATAATTAAAACATAAAACATATTTATAGAGCAAAAATACTATCAACTACCAGCAGAAAACACATTAAATATAACAAATCATGCATACAACTCGTCCTAATACACTACTCCTTAGCAGAGATGTCGTTTTCGTTTTTCGTTTTCGTGTTTGGACCCCTCGTTTTCGTTTTTTCGACACCGTTTTCGTTTTTTCGTTTCGTTTACACGAAATTATCGTGTTCGTGTTCGTGTTCGTTTTCGTTTACACGAAATTTTCGTGTTCGTGTTCGTTTTCGTTTTCGTTTACACGAAAGCAGAAAACGAAAACGAAACGAAAAACGGAATGACCTTTAAAGTGTCCTAAAGATACGGTAGCCTCTTCTATCACCGCAGTTTTCCCGCGAAATTTTCTTCGTTGTTTTGCCGTTTTACCCTATTTTACCGTTTCATTGGATTTCGTTCGACTAATCGATAACAAATTTTTGGATACATTAACTATCACAACAATCAAAATCTATAACAATAAAAATCATATATATCTAACAAGGTTAGCACATTAAAGACATTTGAATCTATGAAATAAAAATTCCATAAAAACTATCATAATCTTGGCTTAAAGCTCTTCTAAATCCGTTAAAAATAACATCATCCGAAATTCTATAAAAACTGTTGGATATCCAATTTGCCACTGTTGCGTACGACGGCCTCTTTCGGTTCCCATTTCTAGTGAAAGTTGCTTGGCTGAAATCGGCCATCCAAATTTCCAAATTTAATCTATCCTTAAATGGTTTGTTCACAGCAACTTCCAATGGTTGAAGATACTTAGTCAGTCCACCCGGTATAACTGCTAACGGATTTTTAGAAAAAATTGGTCTCCAAATGTTATCGATCCAATCCCTTAGGCAAAGTAGAGTGTTGTCAAATAAGCATGCTCCATATTTGTCATCTTTCTGTTTTCCTAACACATTTTATGGGCCCGGCACTTTTCATGTGCCTATATTGGTATTGTCAGTTCACTGATCGTAAATCTTCCTATGAAGTCGTTTTCGTTTTCGTTTTTGTCGTTTCGTTTTTCGTTTCGTTTACACGAAGATTTCGTTCGTTTCCCATCTCTGCTCCTTAGCTCATCATGTCAGGGTTTTTGTGATTCCCACAGGCATCCGAGCGGGATGAGTGCATCCTTGTTGGAGATTAATAAAAAACATGCAAAATTGGACACATCATGGCAACATCACACTTCCCGGTCAGTCTTTATTCTGTCATACGCACTGGGGTGATGCCTAATTCTATCGATTTCATGGTCCCCAAATATAGGTATTTCAAGCACCGAAATTTTATTCTCCACCGGACATTGGTAAAGTTTATCTTCTCTTTATTCGGCGATGAGAACTCTCTTGCTGTGTTGGTAAATCCTTCTTCCGCTATTTATTCTGTTTTTGACTTTAAAGCAATACAAATTTTATCTTTATTGCTTTTTTCTACTTTATAAATAAATAAATACAGGTTATTAAACATTATCTCATCAAGTAGTGTATAATGGAGCATGACACTCGTGTCTGATCGACATGACATTGCAATAGATCAAAATTTAGCCGGTGAAACGGTCTCAACGATCCGATTTAGGTTTGTATTACTTTATTGATCCTTTTTGTACATTATCTGAACTGAAACCATTTGTTAACAAATATAAATACGTTCGAACAATAAGAAAAATGATAAAATAAGGTGTATCCTAGTAGAGGAGCTATAGCAAAAAAATTTTCTTTGAAAATTTTTGTTTTATGGGCTCTATGGATAGAGGAAGACCCAAAGAGTAATATGAGCCATAGTAGAAAGGCTCTAAGCCCCTATATCAAAAGTTATAAATTTTTTTAAAAATAATTTTTAACGGTTAAAATCACATCATTAATGAACAATTATAGTCAAACCAAGTATATCAGAAAGTGCGCAATTTTATTAGGATTGTTGTGATATAGGAAATAAAATACAAATATACGGATAATATAGAAATGTTAAGCTAAAACTGGAAATTTAAAAATAAATTAAATTATTCGTTTAAATGTTAGCGCGCCCCATCGCACATCCCTGTCAGTCTATGTGAAGGGGAATTTTCAACTGAGCGCCTTCGGCGTGCCAATGCTCTGAATTTATGTTATTTTTGATTTATTTTCTGTGCAATAATTAGTAAATATAATTAATTGAACGGATTTATTTTGTCAAATTAGTGTACGGTATTTTGCAATTTGCTCGCACTTCATTGCAGTGGAGTGCAAAAATTTTAATTTTTTCCTATTTGATATGATCACAAAGAAAATGAAAATAAAAAAGGAACTGTATGAAAAAAAAAGCAAAATAATAAACAAACTGTAAACTAAATCAACATCTCTGTCTTTTTCCCCATAACGAGACCATAGCAGAATATCTTTGCATAACTTCAAACCAAGACTATCATTAAAATACACTCTATAACCATAAATCCTTAAAAGCCCCTTTATATTCAGAATGTCACTATTTTTCGCGCACCATTGTAGCCGACAAACAAAGAACGCCCAAATATTCTCATCAATAACCAGAAATCATTGATAACTTTCGGTTACTCTCATCTCATTTAAAAATAAACTAATAATATCCTAAAAGCCATTTTCAATCAATTCTACCCAACATTAAGCAAAGTATTATTAATATTGGTCAGCAAATATTATCATTTGAGGTTTTATCAACGAAACACACCGAAAAGAGGAATATTGAGTGAATTGAATTTAGAAGAAAACATGTTCATGATGGAATGAACCCAGACTGTGCATTCCATGTTTGATTCTCACAATTGTTGCTCTTATTTAGCTTTTCGTTATCATTTCACTGATAATCTTTACTCGCTCTTTTTCTTCAACTTTGTTTTTTTTTCCTATTTATGTATGTTGTCTGTTATTTATCAAACATTGATTACAAAAATCGAATGACATTTTTTGCTTTCAGTTTCAAGTTATTCCAATGACAATAATTTCATATTTTGCTTTTTTTGTTGTAAATAACTAATTCAGAATATCATTTCAGTGGATAAAGGTATAGTAAGATTGTAGAATAAGCGTTAACTTTGTTGAAAAATATTAAGAGCAAAAATAAAATTGATGAATTCGGAGCGCGTTTTTGTCTCCTTGTTGTCTTCATTCCTTAATGTTATCTCGTTTAATAACAGTGAGGTGAGCGAAAGTAGATACAGAAAATATATGTGTGGAAATGCGCTCCAAATTCATCACATTCTTAACGCAAGAAATGCAAACTGGAAATAACATTTTTCCGATTTTTAAGCGACACATTTATATTTTTTCAATAAAACATTGTTCACGATAATTTAACTAGGCTTTCCTTAAATTATGTGGTAAAAATTTATTAAAAGCAAGATTTGAGCACCTGAGCCCATATCAATTGGTGTGCACTGGTGTAACAATTTTGCAATAATGGCATAAACAAAATTGAATGGCAAGATTTCTCAATTTCTAGTCCTTGTATTCAATCTTAATTTTAATGCTGCTTTGTTATAATTAACAAATAAATTTCCTTGAAACTAGTGAAATTCATTTTAAGATATAGTCGATGCCAAATTCGATTACCACCGCAATGATTTTTTCATTTTATTTTTATGATTTTTATTTTACATATTTTCTTGTTTTTGCTCGTTCTACACCGTTTTTGCTTAAATAAATTGAAGAATATGTTTTAGATGTTGTTTCAATCGTGGAATAAATGTCGAAAATAATAATAATCATAAAAATTAAATGACAAAATCACATTTCAATAAGCTTCAATAAGAAAATAGAAAATTTCCGGACTCATTTATGGCGTTATTTCTTCATTTATCAATAGAACTTGGTGTTATATGAATTCTCTCGATGGAATTACCTACAACACCCAAAACACTCTAAAGAAAAGACGGTACTTGGAAATCAATAATACGGAGTTAAACTTTATAAAATTATTTTTTCCGGTGGTGTGCCTATGCACTGTTTGAATTCTGATAGTTTTTGATAAAATTACAGTACTTCCGGTTAATATACAAATATGAGCTTTTGTCCAGATTAAGGATGTATCAGAAACTAACCCAATCAGCAAAATATCTTCTGCATTTTCATCCGGGTGGTCTAAAAGCGAACGCTATCCGCAATATATAAGTTCTCTTTTAATAATGACTGTAAAGTTGTATTTATCCATACGATTTCTTTGAACATTATATTATTTAGTTGAATATAGAAAGTATTTTAATAATGTTTTATTCTGATTGATGAATGTGGCAAATAGGTATAAGTGATTAAAAATTAAATATGTTCAAGGATCTTGTTAGATTTATCGAGTCAATATTTATTCTAGTTTATTTTGTGTGAATTACATCATAAAAAGTTGAGATGTTTTTCAGGCTATTCATCAATTAATTTTTAACTTATTCGTGCTTGTTGAAGTGCTGATTTGCCTGTGATCTGACCTGTGGCCAATTACAAGAAAATCTATCGGGGAATCTTAATGGGGAAGGATTAATTGGGGTTGATTCCCTATTAAATTTACCTTGTGTTTTATCGAGTAACAGCTTTTTTGCAATCGGGTTATGCTTACCCAATAGATTCTTTAATGTGGAATGATTTCACCATCGTTCTGGCAATCGGCCCCTGGTGATAATCTGATGAAGTAAAGATTCAAAATTAATATATTTTAAAAGCTTCTTGGTGTGTCTTCTAGCATTGTTGTCCATTCTAAATTGAATTAAATATAAAATAGTGAAATTTGTATTAAAGTTTGCACACCAAATTGAATGGTAAACTTGGGGTGGGGGGTCAGAAAAGATGCTCGTTTTGTTAATTTCGGCAAGGAGCGCAAATTTTCAGATAGTTAAAGACCGGCTAGTAACAATGACGTGTCAAATTATATGAAAAAATACGTGTAAATCAATAATACACGTTTAAATATTGCAAAATAGTCATTTCGGTTTGGCGTGAAGTTTTCCTCAACACGTTGATTGAAAAAAATGTAAATGTTCGATTCAGAAATGAGCAAAGTACGAATATTTTGCTGAATGACTTTTATTCAAGGAATTTGATCAAATTATGTATTAATGAGCAAATTTTAAGGCTTAATTTGGCAGGGTTATCAATTATTTTTTCCAAATTTTTTGACGGATTCATGCTGGATACATAATTATTTAATGCATGATACTTTTGAATTTTTAATTATCTAGGTTTTTAACTGTTTTCCGATGTAATTAAGTTCTTGAAGAAAAGAAGATCTTAACGAAAACTGTATCTATGAATATTTTTTGCATTGGGATATGTTACAAAGCAAATTATGACGAATCGAATGGTGTATAGCTTCGGTCTGTAGTAATAAAACTTTTTGAGATATTCCTGTTTTTAAAAAACGCATATAATTCTCCTCTATGAGTCATATATACGTTAAAATATTCTTAAAATGACATATCTGACCAGGACTATATTTCTGGTATAGCTTCTATTCGAAAACAAAAAAGAAAATCACAAATTCAAGTAATTTTGAGCAATTAGGGTCTATAAAGTATGTTTTGCTAAAGTAGGAATATCTCGAAAAGTTTTATTACTACAGACAGAAGCTATAAACCATTCGATTCATCATAATTTGCTCTATAACATATACCAAAACAAAAAATATTCATCGATACAGTTTTCTTTGAGGTCTTCTTTTCTTCAAGAACTTAATTACATCGAAAAACAGTTAAAACCCATATAATTTCCAAATTAAAAAGGATCATGCATTAAATAATTATGTATCCAGCATGAATCCGTAAAAAATTTTGAAAAAATAATTGTTTTTTTTTCTGAAATCATTTTCTGAATCGAACATTTCAATCAACGTTCCTCAATTATCTGCACGCATGTCAATTAGAAAGCTAACAAAACAAGCTCAAAGCAGAGATTAAAACTACTGTAAAGATTTTTTTGTATTTTTAGATAGTTGAAGAAAAAACTAACCAACTGGCGTAGAAAATATTTATGTAAAGTACACATGAACGCTGTTAGAAAATCTTAAAAATAAGAATATCATGGTTTCTATTTGGTGTGCTGCACCAATTTGGGAAAGTCATTTTTAGATAAGGTGTACCTTATTCAAACAAATGTTTACAACTTTCAGGTTCATTTCAATCCAATTTCTTTGAAAAAATTCCTTTGAAAAAATAAGTCTTTCAAAATCAGACATGTAAGCTTCAATATCCAATTTTCAAGTATTGTACCATGACTGTCCATAATTTTTTAAAACTTTATCACTCATGTACAAAAAATGTTAAATATTTATTATTAAATTTGCAATTAGTTCCGATTAGAAACGTGCTTTTAGCCAACAAAACTGATACGATTTTGCTTATTATCAATTCTCAAATAAACTATTTCCCATATCATTGAAACATTTTGACATGAAAAAACTATTTTGATTATTCTCATCTCGTAAAGAATGCTAATTTTGATAAGGGTGCACATGCACCGAAGCCCAAGTTTATTTTATCAACCTAGGTTATTTTTTTCAATTAAACTTGAACTAAACGATAGCACAATTTTTAAATTGATATCATCAACGTTTATTTGAGTTAATCATTTCAATTATACTGATTCAATTAAGTTACTTGTAGAAAATACAAAGTTTTTATAATGATTATTTTAGAAGAAGCTTTAAGAGAAATGTTTCAGAGATGCTTCGCGGAATGCTTAGCATTGGTCGCGCTGTTACAAGACGCCGTACTCAACTTGTCCGCCATCTTCAATATGATGCGTTTGCTGATCGACATATTGGACCAACTCGTCTTGAGCAGCAACAGATGCTCGATTTCGTTGGATTTAAGGTAACTTAGTAAGGGAACGAGGGGATTTTAGCGTCAAATCATGGTTAAACAATGTATTTAGAAATTGTTAGACGGAATTTTCTGTTTTAGAATAGATAATATTTCAAAAATAAAGTTATTCACCCATCAACCCCAGGATAAGTGGACTAACGTGCGACGTGATTACACCAACTTCAAATAACAATAGAACGATATTTAAACGAGTCATGTTCATAAACTAGAACTTGCTTACTTATTGAGATACTTAGATGCCCGATATGATTCCGAATGCGTCGAAATGTCCGACTGACTTTATAGCGTGCGGCTTCGTCTCGCTATTATTGCCCAAACGTTTTCTTCGCAAGAATTTCGATTCTTCTTGTAGTTCTGAATGTCGACTTCTTCTTGATATAGTTACCCACCCAGGCATCGGTTTCCCCTTCTCCTTCAGCCATCGATCACGGATCTTATTTTGAAACTAACCTACTCCACCGCTCTTCCGGCAACCTTGCGACATGTTCAGATCGTCAAGAAAGGTTCCATTATATATTGTATATATACACATTATATATATTGTATATATACATTATATATTTTCGTGGTGTAGGTTGATGAAAAATTAGGGGTAAAGGAGCATACCGAAAAAAAAGATGGTCTCGCTTGGGCTGGTGTAGATTTAATTTGCAATTTGTTTATTATTTCGCTTTTTTTCATCACAATTTTATTTCATTTTGTTTTCTCTTACTAAATTGGTTATTAAATCAACATAATAATTATTATAATAAAAATTTTAGGTATAATTTATTATATTTAGGATCTAAATTATAAACAAATTGCAAATTAAATCTACACCAGCCCAAGCGAGACCATCTTTTTTTGGGGTATGCTCCTTTACCCCTAATTTTTCATCAACCTACACCACGACAATATTATGTATACATTATATATATCCTAAGAATTTTTCTTTAAGGGGGGGGGGGGTTTTCAGTTGAATTGAATTCATAACCATCAGGTCATCCCGCAATGATACAACGACTCTACACTGACACGAAGAACGCGCCGTATTGAAATAGACGTCGCATCAATTTCGCGAAAAACAAACATTAAATTTATTATTTTGTAAAATCTTTTAATTTATGAAGGTAACGTTCACGTACGTCCGGTGTCCCGTGAAGTCCCTGTCCCGGGTAATGAAAAATGGAAGTTCCTCCCTCTAGTTCCTCCCGTGACCGGGACTTCCTCTCTGATTCTCACTATTATCGTTGTATACATAGAATTTACATATAAAAGCAACTAAACTAATTATCTTCATAATATATTATTAGAACTAGAAATTAATTTCCTTCCTTAATAACAACATTTTCCCAGAATTTGGGCAACTTATGGATTCCATCATAATAGAATTTTTCTGGTTTGGCCGAAGTCCATTCATCTAGCCATTTTTGAAGTCTTGATGATCTCGAAAGCGCTGCTCCGCCAGACCATGAGCCATTGACCGGAAAAGATGATAATCAGACGGGGTAATGTCCGGAGAGTACGGCGGGTGCGCTAAGACTTCCCATTTCTTTCAACTCTTTCAGCGTATCCTTCACCGCTTGAGCAACATGCGTTGTCATAAAGCAATATGACCTTTTCGTGTCGACCCGTTTTCTAGACCGAATAGTTCATTTTCTTCATTGCTTTTATATAGCTTCAATAAAACGTCTAATAGTTAGCAAATTTTAATTCGAAATTCAAGTTTATAAGAGCGAATAAATGACTATACAAATCCAGTTTTTTTTTATTTAGTTTTTCAAAATTGTCACTGTAAATTGTCAGAGTGAGTATAATAGCAAAACGGGTATGAATGCGGGAAGGTCGTTTGCTGAAAATTGTGAATGAAACAAGAAAATTTAAGTTCCGTTTCTCGTCATGGGTAGGGAAATGTGAAGTCCCGGGTCACGGGTTCTGAAATATCCATTTTTTAAGGTCCCCAGCCCGCAATTCCAAAAAACGGGGTCCCTTAAAGAGTATAAACAAAACATCTATTATATTTTTCGTAACAACATAACATTTAAACTAATGTTTCTGTTAAATCATAATTAATAAATAAAAGTTTTTAAAAAATAATAATTTGAAAGATCGTCTTTCTCGAAATTGGTACCTGGTCTTTTGCAACATTCTTAAGAGCAGAGTGAGTTCATTGACTTACAAATGTAGTGCTTTAGATATTTTTTGCTTCATGCCAACATGCGTCTCGCACACGCCAACTGGAAATAACGATTATACGTTTTTTAAGCGTGCCTGAGAATTTTTGCGTCTTTTTAAAAAAATGTTTTAGTAAAATTTAAGTAGACATATTAAATTATCTGAAAATATTAATTTTTTCCAAAAAGTTAAGTTTGAACACGTTTTCCGAGAGTTTTATTACCATACCAGTTGGCGTTCTTGTGAAAGCGCTATAGATCTTAATGTAGTTATAGATCTAATTGTTATTTGGATCATCTAACTTAATATTAGGGTGAACCAAAATTTTTTTCCGATTTCCTATATCTTTTTGTCTAATTGTTTTTTTTAACCAAATAACGATTTTTATATACATGTGTTATATATTTTTTAAAGCTCTTGAACAGCTCTATCATAATATATACTAAAATTTTTAATTGGTCTTTTATTTAAAAAGTTTTAACCTGTAGAAGAAACATGGAAAAATCCGAAATTCCTGTTATTTTACGCCATTACTGGAAACAAAGCTTCAACGCAGCTGGAGAAGCTAAAAAGATATTCGAAGTTGAAGGCGACAATATGGTCTTGGATCGTACTGCGCGAAATTGGTTCAAAAGATTTAACGACGGCCACACTGATCTCAAGGACAAGACACATTCAGACCGACCAACGACAGTGGATTCTGAAGAAATCCGTGAAGCTGTGGAGACCAATCCATCAATAAGTGCTCGCAGATTATCGGCCGGGCTCGATATTCCTAAAACATCAGTTGTACGAAATCCTAACGCCCTTGGAAAGTCAATAGACGCTGCCGAGAAGTACCTCATGCATTGACAGAAATTCAAGCTCAAAAACGAGTTGAGACATTGCGAAAATTGCTCGAAAATCCATAAGATTGCCGTTTTATTCGTAGAGTTTCCACTTGTAATGCAAAGTGGGTCTATTTCAGTAATCCGGACAGAAAAAATCAATGATTGGAACCCGAACCGGTAGCAAAATGTGATCGTTTCTCAAAGAAGGCACTTCTATGTGTTTGGTGGAATTCCGAAGGCTTAATTTACTTCGAGCTAGTTCCAAATGGTCGGATCATCGACTCAGACCTTTATTGTGCCCAACTTGATCGAATGAATGCGGCACTTGACGACAAATATCCAGCATTGATCAATCGGAAGCGGATACTCCTTCAACAAGACAATGCAAAACCGCACACCAGACAAACGAAGGAAATGATTAAAAATCTCGACGCCATTGACCTTCTTCCACATCCAGCTTATAGTCCGGACCTTGCGCCATCTGATTATCACCTTTTCCGATCCATGACACACTTTCTTCGTGGTCGTAGCTTCAATGACCTGGCCGATGTCGAAAACGGTTGCCGCGAGTTTTTCGCCTCTAAGAACAAGGAGTGGCACCGCAGCGGGATCGAACAACTTGCCGATAGATTGGTTCTAGCCATAGAGTCAAATGGTCTTTACTTTGAAACTTCATTGTTTTTCATATGTTGTAAAATTATGTTTAAATTTTTAACAAAAAATCGGAAAGAAATTTTGGTTCACCCTAATATAATCACAATGAACTTAAAACGGTTCAGAAAATTCCACACTTGAAACAGAAATACGTGAATAAATATTGTAAAATCGACAAGTTCTAGTTGCGTATTGAAGACTTAATTAAGAATTACATTCTCAAGAGTAAACTCCTGCCTTTCCCGGCAAAGCTTTAGACAAAAGATTTTAATCTCTCTCCATGCTAAATTTTTTAAAAGAAGGAAGACTTTCTTTTTTATTACAGCCCCATGCCAAATGAAAACCACATTTTTCGCATTTTTAATCGTGATTTTTGAAATTCCACGTAGTAATAACAAGTTAATTTTTACGCAAGTTTAATAAACTTATCTTAAAATATTTTAAATACCTTAAAATTGAACTAGAAAATTATATTAAAAACCCTCAAACAAGTTAGCATTTCTAATTTTTCGTCCATGAAATCTTCAACTTTTTGTTTGATATCAAATCAAAGAATAAATTGTCCTTATAATGAAATGGAACAACTTGGCTTTCAATTATTTAAATTGTCAACCAAACAAATCTACCATTAGAACAAATAAAATTCAGGATCTCAATGATTTAACGGGAACAAATGTGCCGAATGTAATCAAACTTGACAAGGAATTAGGTATTATCAATACCTCTCAATCAGCTCTATCCAAACATTCCTATAGATCTTCCGGATGCTCTTGACGAATACAAGATGCTCAAGGAACTCGAAACGATCGCCTCAAAGAACAAAATCTACCGTAGTTACATTGGTATGGGCTATTATGACACAATTGTGCCGGCTGTTATCCTTCGAAACATGCTCCAAAACATTGGCTGGATATCACAATATACACCATATCAGGCAGAGATATCCCAAGGCCGTCTTGAGTCGCTGCTCAATTTCCAAACAATGGTTAGTGTAGAAGGATGATGGTCATAGGTGAATAATTTTTTCCAGATTGCTGAAATGACTGGATTGCCACTAACGAATGCATCGTTATTGGATGAAGCGACAGCCACGGCTGAAGCTGTTGCCTTGGCATCCAGGTATACCAAGAGATCAAAGGTTATTTATTGATAATCCTTTTAAATAAAATGAGAGATGGTCTTAAGGTAATTCTCGATGCTTATATTCATCCACAAAACATGGATGTAGTGAAAACCCGTAGTGAAACACTTGGAATCGACTTAGAAATTGAAGAGAATGTAGAGCATCTTCAGTTTAATGATGACGTCGCAGCCGTGGTTGTGCAATATCCTAACACCGAGGGTAAGATCCATCACTTTGACGAAATGATCGAAAGGGCTCATGAGAACAAGGTTGGGTTCGAATTTGCAATCTTGTTACAGTGATTTTTATTTTAGTCTCTCGTTATTATGGTGACCGACTTGTTGGCATTGACGATTATGAGATCGCCAGGAGACCTCGGAGCTGATATTGCTGTCGGATCAGCACAGCGGTTCGGAGTCCCGCTAGGTTATGGAGGTCCTCATGCTGGATTCATGGCCGTGGCAAAAACAGACTCGAAGAACTCATTGAGCAGGAACATGCCTGGCCGTATTATAGGAGTTACAAAGTACGAGCTCGCCTAATGGACAACACCGTCTGGTAATTACAGAGACGCCAATGGAAATCGTGCACTAAGACTTGCTCTCCAAACCCGTGAGCAGCATATCAGACGCGACAAAGCGACAAGCAACATTTGCACCGCTCAAGCTCTCTTGGCGAACATGTCCGCCATGTATGC
The DNA here is from genome assembly GCA_963931815.1 of Caenorhabditis plicata. Classification (NCBI taxonomy): domain Eukaryota; kingdom Metazoa; phylum Nematoda; class Chromadorea; order Rhabditida; family Rhabditidae; genus Caenorhabditis; species Caenorhabditis plicata. The sequence continues at coordinate 14,388,965 of OZ007490.1, read as the reverse complement.
CGTTTATCACGGCCCGAAACGATTGACCGAGATTGCTCGTGGTGTTCACAAGTCGACGGCCTACCTAGCACATCGTGAGCAACTTGTTATTTATATAGATGAATGCGATTTTGTTTAGATTTGCGCAATGCTGGTCATGAAATTGAGCATAAGGATTACTTTGATACTCTTAAAGTTCGTCTGAAGGATGAAGAATCAATGAAGGCTTTGAAAGAAAGAGCAGAAGAGACGCAAATGAACTTCAGGTGAATTTCGTGAGATTTGTAGGCTTATTATAAGTTCACGTGATATTAAGTGTTCTGCTTTAACTTTTTAAATGGGACATTGCTTGAAAGTTATTTGAGATCTGTAAGATACTTAGGAAACCGTTATCGTTCTCATATAGAGAATCGAACTAGATCAGTCTGTTTTTACGGCTACGTTTCGCCATAATCGGTCATGCGATGATGTTATTTGTTCGTTGTTATTTTTTGTTGTAATTCTGATTCGCCTTTTTGAGTTTCTGTAGGTGGATTTCTCTTGCTTCTTGAGACTCCAAATTGGATTTAGTCTTGTTGAGTACAGTGCCCAGACCACTCCCATTTTTCCATCCTGAGAAATAAATTTTTAAAGCGATCACAGACTTATTTTAATTAGATTTTGTCAAAGATTTAATATTCTAACTAATATTGAAGCAGCTTTCTTTAGTTTTTTGTTTAAACGTTACAGTTGGTGCTCACCAGTGATGGGAGGGACTGTGTATATTGACATAGTGGTGTTTTTTGATACATATGGTTACATAAATTAAAAGGGAAAGGTTCGCTCGTCTCTTGTCCTCACTCTTCCTCCTTTTTAATTGTCACTATTACCGTTTAGTGATGGGGAGGACTCTCCCGGTCCCCCCGGTCCACCCCCCCCCCCCCCCGACCCGGGTATTTTCCTAAAAAGGGAAGTCCCGGGCCCTTTTAAATTTTCAATTTTCTTAAGGTCCCGCCCGCCCGGAATTCCAAAAAACGGGGTCCCTCCCATCACTGGTGTTCACGTAGATTTAGGAAAATTATAGTAGTTTCCTTCCCTAATTCTAGAAGAACCTCTCATTGGTGAACTAAATTTTTTTCAGTTTCTATGCGATTAAAGTATTATTTATATGATTTAGGTATTATTCTGATGGATGTGTCGGTGTGTCGCTGGACGAAACGGTTAAATCCGAAGATTTGATGGATATCATTTATGCGTTCAATGGTACCACGGAAAAGGATGTGGTAAGTTGAGGGCCATTGAAATATAGATACCAGTGATAGGAGGGACTCCCCCGGTACCCCACGGCCTGGGTATTTTCATAACAAAAAAGGGTCCCGGGTATTGAAAAAAACTAGAAAACTAAAGTCCTGGTCCCGGTCCCGGTTCTCGGGTGTAGAAAACTGCGGTCCTTGTTCCCCGGTAGGGAAAAGGGCAAGTCCCGGTCCCGGACCCGGTACGGGGTTTTGAAATTTTCAATTTTTTAAGGTTCGCCCTCCCGGTATTCTAAAAACGGGGTTCCTCCCATCACTGATAGATACTGAGATATTGAATCATGAGGAGAATATAGTCCGTGAGAACATCTTCAAAAAATCATAAATAATAAATCACGATAAATCAAAATAACGATTTTGCAATTTTTAAACCTGCGTGGAAATTTTTACGTGTTTATTACAAAAAAGTTTGTATTGTAATTTGATTTAGCTTGTCATAAACTATCTAAAATATAAATGTCTTCCCAAAAAGTTAGATTTGAGCATGCTTACTGAGCTCATTTTTTACCATACCAGTTGGCGTGCTAAATTAAATAGGACCTTGCGGTGAGGTTCCGAGAAAGAGTCCTAAATTTTAATAGAAAATTTTGAGATCACTAAATAAACTTTCAAGCCACAGAAGAAAATATATCTTTAATTATAGTTTTAATAATTTATCAAAGATACATTTTATCGTTTACTTTATCAAATGCTCCTGCACGCCAAATGAAAACTGAGATTTCGTCATTTTTAAACGGATCGTATGAACTTTCACGTAAATATTTATTTATGAATCTTACGCGAATAGAGCAAATTTGAATGAAGCCATAAAAAAATGGTCAAATTAAATGGTCAAATTTTACTGGAATATGAATATAGACCACACTATTTGAGCTTCCCTTTTGATGATTTCAGTTGGATTTCTTCTTAAAGATCAAAGTAAACAAATACATTGGGTTGAGGAATAAGCTCGTAGAGTTTTTAATTTGTTGACGCCGTTCCGCCAAAAATCGCCAGGTCTGGTGTAGAAGAAGTTGCCAGTTTTTGAGGTCCTTGTCACCATCGAAGGTGTAAACACCCCTCATTCGATGTGACAGAGAGCGGAAAAGGTGATAATAGGATGGCGCAAGGTCTGGAGAGTACGGTGGATGCTGAAGAACCTCCCATTCGAGCTCTTGCAGGGCGGTTTTGACGACTTGTGCCACATTCGGTCTGACGTTGTGGAGAAAGAGAATGGGATGGCATTGGCGTTCGGGTCTTTTCAGTCGAATAGCCTCATTTGCGCGGCGGAGCTAGGCAACATAGAGCTCCTTGTTTACCGTGGCTTTTCTTTCGAGCCTTTCCCTGTGCAGCATGCCCTCCAAATTTCACGAAACGCAGATCGTGGTCTTTTTTGGGTAAATATCTTGACTCTCAGCTATGGCGTATCTCCTAGAGCCGTCCGCTCTTTCAGATTGATGTACAGGCACCATTTTTTGTGCTTATGCCCGCGTGATGTTGAGCTTTGAAGGCGATTTTCTTTGTTTTGTTCATTGAGGTGATAATCAGATGTCGCAAGGTCTGGAGAGTACAGTGGATGCTGAAGAACCTTCCATCCGAGCTTTGGAGGGCGGTTGCGACGACTTGTGCAACCTGCGGCTGGCGTTATCCTGGAGCAGGATGACTTGGCCTTGTCCAGCCTTGTCCATCATTTTCAGTCGAATAGCCTCATTTAAGCGGCGCAGATGCACAACATAGAGCTCCTTGTTGACCGTGGCGTTTCTTTCGAAAATATCCCAGTTCCTTCAGATTCTCTTCCTCCTATTCTGCAGGTCGTCCGCTTCGAGGCGTGTCTTCAAGATTCTTCTCCATACCTTCTCCATACACAGTGCATATTTTCCGAGCGGCTTTCGATGAAAAGCGAAGAAATAAAAACACAGTTTTGTAGAGAAGAAAACGCGCTCTCAGATAAATATATACACTTTGCCAAACAACGAGAAAATTGTTGTGAATCAAAAGATAATCTAAAAACTACTCTTATTCCTCAACCGATAATTAGAGGAAATTTTTTTTAGAATTGACTGGAAAAAACTCGTAAAAAATCCCATAGAATATTGTTTGACTGAAAGCTAATATTATTAATATTCGCGCGAAAGTAGCACTAATTCTGCCGCAATTCAGTTACTACGAAGATTTTTAAAAAATTAAATGCGTCTTTATGGAAGTTTCCGCTGTATTTGTTAGGATAGAATACGGAATTCAATTACAGTTTTCACTCCAAATGGAAATGAATCGAAATAAACAATATTTAAACGTGTATTATTTATTTCCATGTATTATTTTGATAGAGCTTTACATGATATTTTTTCTAGCCAGTCTTAAATTATCTAAAAATATACGCTTCTTACCAAAATTTGTAAAATGAACAACTTTTCTGAGCCCCCAAGATGACCATTGAATTTGGCGTGCAGTTTTTTTTTCAAAATGGAATGTGAAGATCTATAGACCTTCCAGTTCTCCTTTAAATCTATACATAGTTCTCAAAAGTAAAACGCGATAAAATTTAGTAGTTTTCACGTGGTTGCCCCCATTGGAAAGAATAATAATAAAACAATTTTTAGACAAAACTTCGACAGGAACGATGGGAAATCGCTTGTCCCTTAATTGGTAACTCAATCCATGCACGCTCTTCGCAATTCCTCCAGCACCCAATCTTCAATACTTATCATAGTGAGCAACAACTCGTACGCTACTTGAAAAGATTGGAGAATAAGGATGTCTCACTTGTACATTCTATGATTCCACTTGGATCCTGCACGATGAAACTGAATGCAAGTGCGGAGCTAATTGTGAGTAATGATTTACTTGATAAAATCAACAGAGTGATTAATGATATTTCAGCCAATAACTTGGCCTTCACTTACGAAAATTCATCCATTCGCGCCGGTCGAGCAAGCACAGGGATATGCGCATATCTTTAACGATCTCGAGAAATGGCTGTGTGAAATCACCGGTTATGACAACTTTAGGTATTTCAATTTTCCTTCTTTGCTGATTTCTGTAAGGCGATTTCAGCTTGCAACCAAATTCTGGCGCGAATGGCGAGTATGCGGGTTTGTTGGCAATTCGGAAGTATTTACACCACAAGGGAGAAGAGCAGAGAAATGTTTGCATTTGCTAACAATCAAAGAGAAGATAATTTTAATTTAGATTTGTCTAATTCCCACCTCAGCTCACGGAACCAATCCCGCTTCGGCAACCATGGCCAAAATGAAGGTGGTCGTGGTGGATTCCGATCAGCATGGTAATATAAACTACAAAGACTTGGCGGCAAAAGTCGATAAGTACTCGAACCAGCTGGCAGCCATTATGATCACATACCCATCCACCCATGGAGTATTCGAGTCGTCAATTCGCGACGTTTGCGACAAGATTCATGAGCACGGAGGGCAAGTGTACCTGGACGGGGCTAACATGAATGCACAAGTTGGACTTTGCCGTCCTGGAGATTACGGCTCTGACGTCTCGCATCTGAACCTGCACAAGACCTTCTGTATTCCTCACGGCGGTGGCGGACCAGGCGTCGGACCGATTGGAGTGTACTAAAAGGATATTTATTCAAAGTGTACAAGATATGTCTTGCAGAAAGAAACATTTGGCACCATTCCTTCCGGGACACTCGATTTTGCCTGTAGATGGACGCACCACGGGTGCTGTCGCATCTGCTCCGTACGGCTCGGCCAGTATTTTAGCCATCACGTGGGCTTATATAAGGATGATGGGCAACCAGGGACTACGGGAGGCGAGCCAAGTGGCTATTCTCAATGCAAACTATATGGCGAAGAGATTGGAGAATGATTATCGTATCGTCTACAAAGGTATACCATTGTTAAATCGTAGAAATTATTGATTTAAAAGAAGCATAATCATACTATTCAAGAAATATTACAACTAGGTTAATTAAAAGTTGCAATAGATGCATTTTTCTTCAAAATCATAACATTTCAAATTCATGTGTGCCGAATGATCTACTTTTAGATGAACAAGGTCTCGTTGCTCATGAATTCATAATGGATTGCAAGCCTTTCAAAAAATTTGGAATTGAAGTAGGCGACATTGCAAAGCGCTTAATGGATTACGGGTTCCATTCTCCAACCATGTCATGGCCGGTTCATGACTGTTTGATGATTGAACCAACCGAATCAGGTAATATTATTGAAAATTCTTAAATAAATTTAATATTATAGAAGATAAGGCTGAAATGGATCGACTCATTGATTCTCTTCTTGCAATTCGTGAAGAGATACGTATGGTAGAAAATGGTACATTTGACAAGCACTTAAACCCACTGAAGGTATCTCATCAAGAAAAACCATATTTGATATTTGATCAATTTTAGATGGCTCCGCACACAATCGAAAAAATTGCTTCAGACACATGGAATCTACCGTATTCTCGCGAACTGGCTGCGTTCCCTAAACCATGGTGTCATCATAAAGCTTGGCCAACGGTCGGTCGAGTTGATGATCAGTTTGGCGATAGAAACCTAGTGTGCACGTGTCCATCAATTGAATCTTATCAATAACATGATTATTTCACTTATTTTTAAATATCATATCTTTACATATTTTAAATTCATTATGTGAATTTGATCGAAATCGGGTTTCCTTTAGAATATGTCATAAATTTCAAAGATTTATTTTTTACAAAAAAATAAAATAAATTATTTAATACATTTTTTCATCTGTAAACATCTTTTGAAATTGTTTTCTATTTTAAAACAATCTAAAACTAGGTCTATTCTTAATCAATGAAACATTTCTAAAATGCGATGACAAATGAACCCATCCAAGATCGTCACAAATCTAAAAAAATATTTTAGATTTAATATCTTCGCCCTATTTCTTACATCCGCCAATGTCGCATCAATAGTCTGTGAATCTCCAGATCCGCTCTTCGCCTCTCCACCAAGTTTATTCAATAACTTTGCACATCTTCCAAACTGTCCCAAAGCTGCAGCATGTTTAATCGAAATTGGTGCAACTTTACTATCATCCGATGCTGCCCAGACCAACAACTTCACATAAAACTGATTTCCAGTCCATTTACTATCAACTTCCTTGAGCAATGCTTCAATTTTCGTGTCCAACGAATCAGCTTTTGCCTTTAGTTTTTCCAATTCTTCTCCCTTCTTCTTAATAGAATTCTATAATCAAAATACTTATTTTATTATAACCATCGCTACCAACCGTTTTTCCACCAAACATTATTGGAGTTATTCCGCCATATTTGATATTTATTGGAACATTCTCCTTCGACTTTCGCAACTTCAAATCTTGCTCAAATGAAGACAGAGTTTGCAATGCCAAAACGATCGCATTCTTTTTTTCATCAAAACTAGATATTAACTTCTGCACGTCTTTTCGGTTAGATTCTTCAAGACCTAAATAAGTATTCCTTAAATATTAATGATTTCCATTATCCCTACCCTTCAAAGCAATCCATTTATCTATAGTCAATACGTCATCAGCGTGTTCTTGCTTAATCGAAAAGAATTGCAATACCTCTTCAGGGTTTGTAATCTTCAAAATTTCTGCTGCAAGAGTAACTGCCTGCTCGGCATTCTCCTCGCTCATATCACTCAACGGCTTTGACATAACTTTCTTGATACGTCCTCCAAGAAGTGGCAAATGATTCGGATATTTAGCTTTACAAGTGTCAAACAATTCCTTCGCCGCTTTTTCATCTGCCAGCTTACTGACCCAAGACACCTCAAGATCACGAATCGCATCCTTCATTTCTTCATTTTGTGCCTTGTCAATTTTCGCGGTAACCATTGATAATCCCTTCGCCGGTCTACTGCTATATTCTGCTAGATAATAGATGACTTGTGACTTGTCAGCTTTTGCCAATTCACTGTCTTTGAACACACTAAAGTTTCCGAGCAGATAGCTACCGCTAGTTAAGTTAACATTGGACGGTAATCTGAAATGTAACTTGTTCATAGAAATCTATTGTTAGTTCTAATTTAGTACTTGTCTTCATTAATCTTTCCCGCAAACAATGTCAGTTCTTGGCCTGGTAGCAATCCCTTGTTGGTCCATTTCATATCTTCAAAGAAAATATACTAACAACGGTTAATTTATAATTTAAAAAAACCTTCTCCAAAGCTTACACCACGAAGATCATTTCCCACATTCAGCGAAATGGCAGAGGAAAGTTTAGTATGAACACTAAAAAAACGAACTCATCACTATTAAAAATTTTACACATACAGAAGTGGAGTATTTTTAAACTTTTCCAAAACACTTTCATCTGGATGCCTTAATTGAGCTTGAATTGTAAACTCCCCCTTCGGCAAACTATGAGGGTTCTATAAAACCCTTTTAAAATTATTTCATTTATACGCCACTCACCCTACTACCATATGAACTTGAGCATGACAAATAGGCTTTCCCCGCGTTAAAAACTTGAAACAGAAGACAATCCAACGGATTTTCGTACAGATATGGCGATATACCGGCGTATTCAAAGAATACCTCGGCTGGTTTTGATAAATTCAATTTATATGTCATCAATGCTCGATTTATTTGCATTCCCGAAGTTAAGAAAACATCGCGGGGTCCGAGCGGTTCAACTTTCGCCGATTCTGGCTTTAATGGAACTACAACGGATTTGAAAGAAATCGATGGATCAATTTTAAACGAGCTGAATGGACCAGCTTTAATACGGAACTGCGTATTCGCTGATCCATGAACAATTGGAATCACATTCGGCTTCTCGACACCAAAGAAATCAATCTTCATATTAGCATCCACCGGATCTTGCCCACGAGACCACTGACGAACAAGACAGACCTAAAACATGAACATAATTTGTGCATTTAACCTTTTTAATACTTCTAACGTCTTTCCGCCATTAACAGGAATAGTAGCAGTAAACTCTTTGCCAGTTGGCATGAAGAATTTATTACATTCCGAGTTGCGTACTGCTTTATCAGAATCAACGTAGGCGGTATGCAAAAAGTACTTGTCAAGACTTTCAAAATCTTCCGAGTTGATAGTAATTTCTTAAAATATATTTCATATTGAAACAAAAATATACAAGAGTGGGCAGCCTTAAGTGTAATAATTTCCTAGACTTATTACTATAAAAGCATGCAATAACTTCTACCCTAAACCCATTAATGAATAATAATCAAACCAACTTGCACATGTTGCATATTCAGGGCATTTAACAAATCGTCTCTCCGGAACGCCAGATCTTCCCGTAATTTTAGTCGAATAACAGTTCCTTTCAATAACTTCCGGAACAATTACAGTAATCGGAATTCGGAAAACAGGACCAAGATGAGGATGAGCAGCGTCAATGGCAACTATCTACGATTGGTTTTCTTATTAACAACAGTAATCAGTATTATTTTTCCATACCTCAGTAAAACTTGCACCTTTGGGAGCTTTGTTAGCATCAATAGTCACAGCCATATTAGTTGGCTGAGTTACACAAAAGAACGTACCCGGATGCGATACCCATTTATCATCACACTGTAAAATGAACTGACGTTGGAAGTTAATCGCATCAACATTATCATCTAATAATACACATTAATTAGACCATTTAAAGTAATAAACTTTGCTGGTAATTAAGGAAGGTTGGCTCAATCGTAACGGCAAATTCGTATGGTTCATCAAATCTCGGCTCTCGAATATAAATACCTATTTTAAAAATTTTTAATTGAAAATATAATTTAAAAATATACCTTTACTCTGTTTGTCCCAATGAGAACACTTAATTTCAAAATGGGTCAGCTTGTCTGGCAGGACATTTTCTTTCAATGTTTCTGTTAGATGATTAAATGCCGAATCAATCTAAAATTTGCAGATAATTATCAAGTATATATATATATATATATATATATAACCTGAATCATTCCTTGTCCAGTTGAGAATCTATCGCTATTAACAAGAGGCTTGGCACTGTTTTCCATAGCCATTTTAACGACATATGGAGTCCATTCAAGCCCTATTTGTGACAAACCCGAAAGAACACAAGCTTAAAATAAAAAATTAATTTTTGTTGCAATAACGATGAAACCAATATTTCCAGCAGCATTTGGTGAGCTCATACTAGTTCCATTCATCATTTGCATACTCTGACGGAAATATTGAGGTACATTAGCAAACGCGGCAGCAGGAGCGCAAATAGATACGCCGAGCTTTCCATCAATGCATGGACCTCTGGAGCTCCAAGGGTAAATGTTACTTTCCACGGGCTTAAACACTCCGTATAAAGTGTCCGCGGATTCAGCAGTAAGATAAGCACCGACTCCTTTAAAATGTTTTACATTTTTTTATTGTCGACATGACATATTTATGAATTCTGACTAATTCTTCACTATTAAATATTTAATATAAAATCGCTAACTTAAAATCTAGAATATTTTAAACTCTATTTCAGAGAAAATATCAGAAAAACAATTTCAGTAAATTTAATCGGTATGTATTATTTTTAATTCAAATAACTGAATTGGTTAAACTAATCTTTCTTTTAAAAAACGTTAGACCCTATTTCTAAAAATTTGAATTACCAATAATATTGGTTGTTGTTCCTCCTGGTGCCCCTACTGTGGACAATGCGGGACCAGAATTACCAGCCGATGAGACATAAACGACTTTCTTTCTATCGATAAGCCTTCTAGCCTCTTCCACCACACGTCTAAACGTATTTTTCAGAATTATATCCTACAGGTTCAAGAGTCTCACCCAATATCGGGATAATGAGTTTGCTCTCCATACGACATGTTAATGACATCAACACCCAATTCTGCACAATAATTGAATGCTCTTGTCATGGCTGTTCCCGTCTCCATTGATCCGAGGCGATGATCCCCAATATTCAACGATACAATTTGTGCTCCTGGTGCAAGACCATTCTTCTCCGGGTTGTTGGAATAATTGGCGGCCGCAATTCCAGCAACATGTGAGCCATGAGCACCACAAGGTACGCAAATTTCTGTTAAATTGCCATCAATGCTGACGCGAACCGTGTACACCATTGAATCTATAATATGAAATCGATGTATTTTTCACTAATAAAATAAACCTTTATCACTCAAAAACCCAAAATCTCCAGTTTCGCGGAAGGTACCAAGAACTTTGCATAATCCAAGTCGTCCCCGGAATGATGTATCTATGCAAACTCTGAAATAAACATTTGAGATAATTCTCCCTTATATTATTTTATGATAAATTTATAATATTACTACCAAAATTTATTCTGATCAAAGTGATAAAAGTGAACAAGACAATACCTCCACATATCTCCATCATGCCATGTAATTACATCCGCTATAGGTCCAACATCACTTTCGGTTTGCATAGATTTCAAAAAATCAACCTTTGATGCATAGTCCTCTCGCACCCATTTATCTGACTGAAATATATTTTAAAATAAAATCAAATATCTTTAAAAACTTACAGTTTTATCACTGCTTCCCCCAACTTCAGCTTCATGTTCGGTCAATTTTTTGAGAGCGTCTGCGGTCGCCATATTTTGTAAAGGAATGAAATCATCCGTCTTTTTTTCTCCGGAAATTTTCGTTTGTAATCCTTTCGTGTATAGTTCATATATTGGTTTAATTCCCACGTGATACTTTCCAGTGGGGCAGTTCCAGTTTTCAGGAATTTTAAGCGATCGTCCTGATAATCCTTCAATACATCCATCCTTTACGCTTCGAACGGTAGAAGTGTCTACATCGCCAGCACCGGAACAGTCGATAACGTCGATCATTTTCCTTTTCCCATCAGAGGTCAACTGTAATAGTTATAAATATGAACAGTGTACATCGTTATTATTATTAATCTCATTAGTAATGGCACATCCAGATAAATTCGCAAAACGAATATGAAATTTGGAAAAAATGGTTGAAAATGTAAATTGTTAAGTTGTACCTGCATTCCGGGCAAAGAAGGATCCACGCCTGTATCAAGAATTGCAATGACAATCCCACGTCCATCATATGTTGGATACTTCTTCAAAAAATCCTCTTGCTGTGTTGTAACCTTGTTCAAAAGATATGAATCTAATGGTTGAGGTATTTTTCCTTCTTTAGAAACTTCTGAGACCATTATAAATCGGACTGGAACAATGAACCTCCGTGTATTTGGTTTCTGAAATTTAAATTTAAAATAAACCCAAATATTATTTATTATTTGGTCTATACGAGTGAACGTACCAAGAGCGATTGCGCACGAGGGTATGATAAATTGTTTGCATGCAAAAAATGAGAAAACCTTTTAAAGTATGAGGTTTTCGTATTTCTTATCACTATCATTTAATTAACAAATGATTCAAATTTAAATTTTTGCTTAGCAAACAGTTCTTTGAACTTTTTCTGGAATAGAATGAGGGTTATTAAAATGTAAATATTACGATTTCTGCTAGAATTAATATGCGAAGATGAGTTAAAAATTGTGTTTTTATTTTATATAACATCAAACACTTAGTACACTGAACTTAGTACTTATATGATTACTGTTAAAATATAACGGTAAGAGAGCTTCCATAAAAAGTTGAAAAGTTTAATTAATTTTGGATGATAACAACATGGAAGATTTTTATCTGCGGTCGTTATTAATATTTTTATACCAATATAATTTTTCCTTACTTACATCCCAATTTATATTAACCTTTATTTGATTTTTTACTAAGTCGTAACCATCTGGCTAAAATCAAGATGTACTATTCTAATCTGCACACTTTCAAGATTTATCGTGCAAGATAATTCACCAATATTCTGACAAAGCAATCATTTATGCCCATAATTTATCTATGAATTAACAATTTTTCTTAACCGTATTTCCTACCATTGAAAAGCGTTTTTGAATTCTAATTTTTGCTTAAAAAGTTAAATTACCTACACTTTAAAATACCTATAGATTTTTCATATTTCCGCGAAAATTAAAGGCGCGCTCCATTGCGAAACGGGCGTTTCCCATCACGATCAGCACATCTACGTAAAATTACACCATGCTTCCTTATTTTTGCTTTTTCTTAAAGACTAATGATAATTTCTAATTAAGGTATTATACGAATTTTCATGCGTTATAGAGAAGGGACTAAAAATTATATATAATGTGTAGTTTGTGGCCCTCCAGCCGCAAGCTAACTTGAAATTATACGTTATTTATTTTATTATTACATCATTATTTAAAAATTCAGTTTAATTTAACGATTTATCTTATTTTATTAGACATAAAATACATTTCTTTTTAAATCTAATATATGTATTGATTAAAAAATTTTTTTGCAGCTTGCAGTTTAAGGAAAAAACTGTAATTTTTTTGGATTAAAACTTTATTTTATTAAGTTTTCAATAATCGTTTTTTCTATTAGTAATCAAGCTTTACTAATAAATATATACAAATTTTTGACGGCGCATTGCAAGTGTTACTTTATTTATTACTTTTGCTATGGATATTTTGGATCTTTTGATTCTTCATATTTTTAATTATAGTCGAACGCGTTTTTTTATGCTTAATTATAAAGACATTTACCATTATTCTTCTGATTTAGCAATATGGCGAAACAAGGGCAAGAAGCGATGAAGAAAGCTCTTCAAAACGCGAGGGGTGCTGGATTAGGAGTTGGATTGATTGCTGCTGCAGGAGCTGCAGTTTATGGAGCTACTCAAGCTATGTTCACGGTGGAAGCTGGTCACCGTGCGATAATGTTCAACAGAATCGGAGGACTTTCCAGCGATGTGTACAAGGAAGGACTTCACTTCAGAATTCCGTGGTTCCAATACCCAATAATTTACGATATCCGTGCCCGGCCCAATCAAGTTAGATCCCCAACTGGATCAAAAGATTTGCAAATGGTTAACATTGGACTTCGTGTTCTGTCACGTCCTAACCCGGAGCAATTGGTCAAAATCTACAGAACTCTCGGTCAAAATTGGGAAGAGCGTGTTCTTCCATCGATTTGCAATGAGGTTCTTAAGGGCGTCGTTGCCAAATTTAATGCTTCACAATTGATCACTCAACGTCAACAAGTAAATAATTTGTTCCTATTTTCAAACTGTCTGAATTTACAATTTTCAGGTTTCAATGCTTGTTAGAAAGACGTTGATTGAACGTGCTCTTGATTTTAACATTATTCTTGATGACGTTTCTATTACTGAGTTGGCTTTCTCACCACAATACTCGGCTGCTGTTGAAGCTAAGCAAGTCGCCGCCCAAGAGGCCCAACGTGCTTCATTCTTGGTTGAAAGAGCCAAACAACAAAAGCAGGAGAAGATTGTACAAGCTGAAGGAGAAGCCGAATCAGCTAAATTGGTAATCTTTTTTCAATTGCTCCAACCGAAATTTTCAGAAATATTGAAAATTAAAAATGTTAGGTATTGTCGTTCTCAAATATCGATGCAAAAAAATTATGGTCCCGTTTGGACAATTTCAAATTTTCTTTTATTCTCATCAATTTACTTTATCTATCTCAATTGTAGCTCATATTTTTGAATATGTTTCTTCATTTGTCATCGATCTTTGAAAATACATTATAATTATTGTAGTTTTCAAAGATCGGTGCCTAATGGAAGAGGGAAAATTAGAAAAAATGAGGCTCTTGTTTGGACGGTCACAAAGGAGTTTCCATCTCAACCTCTTCAATGTGTGTTGTTTATTTTAGGAGACAACACAAAGAGAGTGGCCGCCCAAGCGAGAACATCATTTTTTCTTATTTTTTCCTCTCTCATTAGGCACCGATCTCTAAAATGTGCAATATTTTAAATTTTTTATTTTCCTTTTCTTGAGACATTTTTCTAGAAAACGAGACATCTTTTAAATTTTTGAATTTAAGAGTTTCATTTTAAATGGTCCGGAGATTTTTTATCTCAACTTTCTTAATAATGCCAAGTCGAGACCAAACTTTCCCAAATAGGCAAGTAATTCTGAATAGTTCAATCGACTTTTTTGATTTTCGAAATGAGAATTGAAAATTTTGAATCACATTAAAAAATTCGGAAGCAAAATATGGCCGGAATCCGGTGTTGACATTTATAGAAAAAGTGAATTTTCGAAATTCGGAATTATAATATAAATTCCGGAATTCCGTCCAGCTCTGGTTGGAACCAATAACGAATACACACAGTTAACTGGTTTTCGACTTTTCATATTAATTTAAAATGAGTTTTGGATATTTAAAATTAAACTGTTTTTCTATGTCTTAAAAAAGTTATAAATATAAAACAGAATATTACTGATTACGTATATATATATATATATATAATTGATTTTAAGCTCGGAGAAGCCATGAAAAATGATCCAGGATTCTTGAAACTGAGAAAGATTCGCGCTGCTCAAAAGATTGCAAGAGTTGTTTCGGAATCAGGAAATAAGGTAATGACTTTCTCAATGTTTTTGTTTTATTTCGTTTAATTTCAGACATATCTCCCAGCTGGTGGTTTGATGCTCAACATCGCTGATAATGATTATTTGAATGTTACCCACGATAAGAGACGCTAAATTATTTGTTTTCATTGTTTATTTGTTATCGTTTCATAATTGTTGTTTGTATGAGTTATTTAATATACATATGATTAGTTAGATTGTTATTTTTACCATTAGAAAGTTTCCCACCTAGTAATTAGTATTGTAATTTTTGTCATGTTTTCTTTATCATTAGGATGTGAATACACATTTTGATTTTAATGAATTTGTTTTATTTAAAATATGGATGACATAAACAAACAAACAAATATACAGACAATGTTGATATGGGATTTTCTCTATTAAAGTAGAGAGAGTAATGGTTGAACAATCAATTTAAGAATTAAAATGAATGAAGAAACCGACTAGAATTGTTTGTGGCTTTAAATTGCCCGTTGTTGTACTGTTTGGGAATAATGGCAAAATGAGAGTTTAAAGACATTTTTGCACATTTCCCGTAGGTATTTAAAAGACACCACACCTAAACCAAATTTGAATTTAAATGGCAGCGGCAAGTTGTCGTTCAAGATTCTGTTTAAAGCATTGTTTGATGTCATTGAGCACAGCCCAGCATGGAAGCATTGAAACATCGGCCTACAAATTAATAATATAATATATTAAGAGCAAACTTTATGAAAATACCTGGAATGTAATTCCTGGCTTCATGTTACAGAAGCCGAGACACTTCTTTCCAGCAGATGTTCGGTCAACCTCGCGATCCAAGCAGCATTCGGTGTGGTCATCATTATCAGCGGCGCATTGCATCAGATTAAGACCGTTGGATTGCGGGCATGGGTCGGTTCCGAGGAACATTCCCGTCAGCTGGAAATGATAACGTCAATTTATATTCTATCGGATGGTTGATTACGGTTTTCTTGCTAAGCACATCGAAGCTACAGATTCTTTCACAAGCCTTGTCGACCTTTCGCGTCTGGCAGCATTGAAGGAATTTTTCGCTGGCCGTCTGGAATTTTTTTGATTTTACTTTTCCTTTTAATACAAATTAATATAGTTTCACATGGATGATAACCTTGATAAAGTATAATGCACAAGATAATTATTAATTAATAATGAACGGTAAACATCGGCAATTTAAATTTGGTAGTAACCTTTGAAGTTCCGGGAAAGATTTAAATTCGCCTAAATTGATGTTCTGTCAAAAAATGTGAAATTAAAGGTTAACACCTTAATATTTACATATATAATAATAAGGTAATTAGATTTCAAAAAATATTCAAAATTTTTTGCGAAATATTTTGGAAATTTATGGAAATAACTTTAAAGAACAGGAACCCTTCAGCAACGGTCCCTTGAAGTTATAAATATTTTCGATTTTATATATTATAAATTTACTTGACACAAATAATTAAAAAAAAACACCAAACATACTCTTGGCTTCGCTATCGATGATGCCGCTGGTGCTTCGGTTGTCGTCGTAGTCGTGGTGGCCAAGGCGGGTTGTGGCGCCAGATGACTCTTCAATTGTTGTCCTTCTGGCCTAGTTTCTGAAATAATTCAATTTAGCAATAAAAACTCAATATTATCGTCAATACGAGCTGGACGACGAATTGTGGCTGATGGCCGTGTCGACGGTCTTGTTTGTACAGGTCTTGTTGGTGGTGGTCGGATGACGTTAGTGGTGGTTGGTTGAACAGCGGGCTGTGGTTGCTGTTGTTGTTGTTGTTGTTGTTGTTGTTGTTGTTGAGGTCTTGGCTGAATCGACGAAATTTTGACTGGTTCACACCAAATGAAAATAGAGATTTTCGCAATTTTAATCGTGCCATATGAATTTCCAAGTAATTATAATATACTCGCAATGACTTTGAATTTTAAGTAAATATGTGCACTTGCCAATCAAAATGAGAAAGAGAGGAGTTCCGTTAAAGTTCTTAACACGGTTATTGATAATACTTATATTTTCAATCAGCTTAAATTCAGCTTAATACCTCTTGCACGTCTATTTTTATGATTGTTAATTAACTCATGAATTTACTTTCTGATAATAGACCTCTTTTATTTTGAAAGAAACTTTCTTAAATCTATATTTACTCAATTTTAGATAAACAATTATTTATCAAGCTTTTTAGATTTCCTCACAGCACAAAGAAATTGGTTGAATTGCGAGCGCGTTTTCACATATAATCACAAATATTTGTTTTCCTCTTTTCTGTCTTAATTTTTTAATTGTTATAGTGAAGGTTTAGTGAAGAGGAAATAAAGTGGAGACAGAAAATACAAAAACAACTTCAACACATTTCTTTGCGCTAGTTACCGTAGTCTTGAAAGTTCCTCTTAAGTAAAACTTTGTGGTTGTTGAACGCCAAATGGAAACATCGATTTTTAGACTGTAAAGCATGTATGGAATTTCTTGCGTCTTTTTAAAATAACACTTCTCACGACAATTTAACCAGGCTTCCCTTAAACTATTTATCTAAAATATTCATATCTTTACAAAAAGTTAAATTTGAGCACGTTTACTGAGCTCATTTGAATATCATACCAGTTGGCGTGTTGTTGTGATATATAAACGCGTCTTATTATATTACAAGTGTAAATAAAAAATCTCCTTTTACGTCATTTTGACAGATTTTCTAAAAATTATCGAATCATAGAATTTTAACGTCTTTCAAAAATATTAGCTTAGAGCGGCTTTGCGAGTTCCTATTTTTATGATGCCATTTAGAGTGTTTGTTTATTTTATTTATGTACTTTTTCGGACTTAAAAAAATCGGTCTCAAATTAATAAAAAAAACAACGATACTCCTAGCTTTTTTACTTTATATAGTCGTCGCCAAATGCGATTACCACCGCAAAATGTGGCGCACTTTTTTAAATATTATTTTTTCATTTAATTTTTAGGATTATTATTATTTCCCACAATTATTCCACTATTTAAACAATATCTGTAACATATTCTTCAATTTATTTAAGCGAAAACAGTATATAACGAGCATAAACAAGAATATAATCATAAAAATTAAATTGAAAAATAATATTTAAAAAAGTGCGCCACATTTTGCGGTGGTAATCGCATTTGGCGACGACTATATATTTCATGTTTTAAATTATTTTTACTTTTTTCACACATGTTTAAAGTTAGTAACTCCAAAATTTCGTCCAATACAAAACTAAAAAGTTAAAGAAAAAATTGAGTATTAAGCAATTTACCTGTGCTTGTTGTTGTGGAATGTTCGCCGAGCTCGAATGAACGAATCCTCCTCCTTGAACTCTCGTCTTTTGATTCTAAACATTATTTATTATAGAATCTTATATTCACCTATGAGAATATTCGCAAAACCCTTATTTCAATAAAATGTTTATAAAACGGCCGGGGTGTTTAAGAAATAAGAAATTAACAGAGAGAATAAATCGAAAGTTCGTGGAATCACGCCAAATAAAATATTATTTACTATATTTAAAATGCTTTATGAGTTTTAATGAGTAAACTTGGAAATTCAATTGAGCTAAATTTTAAACGCTTGAACTAAACTACAGGAAAACGATAAAACTTTTGACTGAAAGGATAGACAAAACGACAAATGGAAGTAACTATTTTCAGCATTTTAAGCGCATCTAAAAATTTTAACATCCTTTTAACAAAAAAAGACAGACTTGTCTCAAACTATCTAAAAACATTAATATCTTTCTAAAATGTTAGATTTGAGCACGTTTACTGACATCATTTTATTATCATTCCAGTTGTCGTGCACTGATACGAGCATTTGTTTTCAGTTCGCGTGAAGGATTACATGTATTTTTTCAAGAAAAATTCAACTAGGCTTTTATTAAACAATCTAAAAATATAATTAAATTTACAAAAAATTAGATTTGGGCAAGTTTACTGAGCTCATTCCATTACCATAACAGTTGGCTTGTGCCTCTGCTTAAGCATTACTGTAAGACTTTTAAGATCGTTTTGAAACGAATTATATTTATTTTTCTTCAAACAATCGACATAAAATAAAGTTATTATCAAAATATTACTCATTTCAGAGATCGATGCCTAATGGAAGAGCAAAAATTTAGGGGCGGAGAAAAGGTCTTGTTTAGACAACCACACGGCCACGAAGGCCATCGAATCTCTTCCTCTTTTGTTTTTCATAAATATTTTTATTTCATCCATTTTCATTTTTAAATTAAACTTTGAGGAAGATACGTGATGGCCTTAATGGCCGTGTGGCTGCCTAAACAAGACCTTTTCTCCGCCCTTAATTTTTTGCTCTTCCATTAGGCATGGATCTCTGAAAAGGACAATATAAGGAATTGAAAATTCAATTTTAACATTTTTGAATTATTTTCAATGGTCTTTCTCTTTCTCTCTTTCGGTCTTTCTTATATTTTGATAATATTTGAATAAAAAGAAACCTATAATCTATATGAAGACAATTCTACAAATTCAAGCCACTATTTGATCAAATTCCACTTAAAGGAAAAAGAAAGCTAATACATCAGAACATTGTTCCATCGTTGCTCTATGGTTGCGAAACTTGGTGCCCATCTAAGGAAACTCTCCAACGTCTCTAATGGCCGACATTATCTGCTTTCACGACAAGGTCGATGGCTCGTTTTCGGTTGATTTGCTAGTTCAGAGGAAGGCACTCATTTGGGTTGGACATTTCGCAAAGCTGCCAGACACGAGTTGGAGCAGAATTCTTTCAGAATGGGATCCACGAGTTTCGTCAAGAGCGAGAGGGAGACCCCAAGGGTAGGTGGTCGGACACAGTCAAGTTCTGGGTCTTGAAATATGTCCACGTGAAGTCTATCACAAGGGCACGGCAACTGGTATTGTAATAAAATTAGCTCAGTAAACATGATCAAACCTACCTTTTTGGGGAGATATTAATATTATTAGATATTTTAAGGATATTGTAGTAAAACCGTCTTTGTTAAAAAGACGCAAAAATTTTTGTTTATTTCCAGTTGGCGTGAGAAGAATCGGTATTCTCGAGGGTACATCGGTTTGGCTAACATTAGCAAGGCGAATCCGAACACTGGAGAGAGTTGGCCCGCATCTCGACGCAGTCGGATGACGACGGACAATAAAGTAAATAAAATTTAATAATGACGGTGGCACGCCAATTGAAATAATAAATATTATTGCTCTACAACGAGCTTAAATTTCAGAGACGTTTTAGACAAATTCAGTTACTTTTCATCAACAGAAACGAGAAATTTTCCCGATACGCTTAATTAAACACGTTTAAATATGCAAAAACATTATTTTCAAGTTTACGTGCTGGTGTGTTACAAAAATATTATAAAAATTATAAGAAATGAATAGTTTATTTTCAATATTTTCGAATTATCTTCAAATGGTCTCAATGAGAACGTAAATTAAATATTCAATTTGTTTCATTTATTTCTCTTTACTTCTGTTATATTTCTTCAAAATTTCAGATTCACGTCCTATTGGTTATTTTTATTATTATGAATGGTTTGCGAATATTCTCAACAACTGAACATTATCATTTGTTAATTTGTTAATAAAAAGCAGTTAAATCATCAAACACGGAACCTTTGGCTTTGTTCGTAAAGTATCCTCAAAGTACGCCGAATGATTCTTGTCAATAATAATCAGATCAGGCTTATAATCGATTACAGGCTTCTAAATATTTGTGCAAAGCTGAACTAAATTCGAATATATACCTTCTCTTCATGTGCATCAATTGAGTGTAACGTGGAAAAGGATGGAACAAATCGTGCCGGGGGTGGGGGTACGTGTACCTGGATTAGATAAACAAAGGATTTAGTTAGCGCGGGAACAGATCATCGAAGCGTAAATGGATTGAAAAGGGAAAACATACTTGTTGGTTGTTTACTGGTGCTGGTGGTGGCTGAGCAAGAAGTTCGATCTATAATTAGAGAATTCAGGTAGTTGTATATATTCGTTTAGAAGCGAGCGTTGTCTCAATTTGATAGGTAATAAAGATTTTTTGCATTAGAATATAAAATTATTCAATAAAATGCTAAAATAAATGAATTATTTTAATGAAAAAATTCCAACCTTTTCTTGATTTTGATTGAATGTAGCCGGCTGCTCACGGAACAATTTGTTATCCAAGTCGAAGGTGTGAATGGACCTGGATCGTTCAATATGCTGAAGGCTCGCCGATGATGGCTCGGCAGGCTTGTGATGATATTGTGGAATATTGGCTGGAGCGACTTGTTGCGGCACCACCTGCTGAGCATTACTGAACTGGTGGGGCTGATAAGCATCGGATGGTGGTGGAGGTGGCTGCGGGATCACAACAGTTTGAGAATAAATCGGCGACGCTTGTGGTGGCTTCTGCACTTGCTGTGGTTGTTGTTGCTGCTGCTGTTGATATTGTGGAGCTTGCTGCTGATATTGTTGCTGATTTTGAGGTGCTTGTTGTTGAGCTTGTTGCTGCTGCTGTTGTGGTTGATATTGCTGTTGTTGATAATTCTGATATTGTTGTGGCTGGAATTGCTGGGGCTGGTATTGTTGGAACAGTTGCGGCTGGAATTGCTGGTCCTGATACGATGCAATGTCATACTGTGGCCGCGTGAATGGATTGAATTGATTAAACTGCGCTCGTTGTTGTTGTTGAGGCCATTCGTAGTATTGCGCAACGACAACTGAAACCAATATGATTCACTCAATTACTTGTTATTTTCAGCTTGGAAAACTGGATATGATTTAATTGTTAAACATATTTATTTTCTAATCAAGTAGACGTATAAGTGTTTCTTTTCATTGAAAGTTCTAGGGTCTTATTTGATTAATTAGTGGAGTGTTCTTGCTAATAAGTGATTTATGAAATCTAACAATTAATTGATAATTGTGACTAGATAAATTCTAATTATATTTCGAAAATAGAATCGTTGTTTACAAATGGATTTCTGATTCTATTTTAGCCCTCCACACGCAAATATCGATTCCACACATTTTTTTTTGTTTTCCGTGTAAACTTTAATCACAGTTTTCAGTGAATAATGAATATTTCAAATCAAACAATCAAAAAAATATATAAGCAGCATAATTCCGTTTAATATAACGTTTTGGATCGAAATTTCTGACTTTCGCATTTCAAATCCTATAACTATCCTCAGGTTCCCTTTTATAGACGGGTTGAATCAATTTCTATAGATATCACGTCTCCCCTGCTCCCAATTACTACTTAATTATTTATTACTACCCAATTACTTAATTACTATTACACCCCAAATTGAATGATCAAGTTGTGGTCTCAGAAATGATGCCTATTTTGAAAAATTCGGTAAGAAACGCATGTTTTCAGATAGTTTAAGACGGGCTAGTGACAATGACGTATCACATTGAATGAAAATAATACGTGTAAATTAGTGATAAAGGTTTAAATATTGAAAAATAGTCATTTCCATTTGACGTGCTATTACCGCCAAATTATTTATTTTCTTAATATGAAGCTTAATTATTATCTATATATATATATATATTAATTGATAACAAATTGTCTTTAATTAACCACATCACTTACGTTTCACATTCTTGTATGATTAAATGTCGCCAATTGTTAAATTCATTCAAATCCCAAAACCCTTTGCTATATGTTAAACTATTTAATTGTTACATTAGACCAATCATCGAATATGGCTGTGAATTATTCCATCCTAATTCCCCTAAATTGTCTGGTCTGCTGGAAAAACCACTAAGATTTTTTACGCGTAAGGTTTGCCAGCGTTGCAACATTAAATATTCATCGTATAACGATAGGTTAATTATTCTAGAATGTGAGTCAATAGAAAAGCGGCGTCTTAAGCTCATAGTCAAAACTTATTATAAAATACTGTGCAATATATACCACTGCCCATCCTTTATTAAATTTTTTTGTTTCTCGAGGTCCCCACGAAACCCATTAATGCTCAAAGTAAAAGCCGGTGTAACTAGTCATAACAACTTTTTTGTAAATAATTTGTCATTATGGAATGTTCATCTTAACATTTATTTCCCTCGTGATATGTATTTTACTGTTATTACGTGGTAGATAAACAATTATTATATAGTCGTCGCCAAATGCGATTACCGCCGCATAGTGTGGCGCACTTTTTAAATATTATTTTTTCATTTAATTTTCTTGTTTAGGCTCGTTCTATACTGTTTTTGCTTAAATAAATTGAGAATATGATTTAGATGTTGTTTCAATTGTGGAATAAATGTGGAAAATAATAAAAATCATAAAAATTAGATGAAAAAAATAATATTTAAAAAAGTGCGCCACACTTTGCGGCGGTAATCGCATTTGGCGACGACTATATAAGAAATTGGCAATTCCAATTTTATTTTCCTAAAAAATGAACGTAATAAATCTGATTTGATCTAGAAATTTTTTGAAGAAAGGACAATACTAGAATTTTTAAATTTGTAATAAATACATGAATTTTCTTTTAACGCCTAACTCCTTTACTGAGGTCATATTTCATTAATTTCAATTAGAATGAAGAAATAATTTGGAGAAGAATAAATTCTGAAAATCTCATCAATTATTAGAGTTAACAACTCTTTCACCCCACAAGAAAATGACGATTTAACACATTGGTACAGGACAAGATTAGACAAGATTGTATTCAATATTACAGTCTTCTTTTAAAATATCTATTACCCTTTAAATTTGTACGATACGTAAGATTTTAATAACGGAAAAGTTCATGTTTTTACGTTATCAATTGGGGTGCTCTTTCTTTAACATCTCATCAATTTATTAGGTGTACAAGTAGGATTCAAGAATTTTTATCGCTATTTTTTAATTGAATATTATCAAAATATAAGAAATTGACAATTCCAATTTTATTTTTATAAAAAATAAAAGTAATAAATCTGATTTGATCTAGAAATTTTGAAGAAATATAATGAAAAACAGAGAAATTATTAACATAAATTGAATATTTGTTTCATAATCTCTTTGAGACCATTTGAAAATAATTCAAAAATGTTGAAATTAAAAAATCAATTTCATATATTTTGATTATAATTAATAATTTAATGATTTTTTAGAAATCGTTTTATTATTTTTTATTATCAAAATATAAGAAATTGAAAATTCAATTTAAACATTTCTGAATTATTTTCAATGTCCTCAGCTATCACCATGCAAGTCCCTTGTTGGAACTTCTTTTATTCATATATTGCTATTTTTATCCTCAAAGGATATAAAAAAGACTAACGTAAATTATGCAAAGCAGCAGAACAATGAGACCAGGAGAATCTCGAAATTATATCTTTCAGGTCACGATCTCGATTAACGAGAAAATGTCTTAAAACAATTATGGAAATAGAAAGTGATGTCGATTTAATTCTCAATTTGTTTATTATTTAATCTTTCAGACCAAATTTCTGCTTATGTTCTTTTTGCTTATGTTCGTTTTTTTTTCACATTAATCAGCACCACGACAAAAATATAATTCAAGAAAAATAAAAATTCATATGTATTGTTTGACTTAAAATATCCATAAATTACTAATCATATAATATTAAGAAATGCTCAAAATAGTTAGCGTGCAGAAGGTAATTATTAACAAAATAACAGAGAATTTATAAGAAGGGGAAACTAAGTCGTGGTGCAGGTTATTGAAAGTCGATTTTATGGAGCATTCCGAATAATAAAATGGTCCCGCTTGAGACAGATGTAGATTTAATTTGCAATTTGTTTATTATTTCGCTTTTCTTTTTTTCATCAAATTTTTGTTTCATTTCTCTTTTAATAAATTGTTTTTTACATTAATAATAATTATAATAACAAAATGTTATGTGTCATTTATTACATTTAGGGTCGATATTCAAATAAAAGCGAAATAATAAATTATTTGAAAATTAAATCTGCACCTGCCCCAAGTGGGACCATTTTATTATTTGGAATGCTCCTTTAAATCGACTTTCAATAACCTACACCACGACAATATTTTCAATTGAATGGATTCCATTGGACTCAATGATATATTCAATTCCATGATTTCACAAGATTTAATGACATTTACAATAAAATGGATCAAAATCATGAATAAGATATTAAAGAAATTGAGATAAAAAACTACAATTGCAAAAAAGAATAAAGAGAAACGAAGTAAAATTTTAGAATCTCTCCCTTCTTCGAAAATTCTAAAAAGTTTCTGAATGATTAAGCACAGTTTTTACTTTTTATAATGTTACTGGTAAATTTATATTAAAAGCACGCCAAATGAAAATTTAAAAAATAGGTTTTCTAACTTTGAATGACATTTTTTAAAAGTTAAATTTAACCACATGACTTTCCCGCTGTATTTATATTTAACCTCGAATTTTTATTAAATATCCAACCGGACCAATGATTGAACATTCTTGCCATTTCAATTGACGTGTAGAAAGTATTCTGAAGTCAACGTGTAAGCTCATAATAATATTAGAAAATGATAAATTTTATTTGGCGTGCATTTAAATATACGAAAAGCTTTATTTTAACTTGGCGTGTTTAATTAATGTTATTAATAATTTAAATTTTTTAAACTTGAATTTGATTTCAGGAAATAAGCAAGCAGGAACAAATTGTCAAAATCTAAAAATTCTGCTTTCATCTCGTTGATGAAAAGAGACGGAAATGTCGATTTAATATATTATTATTTTCTATTATCAAAATCTAAGAATATGAATGGTTTGATTTTATCATTTTTGAATTATTTTCAATGGTCTTAATGAGAACGTGAATAAATATTCAATTTATTTTAAAAATTTCTCTGTTTTTCATTATATTTCTTCAAAATTTCTAGATCAAATCATTACGACAAAAGCACTGTCGATGGTGCGACGTGGGTCTGTGGTTCGTGCCGGCACAAAAAGTATGCCTGAGGCTGAAACAACAACAACAACAACAAGACTGTTTACGATCATTAGCACAAGACGGAGGGCCTTGGCATTTAGAAGCTCTAGCAAAGTGCTATTTTGGGAGAAAAAACAGAACCATGATCAGTTGTTCTGAGAAGTTCAGGGATGGTACTATATAAAATGTGTGTTGGTTAATATTAATGGCTTAGTTATTCCTCTACTTATGCTGTTATTATTCTGAATAAACTACATTAAATTTTCCGCTCTTACACAAGTCGACAAGCACCGGCAAATGAAAAATCTAACAAACTGTTCAAAGAGTGCTATTTGGTAAGAGAAGTGATTTTTTATATAGTTTAACATAAATGTATCACGATTACGTAAAAATTATTCTAGAATAAATAAGGATAAACAAGCAATAATCATTTAAATATGGAGAAACTTGTATTTTCATTTGGCGTGCAAAATACAACTCTCTGTATTTTGCACGCCAAATGAAAATTGTCTCAATGCGCAGCGGTTCGCAATGCGTCGTCAAAAACTTGAAATAGCCTATATATAATTGCCACGTTTTGTTGTTTTCAGAGATCGGTGCCTAATGGAAGAGGAAACATAAGAAAAATGAGGTTCTCGTTTGACCGGTCCCTCTCTCATCAATGGCCGTCATCCTTTTGATTTGACGGGCAAGAATTGAACAGTTTTACTTCTACACAGTTGAGAACCAAATTACCATAATTCATTTTTATGTTTTGATCATGAATGAAGTATATTAAAAACTACACATAGCAGAAAAAATATTGTGGAATCTAAAACGAGTCAAGGTTTAAATATTTTCATTCAAGAGTACGCTTCGAACATTTTAAGCGTATCTAATTGATCTCGACAAAGGAATTAAATGATAATATGTATTCAAAAAGTTTAAAAAAAAGTGTATTTACCTGCCGGAACAATAAATATAAAAGCGAGGATCCGAATCGACGACATCACTCGACGACAATAAGTATTTGTATGCCAACAGACTGCCAGCGGGGTTTTTCGATAAGCTTTTCGTATGAAATCAACGATAGATTCAATTGGATTGGTAGCAACTGGAGAAACTTCACTGCGCGTGTATATGAAGGATGGACGAGGCAGATGGTGGAGTCTTTAACGA
Organism: Caenorhabditis plicata; assembly: GCA_963931815.1. Lineage (NCBI taxonomy): Eukaryota > Metazoa > Nematoda > Chromadorea > Rhabditida > Rhabditidae > Caenorhabditis > Caenorhabditis plicata. Next base: position 14,362,307 of record OZ007490.1, on the reverse strand, counting down.
TGATGGGAGAAGAGATGGTGCTAAAACGAGGGTGGGAGCGGCAGGAAGGGCACACCTTCTTTGCCATTCATTTCTCGGTATCTCATTGCTGAATCGCTTTCTGGCATGCCTTGTTCTTTTGTAAATGCCAATGTCTCTCATGTTGCCCCTTTAAGCTAATACAAGCTTTATTAACGACATTCAATGGAAAGTTTGCCTGGGAAGGCGTGCATGTGACAATTTATAATTGGCAAAGACAACAATACGGTATCATTAGCGAGTAATCCGAAAAGTAATCAAGGGCATCCCAAGACATCCGTCCACCCTCCAGAAACTCCAGATTCTAGCGAGATAATAAATCTGTCGCTGCATTGTTTATGTTTGGTTTTTATTGTATTTGTTTATATAGTAAACATTCACTTTTTTACAACTGGTTGTCAATTCAATTGTTTTTCGAATAATTTGATTTTCCTTTAAGATCTCTTTTCTACGACAACTGAAGAGACTACAAAAATCTTCTTCTTCCTCTTCTTGTTATTATTAGAGGAATAATAATTGGAAACCAAGTGTATTATTATGAATAAATTAAACGTTACAATATGAAATTGTTTGATGTTCACCTGTGTTGACAACTTCAAATATAAGAATGAAATAATGAATAATTTCGATTGTGAATGCGACAAATAAGGACATTTTAACCTTACATTCACTGCTTTTGCAAATGCTGATGGCATTTTTGAAAAATTTTATTCTCACAATTTCAATCGGTTGGGAAGCTTTTTTCTCTAAATTTCTCTAAAACTAAAAACAGGATAATTCTTATATTTATTTTAAACGTTTGAAACTTGAAGATACACAGTTACGGTTTACATAGGTTAAGGAACTGGAACATAGAAAGATTTTAGACTGTATATGTTGTCTATTCATTAAACAGAGATGTATGACAAAGATGTATTGGAATAATTAAAAGTAATGATCTTCCGATATTTTAGTGTGTCTGATAATTTTTACGCGCTCCAATGCCGCGAAACCGCGCCGCATTGCAAAAGACTTCGCACAAATTGCACGAACGATACTTTTAAATTTAAGGATTTTTTTAATATTTGAAGGGAACGTGTACGTGTAAGAAAATGCAGAGTATAAACAAAATTTTTAAATCTACTAAAACTTCCGAAACAATATATAACAATTAAACTAACGATTTGTTAAAAAATAATTATTGAGCTTTTCAGAGACCGGTGCGTATGTGGCCACACACACCCGGAAAATAACATTGAAATAGAGGAAACACATTTTTTGTTGGCTATTTGCCAAAAGAGGGGGGGGGGACGAGAAAAATGTTGACCACTAAAAGTTCGTCTTTTATTTCATTTTTTTTTAATCATTTTTAATCATTTTTTTTGCTACGTAGAAGTTTTAAACTGTTATAAAAAATTTGAAAGTAAAATGACAGTGAAAAGTAAAATATAATCTTATAGAGAATTTTATTCTAATTCAGATGAAATGCATCTTAAAATAACCTGTCACTAGATTAATTATTTATATTGAATTTAATGAAACAGCAAAAAATAAAACGATAGAGAATCATTATTTTTTGTCACCAATACGTTCAGATAATTATTATAATTATTCTAACACAAATTAAAACTTAATTAAACTTCAATACATCAAGAAATCAAAATATTTTACAAAATAAAAAAAGATGACAACAATTGTGCCTGCATTGAAAAAAAAGCGTCAATACTTATGCTCTTGACGCCGGTTTCGAAGCGGTCCCGTTTTTGGTCCGGGTGTGTGGCCACATATACACTAGCTGACAAAAGTTTTGTCACAAATGTTTTTTCGGGTTTAACTTTTTTGTGACTTGACCAAATTGGCTGATTTTTTGATATTTTTGTGAATCGGTGTTTAACATGGTATAGTAGCAAAATTTGGTTTAAATTACCATGGCAATTTCGGTACCACGCATTCCGTTTCCCCTCATATTGATAACAGCTTGCCGGGAGGCAATTGGAGTTTCTTTACGTGGAGTCATATCTAAAATGTTGCCAATTACTTCTATTTTCAATAAATTATGAAAAAAATATAATTGAACTTTAAAAATTATTAAAAAATGCAGTGCAAGAAAAGTGCGTAATATCTTTGAGCTACGCGTTTTACGACAAACGCTTGTCACTGTAAAACGGATCATCGTAATCACAAGCGGGAATTTGTAAAATAATCTACAACCATATGAATCTATCATATCAAAAAATCAGCCAATTTGGTCAAGTCACAAAAAAGTTAAACCCGAAAAAACATTTGTGACAAAACTTTTATCAGCTAGTGTATGTGGTCCTGTGTCATGTGGTATGTGGGACTATCATTTTTCTTCTTTTTTGCTCTTCCATTAGGCACCGATCTCTGAAAAGAACAATAATAAATTAAATACTTAACATAAAACAATTAATTGTGCCAAGTCTGCGGCGCGGTTTCGTGACATTGGAGTGTTTACTTCTTTTTAACATTATTCGATTGATCAATCGATAGGTGCTCTCTGTTTTCTAAAAAAAAACACTTTTTAGCGTTCAAAAGATACATTGTTGAATGCATATAAGAAGAATATAAGTTTTGGAACGGGATGGACCACTTGGATGGAGACTCTGTGATTTCTTTTGTCAATACTGACTACAATATCGAAACAAAAAGGTGACTTTATGTTTGGCTTGTTCCCGAGAAGATGATGAAGAATTATTAATTAATTAACAAATTATTTCTCACTACAATTTCGCGATGCTTTTCTTAAGCTATCTAAAAACATTAATATATTACCAATAATTTCGATTTCAGTACTTTTACTAACAGAGCCCGACCTAAAACACTTCCCTTGTAAGTTAATATTATTACCATACTAATATTTTGGTTATCTTTAAACTCATTGGATCGATCTAACAACGGTCACACATCGTTTTAGATCACCAATATGAGTTTTCCAGATTTATACCGGCCATAATTTTGTTCAACCGTATAGTTTTTGATTAGACATACAAATACTAGCGGAATGTACATGTGGAGAACGCCAAACGGAATATTTTAAAAGTAAGACCACAAATTGTGCTTACGTTAAATATTTTGATAAGAATTGCAGGTCATTGAATAGTTTATGATGAGTGTGGTCAACTTCAGTGACAATTTTAAAATTATTTTCACGTAGACATTAGAAAAACTGATTAGAACCTTGAGAAATATTAATTTTCAATTGTCGTTTCGTGGAGTACTGTAACAAAATTTAAAAGTTTCCAAATTATTTCAATAAAGATATTTCGTTAGTTAAAAAAACACTTACACTAGCTGACAAAAGTTTTGTCACAAATGTTTTTTCGTGTTTAACTTTTTTGTGACTTGACCAAATTGTCTGATTTTTTGATATGATAGATTCATATGGTTGTAGATTATTTTACAAATTCCCGCTTGTGATTACGATGATCCGTTTAACAGTGACAAGCGTTTATCGTAAAACGCGTAGCTCAAAGATATTACGCACTTTCCTTGCACTGCATTTTTTAATAATTTTTAATGTTCAATTATATTTTTTTCATAATTTACTGAAAATAGCAGTAATTGGCTACATTTTAGAGATTACTCCACGTAAAGAAACTCCAATTGCCACCCGGCAAGCTGTTATCAATATGAGGGAAAACGGAATGCGTGTTACCGAAATTGCCATGGTAATTTAGACCAAATTTTGCTACTATACCCTATTAAACACTAATTCCCATAAAATGTCAAAAAATCAGCCAATTTGGTCAAGTCACAAAAAAGTTAAACCCGAAGAAACATTTGTGACAAAACTTGTCAGCTAGTGTATTTATAATTACTATAATGGAAATATTAAGGAGATTAGAGATTCAGATTTATTGGGCTTGTGTACAGTTTGCATAGGTTAAGGAAATGGAAAATAAAACGATTTCAGTTTGTATATTTTCCTGACTATTTATTTTAAAAAGATTTATTACAAAGATGTATTTGATTAATACAAATTTTTTGGTTATCTTTACAGTCATTTGACCAAATTAATTGCAACTGTGATTAATTACAATTCAAGAAAATTTATCGGGGAAGTGTAATGAGAAAAGGTTTGATTAGGGTTCATTCATATATGTAAATTCTATGTATACTTTAGTTCAAAATTTTTCTTCCTCTGGCATGTTTATTATTATTGTTGTTTCCTTAGGCTCCCTTAAACGGATAATTGTTTTAAACATTTCCTATCCATTTTTTTATTTCCCTATGTTTTGCCAAAATTTTCCTTTTTTGAACAATTTAATTTAATTTTATCTATTATTCATTTCAGAGATCGATGCCTAATGGAAGAGCAAAAAATTAGGGGCGGAGAAAAGGTCTTGTTTAGACAGCCACACGGCCACTAAGGCCATCTAATCTCTTCCTCTTTTGTTTCTCATCAATATTTTTATTTCATCCATTTTCATTTCTTGTCATCAAAAAATAGATAACAAAAATTGATGAGAAACAAAAGAGGAAGAGATTCGATGGCCTTAATGGCCGTGTGGCTGCCTAAACAAGACCTTTTCTCCGCCCCTAATTTTTTGCTCTTCCATTAGGAACCGATCTCTGAAAAGGACAATAATATATTGTCCTTTTCAGAGATTTCAGAGCTCAGAGATTGACGAAAAAGTTGTTTGTGGCCGTGTGGCCGCCCATCGTTTTCTCTTCTTTTTTGCTCTTCCACCGATCTCTGAAAAGGACAATACTTAATTTCTGCTAAACTTTTTTTTTTGTTTTTGTTAAGTTTTTTTTAACTACGGTTTCTTTTCTTTTTTGTATGTCGAAGTATTTCGTGGTATTTTAATAATACTTTTCTTCACGTGTCTGGTATACGTATTTTTAAATAAAAAATAAAAATAAAAAATCTCTATTAAATTTCCCTTATATTTTTTCGGGTAAAAATTTTCGTGCAATATGTAGTTATGCTTTCCCCAATAGATTTTTAGTGCGGAATGCTTTCCCCTTCATTCTTGCAATCTCTTCAGATACATTTTTCATGATGACGTAAAAATAATATTTAATTTACCTACGCAGAACCTTCTTTAATTTTGGGAATTCGTTGTTTTAAATTGTCGCAAGCCGAAGGCGCTCCGTTGGAAAAAATGAAATTGGCTTTAAAGCCAAAAACAAAATAAAAATATTCCGGAAAGAAACTGCTAATGACATCCTTGTTAGATAAAAATGAGCAAGCCTCCCTTTGGAGTGGTGGCGTATATATCAGGTTTGCACTGAAATCGATTTTTTTTCAAACGGAAGGCGGAAAACGGAAATGGAACTAAAAAAAACAACGGTAAACGGAAAACGGAAAATGGAAGATGGAATTCCGTGCAACCCTGGTATATATAAATTGTATTATTGTGTCCGAAAATTATGGCTTTTCAGTTTATTGGAAGAGCTTTATTAAGAGTGTTAAGCGTTAAAAACCGTATTATTTTCTTAAAATTCTTCTCCTCAGTACAACATAAATTCTAAACAACAAGAACTTTTTGTTTTCTTTAATTTAAAATATTTGTCTAAAAGAAGATAATCATTGGATCAGAAGGTTTTGTCTATAGTTTTGCTAGGAAAGGTACAAGTAAATTCGAGAAAGTTATTCTCAATTAAATCTGCATTTAATTTTAGTTTAACGTTTAAGTCTTCCAAAAGAACATTCAGAGAGAGAGAGAGAGAGAGAGAGAGAGAGAGAGAGAGAGAGAGAGTAGAATAAGAAACTTTCTTTCATTATGATAGAGAGCCTTTTACAGTCGATTCTAGAAGCACTCGAAATTTCAGGTATAAAAATTGAAATTCCGGAATGCGGAACCCGTCCATCTCTGTTATAAAGTACCTATTTTAGAAATTTATTTGGTTTGCCTTCTATGTGAATTCTATGCATTCTAGTTCACTAGCTATTTTTTAAATTTAAAAGGGTTTTACTGGAAATACTGATTTTCCGATTTTTAAGCGTGCCTGAAAATTGTTACATCTTTTCAATAAAAAATAAGAAAAATTATCTAGGCTTTCCTTGAACTATCTAAAAATATTAATATATTTCCAAAACGTTCGATTTGAGCAATGTTACTGACAGTGAGCTCATTTTATTACCGTACAAGTTGGCGTGCGCAGGCATATGGTTCTAAGTTAAATGGGTAATTCAATATTTAATAGGTTCCTATGATCACACATTTTTCCCATTTTTAACTGTGTACTGTTTTATTCAATGTTATATTTATTCGGTTCAATGTTTATTTTGTTCACCTATTATCAAAATCTAAGAATATGAATAGTTTGATTTTATCATTTTTGAATTATTTTCAATGGTCTTAATGAGAACGTGAATATATATTCTATTTATTTTAAAAATTTCTCTGTTTTTCATTATATTTCTTCAAAATTTCTAGATCACGTCAGATTTATTACTTTTATTTTTTATAAAAATAAAATTGGAATATTCAATTTCTCAGATTTTGATAATAAACTGTTTACTTTATTTAACCAACTAATTCCAGTTCAGTTAAGTTCTTTTCTATTCTGTTCAACTTCATTTGTTTTTTTTCAGTTTTTTAACCCTACATTCATGTAAAGCTTCAGCAAGTTAGATTCAAAAAATATTAAAGATGCACACTACTACCACGATTAGTATTGCAAAACCACGCCCATTTTCAAGAAACCGCGCCGCATTGTAAAAGACTCCGCACCGATTGCGCGAAATAAAACTTTCAATTTATTATTTTTATTTTCAATATTTTATTTACCAGATAACTTTTCTTTCAGCAGAAACCCTGATGAAAAGAAATTCTTAGTACCTCAATTAATCGACCAGAAGAGTCTTCATCGTCAATATAAGGGAATTGTAAATATTGAAAATATTGAAAATAAAAATAAAAATTAAAAATTAAAAGGTTGAGTTTGCAATTGGTGCGATGTATTTTGCAAAGCGGCGCGGTTTCGTGGCAGTGGGGTGAGGATGAAATTAGCAAAAAAGAAAAAAATTGACAAAATTTCAATTTCGAAAACTTCTTTCGAACGTGATTAGACAGAGTAAAATCGACATTTCCTGGATGGCGTGACAATATACAATAATTTGAATGTATATTGATTGTTTGGTTTGAAATAGTCAAAATATAATTAAAAATGTTGTGAAAAATCCACGCAGAAATTAGTGATTAAAATCCATAAAATAATCATTTTCGGGTGGCGTGCGATGTAAAATTTTGGAGCAAATTAAATTTTAGCGTAAATGATTTAACGTTTTAAATAATTTTCAATTTTCGAAAAAATATGCTCGAACAAAAGAGACGTGAAACCAACAACGGAAATTTGCATACACTGCAAGCTAGAGGGAAGGTTAAAGATAGAGGGAAGATATTCTTTAATCGTTCCATATGTTCAAAAGAACTGGTCAGTTTTCGCAAAAAACGCAAAAAATAGAAACTTCCGACAAGTTTCATTTATTTTCTTAAATTATGACGTAAACAATAACATTTTTAATTGGTAGGGTGTAATTATACAATACATTATACTTCTCAATAATTGGTTTCGAAACTTACTTACGACTCATTGTATAAAATGAGTTAGGTTGTAAACTAACCATTCAATTCAGCAATTTCCAGCAATTATCCAATAAATTGTGAGAAATCTTTTAGTTTCTTGGTTTTCAACAAGAAGGATAAATAATGGAAAAAGAAGAATACTGTTAGATTTTGACTATGAGGGTAACTAATTTTTAGTTTTTTGTTTGATAAGTTATTTATTTTAAAAATGTTAAAAAGCATAAATGTATGCATAATTTTCCTTATTATGCCAAAATTAGACCAATATTTGATTTTTCTTTTTTATGATTACTTTTCCCGAAAACTAGCTTTGTCTGATAATAATACCTCATCTTTTAATTCTCAATATTCGCAATTTAAAAAAAAAAAACAGCACGCCAAGTGAATATGTAATAACAGGAGCTCAGAAAAGTTACTTAAATCTAACATAAAAGTTCAAAGCGCCAGAGATATTTTTTTTTAAACATTTAAATTGACGTCATTTTTGGAGTGAAACAGTATTTTATAACTACCGATTGGACTTAAAAGACATAATTCTGATGAAATTCTGACCCTTAAACTGAACATGAAACCATTAGTATCCACTTAAATATAATATATTGCCCCAACTTTTATTGTTTCTAAAATCACAATTCTTCTCTACTTTTCGGATCCTCCAACAATACATAATACAATATTTTGGGTGCGTTTTCGTTTTCGTAGAACATCGTGACTCATTTCTGTAGCAGCGGAAAATTATCACTTCTCTTGGCTCATTATTAACTTTTTATAAAGAATAGATAGCAGAGATAGGGTGATTCCGCATTCCACATTCCGAAAATTTATAGTTTAATTCCGAATTTCTAAAATTCCCTTTTTATATAATACCAGATACGGACGGAATACCGGAATTCAGAAATTTTTCAATTCCCAATTCCGGATTCGGCATTCGAAAACCATCCATCTCTGCGAGATATTAGGGTGAACCATTTTTTTCCGATTTCCTATATCTTTGTTGTCTAATTGTTTTTTACCAAATAAAGATACATGTGTTATATATACTGGTGGTCTGGAAGAATTTCGAAGGCGTAATTTACTTCGAGCTAGTTCCAAATGTTCGGACCATCGATTGCGCCCAAGTTGATCGAATGTACGCGGCACATGGCGAGAAATATCCAGCATTGATCAATCGGAAGCGGACTTCCACATCCAGCTTATAGTCCGGACCTTGCGCCATCTGATTATCACCTTTTCCGATCCATGGCACACTTTCTTCGTAGTCATATCTTCAATTACCTGGTCAATGTCGAAAACGGATGCCGCGAGTTTTTCGTCTCTAAGAACAAGGAGTGGTACCGCAGCGGGTTCGAACAACTTGCCGATAGATGGGTTCAAGCCATAGAGTCAAATGACCATTACTTTGAAGCCTAATTGTTTTTCATGTGTTGTAAAATTAAATTTGTTTAAATTTTTAATAAAAAATCGGAAAACATTTTTGTTCACCCTAATGAATAAGATGAGTATAGTCTAACCAAGTGTGACATATTTTTAAAACTGTCATCTGAAATTTTAAAAGAAATAATTAAAAATTACGTTTGAAATTAAATTTTTCTTTCTTGTATCTTTCACACCAATTGAACAAGATTGTTTTTGAACATTTAAACATAAAGTAATTAGACGCATTATTTAAAAATAATGTCAATGATCGATTCAAAATCTGTTTAACGAATTTATTAGCGAATAGGCAATATGTTGTCTTAATCTGTTGCGATAAGAAAAGCTTTGATCTTTAATGAAAAGCATTCAATAAGAATCAATGTGGCGGTAATGAGAAATGACCTTGTAGTTATTGGTCATTTTTTGAATCAACAGGGGGATTTTGTAAAGAAACTCATTGTATTCGCTTAGATAAAATCAACTATCAGATCTATGAATTTTAGCAAATTCAATTTACTTGATTGATAGTGGGAATAGAACAACATTCACGTGACAAAATCGTAGAATTATTTTTTCCACGTTAACTAAAAATTAAAAAAGTAATTAAATTATTTAATTAAAGGATAGCGAGCTCCATCGGATATCCCTGTCAGCCTATGTGAAGGTCTTCAATCTTTCCGTTCAACGTTAATTTCCAATATTATATTTGATGAACTAACAAATTCTAATAAATTGTCTTTTTCAGAGATCGGCGCCTAATGGAAGAGAAAAAAAAAGAAGAAAAAATTATGTTCGGCCACAAACGACTTTTGCGTCAATTCCTCTTCAATGTGTGCTGCCCATTATTTCGAAAAAAAAGAGTGGCCGTCCAAACGAGAACCTCATTCTATCCTAATTTTTTTCCTCTTCCATTAGGCACCGATCTCTGAAAAGGACAAAACTCAATATTAGTTACTTGGCCGGATTCGACCAGTTTTTAATCGCGTAATTTGTTTTCACGTGATTCGGAATTATTCAAACCATTCATCAATCGATTATCACCAACATTAATCTTTTCATCTATAATTATTCAACGTAGTCGTAGTAGTAGAAGTACAGATTGATTCAGAACGAAAACCGCTTTTTCACTATAGCAACTGATATCAGATAGGAAATTGGATAATCTTAATAGGAAGGGGGGGGGGATGCGGAAAATGATTGCGCAACCGTTGAAAACAAGCAACGGGTTGTGTTGTGTGACAACAAGCCAGATCAGTTCAAAAGTGACGCGAAATCATCTAATGAGTGATGAAAAAGCTGATGAACAAGTGAAATTGGCAGAAGACGTCTTCGTCGTCTTCATCGGCTTCTTCGAGGTCATAGCGCGAAATGGCCTCGATGAATGAAATTGAAAATTGAATAAATATAGTCTGATTATCTAGATATTCGATTTAAGAAGTGAAAATATGTAAACAAAATGTTGTTGATGTTTTGTGTATTCAATTGGCACACTTGTCTCGTCTTTGTCACAGTTCTACGCAGATTCTATATGAAAATACGGGGAAGTTGGAGCTGATAAGGTGTTGGGAAGAAACTTTTTATCATCTGAAGGTTGATGGGAAAACTTGGTATCTGCCAAAAGCCTCTCTTATCATATCTATTGATATAAATTTATTTTGAGACTTTTTAAAGTAGTTTTTCTAATTGGATACAATGTTTTTTATTGGCATAGACATATCTGACCAATTGCAATTATCAAGGCTAGAAGGAGAGATGAGATTAAAGTTCATGTCTGAATGCTAATTGAAGGAATTCTTTAATTTATTGGTTTTATATTCAGGGACATTCTTATTTTCCATTCAGAAAGGCTGATGAAACCCGGCGAGTGGTTGATGATGAAGGTATAAAGAAAAAGAAGAATAGGTTTTCTTCTAGATTAGGGGACTTTTGTGGACACTCCAACTTGTAGCTTAATAAAACGAGCTCAATCTAATATTTTTATGAGGATTCTAATATTTTCAGAGTGTTTAATATTTGTATGCAGTAAACGAGAAAGATGTAAGATAAGCTTAAAAATAAAACTACAATTATTTCCATTTGGCGTGTGTGGATGTAGTGTCTGAAAATGAAAACAATTTATTGAAAATGCTCACTAGATATTTGATTGAATAGAGTACTCAAATATCGTTTCTAACCAATCTTGGTGTTGCAACCATGATTCAAAACATGGGATTCGAGAAAAAATCTCTACTCTAGTAATTTCGGACGAGCATCAATGAAGCAGAAGTTTCGCTCGACTGCCGGCCACGCGATAGACGATAACTGTCATGAAATGGACTCCGAGGGGTGTCCAGCGATCGAGAGGCCGACCCAAAGACAGGTGGGACAAGGAGCGGGTTGCAGAATTTTTGGACCATGAATCAAGGACACGCACATCTGTAAGAAGAAGATTGGGAATGCTCCAGAAGAAAACGACGTGGTCTACATTGGCGAGATGCAGTCGTTCGAGATGGAGGGAGATACTTTGCAACCGCTTAGGTGATTGATTCGAACTCAAACGTATCCAGAATACCAATCTTGAACGTCTTTGGAGACTAGACCTAAAGAAGCGGATAATAGTGGAACCTACCGGACAGGAATGATGTCATTCATAAATCGCCTAGTTCTCTATAAAAATATACGAAATTAATGAAGAATATAACCGAAATAGGTTTTTGCAATAAACTCGAGCAATACAGTAATATCTTTGTTGGTACTTACTATAAATTGCGAAAGGAATGTTAAAGTCTTCAATTATAGCACAGAAAGTTGGAATACGATAAAAAATCATGAAACAGGCTATCGATTAAAAGAGGGATAATTAATGTCCGGAGAAGACCGAAATTTATATTATGAAAATTATGAAATCAATTATTAAATTGTTTTATGTTATATATTGTCCTTTTCAGAGATCGGCGCCTAATGGAAGAGGAAAAAAATTAGGATGGAATGTGGTTCTCATTTGGACGGTCACTCTTTTTTTCGAAATAATGGGCAGCACATATTGAAGAGAAGTTGACGAAAAAGTCGTGTGTGGCCGTGTTTCCGCCCATCATTTTTCTTCTTTTTTTGCTCTTCCATTAGGCACCGATCTCTGAAAAGGACAATAATATAATTTTAAATTGTGTATTTTAAGTTTATGGAATTTCCAATCATTAAGTTAATGCATTAATTTTTAGAATTTTTACGTGATTTGTTTAAGAAGAATATAAAGGTAATTGAACAAAATGTGTATTGTGTCATATACTAAAAGGTTTCCCATATTATTGTCCATATTATTAGGGTGAACCAAAATTTTTTTCCGATTTTTTATTAAAAATTTAAACATAATTTTACAACACATGAAAAACAATTAGATTTCAAAGTAAACACCATTTGACTCTATGGCTTGAACCCATCTATCGGCAAGTTGTTCGATCCCGCTGCGGTACCACTCCTTGTTCTTAGAGGCGAAAAACTCGCGGCACCCGTTTTCGACATCGGCCAGCTCATTGAAGCTACGACCACAAAGAAAGTGTGCCATGGATCGGAAAAGGTGATAATCAGATAGTGCAAGGTCCGGACTATAATCTGGATGTGGAAGAAGTTCAATGGCGTCGAGATTTTTTATCTTTTCCTTCGTTTGTCTGGCGGTGTGCGGTTTTGCATTGTCTTGTTGAAGGAGTATCCGCTTCCGATTGATCAATGCTGGATATTTCTCGCCAAGTGCCGCATACATTCGATCAAGTTGGGCGCAATAGAGGTCTGCGTCGATGGTCCGACCATTTGGAACTAGCTCGAAGTAAATTACGCCTTCGAAATTCCACCAAACACACAGAAGATCTTTTGAACCAATTTCGCGCAGTACGATCCGAGACCATATTGTCGCCTTCAACTTCGCATATCTTTTTTGCTGCTGCAGTTGCGTTGAAGCCTTGTTTCCAGTAATGGCGTAAAAGAACACGAATTTCGGATTTTTCCATGTTTCTTCTACAAGTTAAAAAAATTTTAAATAAAAGACCAATTAAAAATTTTAATATATATTATGATAGAGCTGTTCAAGAGCTTTAAAAATATGTATAACACATGTATATAAAAATCTTTATTTGGTAAAAAAAAACAATTAGACAAAAAGACATAGGAAATCGGAAAAAAATTTTGGTTCACCCTAATATTATAACAATCAAAATACAAAACTCGAACTGTTAATTTTAAAAAACAATAAAAACCATTTTACTAAAAAAAATGATGGACGACAAATATTTCGTGAAAGTTCGGTCATTCCAATAAAAGCCATGCCGCATTATTTAAGAGTGTCCGTAAATAACAATAAATGCGCTGAGTCGAACAGTGGCGGTGTTTATGTATTGTCGTAAAATAAAATGTTCGCTTGTTTATTATTGACATAAACAAGCGAACATTTTAAACAAGCAATCATTTTATTTTACGACAGTACGTAAACACCGCCACAGTTCGACTCAGCGCATTTATTGTTATTTACGGACACTCTTATTTTAATTGAATCGGACAAAAATCAACCGATTCAATTTGGTGTGCTATTATCAAAATATAAGAAATTGAAAATTTCAACATTTTTGAATTATTTTCAATTTTTTATGAAAATAAAATTAGAATTGTCAATTTCTTATATTTTGATAATAGCTATATTTAAATAAAGGACACTTAAACAAAATGAAGCAAGCTATGTTTTTTAAATTTATTTTTAAAAAGTAATTACATGACTTATTATACCTTAATTTTATAGGGATTTCTGGCTGTTCGCCAACATAATTAAATGTTTATTTTCGATGCTCAATAAGATTATATATGTATTGTGTGTATACCTCGCCCACGCAGTTTTTTTGTATTTAAACCCTAAATATTAATTATTAATATTAATATTTTAGGAAATATACATTTATCACACTAAACCTCCGCAATACTTACAGCGATAATCTAACCATTAATGATGTGTATAAAAAAATTTTTGTGGTCCGACAAAAAAATTTGTTCTGCACTTGGGGTTTAAGTTTGATGGTTTTGTAATGTTATAACACAGGAAACTTGAGGTTGGTAACTTTGAACCGTTTTTTAACCCCCTTAAACCACCCAGTGCTTTTTCTGTGCACCAATAAAATTTCCTCAGATATCACCATGCAAAGTTTCAGGGCGAAACCTTTTGGATCTAAAAATGACCTCCCTAGTCAGCTTTGGCTGAATATAAGATTTGTAATATGTTAGCGAATATTTTAGTAATAGGATCTTTTTAAAGAGAATCCAAGTATTGCTCTAATTGTATCGATCTTATTACTCGCCCACGCACTCTGAATAATTCATCGCAATTTTTGAAATAAGGTTGTCGGAGCAAAATAAGTTTTAATACAGAATTAATATGATTTTGACATTATTTCTATAACATTAAAATTTAAGAAAATCAGCCTTTAAAAATATATTTTAAAAAACCTCAATTTTGAGTTATCGCCTTGTCTTGTAAAATGAGCTCTAGTAAAAATTAGTCAAGACGTTGGCAGGTACCCGCCAAAGACCCGCCAAATGAAATATTTAAATGATGAGCTCAAATATGCTGCTCAGATACAGTTTATTGGAACAGAAAAGCTTAGAAAATGTTCATTTATGTTGTGGCAAAATTGTTAATGCCACATAATAGGTCACCTTTCCACGAGTGACCTCTTAACTTTTAATAATAGTTACGCATGCCACGTCACGCATGACCCAGATATTTTACTATAAATATGTAGCCCAACCAGTCAATATCGAATCTATTCCTTACTACTTGTACCTGTTGTTACAATAAATATATTATTAATCCACTGTCATCAACTTCGTAACAATTTGCAATTGGCATGGGTCCTAACCCGGCGCGGTATAACGTTGATAATACACCTACAGGTGCGCCTAGCTCTATTCTATCTCTATATTTCTTGAATATTTTTTATTTGAGCCCGTTCTATCACATTTACTATTCCCAGTGCGACTGTCTTAATTACTCGAGGAGTATACTAAAAACAGTTTATTCATCTATATACAAGAGCTTTTGCAAAAGTATTATGAACAGTTAAAAAACGTTTTCATAATTCCGGTTGTGTCTTGGTAGCAAATGCTCGCGTTCAGTGTTGCTCTCTTCCTTTGGCATTAATGTTGTCTTTGCAAATAATGCTACACATACAGCCGCTATAAGCAACCAGTTAAAATAGCGAATAACAGTAATATAAAATCTTACCAACAACAAACATAGAGACGACAAAAAAAGTTGACTTCAACGGTCTTGGATCTTTCGGGTAACCATTGAATCCAATTGGTTGAAGTCTTTGAGCAACATCGACAATTGGCGTGCAATTGTCCGCATTGTGCAAAGTTCGCAAAATCGGGCACCCATTGGGAGGACAAACTGGTGTGGCGAAGTCAGCGTTGTCGATGTCAACAACAGTCTTGGTGACATCGAAGAGAGTACGCCAGACTTGTTTGGCAGCAGCGTCGTGAGCAATTGGAGACAAATGAAAGCAATCAATGGCGATGAGAGCAGTTACCGGTGTGTTCTTGATCGTTTGAACTTTTAGAATGTTGGCTAAATTGAGCGCAACTTACATCGATTTCCGGGAGTCTTTCGATGTCAATAGCTGGGGAATAGATAACTCCGAATTGATCGTTTTGAGCATCATCCATGTCTTGAACCGCTTGTTGAGCAGCATTGTCGAATTGGCGATGAATTTCGTCATATTCCGCTTTTGTTTTTGTGAGAATGCATGGGCATACTAATCTAAACTCAATTAAAATGAATATGATGATGAAACTCGTCAGAAGTTTTTCCCAATGGAAATATTTTTTAGGATTGTCAAGTTTGTCATATCATAATAGTTTAGAAAAGGTGTTCTTCAACTATTTAAAGATATTAATATCTTATTTTAAAAAAAACTATATTTCACTAGGGAACCATGTTTAGGCATCATCTCAGAATTTTTTCTAAATTTTCTCATTTATAGTTTCGAATACGGGCTTTCTCGTAGTGTACTTGGATTTCTGCAGAAATTCCTAGAAGTAGAGAAAATTCCATCTGAAAATATGCTTCCACTTTCGCCCTTTTCCTCTATGCATTCTCTACTGTGGAAAAGGCAAGCAACAGTGGCCGAGTGGATAGTCTGGATGACTTTGCACTTTGTTCTGGGCGGTGGCGTGACTGTGTTTTGCACGAAATTGTTATCAAAACACGTGCAAAACTGCCGCCAGAACATTCAATTCAAACCGAAAAAGTAACCAAAGTTTCATCAAAATTACACGAAGCGTCCTCACTCCAAAAAACAACATCAAATTTTAACAAAGATTGATGACGTGTTTACGCTATATAACAGGATGAGTCTGTTATCATGCAAAAAGCACCTCGCGTCCTAACAGGAGCACTTTTCGTGCAAAACACAGTCAAGGAAGCGCCCAGCAGAAAGTGCAGAGGAATAGTAATCACAAGTTTGGGGTTCGATTCCGTCTTTGTCACTTTCCTTTATTCCTTTTTTTTTCTTTGATGTTGAAAGAATTTTTAACGCTTATTCTCACAATTAGAAAAGTTTTTTACTATCTATATTTATTATTTTAAAAAAACCGAAAACAGTAAATCAACAAAAAAAACAAAGTGGAAGCATATTTTCAGATTGAATTTTCTCGACTTCTAGAAATTTGTGCACAAAACAAAGTACACCACGAGAAAGCCCGTATTCGAAACTATAAATGAGAACATTCAGAAAAAATTCTGAGATTATGCCTAAACATTGTTCCCTAGTCAGTATATTAACTGAGCTCATTTTATTACCCGCGTGCACTTGAAATTGGAAAAATGAGAAATGGCCAAAGCCTCATATTTACTATATCAACTAACTAAGATAACGTTTCGTACGATTAAGATTTTTAAAATTTCCCTTTGGATTTACTTTCCACACCGAATAGGATCCAAGTCCATCTATCAGAGTTGCACGGAATTTCATCTTCCATCTTCCATTTTCCATTGTCCATTAGAAAAAAATTGATTTCCGTGCAATCTCGCTCGGTATTTAATACAATGTTAAAATGTCCAATGCCACGGGCGTCGGGAGGAACCAATCCGATAAGGAATCATATTGCGAGATTCCTCACAGATTATTTAAAAATAATTTAAAATATCTGACTGAATAATAAAAAAAAATACTACAAAACGTGCGAATAGAGTCACGAATAGAGACACGTCAACTTGTAAAAAAATGAGCTCACTAGGCGAGCTCAAATTTACCTTTTTGTTAAAATATTAATATTTTTAGATAGTTTAAGATAAGCCTAGTTAAATTATAGTGAAACATTCTTTGTTAGAATAACGCAGAAACTTTCAGGCACGCTTTAAAATCGAAAAATCGTTATTTCCCGTTGGCGTGCACGCTCCACAGTAGCTAAAAAGCTTCATTCCACTCGCAGTTCAATCTTCTTTAGAGAATTCAATCTTCCACCTTCCGTCTTCAGTTTTTAAAAATTCGGTTTCCGTGCAACCCTGCCACTCAGAGATGAGTGGAATGGCTTTTCGAAATCCGGAATCTGGAACTCGGAATGGAAATTGGAATTGTGGAATCCGGAATCCCGAAACACATTTGAAATTTCGGTAACCGTAATGCGGAATTCCGCCCATCTCTGCAGCCAGCTATTTAAAAGGTTAGAAACAACAAAATTTTTGAAGATGGTTTGAAATTTTCAGCAAAATAGAAGAAAAATAAATTTTTAACCGCAAAGCAACCACCGAAAAGATCCACCGATGAAGGGGGTTCACAAGACTTGCGTAACAAATTCCCGCCAAATAAAAAACTACAATGTTTAAATATTTCAAGGCCTTTTATTAATTTCCTCGGGCATGTTAAAAACTAATTTTCACGACAATATTAGAGACTTTTCTGAAAATATCTCTGGCGCTTAAAATTTTAACGAAATTTTAGATTCAAGAGCCTCTTCTGAGGTTCTATTCTTCTCAATTCATTTGGGGTGCAACTTCCTGAATCCAAATGATAGTTTGTTCATTGACTGGACCACCCTATTAAACATAAGGAATGGAAGACATTCTTAGACGCGCAGCTGCAAGTACAGATAGCCTAAGTAGCCACGCCTTCAGCTCAAGTAAAATGATTGTCTCATTTAATATACTATACCGTCATTTATACATTGAATTTGAGAGTATATGAATTGCTTGATTGGAGATATTAAAAATGCTTAAACAAGCATCTTGAAATCTTCGCTGTAAAACGTTGTTTAATATAGTAATATTTACAATGCTGGGTGGCGTGCCTAACAATACTAATAGTAAGAAGCAGATGATGAGCGGAATTTCATTTTTCATTCCGAATTCTGGATTCCGTATTTTCAGACTTTATCCTGAATTCCAGTTTCAGAAATTTTATATTTTAACTACAAATTTCAAAAATTCACTTTTCATATAAACATTAACACTAGAAACTATAAAAAACACTATAAAAATTAAGAAGCGGAATCCGTAATTCCGGATTCCGGAATTCAAAAAATCCCATCTCTCCTAAGAAGTCTCCGCATTTAAACACTTGAGTATTTTTCAAAATTGAGACATTTTAAGTATATGATTAGAATTCCAAATTATACCTGTGATATTCCATACAAAAAGGTATTTGTGCATGGGTTGATTGATGAATATATACATTAATCGGCGGCATGACATTCACGAAACTTTTCGGAATCTTGTCGCGAATTGTTGACAGGGCTTGATGCAAGAACTGTGAATATGATTCTGGACTGTTATTCGTCTAAATAAAACCAATCAATGAGTGTCATAAAGAATTGCACACATTGTTTTCGCAAATACGGCACAAATCATTATGTCCAATAAAGATGTTGATAAACTTCCATTTGTTCTCATTCTCGTTTCCGTATAGCTTATTGAAGGCATCTGCGAGTTTTTGAGCCTGTTGTGGCAAGCTTTCAGAAAGCCCGCCAGCTATGGCAACATTCAAATTATTTTCGTGCGAATCGGTACTGCCCCCGTTAAGATTTGGTGAGAATTGGTTGAAAATATCTAAAAACCGCTGAATTGAGAGCAAATCAAACAAGATATCAACTTACTGAAAAGCGTTGCTTGTTCCTCCAAACGGACGTCGTTTCCGCTTACAAAATTGACACCGGGGTTGGATTTATTCAATTCATAGATTGACGTCGATTTCGCTGTGAAGCCAAGCTGAATGAGTTTTATTAGAGATTTCGATTGATGTTGTTTAGTTTGTACCCTATCGATGCATTTGCTACAAATCACATACACTAGCTGACAAAAGTTTTGTCACAAATGTTTTTTCGTGTTTAACTTTTTTGTGACTTGACCAAATTGGCTGATTTTTTGATATGATAGATTCATATGGTTGTAGATTATTTTACAAATTCCCGCTTATGATTACGATGATCAGTTTTACAGTGACAAGCGTCTATCCTAAAACGCGTAGCTCACAGATATTACGCACTTTTCTTGAACTGCATTTTTTAATAATTTTTAAAGTTCAATTATATTTTTTTTATAATTTATTGAAAATAGCAGTAATTGCCAACATTTTAGAGATGACTCCACGTAAAGAAACTCCAATTGCCACCCGGCAAGCTGTTATCAATATGAGGGAAAACTGAATGCGTGGTACCGAAATTGCCATGGTAATTTAAACCAAATTTTGCTACTATAACATTTTAAACACTGATTCACATAAAATATCAAAAAATCAGCCAATTTGGTCACAAAAAAGGTAAACCCGAAAAAACATTTGTGACAAAATTTTGTCAGCTAGTGTATATTATTCATGCCAAATAATCTATTTCAATGCACACCACAATTTGGCAATCACAGTGAGTTTAAAACTCACGCGGGAAAACTAACCTCAACTGGAGAAGGGAAATGAGGTTCTGAAATAGACAAGGAGCACAACAACTAACAGCTGGTGATTCATTTCAGACCACCCAAATGATTTATAACGGCGATATTTTTGTTTAACGGTAAATTTTCGGCTACATACTGGAATTGATCAAAATCTGGAATCTTTATATACACGTGGAATACAGTAATATCATCTAAAACTTTCACAAATTGAAATACGCTGTACTAAGTAGATTTAGATAAAAATGTAGACAAATAATTTTAACTGTTTCATGCTCAATTTTGCGTTGTACGAATGTGCAAATTACGATGAAACTATTAGTCTCAAAAATATATCAACATGGATCTAGTAAAATTACTGTCACAATTAAGGTTCTACAGGATTGCGCATAACTACCGAGCCAATTTTGAGAGCATGAAACTCAGGAACCAAAAGTCAGAATGAGATGAGATTACAATAAAAAGTAAAGTTTGTAAGGAGGTCGATGTGGCTTCCTCCTTTTGTGTGGTGGTTCAGTGGCAATCAATAAGTTTGTTTGGACAACAATAAAAGAAGAATTAACATCGGCCTCTTCCGGCTCGACAATGCTACGCGACTGTGGTGTTCCCGGTTACAGATTGGCCTAAGCTTCGTTGTTAGGATCCTGCGCCTTCTTAGTATAGGTTCAGCGCCTAAAATTGTGCGGCAGGGGTTGATTGTGCGTGGCGACTTGTTTGATCCCAAGTGATGATCAAACAGGAATGTGCGACGTGGAGTGTGGTTGACTGACTCCAAGTGACTTGTGGAAAGGACTTCTCTGACTTGTCAAGTGATCGGAAGTCCGATCAATTAATAGCGAGGAAGTGCTACGACACGTTGATTAATGTGTCACCGCAAAGTATTTCACAAAATGTCGCCGCGTGTATTCCATTTCTTCTTAGTGTCTTGGTCATTCCAAGGGATGGGCCAAGTTGCCGTATAGGCGACAAAGTTTAACTATTTATGTTCAACCGGACCGCCTTGTTGAATGATCATACCTTGGATACGCTTCGAATTAGCGTCAATGATTGTACGCAGGTAGTCGTCAGACAGATTGTTTTGACCTTCCCTGCATGATCCCCACACCGAATAGGCGAGGGCGTTCAAATCAGGCGCAGAACCAGGCCAATCTCAAGAAAATGTCATGGGATGTGTACTGCGTAACACTTTTGCGTCTTTTCGTGTTATATAAAAGGTGAAACATCGTGCTGAAACACAGGAAACTCGACGATTCTGATCATTTCAGTTGGCGTTAAAGGGACCATAAGAGTAGGTAGTGGCGTTTCTGCTTCGAAAAAGTTAGATATAGTGGTTTACACTTCAAAGTTTTAGCATACTAATTCATGTGGACAATTTTCTTTTCTATTTATAGCATTTTGATGTACCTAACTCCACTGTTTTGGCAAGCATCGTTGGCTGGTATGATATTTTCCATTAATAGCTAAAGTGTTGTGGATACAATTACGCTACACTTTAATATCATTGTCTTCGCCCATTTCCAGTTGTATTATTAATATGATGATTATTTGGCTCTAGGTTAATCCTAGATTTCCCCTTAAATGAGCTAGTTTAGACCCTAATATTTATATTCTTGTCAAATAAACTATTTTAATGATAATCAAATAAGCTACACCATGAAAGTCATGGTGTTTTATAATGCAGACGAACCATGCCAGAATTATATTTCCAGAATACTAACCGATATCGAGTCCCCAATTGTACCAATAGCATCGATTTGCGAAGGATGAAGAGAGTTGACACTTCCTGGAAGCCCAATAACTGAATCATCGGTACAGGAATAGTTACTCCATCCCATTGGATAGTCTAAATCAAGAAATACATCATGATATTCCTAAAACTTGCAATTTACCTTTTATTTTTTTATAATTCTCACTTCTTATCGATTTCCATTGGTTAAAGAAATTTGCGAGTTTTTCGAGTTGATCTGTTGGCGGAGCAACTATAGCAGAAACATTCAAGCTCGTTAGAAGACCGGAAATCGGATATAATTAACTATATTAAATGACGTCTGCCTTACCAAAAAACAAAACAACAAGATGCATCATAAACAATAACGGTTACAAATAATATTAAATGAGCACAAATGATAATGATAAAAGCAATAACATAATGATAAGGTCACAAGTTAAGAGCCCATACAATTACCCTTTTTGTTGATGTTGTTGTTTTGTTTTATTCTTACTTATAGTCAATTTTCTATTTTTGTTATTATTAAGTTTGTTTTTGTTTGGGTAATTAGTTGGAAATAAATTAAAGATGATGGTTAAGGAACTGAAACACGTCAAATGAAAATGATGATTTTTAAATTTTTAAAGGCATTTTATTGATCTTTCGTGTGTAAATGAAAAATAAATTTTACGTAAATTCTAAAGGCTTCCCTCAAACTCTAACTGTAGAAGTTTAAACTATTCTTACTTTAGACCACCCAGGTAAATTATAGCAGCAATATTTTTCTTTATCGGGATTGTTCCTAGTATACTGCTTGACTTCATATAAAATGCAATGGGAATATTCATTTTAAGTACTGCAATATGGTTTTAAAATTTCAAAAATCATACATCCCCGTTCTAGCGCTACGAGAATTTGAATTAAATTGACTTTTCTGATCATATGTTGTTACCAATTCTTTTGACGTGCTGAAACATTTATTTGATAAATAACGATGGAACTCCACTCCATAGAGTGATGTTTGCTGCCTTGGGTTCACGGCAAGCAGCAGAGATGAGCGGAATCCCTTATTCCGAAATTTTGTTTTGATTTATAATTTCGAAAATTCTCATTTCATTTAAACGTTACCACCAAATACGGCTGGAATTGCATTCCCGCATTGCGGCAATTTTTCGATTCCAAAATTCGAAAACTGTCATTCCGCTCATCTGTGTTAACCAGGCATGCGTCAATTAAATAAACAACAAAAGTGGCTAAAGTAGTCTTTATAATATAATATATTAGGGTGAACCAAAATTTTTTCACGATTTCCTATATCGTATTGTCTAATTGTTATTCTTACGAAATAAAGAGTTTTATATACAAGTATGTGTATTTTTAAAGTTCTTGAACAGCTCTATCATAATATATATTAAAATTTTTAATTGGTCGTTTATTTTTAAAAAAATTTAACTTGTATAAGAAACATGGGAAAATCCGAAATTCGTGTTCTTTTACGCCATTACTGGAAACAAGGTTTCAACGGAACTGCAGCAGCAAAAAAAGCGAAGTTGAAGGCGACAATATGGTCTCGGATCATACTGCGCTAAACTGGTTCAAAAGATTTAACGACGGCGACCTGATCTCGAGGACAAGACACATTCAGGCCGACCTACGACAGTGGATTCTGAAGCAATCCGTGAAGCTGTGGAGACCAATCCATCAATAAGTACTCGCAGATTGTCGGCTGAGCTCGATATTCCTCAAACATCAGTTGTACGACACCTTCACGCCCTTCGGAAAGTCAATAGACGCTGCCGAGGAGTACCTCATGCATTGACTGAAATTCAAGCTCAAAAACGTGTCGAGACTTGCCAAAAAATGCTCGAAAATCCACAAGATTACCGTTTTATTCGTAGAATTGTAATTTTTGATGAAAAGTGGTTCTACTTCAGTATTCCGGACAGACAAAATCAATGGTTGGAACGCGGTAAAACGGCGGAAACGGTAGCAAAATGGGATCGTTTCTCAAAGAAGGCACTGTGTGTTTGCTGGAATTTAGAAGGCGTAATTTACATCGAGCTAGTTCCAAATGGTCGGACCATCGACGCAGACCTCTATTGCTCCCAACTTGATCGAATGTATGTTGCACTTGGCGAGAAATATCCAGGATTGATCAATCGGAAGCGGATACTCCTTCAACAAGAAAATGCAAAACCGCACACCGCCAGATAAAGGAAGGAAAATATCAAAAATTTCGACGCCATTGAACTTCTTCCACATTCAGCTTATAGTCCGGACCTTGCGTCATCTGATTATCACCTTTTCCGATCCATGGCACAATTTCTTCGTGATCGTAGCTTCAATGACCTGGCCGATGTCGAAAACGGGTGCCGCGAGTTTTTCGCCTCTATTTGTAAGAACAAGGAGCGGTACCGCAGGGGGATCGAACAACTTTTTGACAGATGGGTTCAAACCATAAAGTCAAATGGTCTTTACTTTGAAACCTAATTGTTTTTCATGTTTTGTAAAATTATGTTCAAATTTTTAATAAAAAATCGGAAAAATATTTTGGTTCATCCTAATATCATAATAATGCTAAAGTCCTAACAAAATAGATAGTTCAAGATGATTTCTCTATGTGACTCGTGAGAATTTATACGATACGTAAATGTAAAATGTTGGAAATTTGCTTGCGTAATTCCTTTTGTCACATTCTGTTTCTCCAATATAACAAAATTTCGGAATTTTAGGTATTTTAAAACGAGTTCAATAAATAACAGTTATTGTCCAAAACGCGAATATAATTTTATTAGAACAAAATGAGGTTCTCGTTTGGACGGTCACTCTTTTGTATCTCATCAATGAGTGTTGTCTCAAAAATTGATTGAATATGAATAGATTAAAAGTCCGTTGTGGCCGTTCAAACGAGACCATAATTTTACTTATTTTTTAGGGCAAATCTAGTCATTTTGCGTCAACGGTAATCAAAAATATTCACGTGAAGATTCTTTAAGCACGTTTAAATGCTCAAAACTCAACACTTTCAATTATTGTGCACAGCTAAATGACAATTATTAGGGAATTTTGGGATTTAGAGTTTTACTCACGTTTTTCACAATTCCGAGTGAACCCCAGGTCTAGATAAATCACAGGTTCATTTGATATTCTAGACGTTTATTTATCTTTAATATTTGATGTATCCATTTTCTCTTCAAATAATCTTAAAAAGCTTAAAATTTATCTTAAAAGTCCACGCAGAATTCTATAAAATTTAATCTCTCTTTCATTATGCACCGATCTCTATATATGTTAATCTTTAAGTCGATTTATTGTACATAAAAAATAATTAAAAGTTTGTAGGCTGGAATTCGCACCATATTTTTCTTTCTAAAGGTATAGTCGTCGCCAAATGCGATTACCACCGCAAAATGTGGCGCACTTTTTTAAAATGTTATTTTTTCATTTAATTTTTATGATTATTTACCTGTTTATGCTCGTTCTACTGTTTTTGCTTAAATAAATTGTGGAACGACTATAGAATTTAGTTTATTAGATAATATTAATCCCAATTTGTTCTTCTGATGACTGCATATCAATGACGACAAATTCAAAACAAAGTACGTTACGGCAAGGAATCAGATATAATGAAAATTCACGTATTTATTCATAAAGCCATTTATTCTAATTGATCGTAGACATAGGAAAGGATTGAACTGACTACTATCTTTCTGACAGAACAAACAAGATTTAAATCACAATTTATTAAAAAAAAAGAAATTATGGCACAAGAGACAAAAAAATAAAATAATACAATAACAATAATACATTTCCAGGAATTTTATTCCAAAAACATTATTAGAAGCCACTTCCTATTAACATACCAAATAGGAAAGATCACTTTCAGTTTAATGAATCAATGGATTTATTGATGTCGTATACCGTGGAAATTTGAAACTGATGGATTTCACCAAGTTTTCCTCCATTGTTTCCGTGATGCCCAATTATTACTTTTTCCTTAGAGAGCCCCTGAAATTATTTACATTATTTACGTTTAATTGCTTGTAAATAATTGTCAAATTACTGATAATTCATTAAAAAATTAAGATAATTTGAAAATTGTTTTGAACTGTCCTAGTTTACTAGGATGTTCTCTAACTAGTAGAGATCAATCGAATGTTTACAGGAACCAACGGAACCTGGGCACATCGAGAAAATTGACACATATAGCAGAAATATTTACAAAAATAAGTTAAATAGGAAATCAAACGCTACTTACTTCACTAAGAGAACAGAGCACTTTATGGCGCAATAACGCAGTTAAGAGAAGGATTACTTTGAATATTAGAAACACATGTTATGTCTTTTATATATAAGAAACTGAGGATATGTGCATTTCGAAGGGTTTAAATACTGTCTAAATGAGGTTATGCTGACGTTGCTTAATTAATGATTGGGTCTTCACGGTATTAATTCTTCACGCAAATTATTCTTTTTGAAAATTATTGTGAAATTGTTAGAAATTGATTCTTACATTTTTAATTTCATAAAAAACGAAAATAACAAAGTCAACGGGAAATAGAAATAATGTTAATATTAATTAATATAATTTCTAATATATTTTATTGTACTTTTCAGAGATCGGTGCTTAATAGAAGAGCAAAAAAAAGAAGAAAAAAGTAATATTCTCGTTTGGAAGGCCACAAAGGACTTTTCAAACCCATGCCATTGTTGACCAGACCGTCTTCTTCCGCAAGATCTCGATGCGCCCTCTTCCGGTTTCGGAGTTTCTTGATTCCAAGTCTACGAATTTAACCATGGCCTCTTTGACTGCTGCACACCGGGTAGTATAACATAGGAGAACGCCTTAGTAGGTAGTGAACAAAAGACTTGTACGACCGGGCAAAAATTCGGCAATAAACAACTTGACCATTATAAAATATATTTTTAAATCTTTGTGATTAAGCTATTCTAAAGAATACGTGAATTGTTATTGTGGTTAACAACATTGAAAAAATACAGATAATTTAATTATAAAGAAAAACAAAATTTTTAAATAATTTTTTGTTTCTTCACAACATATATTTGAATATGCAAATTTTTTGACCATTAGAAAAAACTCAAGATATATATTTTATTAATCGGAAAAAAATTCTCTATTAAATGATACCCCGACCTTACCTTAAGGATCATTCAATAATTATTTATTTATATTTCTGTTACTACAAAATGTATATATTTGATTCAGATGGGCAGTACCGACCCCAATCAAGGAAGCAGCTCAAATGTATGTCATATTCATTTAAAATGAAACATATATTTATATTTTTAGAATAATCCTTGTTGAATTCAATCTTTAAAGTCAGGAAAAGAAAGCTTCTAGACGAAAACGAAAATCTTCAATATTTATATATATATATATATAGTTATAGTTAGTATTTAAATACGTATTCTAGTTAGGTGGATAGTTGGATAAAAATGAATTTTTTGTTTTATATTATTTCTTTATATACACAATAATAATAATTTTATTTGGTATGTGTTGTATATGAAGAGATTATAGCAAGAAATATTGAGATTCTGAATTGGAATCATTAGATAAAAATATACGAATGGCAAAGAAATATCGGCGAAAGATATTTTATGGTTTGTTGTTGAATGAATCGTGGCAAAACTAATAAACGAATACTGCCTAGAATACTTCCCTGCAACATGAATCCAGCAATGAATTCTGGAGTTGATACATTAATATAATTTCCGATCACTATCTATAAGAATCATCTACAATTATAGTTTCAACTCTGAAGACATGAAAACAATTCATAGGATTGATATTATATCATTTTCCTTCCGAATCGCATATATAATCTTTATCTTAAGAAAAATTTAAATATATTTCATTATTGAATGATCGTTAAGATAAGTTCGGAATATCATTTTATAGAGAATTTTTTTCCGATTAATAAAATATATATCTTGATTTTTTTCTAAAGGTCAAAAAATTTGCATATTCAAATTTATGTTGTGAAGAAACAAAAAAATATTTAAAAATTTTGTTTTTCTTTATAATTAAATTATCTGTATTTTTAATTCCATAATAGTATAAAAAATATTTTACTTATTGGTTGTACAACCAAAATATTTAATTTTTTTAAAAATTTTAAGAATTAAACGCGAAATGCGTCAATAGCTGAAAAAATGCGTCAGCAAACTATGTGTGCTGATCCCGTAACATGTCATTTTACCCGCAGTGCTGCTGTTGACCATCTTTCTCTCGGCCGTTCTCTTCGTCGTCTAAAGCACCTTGGTTTCCATTCTATTAAAACAAGAATAATGTCGAGAAGAATCAGGAATTTAAACTTACTCTAATTTAACATTAAACCCGAATGGAATTATTAAATGTAACTATCAATTAATGTGATCAGTGATGGGAGGGACTCCCCCCTCGGTCCCCCGGCAAAAAAGTGTCCCTGGCTTGAAATTTTTAATTTTTTAAGGATCCCCTTCCGGAATTCCAAAAAACGGGGTCTCTCCCATAACTCCCAAGGACTGAGACCAGTGCATTCCTTTTTTTTTTCGGGCCGGGCGGAGGGCCCGGTGGACTCATAATTGATACATACACTAGCTGACAAAAGTTTTGTCACAAATGTTTTTTTCGGGTTTAACTTTTTTGTGACTTCACCAAATTGGCTGATTTTTTGATATGATAGATTCATATGGTTGTAGATTATTTTACGAATTCCCGCTTGTGATTACGATGATCCGTTTTACAGTGACAAGCGTTTATAGTAAAACGCGCAGCTCAAAAATATTACGCACTTTTCTTGCACTGCATTTTTTAATAATTTTTAAAGTTCAATTATATTTTTTTCATAATTTATTGAAAATAGCAGTAATTGGCAACATTTTAGAGATGACTCCACGTAAAGAAACTCCAATTTCCACCCGGCAAGCTGTTATCAATATGAGGGAAAACGGAATGCGTGGTACCGAAATTTCCATGGTAACTATAACATTTTGAACACTGATTCACAAAAAATATCAAAAAATCAGCCAATTTGGTCAAGTCACAAAAAAGTTAAACCCGAAAAAACATTTGTGACAAAACTTTTGTCAGCTAGTGTATGCGAAATAAGTTAGTTATAAGTAAAAGTAAGTAGTAAGTAATAAGTAAGTAGGCAAAAGTTATAAATTGGAAATTTTTTCTCAACTAAATAATATATCCGAAAGATATAATTAACGAGGGTACACCAAATAAAAATTTGTTTTTAACAGTCATGGTGTTAGACCATCGATTTGGAACCACCCGTTTATTTAAAGCTCTTTCTAATGGATTCTTGTTATTTACATCCTGATGAGAGTTTTGACGCTAATTCCTGAGCGGAACAATATAATTGCATCTAGAACAAAACTATGAGCATGCAGTAAATTCGAAACAAAAAACCGGGACTAAAATTTACAAGGCCACGAAACAATACACAATAATTTGGTGTGCCTGGGTGGTCTAAAGTGAATAAACGTATTTCAATTAGCGTGCCTTATTTATCATTAAATAAGCGGAAGTTTAACTATTCCGAATAGCTCGTTTGAAGTTTTTTTGCTTGGCACCAGCCAGTATAATAAAAATCGTGATACAGTTTGCATCAGAGATGAGCTGAATAACAGTTTTTGAATTGGGGAATCCGGAGTCCAGGAACAAAATTGGAATTTTCGGAATTCTTCGGAAAACTTCAGAACTATCTTCTTTCAATACTGTCTTCTCTTTGTCTAATTCTGCAGGTCTTCAAGATTAAATTCGCCGTTTTTCAAATTTGCGAATCCTTTTTGTGCATTAGTCGCGTCTAAGACACCTTCTCCATACAAACGGAATATTTCCCGAGAATGCTGCTTTTTACCTCCTTGATACTTAATTTCTAACCCTGAAAAATGAAGTAAATTTAAAATATTTTTTAAAACAAGCTAAAAACACAGTTTTGTAGAGCAGAAAAAGAGATCAGATAAATATATACACTTTGCCAAACAACAAGAAAATTATTGTTATTGTCGTCCGCGAAAGAAGATTTTCGGCTCTGGAATTAGTAGCCGGCCAACACAGTCTAGCTATTAACCCGACAAAAGCCATCCTGCTGCGAAACAAGTTTGCGTCGTCAGAATCCGTATTAAGTGGAGGAATTTCGTGCAAAGTCGAAGAAGGAGTCAAATATTTGGCCAGCTACATTAGATCCGATGGCTGTTTGAGCGAGGAAACCTCAAGACGAATCAAGGCTGCGTGGAGTGCTTACACCAAGATCAAATCACTTCTTGGCCATCTTGACAAAGAGAAAACTAAGGACCTTCTCTTCCAGAATGTGCTTCCTTCTCTCCTGTGACGTTGACGACAGAAAATTCTAGCCGATTGCAGAGGTGTATGAACACAATTTGTCACCACTCAAGAAGCAATCGAATAGACGTCCATCGTCAAATAATACGAAGGATACTGAAGTGGGCTGGCCACTGCGCTCGACTACCAAGTGGCCGGCGGACGAAACGATTGACGGACTGGGTTCCTCGAGGTTGGATACGACAAAAAGAAAGACCGAAAGCAAGATGCCAAGACCCAATTAAACTCTGGGTCTCAAATTAAGTGCACGAGAAGTCCACCTCCAGAAACTCAAGAAGGCGAATCGGAATCCTGGAGAAGGTTGCCTGGCCCACTATTGCGAGGCGCTACCGCGATGATTGGATAGAGCTGGTCCGCTTCTCTATAAAGGAATGACAACCGACTCTTAAGTATCCTAAGTAAGTACAAGAAAATTGTTGTGAAACAAAAGATTATATAAAAACTCTACGAACTTATTCCCAAAAAATACAGCGGCGAAATTTTTGTCGATGGTTTTCTCTCACCTTAATTTAAGACGAACAAATACAATCATTATATTCACATTGTTATAATCTAAAATTTTCCAAAATCGAAAATTGTAGCTTCAACTATTCCTTTCATCATTCCCAAACGGTAAGAACAGTTAAACAAAAAATAATTTATCGGCAATATATAATCTTTTTACATTCAATAATCATAACAATTAAAGCTTTTCATAATTTCAAATATATAAATATTATTTGCGTCACATTGACTGGCAAGATTTTTGACAACTTATTGCATACAATTCAAAACTAAAACAAAAATAAATTATCGTAACAATTCGAATATCTACACGTCAATTTGACTAGACAAAATTCGTTTGAGCTGTTCTGGTCGTTGTAGTTGTTGTGGTCGTCGTTGTTGCCGCAAGTCTGAAAACGTCTCAATAATAAAACGACCAACAATTGTTTATTACTTGGCAGTTCGATCTCCTTCTATTATTACTTGGACAAGAGCTTTTATCTAATACGAACAAATGAGTTAAAGCTGTAATAATCTTATAAAATACCTGTCCATTCGGTGCAGCTCTAAAGAGCATCATGATAATTCTAGTGCAAGCGAGTGTTAAAATTGAACACGTAACCTAAAACGAAAACATTTCGGGAACTGAAGAGATACATACAGTTAACAATGCATAAGCAATTATTAATGTGTATTTGAACCGTAATGAATCGATAAAGCCAACAAATACAATTAAAGTCGAAATAGCCATTCCAGCAGCCCCTATGGCTGAGAAGAGAAAGACCTTAATTAATATTGTTCTATATTTTTAGTATTTATCAGATACCATGAACGATGATGGAATAAATAATGATCTATTTGCAATGACAAATACCTAAATTAGAATAATATAGCTCTAGAGTGAAATAAGATTATATTATATGAAATAATAACGAGTTATTGGAAAATATTTTAATTATTTTTGTACTTTACGCAGGATGTCGAAATTTTGAGTTATTTATAAGAACTTATTTTGGGTGTTATTTATAATAATTTATTTGATTATTGTCAGAAAAAGCCCATCGAACAAAATTATTCCTATTTTCATCCCATCTCTTTATTTTTGTGACAGCTCAAATTACTTCCCAATAAATCGACATCAAATACAATCAATAAATTACAACTATTCCAAATGAACTTACCCTCCTATGAAATCCAAAGAAATGGATGAAATTGTGCACTATACTACACATCAATAACATTGTCAAAACCAATATGACAAATGATGTTCCTTAATATTACAATTTATACGATTTTCTTCACATAATTTTACCTTCATAAAGAAATGGTGCAAAATAGAATATAATTAATGATATGAGTGAAAATATCTGCAATAAATTCAAATATAGTATGTGGCTACATATATCCAAATTCGGTTTCAAATTTTCAGTCATGATTTTATATAGATAATTCCATTTTTAGGCAGGAAATCCTTTATTTCGATAACACCAAAAAATTCTTTAGTAATACGGACCTTATAGTTCTTAAGAATTGTAGGATATATATGCATTTAATTTACTAATAATAATAAATAACACAATGGATCCTTAAAACAACTTAAATATTAACTAAATGTTTTTGTAGATTTCATTGAGAGCATTATCAATCAAGAAATATTTGAAACTGTTTCTTTCAAAAATAGTCAAAAATATTTTCAAAAAATCAAATCAAATTCATGAGGAGTTCTATTGAAGAATAACAAGCTTGTTAATTCTACCAAACTATCAACATACTTAATATCCGCAACACAATTAAGTACGATTTTCTATTGTTTGGCTATTTATTTAACGATACTAGAATAATCCTCAAAGCCGGAAAGTTCTCCAAAAGTTTCGACTCAAATTTTAGATTTGGGACTTATGATTAAATGTCTTTTATCAACACAAATGCATCTTTACACGTCATCTGTACCAGTAGAAATAATTATTTGTTTGTAGGAAATTGGTGACTAACAGAGAAGGGCGGAATGCGAGTTTTTGAATTTCGGAATCCGGAACTCGGAATTCCATTCGAAAATTCGAAAACCGAAATTCCAAATCGAAAAATGTCCGGAATGCGGAATCCGGGATCTTGCCCCCGGTCTAACAATTTTGAAAACCTTCACGTTCGCATAAATACGCCATATATGTCCATTCCTAACGTAAATGTTCGTAGGTTAAAATTATCTTGGAAGACCGAATATCAAATTAGATTCCGGATTTCGAAATTGAAAACTCCTATTCCGCCCATCTCTGATGGAGAGCTTAACCGTCACCCATCTGTGAGGAAATTTTTTCAGAACCACTTTTCTTGGATCATTGGGATTCAGTTAGATCAATGTGCTGTATTCTACTGATTTCTTTATATATTATTGCCGTGGTGTAGGTTGATGAAAAATTAGGAGTAAAGGAGCATACCGAAAAAAAAGATGGTCTTGCTTGGGCTGGTGTAGATTTAATTTGCAATTTGTTTATTATTTCGATTTTTTTCATCACAATTTTGTTTCATTTTGTTTTCTCTTACTAAATTGGTTGTTAAATCAACACAATAATTATTATAATAAAAATTTTAGGTATAATTTATTAAATTTAGGATCGAAATAATAAACAAATTGCAAATTAAATCTACACCTGCCCAAGCGAGACCATCTTTTTTTCGGTATGCTCCTTTACCCCTAATTTTTCATCAACCTACACCACGACAATACAAAGAATTAATTTTACGTTGTATTGGTATTAAAACTTATTTTAGCTCTAGACGGAATCGTCGCGCTAGCGTGAATAATGATTTAATTATGCACGCCGAAGGGAGAAAACCTTCACATAGAAATTGACGGATGTGCAATGGCTCCTGTATCATAAGCTCCTGTATCAAAAGTTATAAATTTTTTAAAAAATAATTTTCAACTGGTAAACTCACATCATTAATGACCAATTATCGTCAAACCAAGTATATCAGAAAATGCGCATTTTTAATAGAATTGTTATGATATATGACATAAAACACAATTATACGGATAATATAGAAAAATTAAATTAAAAAAAAAATTAAATTATTCAATCAAATGATAGTGCGCTCCATTGCACATCCGTCAATTTCTATGTGAAGGAGAATTTTCAACTGATCGCCCTCGGCGTGATTATGAATTGGATCCTCACATCGGCCGCCGATTTGACGAAATAATCGAAATTAGCTAACCGACAATTTTAAATGATATTTTAAGACAAATATTGTAACCATTGTAAAAATATTTGTTTTTTAAAGACTTTCACGAAAAAAATTTAACACATCAAATTCTGATGGAAAATTATCGATTTAATTTGGTATTAACCAAGCAAACCGAAATATCCTACAATCTTATGGAGATAGTATTAAAATCTTCTATTACTTAATATTCAAGAATTTCTAATCTCAAATAACCCATTTTCCGAATATTAAAAATTAAACCTGATAAACTTTACTTTAAAAAAATCGAGAAAATTACAGTAAAATTACCGTTTGACACGCCATCAGGATTCCAAAAGGCCATTGCATGAAAAAATGTACATCCGCATTGGATCGCATTGATTCCATCATCGGCGACATGACCAACTAGCTGATAATAACAATAATAATACGTTATATTTCATTTTGTTTACATTAAAATCGACAGAACAACAATAACAATAATAAACAAATGTGTTCTTGATGAGAAGCTTCAAAAAACAAGCTTTACTGGAATTAAATTCAATCCGTATTGCACCGGGATCATATAAACATTATGAAATTAATGGTCATCTAGTAAAAAAACTCGTATTAAAAAGGCAATAAATGTCACATTTTCAAAAGAAAATTTAAACTTGCACTTTTAGTCGGAAAATACTTTTTCAAACTCGTGTAGAATTACACATTTCAAGAGACACTTAATGAATCATTAAGAGACCAGAAGAACAATCAGTTCAAATTTTCGATTTTTAAAAAAATAAAATTCTCATTAAAAACCCAAATAACTTCAAATATAGTCGTCGCCAAATGCGATTACCTCCGCAAAATGTGGCGCACTTTTCAAATATTATTTTTTCTTTAAATTTTTAAGATTATTTCCTTGTTTATGCTCGTTCTATACTGTTATAGCTTAAATAAATAGAAGAATATGTTATAGATGTTTAAATAGTGGAATAATTGTGGAAAATAATTATAATCATAAAAATTAAATGAAAAAATAATATTTAAAAAAGTGCGCCACATTTTGCGGTGGTAATCGAATTTGGCGACGACTATAAAATATTTTGTAGCAATATTTTAAAATTTACTACTATTATTTAATAGCACGCCAATTGAAACCACAAAACTAGTTTCTGAGAAAACGTTCCCATAATCTTTTATTTAAGAACTATGATAAGATTATAATAAAGTTTAAGACGAGCTCGCTAAAATCACGGGACAATGAGTCTTTGAAATATATGTAAATATTATCAATGAAAGTGTGAATTTTCTATATCGTAATTTTCAATTGCAATTGACGTGTAATTGTTATTTCGACCTTAATTTCAACGTATTTTTCCTTATCGTAAAAAAGAACCTCTAAATGATCTTAAATGCATTTTATAAAATGTAAAAATACTAATTTTTTAAAAAGAATTTCATGAAAAATTAGCTACGCGACAAATAACAATTTCACTAAAGAATTGAATGACTAACTTTACAATATATTAGATAAGCGGAAATATATGGTCAATGAAGATGAAAGTGTTTTTATGTATCACTTTAAGATCACAAATTGATGATTCATGAGAAAAACATGATGAATTTTACATCATAAAGTGTGTTACATAACTCAGACCAAGAAAAATAAGAATATTGTTTTTTTCAACTACTTTAGTTGTAAAACAAAGGAACATTAATCAAAAATTCTCGGACTCCAGCTTAAATTGATTGTGAATATTTCGTAATAATTCCATGTCCGAATCAATAAAAGGCAATTATATCCCATATAAACATAATAGCAGGATTTTAACTGCTTAAAATTTGTGTCGAACGTCACTATGAGAATTTTTAAATGATAACATTTATTATTATACAAACATATTATTTAATAACACCAGACAACAAATTCCATCTATTGCTGAAGTATCGAATGACTAAATTGACAAGAATCACATTCATTTGGTTACAATAAAACACAACTAGAATTAAACATTTAAAACCACAATTATATTAATTAAAACCCGATTATTATAAATTCAACTATTCTCTAATTATTACATAATCAATAAATAAAAATCTTTACATACAATAAAATACATTAACAAAAAACAAGAAATAAATAAAACCCTCCTGTTTAGTGACAAACAAATAAACAACGGATATATGAGATTCACAAATCACAAATAAATGGCATTAACACAGTTAGATGTATCATACACTTCTCATTTTGTACAAATTTCTATTATGCATGCTAATCCATTTATCGACTAGCTGGTTGGTGTATTATTGCTGTACCCGTTTGATTGTCTGCTCAAATAATTGTGACTGCTCATGTCCACTGACGATGGCTCATCAATAGCAGAACCACGCAATAAGCGAGCCTTCGCTGCACGCATTTCTAATGAATGCAGTTCAGCAGTTCGTCTCTCTTGACCTTCCAAAACCCGTATTTCTCTAAAATATGCAATAATTGATACATGTTACAATATAACACGTACACTTCAATCTTCTCATTCATTAGTTCGGCGTGACGAACTTCTGCTTCTAATTTTCTTAAAAATAAGGCTTCCTTCTTTTGCTCAAAAGAATAATTCGATTGACCAGGACTTCTGAAGAATTATCTAATTTAACAACGATAAATACGAGGTAATAATAATAATGTTATGATTATAATTATTCAGTGTATCTCCCGATTAATAAAACCATTCACTTATATGGCTCTAACTAT
Organism: Caenorhabditis plicata; assembly: GCA_963931815.1. Classification (NCBI taxonomy): domain Eukaryota; kingdom Metazoa; phylum Nematoda; class Chromadorea; order Rhabditida; family Rhabditidae; genus Caenorhabditis; species Caenorhabditis plicata. The sequence continues at coordinate 14,325,956 of OZ007490.1, read as the reverse complement.
TCCTATTTCAAAATAATTCAAAATGAACTTGTCTATACATAAGATTAGCTAAAACTTTAGATATAATTAAAATGCATTCAAATAAAATATAATAATTCTGATTTCTGATTATGAAAGAAGAAACATTCGAACCACCTTGCGTAGAATTTACGGTGGTTTAAAGAGAATATATAAATAAAGAAAGCTGTTCTACATACTAAATATAATAATATAAATCGTCAATAACAGTAATCGTTTCATGAAAAACGGTAATCAACAAATTAAATAGATTTTCCATGTCCATGGCTTCACATTAAAAAATTCAGAAGAATATTTCGCCGTTGACATTGACCAGTTTTCGGTTCAAGTAATTAATTTAATCGAAATGCCATTTTTTATGGTTTCATGAAATATTTTTCAATAAAAGATTAGGAAAATAAAAAGTTATAATTTTCCAAATAGTTTATTATTGAATACGCGTCTCTCACTGTTTATATTAGTTATAAGCTATACGGCAAGCTGGGTAAATTGAAACCATAAGATGGGCGGAATGGGTGTTATTCAATTGTGGAATCCGGAACCTAAATTGAAATTCTAGAATTAGGAATGGAAAAATTGTCGGAATCCGGAATTCCGCCCATCTCTGGCATGAGCTGAGAAATTTTAAAACGTTGTTTTAATCATAAATTAAAATCTCAAACCTATCAGAATCAGTTCTTGGACGCTTAGCTCCTAAATGATTCGCATTGTGAGTTGATTGTGGTGGAGAATTAGTAGAAGATGTTATCGAATAAACAGATGGTGCTGTCGAAGATCTCATCGTAATTTTTCTTCAATTCATCCAATTTTCAACGAATTTAAATAAGACCGACCTTGGAATTGGTGATTTTGTCATCTGCCGCAACAATTGATGATTCGAATCAACCGATAGACTCCCCGTTGACGGGTTTTGAACGTTTTGGGTCACCTCAAACCATTCTAATATAAATTAACCTTTTTGAAACTCGAATACCTTGTTCAATATATCCAAAATCGACTCGGTTTGCTGAGCACTATCGGCTTGGCTTTCTTCAGTTTTTACTTTCGTGTGCATATTCTTGATTGTCTCATCTTTTTCAAAACTTCCAACAATTTCCTAAAACCCAAATATTTAATAATTAATATTCGTATAAATTTGATGTATTTCGATTGTTTTTTTCCAAGTACTTCAACGATTGAATTATCCTCAGCCGCATTTTTATAGGCAATTGTAACTTCATTTTTCGTATAATGTTTGGAATCTATGTGCTTTAGCATTCCGGTTGTCGAGCCGCCTTGATGACATTTGTAGCATTCACCGCAAATTGTGCACCGTACCGTAAACTCATTGATTCGTTTGAAGATTAACCAGGCCGGACTTTTTTGTCGTCTAGATTGGTTTCCCGCACATATTTGGTGCAAATTTAACTAATTTTATATTAAACATACGGTATATCAGACATTGCTAGAATCTCTTCTCTTACTCGATCGTCAATGTAGATTATTAATCACGATACTTCCGAGAAAAATACTGCTGAGTTCATTTATGTGGATATTTCGGATAAAGTTCACGTTTCCTTTTATCGTAGTTTACATTAATTTAAATCAGTTCTTGCTAATGATATATTACTAAAGAATTTCTATATCTAGAAGATAACTTTCATAGAATGTTATACGTTGAAGAATTAATTCTATGGAATAGAGGCGTTAGTATTTTATACATTGACGGATTGAGCGACGATATCTGCATGTTTTCAACTTTCGAAATATTCCTCTGAATATCAACAGAATTCGAACAGTACTATTGCACATAATCTCCCAACAATACAGTTATATGTGAATAGAATTATATTCTTTTTAAAATAGTTTAATCACGAACATAAAATATTTGGGGTAAAAGAAGACTTTAAGGTACATTCTGTATTCTTTAATTTCTATTTGGGTTTAATATTCGGAAATTTTTAAATTTTGGATAAGTGAACTTATTTAAATATAATATAAAACTACAAATGGAGTGTACATATGATTCAACTTATATTCTTAAAAAATCTATGTAGGTAGCAAGTTTGACCATCAAAAACAGACTAATAATAGATTATATTTTGTAAAATTTAAGATGAAAAAACAGAAAATGTTTAAATACCTAAGTATTATGACATAGTCCACTAACAGATATTGGAGATATTGTTAAATTTACTACCTTTTAGGTTTCTAGAAAATTAGACAAGAGATATATCGCGATCTCACATTATTTTTAGAATTAATTTAATAATTCGTTACAGATGAAGTACCCGTCGTGTTATAAAAAGGAATGCTTGAAAATATTACGAGTTGATGGAAACCGCGATACTTTTACGACAAATATAATTATAATCTAAAACTAGTATGAATTTAAAAATTAAGTTTATTATCTCTTAAACGTATTTGCTTGTTTGTTCTTAGCCTGTTTTTCGAATCATGGATCTGTTTCCCGATACCATTATGATCTGAAAAGGAAATGAAAAAATTTACTTTTTCGCGGAAAAATAATTTTAACAATTTTAAAAGCATCAAATTATTCAAATTGTGCAGCTTAAATTCTTATGTCACCAAACATCTTGTACTAAATTAATTTCAGCTTGGAGACTTATTGTATGTTAACGAGTTATTTATAATAAATTAAAGCGTAAAATTATTATTATTCATTTCAGAGATCGATGCCTAATGGAAGAGGAAAATTTTAGGGGCGGGGCAAAGGTCTTGTTTAGGCATCCACACGGCCAATAAGGCCATCACGTCTCTTCCTCATTTGTTTCTAATCAATTTCTGTTATCTATTTTTTGATGACAAGAAATGAAAAGTTTAATTTAAAAATGAAAATGGATGAAATAAAAATATTGATGACAAACAAAAGAGGAAGAGACGTGATGGCCTTAGTGGCCGTGTGGCTGCCTAAACAAGACCTTTGCCCCGCCCCTAAAATTTTCCTCTTCCATTAGGCATCGATCTCTGAAATGAATAATAATAGAAAATGTTGTATTTAAAATTTTCGTTATGAATCCACTATGATAAATGTGGAATAAAATTGAAATTCAATTGTGTCTATAATAGCGGGAATCTTCATATTTTGAAATAAATTTTTCCGTCATCATTTTGGTGCTTGAATTGATTTTGTTTTTCAGATTTTTGCAGTACTACACAGAAAAGGGTTACAAGTCTGTTTAAATTAGTTTGGAAAATAGGTAAAATCCGATTCTTTATTAAGATATAAAGGGTCCTAATACAAAATTAAAGACTATGACCGGTAAGATTACAAACATTAGTCCACGATTTTAAGGCCATCTTTCGATCGATATGACAAATCAGTTTTGCTTTTAATTTCTTATGTTTAATTGTTTATGACAAATCTAAAAAATTAATAAAATTTTAATTTTTTTTGAAATACTAAATTTAAGGGGGAATGTATCATTTTACTTGTGTTTAAATGATTTGTCAAAAACTGAAACTCGTATTATTTTATATTTAGATTTTAAATTGAACATCGATATTTCTTTTAGTTTATTTAATAATAATAATAATATAATATTTACCGGTATTTCAGCACTATTGTGTTGAGGTACACCCCCGAGAAAGTTTCGGAAATATTGCTCTACACTGTCCGTTGATTGTTGTGATTGCGATGAAGCTTGCGAATGCAATGAAGAATTTGTGTTAACCGAATTAGCCAAAGCCGTTGTTGATATGATCTCGAGCACAATAGTGTCGAGTTCGCTAAAAATAATTTATATGCGAATAAAGTTTCTATTTTTCTGTTACCCCAATTTCCCGGTCGCTTTTGAAACATTATCACTGCTACGCGACAACGCATGTCGCCGTACGTATTGCCAATCGTGGTCTCGTAAACGAGCCCATGGCTTATTTCGAAAACTCTCCAATCCCATGTCCTCAATCTCGTTCGCTACTTTCTTCCAAGCTTCTTCTTTCGACCTTGCCGTTACTTCATGTCCGTCGCAATCACCAAACAACTGGCTTTTATGTTTTTGCACAATCCTCACGAATTCAATTTTATCTTGCAGCTTTTTCTCCCGCGAGTCGAAGAATTGTTTATATGGAAGCAACTGTTTGCCAGATTCGGTATTTTCTCTTTAAAATTTCGTTAAGTAGTGATTATTTATTTTTTTAAATACCCTTCCCAATCGACGCTATTAGCCGTGTCGTCACTGTTTGAGGTGGATGCCGGCACATTATGATGATGGTTATCTTTGAGCAATGTTTTTGTCATATCCAATCCGATGTCATGTGAATTTTCGTCCGTTTCTCCTGCAGACTTTACCATCGCTAAAATTCTTTCCATGCCTGTAAGATTGATTCGTTTCGGAAGCGAATATTAAAAATGAATGAAATATGGCGTCTTTTCAAGAATTCTCCGATTTAAAGGGAAGCGAATAAAATATTCGATCAAATATTATTGTTTTTTTGCGTTCGCGATAATAATGAGAATATTAATGGAACACATATAATCGATTATATTCAGCTGAGATCGAAACAATGATTTGTAGGAGGCTCATTTCGAAAATTATTTCAAACTTATTCGATGATTTCAGCTGTTCTTGTTTAATTGACGTCAACTATCAATGTAGTTCAAGAAAAGGAGCCAATAAACTTTTTTAGCTTTCTTTGCCAACTTATTTTAACCAACCACGGCGGAATTTACGAATGACTGAATAATAATAAGCATTAAATGTTAATGGATTGGGCAGAATCGAGTATTTTAGGAAAGTAACAAGTTTATTAAAATAATAATTAGCGTAATACGTAGTATCAAATGTCAATAGATAATTAATTAATGACAACGTTAATGAACAATAGGCTATATTTGATTAAATGAGTTGAAATTCATCAGCATGCGGTTGTCTGTGTGCACAAATGAGCACACTCAATCGTCTAAATGACAGGTGACAGACAGTCAAACAAGTCAAAAACTATTTGACATTTGTTGTCCGTCGCTTTCGGTAGCAAATTGTTTTCATACTTTCACATTAAAAATCCCTTTTCTGGTCCGATCCCAAGGCAAGGGAATAATATTTCCTGGTATCTGCAAAATACACGACAGATTTTGGAAACTATTAAAAAAATAACGATTAATTATATATTAAATACTGAAAATAACGATAATTAAGATCACTAGAAAGTATATTCTGTTGGTATTTAATGGGTTAATTATCTACGATGTTCTAAAATGAATTCAGAACAAATGAACGGCCTAACTTTACAGTGACACGTTCACGGTCAATATCAACAGATAAAGAATAAAAATATTCGAGGACATTTTTACTGCATTTCTTTATGTTCATAATCTTCTCTACAAATGACGAGTTAATGGGAAAATACGTAAAAGTTTTAAAATATTTAAGATTAAAATAAGCTTACAGGTTTCTATAATATTAGGATTATCCAGCAGAGTTGAGCTCAAGAACTTGACCAGAAAAATGTCAAGAGAAATTATCTAGAAAATATATTCGACGATTCTTATTAGGGCGAATTATCATACTATTTAAGAATTAATTGAAAACATCGGTAAATCTTCTATATCAGTACCGTATAAAACAATAAACAAAAACCTGACACGTACGTCATGACAAAAATAACGTAAACATAAAATATGGAAAAAGTTTTGATTAAGAATATTTTTGAAAAAAAATCGATTTCATACTGTTCTTCACATAAGATTTGCCCCTGCACCTTTAAAGTGCTACGCTGAGAATGAAGCTTTATAAAAATTTTCCATTTAAAAATATGAAAATTCAGTTATATAGGTTTATATTAAATTATATCACATGATACTTTAGGATATAATTATAGGTAAAATTTAAAATTTGAGAATGTGGTTTATTGGCTTACAAATAATTAAGCTTTAATTTAATTAAAACCTATAAACAATGAGTTTCGGTTTATTTTTTCTGTTAATATTTTTCTGGTATTTTTAATTAATTAACAAAACAATTCTAAAATAGTTTTATTAATTTATAGAAATTTAGAGAATATTTTTGAATATATTTTTATAGCTTGAAATATATATTAAATATTAATATATTTCTTTAAAACTTACTTTTTTAAAAATAATTTAAAGAGCAAGAAAATGGGAATATAATTTACTTCATGGACAAGATAACTTGTAATAAATTGAGACACTATAAAAATATAAATATTATTAATAGAGCCCAAACATATAAATACAAACAATGTATATTTTATAATCTACTCCCAATTTTATTTTTGAGTTTTAAACAATGCAAATTCTTACAATGATTAAAATCAAAGAATGCGTAGAGATTCTTTCGTATGAGGTTTACTTGAATTTATAAAGCCTCGTCTAATGCACCATATATTTATTTATTTATTGTTAAGCACACCGATAATTAGAACAAATAATTTATTTAGAATTAATAAACAAGTTAACAAAAAACTATACATATTAAAATGTTTTTATGGATCTTTTTATCCAAAGTAGTTTCAATTAAATCTTTAGATATTGCCAAAATTATCTGAAGCGTACGCGGACCGCACGCAAGTCGGGTAAATTTTCTAGTTAGTTTTGGAAGAATTTTCGCGTGTCCTTTTTAGTTTACTGAATTTAAATTAGGATTAATTACAAGTATTTTCGTGGTGTAGATTATTGAAAACAGGTTTAAAGGAGCATTCCGAATATTAAAATGGTCTCGCTAGGGGTCACGATTTTATTTCCATTTGCTTATTATTTCGTTTTTTTTCCCATATTATTATAATAATTATAATGTTGATGTAACAACCAATTTATTAAGATGAACAATATAAAACAAAAAATGTCATGAAAAAAAGAAGAGCGAAATAATAAAAAAATAGGAAATTAAATCGACATGACCCCAAGCGAGACCATTTTATTATTCGGAATGCTCCTTTAAATCTGTTTTTTCAATAACCTGCACGACGACAATAATTACATTTTAGTAGAAAACGCCGCCCGTGGGGGCTATCCAAAAAAATTTGAGGCCTGCAAACCTTTTCAAATTTGAACAAGATAATTTTAGCATCACTCTCTAGAATTTTCTTTTTCACTCTTTATTGCTAATTATGCGTAATTTATAATAGCCAACCTTTATCATGCTGTATCAAAAGTCTTGTTGCGACAGCCGCTAACCGCAGTGCGATCAATTACAGAGACACACCAACTGAAATGTTCGATTCAGAAATGACCAAAGTACACACATGAAATGATTTATTTATTTGAAGGAAGTTAATCAAATTATGTATTAATGAGCAAATATCAATGCTTAATTTGGCAATGTTAACAAATATTTTTTTTCAAAATTTTTTGACGGATTCATGCTTGATCCATAATTATTCAATAAATGATCTTTTTGAATTTTTAAATTATATGTTTTTTAACTGTTTTCGGATTTAATTAACTTCTTAAGGAAAATCATCTCTTGAAGAAAACTGTATCTATGAATAGTTTTTGTTTTGAGATCTTTTCTTTGTGTTTATTTTTTTTATAAAAATGAAAAGAAATTTAAAATTAGATGGTGTAATAATCCGTGATTTTTTGCGGAAATGCATTTTTTTTCCCGAGGGAGCAAAATTTTCCTACATTTAAAAACATCCTTAATTAACAAATGCAAAAAACGCTTAAAAAGAAAATGCAAATTTATAACGTGAACTGGCAAACGAATTTGTTATTTGCGAGTGATGTGCAAACGACTATAAGCATAATTTTAATTTTCTCACTTCTTTAATAAGGTGTTTAACGAATAAAAAGTAAACAACAAGAAAAGAAAGTAGCTTTCAAAAGTATTAGCCCAATGAATAATAAGCAAAGCATTATTAATCCCATATGAGCTGATTTGTGAACTATATTCATAGATATTTAATCACGTAATTGTGATGATAAAATAAGGATACTAGCAAATGCAAGCGATGCGCAATAAAGATGCTCAATTGTAATATCTCGCTGTGATGTTTGATTTGTTGAAATTTAAATATTAATTAAATAATAGATTTTATGGGAAAGTCTATAAGGTTTAGAAAACATCATTTTCATTTGACATGCACCTGCAAATGTAAATTTTACTTTGAGATTTGTAAGTATGTTACAATGTTACCAATCTGACAATTCATCAAGTTTTAGTTCTTTAGTTCTAAGTTTAGTTCGTTCGCGAACGCCAAATGGAATGGTAATAAAATGAGTTCAAAAAACCATCTCAAATGGAACTTTTTGAAAATATATATTAATGTTTTTAGATAGTTTAAGGGAAGCCTAGCTAAATTGCAGGGAAAAATGTATTGTCTAAAAGATGTAAACAGTTTCAAACACTATTAAATCGTTAAATTGTTATTCCTACCGTACTAACATACTAAAATTGTGTTCATTGATATCCGTGATGTAAAAATTATCTAATACTGAACTTTATCTTGTCTAATTTTAAAAGAGTCGTTATTACCTTCTCAGTCATACTTCATGTGTTCATGCGAGCATTTTTCGCATATTTATAATATTAACCAATTCATCAAGAAACCAGAAAAAACTATCAAAAGCATACTTGGGAAAGGCCGGCACTAAAATAAAACAAAATTTTGGTTTTTTCATTATTTCTTAATTATTGATATGTTTCTTAAAATATCGTGTGTACCAGTGATGGGAGGGACCCCGTTTTTTGGAATTCCGGGCGGGCGGGACCTTAAAAAATTGAAAATTTCAAAAAAGAGTCCCGGGACCGGGACTTGCCCGTGCCGGGCCGGGTTAAAACGGGCCGACCCGGGACCGGCCCTAAAATAAAACAAAATTTTAGTTTTTTTTCTTTATCTTAATTATTGATATGTTTCTTAAAATATCGTGTGTACGTTTGTTCCTCAACTGGATTAGTCGATATTTGAGAAATTTAGGGCCGATTTTCAATGTCAAATTTGTCAAACAAAAATTCAATTTTTTAAAATATTTATTTTAACATAAAATATCATCAAATAAATCTAGAATTTAATAGATTCTTACACTTTTTTGAGAACCAACACTTAAATATTAACCTCAAAATCCGAACTAATACCTAACACTACATCAGAAATTATTTTTTGCAATTTTTCAAGTAGACTAATATTTTAAGATTTCATGAAATCAGCAGGGTGACGATTTAGTGGATTGCCAGCCCTTTCAGATATGAAGTTCAAACTGTGCCTAACGCACATTACGTAGTTGTCGAAATGCGCTGAAACTTCTAATAAAGCATCATCAGCTTCCTCATCATATTCAAATTCAATACGTTCTTGAAAAAATGTCCTATATGTTGGATAAAAGAACTCAATTAAGTTATGAAAATATTGAACATATAGTTTTGTGCTCTGAATTTCTTTATTTCTTTCCTGGTATTGTCCTTTTCAGAGATCGATGCCTAATGGAAGAGCAAAAAATTAGGGGCGGAGAAAAGGTCTTGGTTAGGCAGCCACACGGCCACTAAGGCCACCGAATCTCTTCCTCTTTTGTTTCTCATCAATTTCTGTTATCTATTTTTTGTTTATTATTTGATGTCAAGAAATGAAAAGTTTAATTTAAAAATGAAAATGGATGAAATAAAAATGTTGATGACAAAAAAAGAGGAAGAGATTCGATGGCCTTAGTGACCGTGTGGCTGTCTAAACAAGACCTCATCTCTTGTTTAGACAGCCAGAGCCGAAAAAATGAAAAATCAGTGGCCCGGCCCTAAATCTCCCATGTATGATCAAAAGTAATCTTGAAAATACTCAAAAAGTACTTGCTTCCCACGCAGTTCAAAAAAGCTTTATTTCGACGAGAAATCACCATAACTTTAAATTAGCAAAAATCAGCTGTATAATGTAATTAAATATAATAATAATGAATATTGAAAATGAAGGTAAAAGTCGATTTTAAATCATTACGATTATCGAGTCAATTTCCATGGTTTTTTTTTTTCAGACTTGATGCGATTTTTCCCGAGATATGAGGAATTAATTGGGAAAATGTTGTTGGTGTAAATAATTACAATAATATAATTGATTTAATAGTGGTATAGTCCGATAAAATCTATCTATATAAGGCATGTTTCATGGATCAGAAATGTTTACTAGAAAATAATAAATAATAGTCAAACATTATTTCTACCCACGGTTTAGTAAATTTTTTACGCTTCTGTAATTCACTCGCAACCTCTTAAACTATACCAAATGTGAATGTTAAATTGGGAGATCGGAAAAGGTTGTCAAATCTAATTCTCCAGTAGGAAAATTAGTTTCTTTTATAATTTAAGACATTCTTATCAAAATTACAAGTAAAGTTTTTCTTTAATTTAAACGTGTATAATTGGGTGGGCTCTTTTCAATGTTAAAATTTTTTTCATTTTGCGTGCTTATAGCATGCCAAATTGAAATAACTATTTTGCAATATTTAAGCGTGTCTGATAATTTTTACCCAATTTTAGCAAACATTTTTTACGATGCAGATGCGATCAAATTTGATTTATTTTACAAGGGAAGTCACTTTAGTCACTATATGCCTTAAAATTATACAATTTTTGAATTATATTATAGAGAGTTTCTCTGTTTTAGTAATTAGTTATATTTGACATATAGATTGTTGTAAATTATCATGTGTTTTGAGATTTAAAACCCCTAGGAATTGTATTATATTGTGACAGTGGGCGGACCAGTTAATTTTTAGTATAAAATCCATTCTAACCATATGGTTTCCTCCAGTTTATCGAATTGTTTTATTTTATATTTACATTTATATTTTATATTAATTTCTTTTAACGTGAAAGTTGTGCTGAAATTAGCCAATTCGACGTAAAATCTATATTTTGAAGTAATAAAACAGAAATAAAGATAAATTATTAAAATACATTTTTTATGTTCTCATTGAGACCATTTGAACTTAATTCAGAAATGTTGAAAATTAACTATCATTTTTTTAAAAATTATTTAACAATAATACTATATTCAATCGACAATATGGTATACTTCCATCGTTGTGTCCAATTTTATATTACCATCCTCTCAGCAACAATTCCGACAAATTTCCAAGAAAGTTGAGGGCCGGGGAAGCGATATTCCTGGTTTTTTAAAGTTATAATTATTAGACTTTTTTCGCATTTTTAAGTATAAAATAAACACACTGTTAGAATGCGAAAAAACAATAAATTTTGAAGAAGCTTATCGAGGAATAGAGCTATTGAGATTAACGACCGCATATTGCATTCGTCCACTGCCAAAACAATATATCAGTGATGGGAGGGGCCCCCTTTTTTGGAATTCCGGGCGGGCTTAAAAAATTGAAAATTTCAAAACCCGGGACCGGGACTTGTCCTTTTTTAGAAAAATACCCGGGTCGGGGAGGACCCCATCACTTAACGGTAATAGTGACAATTAAAGAGGAGGAAGAGCGAGAAAAAGAGACAAGCGAAATGCCATGAAACCGCGCCACATTGCAAGAATGCTACCTTTAAATGTATTATTGTCCTTTTCAGAGATCGGTGCCCAATGGAAGAGCAAAAAAAGAAGAAAAATGATGGACGGCCACAAACGACTTTTTCTTCTATTCCTCTTCAATGTGTGCTGCCCATTTTTTTGAGACAACACACATTGATGACATACAAAGGAGTGGCCGTCCAAACAAGAATCTCATTCCACTCTAATTTTTTTCCCGATCTCTGAAAAGGACAATTTTATTAAATATTTAATTTATTAATTATTTTTTAACCGAATAGTTAGTTTAATAGTTATATGTTATTTGGAAAGTTATAGTAGATATAATAATTTTGTTTATACTCTCCATTTTCGTAAACGTACACGTTCCCTTCAAAAATTTTTGCAATGCGGCGCGGGGGATTGCCAACCAATTTGTGTGAAATATTCTGCCAAATGAGATGTTTCATGCCATAAATAACGCTCTATTACACACTTCAAAACTTTCACTGTATTGTATTTACCGTATTTATCAAGAAATACCCATTTATTGAGTTCAGTGAATGCACATATCCCATTGTTTTTTCAGAGTAATTTTTTCTACTCACAAAATGTAATTTTTTTTGAAAAAGGGTTTGTTCATTGTGAACATGTTAAGTAAGGAATAAAGTACAATTACACGCGACCCGTAGATTCAATTTCGACTTACTATTTTATGTGTGGACTATTAAAATGAAATTTATGTCGATTGTGATTATTTTAAATCATACACTTCATATAGCATCATAATCTATGAATATATTGAGGTCTAGAAAATTAAACAATACTGATTTTTTAATTACAGCAGGTGATGTGCAATAAGAATCAGAGATGAAGAATAATGAGAAGAATAATATAATAATGTTAAGTGTTAAACTTTTGATATTTGAAGCCAGCACTCACTAAATACGCTACACAGAACGAACGCTCATAAAAAAAGAATAAAGATATGATTATAATCTCCAGTTAAAACTGTATTGAAACAAATAGTCAAATATTTGTGTTATAATATGTTTGTCCATTTAATTGAGGCAATTTATAAGTTTCCTCACACAAATTGGCAATTAATATGGCCGATAGAAGGAAATGCGGAATTTCCGATTTAATTTCCCATTTCTAAGGTGACAAAAGAATTTTGCTTCCTGTGATAGTTAAAGTTAAATTAGGCTATTAAAAAACATTTAACAAAATGATAATAAATTATAATTAGGTAGCTCATGAATCTTATTATTACAATTAAAGTAATTAGACATTAGTTTTTCTTTTTTCTCACGATTTCCCTAACACAATTTAAGCGCGTCTTGTAATATATAAAATTATAAAGGGTAGATTGAGTCTATTTGGGTTGTTGGTGAGCATTACAGTGGACCAAAGATTGAGAGAGATTTTAAATTATCCAATAAAGTTATTGGAAGTAAATGGGTTTTGCCAAATTTGAGAATATCACGACAATCAATTTCCAACAATTATATTTTCATTTTTAATGTTGTATTTTTCGTTTGGCGCACTCCACTGCCATGCGCATCTTGCAAAAAGGCGTGGACAAATTTCAAAACTCTCGTCCTTTACATTTTATTAAAAAATTTTTTCAAATCGTATCTTCTTTGAATTTGATTTACTTTGTTCTTTAGAACAGTTTTAAATTATTTATTTGCTTTAAGGTTCAAAAACGATTTTTGAATTCTTTAAAAATAGAGAATTTAAATAAAAAATTAAAGGGGTGTTTTTTTGCGATTTGTCCACACTTTATTGCACGATGCGCAGCAATCGTGGCAGTGGAGTGTTGGCGTGCAAAGATCGTATATATCAGCTATGAAAAATATTCTGCCAAATTTGACTTGTCACATCGGAAAATTTGTAAATCAACACTATCGTTTCACATCAGAGATAGGCGGAATCCCGGGTTCCGGATTACGAAATTTATATTTAAATTCGAATTTCGACAATTAACTTTTCATAAATCTTAACACGGGTGGAATTCCGGATTCCGGAATCCGTATTTTCGAATTTCATTCCGAATTCCGGATTCCGAAATTCAAAACTGCCGCTCCGCCCATCTCTGTTTCACATCAATATGAATAATTTCAATATAATTAATAATTGAATGAACGAATGAGCAGCGGTACGATATATTCCGGTACCATATGCTTCGCAAAGAACTAATATTATCAAAATATAAGAAATTGAAAATTCAATTTCAACATTTTTGAATTATTTTCAATGGTCTCACAGAGATTATGAAACAAATATTCAATTTATGTTAATAATTTCTCTGTTTTTCATTATATTTCTTCAAAATTTCTAATAAAATTGGAATTGTCAATTTTTTCCGTCCAAAGGAGAACCTCATGTTGTTCTAACTTTTTTCCTCTTCCATTAGGCACCGATCTCTGAAAATAACAAATATTGTCCTATTCAGAGATCGATGCCTAATTGAAGAGCAAAAAATTAGGGGCGGAGAAAAGGTCTTGTTTAGACAGCCACACGGCCACTAAGGCCATCGAATCTCTTCCTCTTTTGTTTCTCATCAATGTTTGTTATCTATTTTTTGATGACAAGAAATCTATTCATATTTTTTATTTACATGACAATTTTCGCAGAGTTTATATGTGATTAATTATTAACAGACTATAAGTATTAACAGATTATAAGTTCACTTTTAATTTCATAAGACAATAAAAAAATAAGCAATCCAAAGTGAATTAGAAATTTTGACGTAAATATATATATATATACAGAAATTATGAAATAAAGTGAAATTATTAAAATAAATTGAATACTTGTTTTACGTTCTTCTCGAGACCATTTAAAAATAAATAAAAGTTCGTAGAGTTTTAATATTATCTTTTGTTTCACAACAATGTTCTTGTTATTTGGAAAATTGTATATAATAGCGCTGTTCCTGCTCTAGAAAACTGTGTTTTAGTTTGTTGCGAAACTTTAAATTATCACCATTTTAAAGGCTTAGAAATGAACTATCCAGAAATCAGCTAAAATCAGTTTGTCATCTGTTCTTCTTCGTTTTTCATCGACAGAAATAAAAACAGCCGAAGCTTTTCGTGAAATATGCAGCGTGCATGAAGAAGGTGTATTAGGCGTATCTAATGCGCAAAAATAGTTCGAAAAGTTCAAAAATGGCGGCTATAATATGGAAGACACGCCTCGAAGCGGATCTGCTGCAACTGGGAGGGCATTCTGCACTGGGAAATTCTCGAAAGAAACGCCACGGTTAACATGGAGCTCAATGTTGCCCAGCTGCTCCGCGTAAATGAGGCTATTCGATTGAAAAGACGCGATCGAAAAGGACAAGAAATCGTGCTCCACGACAACGACAAGCTGCATGTTGCACAAGTCGTCAAAGGCGCCCTTCAAGTGCTCGAATGATAGCTTCTTCAGCAACCATTGTACTCCTTGTGCCTTCCGATTATCACCTTTTCCGCTCTCTGTCAAACCAAATGAGGGCTGTTACCTTCAATGACGAAGAGGACCTCAAAAACTGGCTCAACAACTTCTTCAACGCCAGACCGGGAGATTTTTGGCGGAACGGCATCAACAAATTGCTCGAAAGGTGGGAAAAAGTCGTAAACAGTAATGGCGAATACACAATTGAATAATTGATTATTATAATTATTGTTTTCTGTTCAAATAAATCTTTGTGAAAAAACTCTACGAACTTATTCCTCAACCCAATTAATGAATTATAAATTTCTTATAATTTGATAATAGTTAATTCATAAATAAAGCCAGAAATACATGAATTTTTTAAAAACTTTACTCGTCACGTATCTAGGAAAAATGCCACCAAAAAACCATTAAACATTTAAAAATCAAACATTTAAATTATTATGGTTTTAAATAATATTAATGTTCATCCATTACAGAAGATCTATTACAGAAGAAAGATTATCCGCATATTCTATCATTCTTAACATAATCTATTCGAAACAGTCAATGATGCGGCGTCAATACATGGGCGTGGCTTATCTTTGACAAACAAAAAATTGTTTAATTTTTAAGAAATGCTTATTATATTATGGTAAACCTTCATTTCTTCCATTTCTACTTGTTATAATCTCATAAATCCAGATATTCTTGAGATATGATCAATTAACAAAATTAACATTAACCGTTGTCGCTCAAGTTCAGAAATATATTTATAGAAACTTCTCCAAAGGATTAAGTAGAATTCTAAATGTGCCATCAATTGAAAGAGATAAAAATATTGTAATCACTGCAAAAATTAGTTAGAATTTTAATAAGAAAAAATTAAGAATCAAAAATATCATTTTCCATCAAGAAACTAACTAACTAAATAACAGAATCGAATACAAACCGGATAATGAAAACAAAAGGTAAAGTAAATAAACAAATTGACAAGAAGAATGACAAAAAACAGAGAATCTTGATAGAAACCGTTCAAATCGGGTCATGACAAGACAACACATTTCACCCCAATCGCAAATTCGAATTTATAAAAAAGTGGACGAGACAGAAAGCAACAAGTAGTAGGCAAATGACAAAATGTCATTTTTTAATCATCAAACAGACAATCTTTCGGATGACTTGGAATAGATATGTGTTCTTCTTCTTCTTCCTATTCTTCAAATTCATTTCTCTCATCAATTGTTTTATCTTTTCATGAAATATAACAAAAATTGTTTTTGATGATGAACTCCTCAGTTTTTCGAATTGATACTAATTTTATTCGACTGCTTCCGTTCATGTCAGTTCAGCGTCCTCCAGGGGGTTCTGTCAAGATAGTAGAAGTTTATATTAAATATAAATATCAATGAAAGTCTTTACTGAACAGAATAATGCCATACAAAATTCTCCCGCAAATAGTCGCACGTCAATTGAAAATAGCAAACTTTTCATATTTAATCGTGTCTCGCTAATTTCCACGTAAATAATCATGAACGATTTTCACGTCATATTTCTAGACCTATTTAAAATTATTTTTTAAGTATTAGGTCTAGAAATTAATTAATTTTCATTGGGTAGTTTATGACGAGTTTGACCAACTGACCAGTGATGGGAGGGACCCCGTTGTTTGGAATTCCAGGCGGGTGGGGACCCGGGACTTCTCTTTTTCTCTATTCGAGACCGCGACTTCCCTTTTTCAAGACCCGGGTTGTCCCTCCCATCACTGCAACGGACGGGACTATTCGAAATACACGTAGTCGTTCAAATTATTCCTTCGAAGATTGAGAAATTATTATTTTCATTAGGAATACCCATCAAATAAGTAACTTTCTCTAAAGAAAAAAAAACTATACAGAAGCACTCCACTGCCAAGAAACCGCGCCGCATTGCAAAGGACTTCGCACCAATTGCAAATTCAACCCCTTTTAATTTATTATTTTTATTTTCAATATTTACAAGTCACTTATATTGAAGATGAAGACTCTTCTGGTCCATTAATTGAGGTACTAAGAATTTCTTTTTATTAATTCATCACGATTTCTGCAAAATGAAACGATAACTGATAAATACACTAGATGACAAAAGTTTTGTCACAAATTATTTTTCGGGTTTAACTTTTTTGTGACTTGACCAAATTGGCTGATTTTTTGATATGATATATTCATATGGTTGTAGATTATTTTACAAATTTCCGCTTGTGATTACGATGATCCGTTTTACAGTGACAAGCGTTTATCGTAAAACGCGTAGCTCAAAGATATTACGCACTTTTCTTGCACTGCATTTTTTAATAATTTTTAAAGTTAAATTAAATGTTTTTCATAATTTATTGAAAATAGCAGTAATTGGCAACATTTTAGAGATGACTCCACGTAAAGAAACTCCAATTGACACCCGGCAAGCTGTTATCAATATGAGGGAAAACGGAATGCGTGGTACCGAAATTGTCATGGTAATGTAAACCAAATTTTGCTACTATAACATTTTAAACACTGATTCACATAAAATATCAAAAAATCAGCCAATTTGGTCAAGTCACAAAAAGGTTAAACCCGAAAAAACATTTGTGACAAAACTTTTGTCAGCTAGTGTAAATCATTGAAAATAAAAATAATATAGTCCATTTCAAAATAGTTGACGACGCAATCACGCTGCAAATGCGGCATACTAATTAAAATTCATTTTCAAATCGATTATTTTAACAATTTTTAATTAATAAACGTGAAATATAAGCAATAACAATTAAAAAATGTCATAAAAATTATTAAAATAATCGATTTAAAAATGATTTTGAATTAGTATGCCGTATTTGCAGCGTGATTGCGTCGTCAACTATTTTGAAATACACTATAAATTAAAAGGTAGTATTTGCAATTGGTGTGAAGTCTTTTGCAATGCGGCGCGGTTTCTTTGCAGTAGAGTGCAAAAGTTTAAAAAAATTATAAAGAAATATCTCTAAAAATGTCATCATAATATTGTCAAACACGTCAAATTATAATTTAAATCTGAGATTTCAGAAAATATAATATTTGAGGTACTAAGGTCTTTTATACTTTCGAATAGATGTAAAAGTAGAAACCAGAAGAATGTAAGGCTCACATATTTTAAAATCGTAGACGTTTCATATTAAAGATATTAAAAATAATTAACTTTTGCATAGGTTCTCGGATAAAGTGTAACTTGAACAAATGAAGCATTTAGGTATTACAACTATATTGTAGAATCATTAAGATAAAGATTATTCAATCAAGTAGGAAGTGAAATTTTAAAAAAATATAAGATAAAATGTAAAGAGATTATCATTGGAAAAGGTACTCAAAAACAATATTAAGATACTTAATCAAAATAAGTCAACAAGATCTGTATTTGTATTCTTATTAGTCTAATTTAAATATCAAACAATTCATTTTGCTCTCGATATTTTCGAAGAAATTCATAATTTACACAACAAGCAAAACAACTTTTAAAAAAATGCATACAAACAATGTCAATATTTTTATCAATGGTGATTATATGCGAACACACATGCATCATAATCACTAAAGAAGGTGGGAGCAGTTCGGTGCGCCAGGCATGTGCCATCAAAATGACAGAATCGAGATGCGAGAGAAACATTGACAATTCGGTGTGCCTTTTTCTCTTTTCATTGACACATTGATTGACATTTTTCGTCGCTTTTCCTGCCACCGACGTGCCTATGCGTGTCTGCAACTGGAATTGACATGAAGAGTGGTTGAAATACCACTCCAATGAAACTCTCCTAGTTCAGAATGCGGACGTGTGTATGTATGTGAGTGTGAAATGACGGCCAGCTTGACCGCTGCCGATGGCGTCCAGCGCCAGCACGACAACGTTATTAATCATCGATGTCATCAGGTGACTCGTCAGCTAATCTCTATGCTTCGTGTTCTATCACCTGCACGCAGATAATACAAATTCGCTTAATTTATATCGAGTGAGTTCATCTATCTCTATATTTATATCTATCTGACAGCTTCTGAATGTTCGATAATTAATATTGATTATAGATTGATAGATTTAATCGAAATTGTCGATTTCACAAAATTTAATCACGTTTTCCTAATTTCCGGATGGAGTTTTCAGAATTGATTCGAGTTGCTTATTAATACTTGAAGTATAATATTCCAAGAAGAATAGAATTTTATGGACAAGTTTCGCTTTGACACCTAAAAAAGCATCCTGTTATATTCACAAAAAATCCTGAAATCGAACAGGAAGTACAAACAAAATTAAAAATTGTTTTCTCTCCATTTTCCCCTAAAATTTAAAATAATTGCTCACAAATTCCAAGAATTTTCGAGTTCCAATGTGAATGGCGCCTCCAAGGGGTCACATAGAAATCAGGCCTGTGGCCCATTGCAAGAAAATCTATCGGGGAGTCGTAATGGAGAAAGGTTTTAGTAGGGTTCATTCCCAATTGAATTTACCTTATATTTTACAAGGTAACAGTTTTCGTGCAATCGAGTGCAAATCTAATGGATAATGTTTTCTTAATTGTACTTGCAATCGGCCTCTGATCCCGGAAGGAGGAATCAAGTTCTATCCAACTCACAGTTAGTGAAACCTTACGAGATCCAGTCAACTTAACGGTTCCGTAGAGGATTCAGTAAAATACGCCTTTTGGATCCACGCGTGTTCTAGTATAAAACAATTTGTTTTTTGGAGAAGTATGATGAGCTGCTGTCAGAACTTCTTCTCGAGAATACTTCGAGATGCCCTGGCACCCCAAATGGAAATAACGAATTTGCAATATTTGAGTTTGTTTAAAACATTTAAGCCATTTTTGACGACATTTTAACTAGGCTTGTCTTGAACTATTTCAAAAATTAATATTTTCGGTAGAAGTTAAATTTGAGCATATTTACAGAGCTCATTTTCTTACACTACCAGTTGGCGTGCGACTTCTCGTGGACGTATCTCGAAACCCAGAACTGTGTCCGACCACCTTCCTTTGGGTCTCCCTCTCGCTCTTGATCAACTTCGAAGTTACCACTCTGAAAGAATTTTGCTCCATCTCGTGTCCGGCAGCCTTGAAAAATGTTCCAGCAAAATACGGTCTTTGGATCCAAATCTCAAGGAGTATGAGCCGGTGGCAATAAAACAGTCGCCTAATAAAAAAGTAGACACGATTTGCTGTGACGTTGTTCCTCGACTCTTATTCAACGTAGGAATGTCGGCAAACCCGCGTGGATCTCATTCTGAAAGAATTTCTCTATGCTCTATCGCGTGTCAGTCAGCCTTGCGAAATGGCCAACCCATCTGAGCATCTTCCTCCTAACTTGCAAATAAACCGAAATAGAGCAAGTGAGATCTGCCGAGATCCTGTTCCTAGTATAAAACAATTTGTTTTTG
The DNA here is from genome assembly GCA_963931815.1 of Caenorhabditis plicata. Taxonomy (NCBI): domain Eukaryota; kingdom Metazoa; phylum Nematoda; class Chromadorea; order Rhabditida; family Rhabditidae; genus Caenorhabditis; species Caenorhabditis plicata. Next base: position 14,305,700 of record OZ007490.1, on the reverse strand, counting down.
GACGAGTTAGTTGAGCTCCTGGAAATTCTCCAAGGAGGATGAGCCGGTGGCAATAAAACAGTCGCCTGATAAAAAAGTAGAAACGATTTGCTGTGACGTTATCCCTCGACTCTTATTCATCGTAGGAATGTCGGCAAAATCAACTAAAAAGCTATTGATTTAGACGTAGAAGCTGAGAATAACATGGAAAGTGATATAATCTTATGGAAACGGCGAAAACTTTTGAGAATATATGATTGGGCACATATTTCATAAGTTTTTATTGTGATTTTAATAAGTTTCACAGTTCAGTTCTTTAAAAAAGTAACTTTTTTGAATTAGTGTCCAATGAAATATTATGTAAAGTATTTCAGATAGTTTAAGACAGGATGACGTGAAAATTGATTATTCTAAATATAATAACATTTTACTTATTTCTGCGAGAACCTTTCAGAGTATTAGTAACTGTATTTTTACCGTTTTAAGGGAAAAAATCCATATATCATTTTCATGGATAAATTACAAGGTTGCACGTAGTTCCATTTTCCATTAGAATAAATCGATTCCAGAGGCGTTTAAAATTTACGGCGAGCCTGCATACTCAAAGATTAGTCCAATCACCTCTGACGTTGACCGACTATCCGAGTCAGGAGAGAATGATGAGGAAAGGGAATTGAGTCTGTGCTCACAAGAGCTGCTTACTCGCTGCTGACAGGTCAGCCCCCGGGCGCAGGCACTGTTACTACATTTTCCGTTGGAATAAATCGATTCCAGAGGCGTTTAAAAATTTATGTTTTCTATGATCATAGCATGACAACTGAAATGTTCGACTTTTGAATGTTTGAGGACAGATTACAGCGCTCCACGTGAATATGCATTTGCTTGTTGACAAGCTTAAATGTATATCACAAACAATGCCAGTCTACAAAAATGTCGACGCTATAAGGCATGGGTGATCCGAAATGAATCCGTTTTAAACTTCTCCAGTTGGAGTGCCATAGATATGGGAGTTCGTCATGTATTTGCCATTTAGAATTTCACGTCAATTTGTGCTTGAGATGTAATGTTTTTTTTTAAAGCTAATGAATCCGGTATATTTGACTAGGGTTACTAGGGAAGTCATTTTTGGATCCAAAAGGTTTCGGGCTGAAACTTTGCATGTTGATAGCTGACGGAATTTTATTAGTGCACACAAAAAATTGTCCTGCATTGGGGGTTTAAGTGGATTTAAAAAAAACCACACAGCGTCCTAACACGAGCAGCTTTCGTTCAAGACATAGTCACAAGAATCGTCACGAAGGATGTGAAGAGCCCCATGGAACATTTAAATTGCTTACTATAATTTTGAAAATGCTATTCGGTCTATTAAAATAAAATTTAAAAAATTAAAAAACTTTTGGTTGTTAACGTTCAAGTAGTTAGTGTTGATGTTTGGACGGTGTGTGAGTTTTCGAAAAGTTTGTGAAAGTTGTTAGGAATCTGCTCGATAGCTGTGTCGATATGTCGCTGTATCGATAACTGCACTGATTTTGTACGAAATTGTTATGAAAACACCTACAAACCCGCTGCCCGAACATTCCAACAACCAGCTGCCAGATCCTTCAAAATTCATAGGACCAAAAAATTGTAATTCTTTTGTAAATACTATACTCAGTCTCTTAAAATGAAATTCGAAAAACCTCCTTTTTGGATGTTTTTTTTTTTTAAATTTAATTCCGACGTGAGGATTTGAACTTGATACCTTTTTGTCGAACTCTGCACTTTGTGCTTGACGGTGGCGTGACTGTGTTTTGCTCGAAATCGTGCAAAACTGCCGCCAGAACATTCAATTCAAACCGAAAAAGTAACCAAAGTTTCATAAAAATTACACGAAGCGTCCTCGCACCAAAAAACATCAAATGTGTGTTTACGCTATATAACAGGATTAGTCTGTTTTCATTCAAAAAACACCTCACGTCCTAACAGGAGCACTTTTCTTGCAAAACACAGTCAAGGAAGCGGCCAGCAGAAAGTGCAGAGAATGACGATCCGCTTACCCACTTGACCACCGATGCTTGCCGATGGTTTCATTATGATCGAATAAATTGTGGGCAGCCGAATTTGATGGTTTTTTTATTGTTATAACACAGGAAACTTGAGGTTGGTAACTTTGAATCTTTTTAAACCCACTTAACCCCCCCCCCCCCCCCCAAGTGCAGGACAATTTTTTGTGTGCACTAATAAAATTTCCGCCATGCAAAGTTTCAGCCCGAAACCTTTTAGATCCAAAAATGACATCCCTAGTGAGCTTTCATTAACGCAAGGATAATGAAATCGTAAAAACTGTAAGCCCCTTAGGGCAGAATGGTATTTTTGAAATTTATATGTTTTTCGATTTTTAAACGTAAGCTGTACAGTTCCACGTGTAAACTACAATAGATATCAATTTTGTCGGAAATTAGATTTTCTTATATTGAATTATCGGAAATACCGACTTCTGTATTAAATTAATTTATTGAAACTACATAAATGAGTCCCTTAAATGAGTTTTTATAAATTCAGTTGCAACTGCAGTTGGCGTGAATGCATGAATACTTAAAAGACACCGTAGTGACTGACACACTAGTATCAAGCCACGCCCCCTTGAGAAAGGGCATAAAAGCACACTTTTTTTTTAATATTTTTTTTTTCATTTAATTTTTATTATGATTTTCTTGTTTATTATCGCTCTATACCGTTTTTGTTTAAATAAATTGAAGAATATGTTTTAGATGTTGTTTCAATCGTGGAATCAAGGTGGAAAATAATAATAGTAATCATAAAAATTAAATGAAAAAACAATATTTAAAAAGTGCGCCACATTTTGCGGTGGTTATCGCAGTGGTAAATTTGACGACGACTAAAATTAAAATTCAACAGTTGAAGAACATTTGTTCAGGTCAAGCGACTAACTACAACGATAAAAACTTGGAATAAAAAAACAAATTAAATACTTACTTTTATTAAATTATTTAATAAAAATAATCCCATAGATTTCTTTAAATATTACCTGTACACCCCGGCTCATACAAATAAATTCAAGACCAAGTGACTAAATTAATAATTTTAATCAAATGAATTTACAATTGATAATAGATAGATTTATAAAGTGAGTCGGATTAGAATTGCTAAATCTGCAAATTGATATTGATATATTATTATAAAAGAGGTGGGTGACTATGTTGACATATTGTGAGTCATTGGCGAATTAAAACAAATCTCATTTGCTAGAAATAATTGAGAATTGAACGATATTGAACGACAATCACAAACATTTTAGCAACTCGTTGATATTCTATTTAGCAATAAACTTTAAATAAAAACTTTATAAATCTTCTCTATGATTTAAGAATTCAAATTAAGGTTTTAAATTTATATAGAATTAAATTTATAAAGTAGACCTTCTGCCTGTTTTCTGAATTTATTTCTTGAAATTCTTTTAATTTAAATAATCAAAAGGAAAATAAAGTCAAATATTAGATTTGCAAAGAACATTCTATATTAATATCTAAATAATCCATTGTGCTCCTACCAGAATTGGGCGGAATTGAACGCATAGTTAGGATAGTTAAAGAATCTTTGTTCAAAACGATATGTAAACAAAAAATACCAGAACCCTTTTATTTGAAATTACATACATTTTCAACTGTAGACCACTAACATATATTGAAGAATCAATCGATGAAATTCTACCAATTCGGATCCATTGATTTTATTCAACATCATATTCAACATCATCGAAAACGATTTGTTAGACGCACATCATAAAATGAAAGATAACATTCAACATTTACTGGCGGTGGAAAATTGCTATCGATCTACAGTCCGTTTCAATATCTTAGGTTCACTTGATTCTTTCACATTTTCTATTCACTATTGTTTTTGTGAAAATTTTGGATATATGAGTGCAACTGATAATGACTAAATCTACATCAAGTCATCTGCTGATTGCTGGAAACAAGCTGCTCAAACCTTGCCGCGAGGAGCAGATTTGTCGAAAGTGGAACAAAGTCAAATAACGGCCCTCAAAAAGCTGGTCTCTCGAATACGGGCATCGCGCGGCAATTAAACAGATCTCCGGACTGCATCAACCAGTTTCTACGCAATCCGAGACAATACGATCAACAAACTCCAGGCAGACGTCCAAATCAACAAATTCTGTGTCAGAATTTTTTGATATCCTTGAAAGTTCATCCTTACAGTGACAAAGTCCAGGCTAACAGTATTTAATCCACAAAATGATTCCCAGACCATAACACTGCCACCTCCAAAGTTCCGTGGCGACATTTTTCTGCGCTCTTTTCTCAGATCATGCCAATAGCAGCTTTATCCATCAGGGCCATCCGAATTATTATTTTTTTTCATATAGAACACCACCTTAAACATTTTTATTTAAAAATTATCCGTATTTAAAGTTTTTTCCACGTTTTCCAATCCGTGGCCGTATTCAATCGAGCGAATTCCAACCACTTCTGTTTGTGTTGGGCTGTAAGCATTGTTGCAGGCATCATTTTCGAATATTTCAACGTAGCCGTGTTTCGTAGGACTCGCCATGTCATGGTCTTGCTTGTCAATAGTCCTTGGTAATTCCTCAGCTGATTTACCGTCAGGGAGCTTCTCGAAGCCTCTCTGACAGCTGTCGTTCATTAATAATTGGACGTCGGCCTGGAGCTTTACGTTGATCGTAGTGTCTCGGATTGCGTAGAAACTGGTTGATGCAGTCCGGAGATCTGTTTAATTGCCGCGCGATGCCCGTATTCGAGAGACCAGCTTTTTGAGGGCCGTTATTTGACCTTGCTCAACTTATGACAAATGTGCTCCTCGCGCCATGGTTTGAGCAGCTTATTTCCAGCAATGATCAGATGAATTGATGTAGATTTAGTCATTATCACTTGTACTCATATTTTTTTTTACTTTTTCTTGTATATTTATCCTCATAACACATAACTTTTTTTCAAACTTACGTAAGTGATGTATTTTTTTGAGCTCTATAAAACACTGTAACTCTTATTATTGAATAACTCAATAGTGAATAGAAAATGTGAAAGAATCAAGTGAACCTAAGATATTGAAACGGACTGTAGAAAGAGATCATATTCCGGAGCACGGCATCCAGGTCAAGATCATCGTCTAATACTAGAAAATCGTCACAAATGTTAAAAATAGAAAAGGAGATACAATTCATTACAACAAGGGGATTATAGATTTCCTCTTACAGGAATTCCGGATTCCGGGATTTTTCGGCTCTGAATACCAGAATCCGAACTTTTATATTTTTATTCGGAACGTCGAAAACATTTTTATAGGGACATTTTTTAACGTCAAAAAGTTTTCCAGATTCCAGTCATTTTCCGATTCCAATATTGATTCCGCATAACGAAATTGATAAACTCATTAAAGCGGAATGCACAAAACGGGATCATTAAAGGTTGCAATTTTTGAACTCAATATAAAACTTTGAATCTAAAATCTCTAATAAGGTTTAGGATATAATTTTTTATTTCATTCATCACTCTTGCAAATAGAGAGTCTGAAAACGCATAATTAAGAGTTCAGTAAAGATGTAATACTCAAATATTAGGGTGAACCAAAACTTTTTTCGCGATTTTTTATTAAAAATTTAAACATAATTTTACAACACGTGAAAAACAATTACGTTTCAAAGTAAAGACCAGTTGACTCTATGGTTTGAACCAACCTATCGGCAAGTTGTTCGATCCCGCTGCGGTAACACTCCTGGTTCTTAGAGGCGAAAAACTCGCGGCACCCGTTTTCGACATCGGCCAGGTCATTGAAGCTACGACCACGAAGAAGGTGTGCCATGGATCGGAAAAGGTGATAATCAGATGGCGCAAGGTCCGGACTATAAGCTGGATGAGAAAGAAGATCAGTGGCGTCGAGATTTTTTATCTTTCCCTTCGTTTGTGTGGCGGTGTGCGGTTTTGCATTGTCTTGATGAAGGAGTATCCGCTTCCGATTGATCAATGCTGGATATTTCTCGCCAAGTGCCGCATACATTCGATCAAGTTTGGCGCAATAGAGGTCTGCGTCGATGGTCCGACCATTTGGTACTAGCTCGATGTAAATTACGCCTTCTAAATTCCACCAAACAGACAGAAGTGCCTTCTTTGAGAAACGATCCCATTTTGCTACCGTTTCCGCCGTTTTACCGTGTTCCAAACATTGATTTTGTCTGTCCAGAATACTGAAGTAGAACCACTTTTCATCAAAAACTACAATTCTACGAATAAAACGGTAATCTTGTGGATTTTCGAGCAGTTTTCGGCAAGTCTCGACACGTTTTCTAGCTTGAATTTCAGTCAATGCATGAGGTACTTCTCGGCAGCGTCCATTGACCTTCCCAAGGGCGTGAAGATGTCGTACAACTGATGTTTGTGGAATATCGAGCTCGGCCGACAATCGCATTTGCTCTCCAAATGATTCTCGTTGAATCCGACAAGGAAAGTGTGCATGTTGCTGTGTTGATGGAACGTTTTTGAAACAATTCGTATTCGCTGACGACCTGGTTCTCATTGGAAGTTCCTCAGAAGAAATAAGCCGGCGTCTAAATCAACGGCTAGAAATCACGGTCTAGAAATAAACACAACAAAGACGATGATCGTACACATGCTACTACGGACTCCATATTTAGCATTCTACAAAGGCAATCTTCTACTTCCTCACATTCCAGAAAACGAAAAAAGAGCTAATACATCATCATTCCGACCTTGCGCGAAACTTGGTACTCACCTCAGAAAGTTCTCTTGAATAAACGTCTTCAAATGACCCTTCGACATAATATACTTTCACGCCAAGCTCGATGGCTCGATTTCCTTTGATTTGTTAGTTACGGGAAAACTGCTCATTTGGGTTGCACATTGGTCGATACTTGAAAGATGAATCCTAACACTCTGGAGAGAGATGATCCGCATCTCGACGCACTCAGAATGACGACCGACAATCAAGTAATCAATAGTCAAGTTTGGAACTGAATAGTGTCTAGAATCTCGCAAGATGATCACCCATCGGATTTGTTTCTGGTTTCTCTCGGAACCGTGGCGTTGCACATTTTAAATACAGACCGGGGTTGCACGGAAATCAGTTTTTTTTCAAACGGACAAAGGAAAACGGAAATGGAACTCGAAAAACGACGGTAAACGGAAAATGGAAGATGGAATTCCGTGCAACCCTGATATATATATATATATCAGGGCACCCGTTGCACGTCCCGTCGTATTATCACCTTTTCCGTTCAATGGTCTGGCGGAGCAGAGCTTTCATACCAGGATCTCAATAACGCCATTTTGAAATTAGAATAAAATAAAAAATAATAAAGCTTCGACATTTATTCTTCAAAATCAAATAACATAATTCAAACTTAACAACAATAACAATAACAATAATTTATAAATGAAATCAACTCGATTTCTTCGAAGGAGGAGCCGGCAGGCATTCCGTAACGATCTGTAATAACTCATTCTGCAATAGTGACGGTGAAAGCCAACGCAAACCTCGACCAACTTTGTCAGTTGACCTTCATCTGGAAATCTTTCTTCCGTTTCCTCAACAAGTAATTGAATCTGAAATCTCCCCATTTTCAGTTCAATCATTCTTACTAATCCCGACTCACATCAGTTGGAGCAGTTGGTCTTAAATTAATAATTTGTAGTGTTTCAGCACCCGTCAGCTAAAAATCGAATATAAATCACATTCAAAACCACCACCTACATTGAATGGTTCCAATTTAGGAATCAGTTGTTCAATACAGTCAGTTGTCTGCGTGGCAGCCGGAGTATTTTGTAAATATTTTTTCGTCTAAAATAATTACAAATCATTTCTCTCTTATGAACCTTCTTTAAAACCTCATAAACAATTGTGGATATTTGTTTACACTTTTCAGTCTTCGGTAGAGAATCTTGTTCACTTTTGACCTTTTGAATATGATCAAATACTTCGAAATTGGTCAGCACAGTAATTCGGTCTTCCAATACTTCCATTCTGAATTTTCACATAATTAATACCCTAAAATTCCATAGATAAGAGCGGTTTAATTTCACCGATAAAAGTAAACAACACATTTTTTGTTTTGATTTGTTTTGATTTTTGTTTTTATTGAACAATAACAAGGGTTGCAACATAAACATAACATTAGACTTTTTCCATTTCTACTTCCTCATCATCGTTTATATTCATCATAGCAAAATCGTTTTTGAGATTTTCAACATCACACAATGCTTTATCAAAGCCATGTTGTATAACATCAGATGAAATGGTTCGGAAACTTTCGCTAACCAAAAATGTAGCTTCTTCGTAGCTCATTCTTCTCCTTATTCCATTTTTGTGTAAGTTGCTTTGGCTTCATTTCTCGTCCATTTTTCCCAGCCATGTTCCCAGTTGTCTTTAAAAGGTTTGTTGATCCCGACGTCTAAGGGTTGCAATATTTTAGTCAATCCTCCTGGTATTATGGCAATTTTGCTATTCTGTTGACAAAATTGTTTCACTTCATCAGTTATGTGGCAACAAGCAGAATCAAATATCAACAAAGAGCTATCAGGGTCAGAATTGTAATTTTCTCTTTTGTTCCATACTTCGACGATCCATGGTTTCATCAATTCCTGATTCATCCAACCTTTTTCATTTGTTTTCACAATGACATCGGGAGGAAATTGTCCTTTTGGCATCAACTTCTTCTTAAAAATTAGCATTGGTTTAAGTTTCTCTCCAGCAGCAGTCACTCCAAACACAACAGTAAAGTTAGATTTCTCATGTCCGGTAGAATCAATTTTAATGTTTTCTCGTCCCTTCACAGCAACAGTCCGTTCCAACACGATATCAAAGGGGACTGGAACTTCATCAATATTTCCCAAGTTGAAAGGGGATACATACAAGGCTTCAGCTGCAACGAACTTCCAAAAATCCTAGCATTTCTGTAGATAGTCAGGCGGTAATGGCTGACCAACACTTGTTCTTCTTCGTAAAGAGAGCTTTTAACTTCAAAATTTTTTCGGTAATTTATCATTTTTGGCCTTTGGAGTAAATAATTTATGCAATTACCTAATAAACATGCATTTCTATAAAAAATCCGAAAAAAATTGTGTTTGAAAAAAGTTGTCTTTAGAAAGCTTTTACACTTTTGATACGTATTTTTCAGTTATAAAAAAGGATTATTATCATAGACAACATATAATTCTAAAGATCCATTAGACCCGTTTTCAAAAATCCTCTTAAAATTATTACAATTGAAAAAATGTGCAAAAAAAAACAAAAAAAAGATCAAAAGTTGAACCATTGTTTTGAACAACAAAGAACAACCAAGAAAAAACAAATGTTTTGTTTTCGAGTAAAAGTGCAAACCGCTCTTATCTATGAACCGCTCTTATCTAGGGAATTTTAGGGTAATGATGACAGACAAAGATAGGATAACTGAAATATTTTAAAGACATATTCATAAAAGATCTTTATAATCATTGACAGACAATTAATTTTTGATAGTTGTCGTTTCCCGCGAAAATCGTGTCCAAGAATGACCCCAGGCCACGATATTTATATACACTTCCACCGGTATACTTCGAGAATTCTATTTAGAATAGTGGAAGATTTAACGACCAATGTTGAAGTAAAAACATCAACGTCGCGCGGATCGCATAAAAGGAGCGGATTTGGTCACTATTATCAACCACTAGAACCACCTGATAAAAAAAATGCAAAATCGAGCAGAGTAGAATATTAATTACTTGTTATTCCTGACCAAATAAAGTAATTCTCTACCCTGTCTGTTCACTCATATCACGTCAATTTTTTTAAAGCATAAAACAACGTTTACTACAACATACACGTGGATGACTATAGTACATTTCCAACCAGAAATGAGATGAATTCTGAATTTCGGTCATTTTTCGGTTTCGAAACTTCAAAAATCACATTCTTCTCATCTCTATTTTTAAACATGAAAAATTTGTGCATCTCAATCAGCTTCTTCTAATTTTAAATTGAAATAGCCCGAAATACGGATATAATTTTAAAAATGTGAAAATTTAAAAGCCTTCAAGTTTTTGATGCCTCGATTTTCAAAATAGACACAATACGAATAATAAAAATATATTCAAGCGATATCATGTCTAAATACTTTTGAAATCTTCTTCAAGAAAATTAATATAGAAAATTAAGTATGATAATAAAATGAGCTAAATAAACGTGCTTAAATCTAACTTATTTGGAAACACATTTAAATTTTCGCGTCAATTGAAAATTACCATATTTTAATATTTAGGCGCATTTTACTAATTTCCGCGTGGAATTGAAATTATAAAATATTGCGTCAATTTTACAGACTTACTTAAACTATGTTTGGCACTATGGATTTTTACAAAAATTTAGACATAAGTGAGCTGTCTAAGGTACTGTCTTTACGAATTCTTTTGGTGTGCATTTTTCGATAGTTTAAGAAAATCTGGCAAGAAAGAGAAAATCTAAAAAATCTGACAATTTTTGTAAAGCAGATGTGACAATGTTTAAGATGCGATTGAAAACACTTACGGAATGGTTTTTCAACTCGATATGGAGAATTATCTTTTCGACGAATGATTAACGAATCTTGCTATTACAGGAACACATGAAATAGCTTCCTAAACTAATCTTTGATTCACGTAAACAACTTATTTTACGTGGAAAAATATAAGTTGGTCGCTATTTTCTTCTGTGGCCGGTTGCAAGAAAATCTATCGGGGTAAAAGTTTTTATTAGGGTGAAAGGTAAAAAAGGTTTTAGGGTGTTTTATTAGGTAATGGGGAAAGGTTTTATTAGGGTGCATTCCCTATTAAATTTACCTTATATTTTATCGGGTAACAATTTTCTTGCAATCGAGTTAAGCTTTCCCCAATAGCATGGGAATGCTTTCCCTGTTATACTTTCAATCGGTCTGGAGTGATATTTACAGATGAGTGGTTTGTACAATTAAATACGATATTAACCGTAAAACCCATAAAATAATTATATTAGAAAAATAAAACTCGGATACAAATACCATTTTTCAGTAACAAAAAATGTTTAAAAAACGAGAAAACCTTTATTAATCATGTTATTTTACTTTATAAGCTTCTTCCCAATCATATGGAAACTCATTCAACGATTTATCTTTCATAATCTTTCGCAGTGTTGAGTAAATTAATCCATAATCGGGCTCCGAGAAATACGTCAACGAGTCAACATGTCTGAAAAGCAACAAAAATTACGTATACACTATCTAACAAGACGTACGACAAAATCTTCGTGTAATCATCGACAGGACATCCCGATAAGAACTGCGCTATCATAGGTTGCTGTCTCGCATCTCGCTTCATCGCTCCCACTTCTTTCAAATCCGACACCACCTTCCACGGCAGTGACGCGTTCGTGAAATCGACCAGCATATAAAACCAGCTTTCCACGTCATCTTTCCGTCCATGGTCCTTATTATCGTGCGAAGCAATTGGAGCGTATCTCGGAGTACCACGATAAGGAGCCTTAACTCTTGGTTGCAAAATTGTATTCTAAAATTGCTATCAAGACTCGATACCAGAAAATTGTTAAATTACCGCATTATCCACAAATCTTCGACATAAACCAAAATCGAGCACGTAAATCTTACGTAGTTCGTTATAATCCGCTCGACCAACAGCAAAGTTTCCCGGCTTAACATCGCGATGCAAAAATCCACACCAATGAAGTTCTTCGAGTGCTTCTAAGCACTGAATAGACGCTCCGATTGCGCATCCGAGTGTCAAATGACCATTTGGACCCGTTTTCTTTGCGTCTTGCAGCGATTTTCCAAGAAATTTCATTACAATATAATTGAAATTGTCAAATTTTCCCTTGTCTACAAAAATGGAGCTATATATTTTTATTACTGTCTAATGATTACAAAAGCTAACCTATTCTAAAGGCCTTTAGAATAGGTAATTTAATAAAAATGATATTTTTCCTTTATAAAGGTGATATTTTATTTTTTCAACATAAACTCAAATCGTAATAGCATAACTAAAATAAATAAAACCTATCTAGTTTATTAATTTATAGTTATGGTTTAACGGTAGAATAGGAAATCACCCCGATTGAAGTTTTGGGATGCACTTCTCAATTTACCATGCAAAACTTAAACAAAAACACCTCAATTTCCAATTATTGTCCATTTCAGAGATCGGTGCCTACTGGAAGAGGAAAAAAATTAGATTAAAATTAGGTTATGGTCTGGACGGCCACTCTTTTGTATCTCATCAATGTGTGTTGTCTCAAAAACGAGCATTGAATAGGAATAGATGGAAGTTCTTTGTGGCCGTGTAGCCGTCCAAACGAGACAATCATTTTGTTCTAATTTTTTCTCTTCCATTAGGAAGACATCTCTGGGTTCCTAAATGCTCTTAAAAGTAAATGATTATACAAAACAATTCTTTCTTAGAAGCTCTTAAACTTAACCGAATATGCTCGCACTCCACTGGCACAAAGTACGCACGAATTGCAAAAGACCGCGCACGAATTGCGCAAAGCATGCCCTTTACTAAACATAGAACACCAAAGAAAAGGACGGTGCACCAATTGAAAATGGCGATTTATAATTTTTCAAACACGTCCTGCTCATTTTACCGTGTAAATTAAAAATTCTTTTTTCACCAATTTGTTTAGCTTCTCTTAAGATATCTCAAATACCGAATTTCTTTTAAGAATAATAAATTGAAGCCCTTTAAATGAGCTCTTGAGCTTTTACAAATTCATTTAATGTGCGACGGAATACGGGCTTATTTTTTTTAATTTTTGAAAGACGTGTAGCAGTGATGGGCAGTGACCCCGTTTTCGTTTTTTGGAATTCCGGGCAGAATTCCGGGGTAATAGTGACAATTAAAGAGGAGGAAGAACTAGAACAAGAGACAAGTGAACCTTTCTCTTTTAAATTATGTAACAATATGTATCAAAAAACTACACTATGTCAATATACTCCCTTTCTCCCAACCCGGGATCCGGGACTTCCCTTTTTCCCTACCGGGTCTTCCCTTTTTCAATACCCGGGGCCCGAGACCGGGACTAACCCGGTTCCCAACCCGGGAATTCCCTTTTTCAATACCCGGGACCCGGTACCGGGATCCCTCCCATCACTTGTAGGTTGAAAAAATGAAAAGAGTATAAAAACTATTCTTTCTGAACACCATACAACATTTAAACTAATGTTTCTATTGTCCTTTTCAGAGATCGATGCCTAATGGAAGAGCAAAAAATTAGGGGCGGAGAAAAGGTCTTGTTTAGGCAGCCACACGGCCATTAAGGCCATCGTATCTCTTCCTCTTTTGTTTCTCATCAATTTTTGTTTATTATTTGATGAAAAGAAATGGAAAGTTTAATTTAAAAATGAAAATGGATGAAATAAAAATATTGATGACAAACAAAAGAGGAAGAGACGTGATGGCCTTAGTGGCCGTGTGACTGTCTAAACAAGACCTTTTCTCCGCCCCTAATTTTTTGCTCTTCCATTAGGCATCGATCTCTGAAATGAATAATATTTAAAAATCATAAATAAAAGATTTTAAAGAATAATAAATTGAAAGAGCGTGTTTTTCGCAATTTGTGCGCGGCGTTTTGCAAATAGCGCATACTTTGTGGCACTGAAGTGCGCTCGCCAGATACGAATTACCCACGATTCCCTTAAAAATACCGTCAGAAGAAAATACGCGTAAGTTCAGCTAAGAACAGTTAGTTACGGCCTAGACCAGAAGATTAGAAGATTTCGCGCTTAAAAATTAAAACCAACCAATAAGTGTTGCCATATGTTTCGCATTTCTTTTTTGCAATTTCTGCATCACAAATAATTCTAATTTCAGAAGCTAAATCACCAACAATAAACTATCACTGTATTAATCATTAAACATACCGGCACTTTTTCAGTTGTCATTTCAGCTTTCAATGCGTATTCATTTCCACTTTCATCTTTAACAGCATAGACTGCTCCAAATGTTCCTTCGCCAAGTTTTTTAAGCGTCTAAACCAGTTGTTCAATAACACCTTAACAAACATGTCACTTACCGTAAAGCGATTAACTTTATCTCCAGCTTGTAATTGAATTATTACTGGAGTTGCCATTTTCGCAACCTTTGATATACAAAAAATGCCATGTTCATCCCAAATTCATTCACGTTATCAACTCAATTGCGTTTATATTATTTATTGACATCACTATTCAATTAATCTTTTCTTTATTTTTCCATTTCATTTCACTATACAAACAAATTAAGCTTCATTTTGTCCTACTGGCGTCAAAATTTAACAATTTACAAATTAATTATGTACATTTCCTGGCGCCTATCATCCTCCAATTCAATTTTTTAACGTTTAAGGCCTTATCAACATTTTCCCAATATTTTTTCCATTCATCATATCCACAAACGCTTCCGGAGCCATGTTCAATCCATCATATATCGTTTCTTTAATCTAAATATCGTACCATTGCTTCAATTATGAAGACCGTAGTATTACATTTAATTTATATTGCTGCAACCACTCGGACAACTGTTCAATTGCTTCATCCATTTCATCTTTATAAGCAAGAACAAGGTATCTTTCTCTAAAAAAAACCAACAACATATGTATCAAAATTAAAACCAACCTGTCAATATTCCTCTCTTTTATTATCTTCTTTATATCTTCCGGAATTGGAGGCGGATAAGGTAAATCCGTATTATAAACAGCTATTTGTCCACAAAGAACAACACGACCATTTTGATTCATCTAATTTGTAAAGAAATAGAAATAAATAGAAATCAATTGTCGAACCTTTCGAATAACTTCATTTGAAATCGATCCTCCAACATTATCCCAATATATATCAATACCATTTGGGGCGTATTCATCAAGCTTTTTCGAGATATCATCCGTTTTATAATTAATCGATGCATCGAAGCCGATTTCTTCTTTCTGTGATTATATAATTTAAAGTTACAATTTAAATAGTGAATAAAATAGTATCTGCTTTCAAATTCTTTTGGTCTCCCCGTGTATTAAATTTAATAACATTGAAAAATATTCAATGACAGATTCCTTTAATTGTATAATTTGTATTACAATTTTATTTTTCAATTATTCATACTTTTCTTGCATACGGTCTCACAAGGGATATATACACTAGCTGACAAAAGTTTTGTCACAAATGTTTTTTCGGGTTTTACTTTTTTGTGACTTGACCAAATTGGCTGATTTTTTGATATTTTATGTGAATCAGTGTTTAAAATGTTATAGTAGCAAAATTTGGTTTAAATTACCATGGCAATTTCGGTACCACGCATTCTGTTTTCCCTCATATTGATAACAGCTTGCCAGGTGGCAATTGGAGTTTCTTTACGTGGAGTCATCTCTAAAATGTTGTCAATTACTGCCATTTTCAAAAAATCATGAAAAAAATATAAATGAACTTTAAAAATTATTAAAAAATGCAGTGCAAGAAAAGTGCGTAATATCTTTGAGCTACGCGTTTTACGATAAACGCTTGTCACTGTAAAACGGATCATCGTAATCACAAGCGGGAATTTGTAAAATAATCTACAACCATATGAACTTACTATGTTAGATTGCGAATCTATTAAAGTTAGACGCCTTAAGTTAATCATTAAAACATATTTCAAAATCATTGTCAATATTTATCACTGCCCTTCAGTTAATGAATTTGTTATGTTATCCAGTTCTCCTCGCAACCCTCTGCGTACAATTTATATTGTTTAAATGTTATTTTGGTGAATAATAAATAAATAAATCTATCATATCAAAAAATCAGCCAATTTGGTCAAGTCACAAAACAGTTAAACCCAAAAAACATTTGTGACAAAACTTTTGTCAGCTAGTGTAATTGGTCAAAATTTCAGATTTTGATGAAACTTTGCAAAAATATTCGTTTTGAGTCTAAAAGAGTGCACAAAAAAATCAGCTCGCCAAAAATATTTTAAGGTACTTAAAATGGGCTTGAAATCTGAAAAACGCTCCGATCATTGTCCGACAATCAGTTTTCTTCTGTGATCATTAGTTTTCCTTTAAAAACAGGAAATCAAGGGCAACGATGGGACAGTGGCAAATGGATACTTTTAGACCAAAAACTAATTTTTCAATGTTTTTTCAATATCGGAGATATTGTCCAAATATATTTACCTTGACCGATTATTTGGCCGCTCGCTTTTAACTTCAACTCAAAAATTTAAAAATTCAACGGATTTCAGTATTCAAATTAAAAATAAAAACGAACCAGCACTGTGCACTTCTTATCACTTCCACAAATTCCAATAACATTCGAGCATCCTTCAATACGAGCAATCTAAAAGAAAAACTCTGACAATCATTTCACAAATATCCAAAAATTAACTTGTCCTGCCAATAATCCACAGCTACCAGCGGCTCCTGATAAAACAATCGTCTGCGGTTTACTCTTATCAATAGCCGCCTTCTTTCGAATTCCCAAAAGTGCTGTAATGCCGCTAAGTCCCACACATGACAAAATGACAGATGGCGAGAATCCAGGCGGTAATGATACTTTCACAAGATCACTCGCGTCCGCTACGAAATACTTGGTCCAGGTCCATAATCGCATGCACCCGGTAACAAGATCACCAACATTCAGCGAGCAGTTGCTGCCAACCCTCTATAATTCATATCTTTATGTTCAGGCAGAAATATTCTTCTCAGAATGGCTTGCATTAATACATTTAACCGTGGTGCAAGACTCTGAGACTCTGAACAAAATGATAATAACCATTTTATTTTGACATGATTTTCATTTTTTTTCCGTGAAACATTTAGAGTATCAATTTCCAACATTTCACCTTCAAAAGACTTTCCCATGCTACAGTATTTACAAATAAAATTGACGTTCTTTATGTCTTTTGGAGCGTCCGACTATATAAACGCACAAATCGAGTAATTTACTAACATTGGTTTAAAAAAAACTAAACTTACTTCAACAATACCAACTCCTTCCATTCCATCAACGGGTTCACCAATCTCATACGGTCCAAGATAATCCACACCAGTCGACATGTTCATACGGCATCGCTAAAAAACAACAAATAAACACATCAGAAAGATTGCAAACCTGAGCCGGGTCTACAGACAAGAATATAGTTCTAACAATACATTGTTCATTATTAATATCAGTCTGGGATGGCATATCACATTCAACGACTTTGAAACAATCAACACTAGGTGCATTATTCTCGCCTATTAAGTAAAACGAGAATAGACAACTTTAAATTCAATTACCAGGCCGTTTCACAAATATTACAACACTATTCTTTGACGGTAGCTCATCTCCCGATGCGCTCATTTTTGCTGAAAAAAATAAAAATTAAAAACAATTATTGTCCTTTTCAGAGATCGGTTCCTAATGGAAGAGGAAAAATATTAGAAAAAATGAGATTCTCGTTTAGACAGCCACTCTTTTCTATTTCATTCATGTGTGTTGTATCAAAAGAATAGACAACACACATTGAAGAGGAATAGATGAGAAAGTCCTTTGTGGCAGTGTCCAAACGAGACTATCATTTTTTCCTTATTTTTTTGCTCTTCCATAGGGCCGGTCTCTGAAAAGTACAATAGCTAATAAAATAAAAAGAATATTAAAAGATAGCATGAAACAATAAAATGAAATGAATAAGTCACATCAAGATATCAAAATGTATTTTGTATTCAAATGCCATTATAAAACATGAACCTACAAAATACATTTTTTGGTTCAATTCGCAAACATTTCGACTCTCCAATGGATATATAAATATACATCAAGTAAGAATAGGGAAATTCGATAAAAAATTCAACGAAACACTGTCAAGTTAAAAGCATTGGAAAATCAAACAATAAATGTTCCATTTGCGGTCATATATTACCTTTTTCATCATTATTGAAACATACTGATAAACATATTAGACCATAAATCATAAATTCCATATAGCAAATTGTTTTCCATTAAAGGGTAAACATTATATTCCCTAAAGTTTATCATATTTTAGTGTTAAACAATTATTGACTAAATAATGGTGTAACAGTCATCTGAAAACCCTCTTTTTTACGCAATTGAACCACGCTTTTTAATTTTGTATATAGTCGTCGCCAAATTCGATTACCACCGCAAAATGTGGCGCACTTTTTTAAATATTATTTTTTCATTTAATTTTTATGATTATAATTCTTTCCCACAATTATTCCGCTATTTAAACAACATCTATAACATATGCTTCTATTTTTTTAAGCTATAACAGTATAGAACGAGCATAAACAAGGAAATAATCTTAAAAATTTAAAGAAAAAATAATATTTGAAAAGTGCGCCACATTTTGCGGTGGTAATCGCATTTGGCGACGACTATATTTTAATATATTCTAGGGAATTCACAGAATGTTTTGGAGCGCTTAATAAACAATTATAGCAAAGAGAGAATATTACCTCAAAATTAGCTCATTAATATTATGGAAATATAATTGTTCGATTGAAAGTTCGTATTTAGCGGCCTCTCTGTTTTGCTTCTCAGTTTCTCATAATTACCGTTGACACTCAGATTTGTTGTATCGCTTTGAGAAATTTATCCCCAACTGTTATATTTTTAATGTTAGTCTAACGAAGATAATAATCACCTGTCTATTTTTATCCCTACTCATTCTGTCGTACTTGCAATAAAATTTCATATACTAATTATCTATAATTTTGATTATAAATGATTTAAATTTGCAATGTCTATACAATATTATTTGTTGTTTATGTACTAGTGGGGCGAAAGCCAACATAAAATACGCAAAGAAATTGTTTGAATTCGAAGCGGGCACATTTTATACACATTCACTCCAAATTGCGTAGTAATAAAATGATCTCGGTTAACATGTTTAAATATCACTTCACGACAAGATTAATATTTTTCGGTAGTTTAAGGATAATTTCTCTAAATTTTCGAGAACAGTGTGTTCGAGAAAAGCCGAACTTTAACACACTCTTAAAAAACGGAAAACACTATTTAAATCTGGCGTGCACATTCTTTTGTTTTTGTCTTTTCCGTCTCCACTTTCTTTAAACTTCATTAAGCCTTCACTATTATTAAAATTTTGCCCGTTTCAGAGATCGGTTCCTAATAGAGGAACAAAAAAATTAGAACAAGATGATAGTCTGGTTTTGACGGCCCACGGCCACCAAGGACTTTTAAAATCTATTCCTCTTCAATGTGGGCTGCCCATTTTTTGAGACAACACACATTGATGAGAGATGAGAAGATGACCGTCCAAACGAGAACCTCAGTCCATCCTAATTTTTCCTCTTCCATTAGGCACCGATCTCTGAAAAGGTCAATACATAACAATAAGGAGTGGAGATAGGAACGACAAAAACATATATATATATATATATATATATAGTAAAAACGCGCTCCGAAAAATTTAATATTTGGTTATAGCCATGTTAGGCCAATTGATTGGTTCTGTCTAGTTCCTTTTCGGCAAAATTTCCGTCCTTATGCTCCATAACTAAATTATTATATTTTATATTCTATTTATGTTTTATTTAATAAAAATTATATCTAAAGACTTATATACAAAACTGAATTGATCTCTTCATATCAAAAGTACCTATTATAACTATAACAATTTTTATCAAAAGACAAAAAAGGTTAGAGTTTGATTTATGAATGATCTATCATCAGTACACGTGCGTACTGCGAACCGATTTCTTTGAATGATAAACAAATGACACATTACTGACATTATTGAAAACGATTTGCTCAATAGACTAAAATAAACTTAATTATATTCTCGGAATCTTCTAGGAGAGTTGAAATCTCTTCTCCTTCCTTACCATCTAGAGTCAGAATGTTTAACACTTCTTATAATGGAAACAAAGTTTTTGAAGCACACTGGAGTTTTGAAAACTGATTACCCGGACCACGGGGAAACGCCAACTGAACTCTTAGAAATGCAAGCTAGTTTGAGGGTTTCAAAAAAAATTTTCTGGTATAATTTTAAGGTTTTCAGATATTTTAAGACATGTTTATTAATTTTGCATAAAAACTTATTTGTTATTTCTACGTGGAAATTCAAAAAACACGCTTAAATAGGCGAAAAATTTATTTTTCATTTGGCGTGTGTGGTTGAAACATAAAATTCATTATCAATTCCCACGGGACTTTAAAACCCGCGGTCCCTCCCATCACTGATTGTGAGCGCTTATGCAACTACAAATATAACAGAAGAGTTACATCGAATGTTACCGTTAAATTGGAATTGGAAAAAAGAGCAGAACCGACGACAGGGAAATATTTGAACATTTAATGACATAATACAATATAGTTCATATATAATTTTGTAAAAGCTATTTTATTTTATATTTACCGAAAATATTCTTGCATACGTTCTCTTCTCTCTTTTCTTAAAACTAACATATTGTCATGGTGTAGGTTGATGAAAAATTAGGGGTAAAGGAGCATACCCCAAAAAAAGATGGTCTCGCTTGGGCTGGTGTAGATTTAATTTGCAATTTGTTTATTATATCGCATTTCTTTTTTCATCACATTTTTTGTTTTATATTGTTTTCTCTTACTAAATTGGTTGTTACATCAACATAATAATTATTATAATAAAATTTGCGAAATAATAAACAAATTGCAAATTAAATCTACACCAGCCCAAGCGAGACCATCTTTTTTTGGGGTATGCTCCTTTACCCCTAATTTTTCATCAGTCTACACCACGACAATACTAGCTAACAAATGATAAAACCTAGACATACATAAGAAATGTTTTAATTTACTTTCGCTTAAAAAATATATAGTCGTCGCCAAATGCGATTACCGCCGCAAAGTGTGGCGCACTTTTTAAATATTATTTTTTAATTTAATTTTCATGATTATTTTCTTGTTTAGGCTCGTTCTACACTGTTTCTGCTTAAATAAATTGAAGAATATGCTTTAGCTGTTGTTTCAATCGTGGAATAAATGTGTAAAATAATAAAAATCATACAAATTAAATGAAAAAATAATATTTAAAAAAGTGCGCCACGTTTTGCGGTGGTAATCGCATTTGGCGACGACTATATTTAAAAACATTTATTATATTTCAATGAAAAAGTTTAAACACCAAAATTCGAGTAAACTTGCATTTTTCAATGTAACGATAATAAAATTTTGGATGTTCATTATTCAACGAGACAGATTAAATACTAATAAAATATTTAATGCAGAAAAAAACAAAAATAGAGAGCGATCAATAGCCAAGCCGATGAAAGAACAATTCAATAACACTGATGATCAGAATTTGATAGATTCAATCAAGCAAATTCAAGTGTTGTCCAATGCTACCTTTCCCGAAACTCCTTTCATATAGTAGTATCTCTCCTTTTATTTATTTGAACATTTGTTTTCCAAAATTGTCAATTACATTAGATAACAGCCCAAATAAAGGAAGAAAAATCTTAATCGAAAATAACTTGGTTTAAAATATAAATACCCCAATAGGAATATTGTCGAAACACAGGTCGACCTTATAGAAAAAAGGAATACAAGAAATACCTAATTTTCTCATGCTAGCTAGGATTTGTTCGCTTTAACGACTGTCAATAAAAGTTCCTACTACTGTCCCTTCTAATTGTGTGTATTAATTTATTTGCATTGACACTCGGGTTTAAGGTCTATATTTCAAATTTAGCATGGTGGTCCAACGATACAAAACAATTTATCTAACATAACATTGTCTAGAGAAGCCAAAATTTTCCTACATACTTATTAATTTTTGCACTGTAGCTAGCTACCAACTGTTACATTTTTAACGGTGCTTCATTTTAGACCACCTAGGAGAATTATACGGACGATATTTTAGTTAATCCTGAGGTATGATGTCACAAACATAAACTAGATACAAAATTCAATTAGTATATCCACGTAGAGCAGCGTACTTTTATTTAAACATATCAATATCGAGTATTTTATTTGGGGTACTCACTAAATAGCGTCAATTTGACAATTTTTTAATGAGAAAAATAGTATTTTAACCCAACACATTATATGAAAGGAGTCCCTTAAAAAATAACCAATCTATTTATAAAGAACTAATTGCATTTAATTAAGAAATAAATCAAACAAGACAGCAATACAAAGAAATCAATTTAAAAACACACACAATATTGAATACGTATAAAATAAAATGGTAAAGATCAGTGTGAAACAACGATTAGCAGAATTTCAGAATCCAGACTTTAACAATTTTAAAAAGAAAAACCCATCAAACCAGTTATGAATATCTAAATGGAAATTTGAATGTGTGGAACTTTTCGAACCCGGTGACACCTGCATTAGTTAAATTATTATCTTCACGAATTTTTAAACCTTTTTTAAAGCCATATTTAGAGAAAGATCTCCAATCGATTTTTCAAGATTTTTTCTATAACATTTTCAAGAAAATACCTGGTGTGTCACGAATCCAAATTAATTAATATATTTAAGTTCGAGGTATTTAGAATTTTAAATACACACAAGGAAGAGCTTTTTAGAAACGTAAGCAATATATTTAGAATAGGAGAATCGGTATTCTCGAGGAGAAGACGGCTTGGTCAACATTGAGAAGCCGAACACTCTGGAAAGAGTTCGCATCTCGACGCAGTCGGAATGACTTAGGACAATCAAGTAATCAAGTAAGCAATATATTTAGTTTTGTGAAGAACAAAGATGCGGTGAACCAGTTAATTAAAAATATCTTGCAAAGCATATTTAATTCAAATGTTTCTACCATAATTTCTTCGAGTTTAGTATCATAAAATTCATAATATCAAAACGGTCAATAGGCAATTTTTCTTTAACTTTGGTTAACGTTTGTATATCCATGAAAAAATAATGTGATAAAAAGATAAGCATTAACACTCCGAATGGAATAAACGAAGTGAAGAGGAGTCTGAAGTTGAAAGTAATTCAGAAAAGAAATCACTATATCAAGAGTTTCTTAGAACGATAAAAATAAAAATATAACAATAATAATTAAAAATAAAGAAAGTTTAATACTTCAGTAGCAGAACAAATCTGTTCTAAAAGTCATAGGGAATCTCGACAAATATAGAAACTATAAATTCAGAAAAATAAAAAGAGCTATAATGTGGATTATAATGAAACAAATATTTTCTTATTTCAATTTTTAAATTGTGAGATTAAAATTACGAGTAAAAGATTCCCGGCTTTTTAGAAAGAAGAAATAAAATCGTATTTAATGAAAAAACTAACGAATGAACAGCAAAAAGAAAAATTCGAGCTCAAATCAGTAACATCTTGCTGCTTTCATACAGTTTAATATAAAAATCAAAGTCATTAAGAAATTAATTTAAATATAACTTAAAAGGAATTTGACTTTCATCGCTTTTCGAGCCAGGCAACATTCAAAACTGGATATCATATAATAACAATATTTTATTAAACAAAAGTATTGAGATTAAACAAAAATTATTACAAATATATAATAACAAATACAGCATGATCATATCAAACTCGATTTACAGATTACAAAACTGGACACTCGGGTTATAATACAAAAAAAAAAACAAAAAGAAAGAAACGAAGCATTGGAGCATTCAGTAACATTCAACCCGACAATACAAATACAAAATTGGTAGCAACATTCTTATAAAAGCAAAATAATACAAAATGAATCTAGAACAAATACTACAACTACTTTAAATCTATACGATACTTATTTTAAATCCTGAGAAATAAACATAATCTATGTTTAAAAATTAATAAGATCAGTTCGTGTTAAATGTCATATTGAATGAAGATAAAAATTATTCTTATTATTCCCATTCCGTTGTTCCTGGTGGTTTATTAGTCATATCTAATAGAACGCGAGAAGTTCCCAGTACTGATTCGCGAATCGCGCGGTCCATTGCAATGACAGTCTGGAACAAATAAATTCAGAAGCATACCAACCAAATTAGTTAAAATCAGAGATGTGTGGAATTACGGATTCCGGTCATTTTTCGATTCCGAAATTATATAATTTTATTCCGAATTTCGATAATTCACTTTTTCATGTAGATATTAACAGCAGATATTGGAAGAAGTCGAGATTCCGAAATGGAAAAAACCCATTACGTCCATCTCTGGTTTAAATGATAGTTCAACGTAAAATGACTGTCTAATTTAGCATTTTAAATTTTAATATACCTACAGAATTGGGCTTTATATGGATAATTTAACTGGAAATACGAATTTCGGTATTTAAAATTTACAATGGCTGACCACTAATCCCTTTTTGAAGTTTTAGATTACAATAAATTCTTTTTTATTCCGACCCAACAAAAATCCGGAATCACGATTACGCTCGTACACCTATCATTCTATACATTTCAATAAATATATAACGTACCGCTTCTGGGATATGAACATTTGGAATAGCCGCAATACCGGTCATAAAATCATTTGTAACAAAAGGTCGAATAACAAATGAATGCTTATATGAATTCGGCATCGACTCATTTCTGTCAAAATCTATCGGAATCATTACAACGGGCATCTGAATAAAAACATTTAATAACAAAACCGATACGACCAAAATTACCTGTTGAACTGCATGACCAACGTTTGGAAGGTTTTTGAATTCACTATATCTTCCAAATAAAACATCTGTTGCGGCTTTATCAGCCCTTTGGAGTTTTTCAATATTCGGCTGCACAAGGTGAGTCAATGTCACGTTCTCAATAGGATAAGACACTTCTTTTCCAAAAACGTAGGCGACACTAAAATGAAACTATATATTCAAATTTAGATTGAACAGTTTATTGGTTCATTATATTTGTTTGTGTATCTTTTATTTTAATTGTCCTCTCTTCCATTCGACATAATTACTTGAAAACGACAATAATTTATAGTCGTCGCCAAATGCGATTACCGCCGCAAAGTGTGGCGCACTTTTTCTAAATATTATTTTTTCATTTAATTTTCATGATTACTTTCTTGTTTAGGCTCGTTATATACTGTTTTGCTTAAATAAATTAAAGAATATGTTTTAGATGTTGTTTCAATCGTGGAATAAACGGGGAAAATAATAAAAATCATAAAAATTGGATGAAAAAATAATATTTAAAAAAGTGCGCCACACTTTGCGGCGGTAATCGCATTTGGCGACGACTATAATAAAATTTACAATATAAACATCAAGGAATTCTCAGAAAAATATTTTGATATTGTGTCAAATTGTAGATCAGTGTGGATAAAAAACAAATGTGGTTAGATACACTCTTAATTTCCTATTTTACAAACAACGACCATCTATATTTATACAAAAAAGGGAAAACTATGAGAACGAATTTTAAACATTGTAACTTACCGATTGATATTATGGAATAATTTTGGGATCAATGAGGCATAGAAATACAAAATATCCCATGGAATAGGCGTTTTATTTGTGGAAAGTGCGGCAACGTAGGAATACGACCTGAACATATTACATAAATTGTATATCAACAACAATATTTTCAATTCTGGAACAGTGTTAATTGTTGAACACATGTACAAGTTGGAAAAATAGCATAAAAAACATTAAAAAAATACCTGCAATCTCCTTGAACTCCAACAGTTTTTATAGGGAGCAAAGTAGCCTTAATTCTGAAGCGTTGATATCGTAATAAATTCAATTCTGCTTGAGTTAAACACCTCAACGCCTAAATTGTATGGTTACTTAAAACAAATTTTATGAGCTTACATTATTGTGCACGTGCGCATACTCAGGATGATCCACTTCAAATGGTAAATTTACAACTACATTTAATGAGCATTCGGTTAGCTCAAAATCAGAGCATCGATATTCCCTCTGAAAGAAGAAATCTATGATTAAATGCAAGTGTAACTCACATCTGCACAAATAATTCTGATGGCTAATCCCGGACCAGGGAATGGATGTCTCTGGACAATTTCCTCAGGAAGTCCCAAATCTTTACCTAATTCGCGAACTTCATCCTTATGAAAATCTTTAAGTGGTTCAATCACTCTTCCCTAAACTCGTTTTAATTGTAATATCATTATTTCAACATCTGTAATCTTTTACCATTCTCCTTAACTCGCGAACAAGTTCAGTATCATTGTGATGTGTTTTAATCATATCGGCGTGACCAGATGCCAACTGGCTAGCGCTTTCGATTAAATCGGGTCTTAGCGTTCCTTGAGCCAAAAAGTAGTCCTCTTGGCTAAGATCGAGTTTCTTCATCGCAATGTCCTTTGCTCTAATGAACGTATTACCAATAATTTTTCGTTTTAATTCAGGTTCGGTTGCAGCATCCAATGTAATCTCTTCTCCATCTTTCCTTTGATTTTCCGTACTTGAGAGAAACAATTTACCATAATTGAATCCTAAAAAATATAAATATTAGAACGTATATAAAATATATACATACTATGAACGGGAAGGTTGACGTTAGCTAAACTTCTTTCAACATCGTTGCTCTCATTGTATCTCATGAAACCGTTGTCAATATGAATTGCAGTTACACGTTCAGGTCCGAGAGCTTTATTGAGCAAAGCTGCGCATACGGTCGAGTCAACTCCCCCAGATACCATAACCTACAAAAGTAATAATCATAACTAAATAGATTGACATTGGTATATTACCAAGACTTTTTTATCACCAACAATATTTTTAATTTCCTGAATGCATGTCTCTTCTCTGCTTCGCATCGAAAAATTACCAGAGCAGCCAGCAATTTCAAATAAAAAGTTTTTGAACATCTTTGTTCCATTTTTCGTGAGCTCCACTTCGGGGTGAAATTGGACGCCGTACAGCTTTCGCTCGATGTTACAGATTCCAGCCACGTGATTACCGCTGTCCGCAATGACTTCAAATCCTGGAGCTACAGTATTCATCGAAACCGAGTCACCATGAGTCAAAAGAACCTAAAATAAAAGAAACTGTATTCTTGGATTATTTTTATTTAATAAACTTGTTCATTAGAATCCAGCCCTTTAAACAACGGAGACATATTGTTCACAGATATAAAACATTGCCCATCTTCTCTGAACGGTTCACGTGTTACTGTACCGCCATTCAATTTATTCATCAACTATAAAACCGATTCATAATTTTTAATCATAAAAAATAACCTGAAATCCATAACAAATTCCCAAAACTGGAAGGCCACATGTAAAAATCTCTGGATCCACCTGAGGCGACCCTGGTTCATATACAGATTTTGGTCCACCGGAAATAATTATAGCTCTAAAATATACAATTGGACAGGAGAACTTGAAGTTTGGGTATGTTTACTTGAATCCTCCAAGATCCAATAACTGTTTAGCTGTCGTTGTTAATGGGAACATTTCAGATTGCACGCGCAATTCCCGAACGCGACGATCAATAACCTGAAAAAACCACATACTAACAAGGTCTCAAGGATTTGTCAGAGTGACTTGATGAATGAATCTTAATCTAAAGGTGTATATTTTAAATGTTCATTTGATGTGGATCTATAATCGTTTTCTAAACAATTCGATTATGTTGAATTCCACTTGAGAATGAAGAATGAATTAGGGAAACCTAAAACTATGACTTGGGTTCTTTTAAAAAATGACAAGTAGGATAAATTACGAAATGTTCTCATAAGTAGGATAAATTTAAAAAAGTACCATGTAACATAATTTACATTCAAGTGTTATTCTAAAAATTGACTACCTTTCCATATTGGGCGCCAAAATCCAAAATTGCAACCCGTTCCATGTTATGATCATTTGTTCTCACATGAAATCCATCTGTATCGCTATGACCTTCAAAAATCATTTTCCCTTGTTTTTCTTTTGCTTGTTTACCATTCATTGACATTTCGTTGATCGGTAAATGCTCTGGATTTGGAATCGAGTCTTTTTCGTTTGTTCTCTTCACCGGAGGAGCTTTATTCTAAAAAAAAGCATAATATGATAATTAATTGTCATTAATATTGAATTCAAAAGGTAAAAAATACGAGCATAATAAAACAGCTGATCAAATCGGAATGTCCGTGGCTACGTCAGAATGTACTAGAAAGTGCATTTGTTCTTCCATTACGGATAATGACAATATTTATTTTTTAGTGGTTTAATAATTTTATTATGATTAATTATAGGTTACAAGGTGTGTAGAATAAACTAATTTTAGTGATAGCGAAATTAACAAAACGATCATTAGAGAAAGTGAAATTTTTTAGCTGAACAAATGGCACAATCGCATGGAAATATCAAAGTGAAAAGAGAAACAAATCAAACAATGGCAGGCCATGTGGTAACTGCGTCTATTACGTGATGATATCGTTCATTTTACTTTCATAAAAAAACTCTTAATTTCAAGAGAACAACGATTGAAAAGTGGGAATATGTCAAAAATAAAAATGTCGTGGGGCTGATATAAACATGTTGTTCAGGAGTTTAGAAATAACAACGTAACATTTTACACACTCACAAAAATTGAAATTTTTAAAATACCATATTAGAAATAGGTTATTTAAATATCTGATAAAAAGTAAAATAAAACGTACTGTGCTTAAAAACTTCATCGTGTCTTCCTCGTCTCGCATTGAGCTCGATCTTTTCATAGTATGCTCACTGACTTTTGTCACGGCTTTTGATCTTTTTGCCCGCTTAAAATTAAACAAATATAAATATATTTAGGTGCTGTAAATATAAATAAATTGACTAAAAATTAGTTTAGAAGCAGAAATATCATGCGTAAAACTACGTTTCAGCATTTAACATGAACATTATCCATTTTATCTTATTTCATATAAAGTAGAAACCGTATTTATTTGTTTATAAATGTTAAAAATTAAACCACTTACTTCTGATGGTAAATTTCGTGTATTACGCTTACTCTGCCGTGCTCCAATTTTGACAGTTTGGAACTAAATAGATATTCTATTAGTCGACCTGTTAATTTGTAGTATTTATTCTTTCCTGCATATTAAATTATATATCAAAAAATAAACAAAGGAAACAATAAATATATTTAGCAGTAGCTTGGCATGTAGCCAGATGTGACAGGTCTCGCTTGGAAAAACCTGCACTACAACCCCTCTATGCTATTAAATTTGCTGGAGCAGTGCCAGTACCCGACACAGAAAATCAATTCCTCAGTCAGATTATAGAGTGTTTCAATAATCACATTTCCGCTCATCTCTGCACATTTTCTTAATAATATTATATAATTGCATTTTGGATGAGAATATATATTTTATTATTTTCAGGCCAAACCCATCTATAATTGTATAATCAAACATGGTGCGTGAAGATAATATTCAGTCAGTAATTATTAATACATTTGTAATTTAGGGTGATCAACAATTGGATTGTGCCTTGGATTTGATGCGCCGTTTACCACCACAGCAATGCGACAAGAATTTGTCTGATTTAATAGAGCTTTGTCCACATTTAGTAGACGATTTGTTAGGTATATTATTATTATAAAAATTGAGATAATGGAGCTATTGTTTATGTCTATATTAGGTACTATTGATCAACCATTGAAAATTGCCAACGACAAAGAAACTGGTAAACAATATTTGCTGTGTGATTACAATAGGGATGGAGATAGTTATAGGTAAGTTTTTTTTTAAATTTATCCACTGATTATCTTGGTTGAATTTATTTCATAACCGTTCTTTATTCCACAAAAATAATAACTCCAAGGAATCGCGTTTTACTTGTTTGATTTATTATCAAAATATAAGAAATTGACAATTCCAATTTTATTTTCATAAAAAATAAAAGTAATAAATCTGATTTTATTTAGAAATTTTGTAGAAATATAATGAAAACAGAGAAATTATTAACATAAATTAAATATTTGTTTCATGATCTCTTTGAGACCATTGAAAATAATTAAAAAATGTTGAAATTGAATTTTCTATTTCTCATATTTTGAAAATATTTTTTTAGATCATTAATGGTAAATATGTAATAATTAGTTTAACGCTACTGAGGCCCTCCAAATGAATACGAAAAAAAGGAGATCAGTAAGTCACGTGTACCGAACATTTCGTAAAAATATTAGAGCGGCATAAATATTTTAATGGAAGTTTGTAAAACTTACATGAAAAATAGTGTTTAACTTGTCCGTGGAAAATTATATAATTCGTTTAAATATTGCAAATCATGTTAATTTGGCGTATTGAGGTGGATCTAGCTCGAATAAATTATTATACCCACCACCCAAAATGTTGAAAATCAAACACACTTTATTTACTGATTTCCGTTGCAACTTATTTACAAATATTTATTAGTGAATCATGTTGTTTTTTGTAAAAATTCGAGTCTATGAGTAAATGAAGATCTAACAAGGGAAGTCACTTTAGCGTCCGCTTGAGATTTTGATGAGACTTGCACCATTGATAGATTCGGATGCGCTGATTCCAAATCCGTTTTCAAAAACGGCGCAATTTTTCTCTGAGCCGAGATATGAGCCGCCAAAGTTTATTTTTGACAGCCTTATCGCCGTGCATAAACCATAAAATGTCCGACATAAGGAATAACTTAATTAAATAAGAAAATTATTTTGCGTGAGAAATGTGGCAGCAGCGAGTGGATGGATCAATTGGAATGGAATAGTTATTATGGGTGGTTATTTCGACGTGTTTTAAATATTAATAATGTTTATTTCGATTTGTTATGCAATTTGCAACTTTAATAACTTTAATCATTCCTTCAATTAATTATTGCAAGTTGTTGAAAAACATTTCATTCCCTTTTAAAAGTTAAGGATTAAACAGCCAACAAAATTAACTATCATTGGTAAAGTTAAATTACATTTTAGCAACATTTTTGAAAATCAACTACAAAATGCACATTGAACTTGTACATTGGAACGAGTCGATGGTGTCAATGAAGACTGACAAAGTTGGTATTTGTAATGAGGGGAATGGGAGTTTATAAATTTCTGAATTTTGAATCAAGATTGAAACTTCGAAAACCAGAATCCGGAATTTCCCGTATCTTTTTTTTCCCGTATGTTAATCATGTTTTTATTACAAATTTATTGAATTGTAGACAGAAAATTTTTTGGAAATATGTGATTCTGATGAAAAAGGTACACATAGAGCTAAAAAATCTTGGATGAGATATTTTGTGTAACGAAGTAGTATCAACGCTATGAAACAGTCTAACAATTTTTTATGATTCAGTAGAAAGTTCAAGTCAGTCAGTCAGAACATTATGAATCGAAAAATTGTAAATGGAAAAATGGCCCGAATTTGGGATTCCGGTGGTATTTGATGTTAACGTTTAAATGAAAAGTGAATTTTCACAATGCGGAATTAGGAATAAAAAACAAAATTTTGGAATGCAGTATTCGGAATAAAATTTGAAAATACTGAATCCGGAATTCCGCCTATCTCTGATGTAGGACCAAGAGAAATTTAAAGCATCGAAACTATAATTGTTTCTTCCTGGTTTCATGTAAAAAAACCTTTTCTATTTCATGACTGTATTGCAGAATTTTTAATTGTTTTAAGCATTTCGTAGTTGGTTTTCATAAATGTTGAAAAATTATTTTTATTTTTTACCAATGACAGTTAATTTCGTTAAAATTTGTTTTATGCAATTTTAATCTTTATGTAATTCCGAATTCTGAAATTCATAAATACCCCTCATTACTGATGGCAACTTTGTTAATCTTCACTGACACCATGGACTCGGTCTAATGTACAAGTTCAATGTGCATTATGCAGTTGATTTTCAAATTTAACTTTACCAATGATAGTTAATTTTGTTGGCTGTTTAACCCTTAAAACTTTTAAAAAAGATTGAAATGTTTTTCACAACTTGCAATAATTCATTGAAGGAATGATTAAAGTTATTAAAGTTGCAAATTGTATAGCAAATAGAAATAAACATTATCAATATTTAAAACACGTCGAAATAACCACCCATAATAACTATTCCATTCCAATTGATTCGTCCACTCGCCGCTGCCACACTTTTCACGCAAAATAATTTTCTTATTTAATTAAGTTATTCCTTATGTCGGACATTTAATGGTTTATGCACGGCGATAAGGCTGTCAAAAATAAACTTTGGCGGCTCATATCTCGGCTCAGAGAAAAATTGCGCCGTTTTTGAAAACGGATTTGGAATCAGCGCATCCGAATCTATCAATGGTGCAAGTCTCATCAAAATCTCAAGCGGACGCTAAAGTGATTTCCCTTGTAAAATGCAAAATGAGTAAGCGATTTTACCATTTTCGGTGATTGCAATGATGTTCGAAAATGTTTATAAACTTCTAAAATTTTATTAATTTCGTACAATCTAAACTATCTGTTACACGTTGATGGCGAAAATTTTTGTTGGTCCATAGTTTGCTGATTTGTTTTAAGGTTACCGTGAAAATAAAACTCTAATGGCCAGTAATCCGTTGTCAAAATTCTGAAATCCACCATATCTGTTAGAATGCAATTATTAAAGATGTTATTTTGGAGGTTGATACTAGAAACGACGAAATTTTCGTAATATGAAAGTAAAAACGAGAAAATAAAAATTTTAATATTTTTATTTAATAAAAAGCAATGGTCTCTGTGATGAACTCTCAAGTCTTTCACAACCGTGATGGGATGAATCGAAAACGGAATCGAGGATCGAATCTGTAAAAAATTTTAATTGTAAATTCGTAATGTATTCTAAATACGAGTGCACTCCGGTCAAAAATCCACGAAAAACGCTATCTCTCTTCATTTTATGTATCGTTGTCTGCGCGTTAAATTATTTTAAATTATATTTGTTTAAATAAATGATCGTCTATTGTAGAAGAGGAATATAGAAAAACGCAACACATCACAAAAGGCAACGCGCAGAGAAAAATACAAACTTTGAGGGTGGATTTTCGTTTTGACCGAAGTGCGAGTGTTAAGCGATGAATAAATTTGATTGGCAAATTTAACAATTTCAAATTTCATAACCCAAACACACAGAATTCGAAATAAAATTGAAAAATGAAATTCTTGGCAACAAATATAAAAAATATTTATTTTTATGAACCATAAGTTTATTTATCGGTTTTCAGATCACCATGGAGTAATACTTACGATCCACCACTTGAAGATGGCCAATACCCATCAGAAAAACGAAGAAAGATGGAGATAGAAGCGAATGCCGTTTTTGAAAGCTACCGTGATCTTTATTTCGAGGGTGGTGTTTCGTCTGTTTATTTTTGGGATTTGGAAAATGGCGGATTTGCCGGTATTGTCCTTATTAAGAAGGACGGTGATGGTGCAAAGAATATCACTGGTTGTTGGGATTCAATTCATGTAATTGAAATCTCTGAACGAGTAAAATTACATTTCTTGTATTTTTTAAAAATTATTTATTTTTAGCCAAGACAAGCTCATTACAAATTGACCTCAACAATCATGCTTTGGCTTCAAACTTCGAAATCAACGAGCGGTGTTATGAATTTGGGAGGATCTCTTACGAGACAGGTTCATAGTTATGGTGTTTTGTAAAAAAGTATTTTATTTTTAAGAATGAAATGGATGCGCCGGTAAATACAGAGCAGAACACACATTTGGCTAACATTGGAAGAATGATTGAAGACCAGGAATCTAAAATGAGAAATACGATAAACGATATTTATTTCGCAAAAACAAAAAAGGTTAGTTGAACGATTGGCCTATTAAACTCCATCATATCAGGTAATGTATGATCTTCGTTCGCTTGAGAAGCAAAGTGAAATCGACAAACAAGATGATATTGTTCGGGAACTCTCGAATGCAGTTGTCGCAAGAGGATCGAATCAATGTTCATAATATTATCCAGTTAACAAAAAACCTTATCGTAATGCTTTATATTTACACCAATGTTGCTTCACTAATTTTATTTCGATCGAGTTCTCAATCACAACAAATCTAGTTTCCAAGTCTTCATAATAACCAATAATTGCGATAGAAATTGTAAACTCTGTAAAGTGCTCGCGATATAATTATGCCTTTTTCATCTCTTCAAGATTTTATATATAATTTATTAATGTATGTATATGTTTATTTTTTATATAAGAATTATTTATGATAAATACGTTTACCATTTTGAAAAATCAGTGAGATTTGATTTCACTAGCTTCTTCTTTTTGTACTCGGCAGGTACATTCTAAAATTAATTTAAATAATTCACATTTTTAATGTTACACACCTCAATCTTCGCAGTTCGTTTCATAGCTGCAACTGATTTAAAATATTTTCCGACACCAACCCCATCAGCTTTCGGTTTATTAGCATTTTCTTCTTCTTTTCTCGATGCAAACGTGGAAGTATCTTTTGACGCTGAAAATTTATAACATTTTATAAGGAAATTGTCATCATCTGTGCAACTTTTTTTCATTAGTTCCATTCGCTCCTTCTGAACTTCCTTTTCAGCTTCTTCGAATGGATCGACAAACACTTCGGCACGCATAAATTGGACGGACTAAAAGGCTCAACTTTTTAATAATAATTATGATATTTACAGTGATCAATATATCTACGTTTTATTCTGCGTTACGTCCATTTTTTTTAAATTCTGAATTCAACTTGAAAATTGGTCAGCACTGGGACACATATTTGAAATTTCAATTGGAATGCAGACAATTTTTAATCCATTTTTCGGATAAAAACTGAATATATCTTCCGTAGGGATCATCACCTATTCTTTACGGCAATAAAATACCAACCGATAGTGGCTTATCCGTTCCGTCTTCTGTCTCAACCCTTTCAATCGCTGTCAATGTTTCATGTCCTCCTACAAGCCGTCCAAATATTGTGTGCTTCCGATCGAGAAACTTACAAGCCCGAAATGTGATAAAACTAAAAGAGAAACAAAAATAAACCGAAAACAAAAACAGTTCTTACAATTGTGACCCGTTCGTATTAGTTCCTTTATTTGCCATTGACAAAACTCCGCGAGAATCATGAGAATAACACTGAAATATAAATGTTTATAATTCACATATAGTTCAAGTAATTGAAAACCGATTGAAATTCGTCTTCAAATGGTTTCCCCCAAATTGATTCACCACCTTGACCGTTTCCCTTGGGATCTCCTCCTTGCACCTAAACCGAAAAAATTTAAAATATTTTTTGTTTTATAAAATTACCATAAATCCTTTGATTAGTCTGTGAAATATTGTGTTATTATAATATCCTTTAGAACAATGCGTTATAAAGTTTTCACATGCTTTCGGCACTTTCTGACAATACAATTCAAGATTCAAAGGACCGTAATTCGTCACAATTCGAACAAAACCATTCTTCTTCACGCGTGAGTACCGAACGACCGCATCATCAAGCACAGCAGCTTTATTTTTTGTTACGGGAGCCATTATTGTACTGGTAAATCCTTGTGAGACCTGGCCTTGACTGTATGGAGCGGCATTGATTTCATCAGCCGTCTGCTCTTCAAATATTGGATTCTGGAATTGTTTAATATTAAATCATGATAATAGACTACAATACCGCTTTAGGCACATATTCCTTATTAAGACGATCAAGAGCGACTTTGCATTCGTTATTCATCTTTCTAATATAGAATGTTGGATTCTATAAAGTTGATTTATTATAGATTAAAGCTTATTTTCACACCTTCATCGCTTCTTTTTCTTTTCGGATTTCTTCTGAAGTCTTCAGATCGAGTTTAACGTGCAAAAACTGTTCCATATTAAATTTCTCCAAGTGATTTGGATCTTGAAGATCAATTATTTCTGCTCGTGTAAAAGGTTTGTCTGTCAGCAAATCTTTTAAATGATTCCTTTTTAAGTTTAGTTCCTATATAATACAAATTATTGTTTATTATATATTCTTACATATACTTACGTTGACTGAATCTTTCGAATATACATTTCCTGTAGTTGCAATAGCAACGATGTGGCTACTATCAGTAAACTGCCGAAAAGTGACAGGACATCGAAAATTTCCTTAAATTTCATTCACATAATTTTCGAATAATACTTTGAATACCTTCATCATCTTTATCAAACTTTAAATGAATTAAATCTTTGACAGCTAACGGTTTCCCTGTGCAAGGATTTTTTCCATGTTTTTTAATGTAAGGCAAAATGTGACTAAAGCAAATTTCACGAAAATTCATATATATTAAATTCTACCTTAAATCAAATATTTCTCCAGATGGTGCACAAACAGGATCTTCAAACGGTAATAGTGATAGTGAGCAATGAGTTATAGGTAGTCTTTTAAATTGTGCTCTTTGAATACGAGTTTCGGTATCTTAAAAATCTTTTTTATTATAACATTTTTTCGAAGCATTTAACCATCTTTATGTCCTCCTATAGCTTTCCATTCCGAATTAGTTAAATAAAGTTTATCTTTCTGATGCTGTTTCTTTCCCATTTATGTCTGAATTGGTTCTTATTAAGACGTTAATGAGATTTAACAATAAAAAAATAATAATAAATAAACGGCCTAGTAATTTCGAAATAAAGGAACATCAGCCACAATTCATACGGCCACTATTTATTTACAACGTGGAAATTCTTTTTTATTCTTATTTTTATGTTAAGCTCTAGCTTGGTTTATACGTTATTTAGAAAACGATGTTTTAAAGATATTAATATTAATATATTTTTAGGTTTCTTGAGAAAAATGGCAGATTTCGATAATGTGAGTTATTACAGAAGCAGTAATTTAAAATAAAATATTGTTTAGAGTCCAACTTCTTTATACAGCGTTAAAGGTATGGTTGTACTTGATCAGGATGGAAATCGAATTTTAGCCAAGGTAAAGTTAAAATAAAAAAGATTTTTTCAAAAAGTTCGCAAAAATTTTAGTATTACGACGATGCTGTTTTTGGTTCACCTAAGGAACAAAGAGCATTTGAAAAAAATATGTTCCAAAAGACAAGCAGAAATTCATCATGTAAGATAGATGTAAATATTAATTTGGTTTATTGATACTTACAGCTGAAATTTTGTTGTTGGACGGAATTACATGTTTGTACCGGTCAAATGTCGATCTTTATTTTTACGTCATTGGTAGTTCTCGTGAAAATGAGCTTATTTTGGAGAGCGTATTATCGTGCTTTTATGATTCTGTATCAACGATTCTTCGCAAAAACGTAGAAAAGAAGGCTTTCATCGATGCAATGGATACTATGATGTTCGTCATTGATGAAATTTGCGACAAGGGAATCATAATGGAGATTGATCCACAAACTGTTGTATCTAGATGCCCATTGAAAGCTGATGAAGTTTCTTTTTCGGATCAATCGTTTTCTCAAGTATGTTTTTAGTTAAATTGTACAGATTAATGGAGTTTATTGCAGGTTGGAATGTCATTCATTGAATCAGCTAATAAACAATTCAAATGGTCACTTCTTAAATAATCTCATCTTCTTATTCATAATTAACTAACTTATAATACAAAATCGTTTTGGTTATGTATATTGTGTTTATGTGATATCTATATTTCTATATTGAATGAAGTTAATTTCTATAAAATTATGTATCTTTAAATATGTTAATATTTCCTAATAGATATATGTGTAAGGGTGTTTATAATTAAGTTTGAAGATTTTTATTAGAAGATGGAGAAACATCCTAGAAGATGCAAACGCATAGCCCCAACTAAAATGGATGTGCCAAAAAGCACTCCACCAAAGAAATCATCCCCGGGAAAGGTAACTTTAATTTAAAAAAAAGGCTATTAATTTTTATTTTAAAGAAAATGGATGAAAAAGTAGCCATTTCCAATAAAGAGAACATCAAGAGGTTGGAATTTCCATTTCTACCATAAGTGATATTTTATTTTTAAGGAATTTAGCGGAGGAAATTGCTGATTCATTGCATCAAGATGTATTCCAGTTAGTCATAGATTGTTTGAATCAATGTAATTTTTTTCAATAGGGATGAATCAAATAGCCACACTATGGCTGCAATTGAAAATTATTTCCTGCAAGGGAAATCTGCCGCCGAACGGATGAATAAAGGAAGACCAACAAGAAAGAACAAAATAAAGTTGTTACTATTTATAATTTATTCTGCAATTTTAACTTGAAACAGAGAACCCACTAATGACGATGATTCTGATGAAGAGTTGTGCAAATCATTCGAAAAATGCAATTTATCAAAGCTTCGAGATTATATAAATGTTTTTTTTTTTACTTTTTAAAATTTAAAATAAATTTATATTCTTTAGGAAAGAAACGAATCACATCAGTTTAATAAAATATTGACGAAAATCGATGAGCAAGACATGGCCAAATGGACATTGTTTCTTGCTTCTGGATTCAATATTTTGGTATTGAAAATCTATTTCTATATATATATATATATATATATATAATTTAGATACATGGAATTGGATCAAAACGCGATATTTTGGATACATTTTGTAAAAGTGAATTGAATGAGTTTACTTGGATTCGAATTGATGCTCGAAAGGAGGATGTCAATCCAAAAACTGTTCTCGCGTCTATTAATGAAAAAATGCGCTTAAATGTTCAGGTTTGCGATTTAAATCTATGTTTCCTTTTTTATTATTTATTGTCGTGGTGTAGGTTAATGAAAAATTAGGGGTAAAGGAGCATACCGAAAAAAAAGATGGTCTCGCTTGGGCTGGTGTAGATTTAATTTGCAATTTGTTTATTATTTCGATCCTAAATATAATAAATTATACCTAAAATTTTTATTATAATAATTATTATGTTGATTTAACAACCAATTTAGTAAGAGAAAACAAAATGAAACAAAATTGTGATGAAAAAAGCGAAATAATAAATAAATTGCAAATTAAATCTACACCAGCCCAAGCGAGACCATCTTTTTTTTCGGTATGCTCCTTTACCCCTAATTTTTCATCAACCTACACCACGACAATATATATAAGCGATGTGTGGAATTAAAATGTGCGCAATCCGTTCCTTTTTCATTCTGGATTCTATGTTCGGAATAGTGAACTTTGGATTCGAATTCCGAGTTTGGTATATTAAATTTATATATTTCAATCTGCCTATCATATTATTTAACACTGCTCAAATCGAACGCGTCCGCCGCGAACTAATTACGCTTCGTTCACGAGAGAAATCTTAAAAACATCGATTTTAAGTATTCAGAAGCAGGCTGCGAGAGAAGAAATATGTTTACTGTAACCAAATAGTTGAAACATTTAAACGTACCGTAAACGTTTTTTTAAATTCCAAAATTGATTTAAAAATCCTTTTCAATTTTAATTTATTTTAATGACATTGGCTCTAATGAGCTTGAAGAAGTTTCGTTTAGACATTAGACTTTAATTTAGTTTTATCTTAGGACACTTAGGAATCCGTTATCATTCTCTTATAGAGAAGCGGACCAGCTCTCTCCAATCTTCGTGGCTGTCCCTCGCAATAGTGTGCCAGGCAACCTTCTACTCCATGGTTCCGTTTCTGTAGGTGGACTTCTCGTGCACATAATTTGAGATCCAAAGTTTAATTGGGTCTTGCCATCTTGCTTTCGGTCTTCCTTTTTGTCGTGTTCAACCGGTGATTATTACTCGTTTAAAGCTTGGGAAATAACGTCCGAAAATGCTTAACGGATGTAGATTTAAAATTTTTTTATTCCGAATTCCGGATTCCGTTTTTGAAATATCATTCTGTATAGCCATGTTATATATATATATATATATATATATATATAGTTTTATAAGTTCAATGTTTTAATAGCAATAATATCAAAAATTTTGGTTATAATTACGTAATATACAATAATATACTAGGAAATGTAACTTTTATGTAAACTTTTTAATAAATCATAATTACATTTTTCACGTTTAATTACCAATATTTCATTGTTCTTACCTCCACGTGGTGAAGAGTGGTAACTGCTTCAACACACCGTCTGGAGATGGACTCCCAGACGGAGCAGGCTAAAAGAACACCCCCAGAACTAGCAGTAGTGTCCATACATGCGACCTTCTGGTACTCGAAGGCCTGGTTAGCCAATCCGAGTAATTCCAGGGAAATAAACTAACTCTCAAAAGAAAAGGAAAAAATTCGAAAGGATCAGTTCAGAATACCAACTCACGGATAGCACGATCCCCGCAGAAGTGGGGGTGTTCTGAACGTAGTGACGCCGGGGGGATCAATTGGAACGGAAGAAACCGCTCGAGATTAGAGGAAAGAAATCGACAACTTCGATTAGGCACTTGGAATTGCAAATCAATTAAGGATGAACGTTTGGGAAGTGCAATGGAGTATCTACTTGAATCCAAGTGTTCAGTTGTAGCGCTTCAGGAAACCTGCCACGATCTAGACAAAGAAACGTTTAACTTTTACGGCCACAAGTTCCTCTTCGCCGCAAGAGGAACTTGAATATTCCAGTGGTACGTGATTGATATAAGTTTTGGATTGTAGATAATCCAATGAGTTTAATTTATATAAGCGAACTTCGTCCTATGCGAGTTTAACTAAGTGGGCTGGCTTGTTGCCCGCCTGACATCAGAAACCTCAAAGAAAATATCATTTATATATTATCGTATTTTATGGTTTTCTTCATTTCAGAATAAAGGAATCTCTACCACTGAATGGGCGAAAAAAATCAGAAAATCTATTAGCAGAAATGGCAAACAATTGATTATTTTAATTGATAATCTTGAATCGCCCCATTGGAGAAATGATCAATCTGTCGTTTGTGCTTTATTAGAGGATCCAAGATCTGTTAAAATGGTTGCTACAGTTGATCATATTTACTCTACACTTATGTGGAATTCGGTAAGTTAGGAATGCAGTGAGAATGACACCGTGTGCACACGGCCGTGTGTTTATTATTACTAATCAGTAAAAATTTCAGAGGCAAATTGATGTATTAAACTTTGTACATTTATATATAAACACCTTTAAAATGCCATTGCATGAAATTATCAATGGAGAATCGCGATTATTAGGTTTGGAATATATATGTGGCATTATTTGTAAGTTATTTAAGGTCTTGATGCAAAATCTAATCAATCTTCACATACTATGGCATCTTTGGATGTATTTTGGGCTGCTTTAGCGTCCAACAGTCAAAAATTATTGCAACTGTTCTTTTCCGTCTATTTTGAGACGAAGAAACCTGTTAACTTTTGGGATTTCTTTAATGTTGCCAAGGATGAGTTTCTGGTGTCATCTGATGCGTCTTTGAGGACGCAGCTCGTAGAATTTAAAGATCATCGAATCTTAAAGTAAGTTATATTAAGGGGAAGCTCATGCTAACTGATTTATTGTTTGAAGATGGACAAGAAGTGATGATGGAAATGACCAAGTATCAGGAATTGTTGACCAAAAATTGATGACGGAGTTTTTAAAATCAAAAGGAATGCCAATTGACAGTCAGGAAGAGTGATTTTTGTGTCTGAATTCGACTTTAAATATAATGTCAGGATTATGTAATTATGTAATCATGCGCTTAATCTTTGTTCGAGAATATATAATGCTACTAAACTGTTAATTTCTGATCTTATTGTCAATGATTTCTTTTGTTCACTTCTTAATACTCACTTTTTAATGATCTCACATTAAATTGAAGCTATTTCACTACTAATGTAACTTTGTAACTTTTAACTGTAATTTTAGCAACATTTTGGATATTTTGCATTACATTTTTGTTTTTGAATAACTTTGATTAACAATAAAATATTGGTTTTTCAATAAGAATGTTTTTTAAATGTCAGATTCATAAAAGACCCCTAAACAAAAAGTAGTGAGTTTAAGAAGAATATTCTTACCATTTTGATTATATATTACTGTCCTTTTCAGAGATCGGTTCCTAATGGAAGAGGAAGAATTCTCTCTTATTTACTTTTTCTTTAAAAAAATCCTTTATCAATGAGGTTGGCACAGAAAGGTAAAAGCTATATGCCTGGAACAAAAATTTGTTTGAAAAGTCCGACTTTCAATTTATGAAGCCATCAACTTATGACCGAGTTAGAATGATGTGGTTCTACATATTTTGCTTGTTAAATTTAATAATTCTAACAAATTAGAAATTATATTAACATATCGTCCTTTTCAGAGATCGATGCCTAATGGAAGAGCAAAAAATTAGGGGCGGAGAAAAGATCTTGTTTAGACAGCCACACGGCCATTAAGGCCATCGAATCTCTTCCTCTTTTGTTTCTCATCAATTTTTGTTATCTATTTTCTGTTTATTATTTGATGAAAAGAAATGAAAAGTTTAATTTAAAAATGAAAATGGATGAAATAAAAATATTGATGACGAACAAAAGAGGAAGATATTCGATGGCTTATTGGCCGTGTGGCTGTCTAAACAAGACCTTTTCTACGCCCCTAATTTTTTGCTCTTCCATTAGGCATCGATCTCTGAAATGAATAATAATTTTTATTTCACGTCAGCTTGGTTAATTTTGTTTTTTATGAGATGAAAAATGAAATAATCCATTTCTAACAATTTCACAATAAATTTCAAAAGAATAATTTACGTGAAGAAATAATAACGTGAAGACATAATATTCATTAATTAAGCAACGTCAGCATAACCTAATTTTGACAGCATATAAACCGTTCAAATCCTATATAAATTAGTCATTCAAATGAATTTTGAATAAAACCCATTCTGTATTTAAGACTTTAATATTCAAATTAGCTGTTCTATTATTCATGTTATTGTGACATACGGTTATCTCTCAATTCAATGGACCAGTGTATGAGGGATTTCATAGATCCCCTTTATTTTCAGGTAATATTCTTGTTTGTGCTATTGTAATTATAACTTTATCATAACATAAACAAGGATATTACCGGAGAATAAAAAATATTGATAATAATTTTTATAATTCTGTATAGTTGTATATTGCATATTGTATATTGTATTATGTTTGTTGTAATATAGTTGTTAATTATTTTTTTTTATTGTGTGAAGATTTCTGAAATAAATTGTGATGTACCATCGTACTTATAGAAATCATGTGAAATGACAGTGGCAACCGGAATTATATAAACCCTATTTATGCGTTTCATTGGATTGCTCGACGCAGAGTGGAGAAAAGGTGGATTCACGAGAAACGGTGGATTAGGAGGAATCCGTACTTCCGTCATATGTCATATTTAAGCGAAAAAGGGGCCCATGGAGAACTTCCCTTCATCAGTGGTCGTAAGAGCAAATTGTATGTGGTTTTAAAAATTATATAATTTTCCACAAAAGTTGTAAACTATTGTGAATAAAAACTGGGACGTATAAAAGCCTGACTTAATTTAAATAATAGAAAATTAAATATTTCCTAAAAATAATGATAAAATCAAGCCACTGTTTTTTGCCAATACGCTATTCCATCGTCGTTTTCCGGTGTTTTTCGTGAACAATGGTTTACATTGGTTTACTGCGATTTTTCAGAACATTTTTCCAGTTTACTTACAATTTAAAATCATCCTTCAAAAATTATTAAAAATATTATACAATTTAACATCTTCAAAAAAAATTATTATCATTAATGTACACGGAATAATAAATATACTCGCAATATATTGTCGTGGTGCAGGTTATTGAAAGTCGATTTAAAGGAGCATTCGGAATAATAAAAGCTCTCTGTCAACTGGTGTAGATTTAATTTGCAATTTATTTATTATTTCGCTTTTCTTTTTTTGATCACGTTTTTTTTCATTTTGTTTTCTCTGAATACATTGGTTGTTACATTAATAATAACTAAATTTTATGTGTAATTTATATTTATATTTAGGATCCATATTCAAAGAAAAGCGAAATAATAAACAAATTGCTAATTAAATCTACACTTGTCTCAAGCTGAGCTCAAGCGAGACCATTTTATTATTCGAAATGCTCCTTTAAATCGACTTTCAATAACCAGCACCACGACAATACATATTAATGACATTTTGTACAAAAACATCAAGCACACATTATAATTCGCTATTAATCGATTGGTACGTATCAGGGTTGAACGGGATTCCATCTTCCGTTTTCCGTTTCAAAAATATTTACATTTCCATTTTCAGCCTTCCGTTTGAATAAATTTATTTCCATTTTTGTTTTCCGCTTTCCGTTCGAAAAAAGATTTCCATGCAACCCCACTCGGTATGTAAAATGTGCAATTTGCAAGAGGAAAACCAATCCGATGAGGAATCATCTTGCGAGATTTCACACACCTTTTCTTCAGTTATAAGCAATTGAATACATGGAAACCTGATTACTTTTATTACTTGATTGTCTGCCTTCATTCCAACTGGGTCGAGATGCGGACCAGCTCTCTGCAGAATGTTCGGCTTCGCCTTGCTAATGTTGATCAAACCGCAACCATAGAGCAACGCCGGTTTCAAAAACTCCTCATCAACACGAATACC
Organism: Caenorhabditis plicata; assembly: GCA_963931815.1. NCBI lineage: Eukaryota > Metazoa > Nematoda > Chromadorea > Rhabditida > Rhabditidae > Caenorhabditis > Caenorhabditis plicata. The sequence goes on along the minus strand of OZ007490.1, from coordinate 14,261,440 downwards.
TTCAGCTTCTTCCACACTCTCCTTGTCATGTGTGTGATTTCATTTATCCCATGATGAATCATCTTGGGAGACACAGATTCCTCATAGATGAATAATCAAAACAAAAATAGTACAACAAAACGTGCGAAGTCAAATAATAGGATCACACTGCAAAGAAGAAAGAAAAATATTCATTCCATTCTCAGCAGTTAAATCATCTTCTTCACGCGAATTCCATATTCCATTTTCCGTTTTCCGTCGTTATTCGAGTTCCATTTCGATTTTCAGTCTGCAATTTGAAAAAAAATCGATTTCAGTGCAACCCTGGTACGTATACTTAATCATAGATGTTTTTTTTTTAATTTTAAGTGACCGTACTAACATGTTCATTCAAATGGAATTATTAAGTTCGCTAACTGCAGAAATGCTGTGAAGTGGCTATAATTATGACGTGCGCACATTGGGTACCTTTTATTCCGGACCACTGTCAGGAATGACAATATTTCTGTGGACTTTGATGAAAATTACAGACACGACCGAGATGTGCTGCTCTCTAAATGATTCTTGATGAAGGCGACAAGGAGAGTGTGGGAGAAGCTGAAGCTATCCGTGTTCATGCAAAGTTTTTTGAAGGACTCGAAATTGCGGACGACTAGATTCCAAGATTTCTTTTGGCTTTCATGATTTCTTATTTTATTCCCTATCTTACCATTTAAAATTTATATTGCTTAAATGTTCTTTTGGTGAATAATAAATAAATAAAATAAATTTAAGTGGTGGGTTTTTGTATTATGGAGGTGTTAGAAAGGTGTTAGAAAAATTTAGGGATACGCGTTTATTTACATTTGTGAATGTATTTTTGTTACATTAGTTAAATAGTAGCTAATATTCTGGCTTTAATTTATGATATTTTGAATTAATTCATTATCATTTGGGTGTTAATTAATGATCGAAACAATATCATTAATTAAAGACATAAAACATGATCACGCAGCTAGACTAGCTGACAAAAGTTTTGTCACAAATGTTTTTTCGGGTTTAACTTTTTTGTGACTTGACCAAATTGGCTGATTTTTTGATATGATAGATTCATATGGTTGTAGATTATTTTATAAATTCCCGCTTGTGATTACGATGATCCGTTTTACAGTGACAAACGTTTATCGTAAAACGCGTAGCTCAAAGATATTACGCACTTTTATTGCACTGCATTTTTTAATAATTTTTAAAGTTCAATTATATTTTTTCATAATTTATTGAAAATAGCAGTAATTTTCGACATTTTAGAGATGACTCCACATAAATAAACTCCAGTTGCCACCCGGCAAGCTGTTATCAATATGAGGGAAAACGGAATGCGTGGTACCGAAATTGCCGTGGTAATTTAAACCAGATTTTGCTACTATAACATTTTAAACACTGATTCACATAAAATATCAAAAAATCAGCCAATTTGGTCAAGTCACAAAAAGTTAAACCCAAAAAAACATTTGTGACAAAACTTTTGTCAGCTAGTGTAATTCAAAACCAAAAACGTGGACTAAGATTTTCACGGCTACGCCACATTCCACAATAATTTAGTGTGCGACGGAAATTTCTTGGACAATGGCATCACACGGAATAGTACAATGGAGGTCCCATTTAACGATGTAAATCCACATTTACTTATAAAATTTGATGATACACAGAAATTAAATTATAAATTTTCTGAAAAGTGCAAAATAAATTCTTTAAAAATCCACGCGCAAATTATTAATATGTTATTATGCAGCAATAAAGCGTACTCGATAATGTTTATTTTCGCATTATATAACTTTAATATTTTATATAAACAATTTCATTTAAATGGATATTAATCAAAAATCGAAAGAAATTTGATATAGCTCTCATTCTTTAGTGGTAACCTTTCATTTAAAACCCTGCTCTTTTCGTTAGATAAATAATAAAAAATGAAACAAAAAGCGAAACATTTTCAGATGATCATTTATCCTTCAATTTTGTCTTTCTTTTTGTTTATTTTAACTGAAATCGATTAGACACTAAAATTTCATTCATTTCATATTATATGGATATATTAGTTAATTACTAGTTCTTGTTAATTTTGTTTAGGTATTGAATGAGTTGTTGTTACAACAATTGACAAACCTAATTAGACTTGTCGTCAATTGTTATATATCCATGTATAATGGCCGTTGGGTTGGCACCGTGTATTTATCAATTTCAATTCAAATGAATTGCTCGCAGCTGAATGAGCTGGCGAGGGTGAATGGAGCATGTCTCATTTTTGGAATAAATGACACCAAGGGTTCGACAATTTCATGAGTTTTTTTTGCTAATGCTACATAATATTCTCATGTTTTCCTTGTTTTCCTTCTTTCACACTTGCTCCTAATATTCAAATTTTTATGTTGTTTATCTATTATATAGGCAAGTTTTAAGGAGACATTCAAAATGCAAAAACACGGCAAATGTAAATTAACATTCTGTCAATATTTATATTCGTCTGACTAATTTACACGTATAAATGTCATATAATTTGTCATGCCATGCTTACTAGACTGTCTTAAACTATCTAAAAATAAGCGCTTCCTGTTGAAATATACAACATGAGCATAACCCCCAACTTAATCATTTCATTTGGTGTGCAAAAACAAAAATCTAAAATTATTTTTCTATTTTTTCTCTTCTTTAAAATAATCGAATTTTTCCGAAAATCTTTAATAAACGCCGAATTCCGAATAAATATTATTAAAGTACAGACCAGTGATGGACAGAATAGAAATTTTCAATTTCGGAATTCGGAACGAGGACACTGGTGAATCCGAACGGAAGAAATATGTTTATTGTATACAATAGTTGAAACATTTAAGTGCAATGTAAATTTTTTTTATTCTCAAAGTGTAAGAAATTGATAATTCATTTTCAATAATTTTTTTTCGAATTTCAAATGGTCTCAGTGAGAACGTGAAGCAAATGTCCAATTTATTTAAATAATTTTGCTTTATTTCATCATTTTTTGTTATATTTCATCAAAATTTATAGTTCACGTCCTATTGGTTATTTTTATTTTTTATGAAATGAAAATTAGAATTATCAATTTCTCACAACTTGATAATAATTCCAAAATTGATTTAAAAATCTTTTAGCGCGTTCGGATTCACCATTGAAAACCGCGGAATACGGAATTCCGTCCATCACTGGTGCAGACAGTCAAATATTTATTTGTGTTAGAATAAAACTGTTAATAAATAATGGATTGATTATTCAGAAGGTTACAAGTAATAATACATCGTTTTTTAGTGTTTAAAGTTTAAAGTCATTTAACATTTGGAATATAATATTTATTCACATCACATTATTCTGATTCTTGTTTTGTCGTGGCCTTATAAATTTTAGTCCACGTTTTTGTTTCGTACTTATTATCGTGCTCTTTCTTGATTTAAAGATATTGAAATTTGTTCGTCAAAATCCTCTCCACTATTAAACTAAAAAAATAAATTAGAACAAGCTCTAAATAAGCTTAAATTTGTGGACTAACGCCTGGACAGTAAAAACAACTTTAATTTGGAGTGTATATCTATATACCAGCTGGTATATGTACCAGGGTTGCACGACACCGATTTTTTTCAAACGGAAACGGAAATGGAAAGAAGTTTTTCTAAGCGGACGACGGAAAACGGAAGATGGAAGATGGAATTCCGTGACGAAGATTTAACTCGGCATGACCATCTCTTCTCGCATTTTCTCTCCAATTGATTCTCGATGAATCGACCAAGTAGGGTGTGGAAAAAGCTGAAGGTATCCGTGTTGATTTGAAGTTATTGAAACGACTTCCTAACGACCTTGTGCGAATCGGAAGTTTCTCAGAATAAATAATCACTTGAAGAAAAGGATCACGGTCTAGAATTCAGCCCAGCGAAGGCGATGATTCTACACAACGAATATGCTACGAATGACTCCATATTTTTCGGCGGTTCAGTATGTTCATCAGTATCAGGTCTGGATAAGTCGCAAAGCTGATGTGCACGAGGTGGAGAAAACTTATTTCAGAATACGTATTCTTGAGGAGATGATGGCTTGGTCAACATTGGCGAGGAAAACCCGAAAACTCTGGAGAGAGTTGGTCCGCATCTCGACGCCGTCGGAATGACGACGGACAATCAAGTAATCAAGTAATAAACTTTGCAACTGAAGAAAAAGTGTGTGAAATCTCGCAAGATGATTACTCATAGGATTGGTTCCTCTCGAAGCCGGCATCGTGGCATTGCACATTTTACATACCGAGCTAGGTTGCACGGAAATAATTTTTTCTAATGGAAAGGGGAAAACGGAAATGGAAACAAATTTCTCAAAACGAACAACGGAAAACGGAAATGAAAATATTTTTTGAAACGGACAGAAGAAAACGGAAAACGGTATGGGGGATCGGGAATTCCGCCCATCTCTGTTTCACACAAAATGGAAAAATGATTTTATTATTTTTACCCTTGACTTGCAATTTTCACGTGTTTTTTACACAACTGTTTTCTACGCCAGTTTCTCAGTGTTTCCTTAAAATCTTTAAAAATGTTAAAATCTTCACAAAATATTAGCTGAGAGCACGTTTTCTGAGCTCATTTTGTTAGAATTTAAGTTGGCGTGCATTTTGTATTACTGAAGTTTGACTTCTTTCGATATTTATTCTAATTCGTATTTATTAAAATATAAAACACACAATAATAATTATTGAGAATAGTAGTTGGTGAAATGATAAAGGCATTACCACCTTAACCTTCCTGGTGAAGTGGTTACCCATAGGGTAGACCGCAGTGGGAATACACTCCACATCCAGGAAGTTAAGGAGGTAAGATACCCTCCAACGATCTTCATAAGTTCTCCCTTGTGCCGACTGATTACTTGACACCGGCATATTAATTATTACGAGGGAACGAGCTTTCTCTTTCTACTCAAAACAATTAATTTTATTTTTATTCGACTGGGGGCACGAAGAACTAAAATTCAAGGGTTTCCCTAATGAAATGTCTAATTTAACAGTCAAATTTTTTAATAAGTTAAGGAGATTGTTATAATTACTTGATGTCCCTCTCGTTCTTGTTGAGAAGCTCAGCCACCATTTGCGACAAGTTCTTTCTTCCTTGTGCGACGTCTCCTCTTGGCAGGTGGGGAACATGTCGAAATGTTGATAACATCATCCTTATCTCCATGACCATGATTCTTAATTCAAACCAGAACAGCAGAAGATATTAAAAAAAAATAAACACCTCCTTATGTGCCACAATATGTTGGTTTAGTGAAAAACCTTAGTTTGTCCCCGTAACACTAGGAACGAGCAGATTCAATCGATTGGAAGTAACAGGAAAAAATGTGAGACAGAATAATAGAAAACTTCCAAGCACGCCAAATCGAAATGAATATTTTTCAATATTTAAACGTGTCTTGTTAATTTACACGTATTATTTTCTTATAATCTGACACGTCATTTTTAATTTCCCGTCTTAAACTATCTAAAAACAGGCGCTTCTTGCCGAAATATACAATATGAGCATCCTTTCTGAGCCTCCAACTTAACCATTCAATTTGGTGTGTTCCAAGAAATTTCAAGATCGAATGAAAATGCAAAAATACACTTGTGGCCGATTGAAAGAAAATCTATCGGGGAATCGTAATGGGAAAAGGTTTTATTAGGTCCTATTAATTTATCCTTATTTTTTATCGGGTAACAGTTTTATTGCAATCGAGTTATGCTTTCCCCAATAGATGCTTTAATAAAGAATACTTTTCCCTATCGTTCTTGCAATCGGACTCTGGTAGTGGTAATAAAAATCAGTCATTCGGCGAGCTGACAATGAGAAAACTTAACACACTGCATTACGTAGTGACGGTAATATTACACTTCTCGTATAGCGGTAATTCAAATTTCAAATAAAAATCATATGTTAAAGTGAAAAATGTAATTTTAAGAATATTGGAGCCATATTGTTTTTCTTGGAATAATAAAATAACATACTGTACGACAGTTTGTCAAATTTTTCTTAAAATTTCAAGAAATTATAATATCTTCACAAAATATGTTATTTGAGTACGTTTTCTCGTTTTATTAGCCTTTTCGTTGAAGGCCAAATTAAGTGAAATTTTTCTATAACATTTAAATAAGTATTATAAGATTATCAGTGTGTTATCGGGAATACTTTTAACATTAATTTGTCAGGGAGTTTCTAAACTACATATGATACCGTTTCTTTTACAAAAAAAACTACAATATATCTTATGTTAGAATGTTTTTTGACAACGGAAGTATAAAATGTCAATTCTTTTAAGTACCTTAAAATATTTTTGGCGAGGTTTAAACTCTACAAGTGACGTTGACGTGCCTATATAGTACTTTAAGTATATTTTCAAACAAATCATATTCTTTTGTTTGCATTAAATCCAAATCTCCTGCAAAACATAAAAAAATAATTCATCAAACCCGCGGTGCCATTAAAACGTGACGAATTCATTAAAATTGCTTATTGGATTTAATTAAATTGATGAAGCTCTTTTCAATTAGATAAATCTTTTAGAGAATGTCAACAAGTTGGATTTTATGAGTTGCATGTGTGTGTGTGCACCCGCCCGTCCACTTAATTGTGATTTAAATAAATAAGGAGCCTCTTGGTGGATATAAAGCCATTCAGGCAAGTAATATTCGCGGACAAACTTTAATTTGATTCATTTCAATTCTCGCTTTGAATATAATTTTGTATAGTAATGAAGTTATTGTTGTGATGGCCGTTTGAATAAAATATTCATGTTGAATGAGAACCATTAAATAATAGACTCTCTTTACCTTTTTTTTAAAATCATGTTCCCCTTTTTTGATATATTTATTTAAACTTTTTGCAGTAACAGAGGACGCCAAATGATAATAGAAAGGCTTTAAACTTTAAGCATATTTTTAAAAATTTCAACGTGTAAACTAAAAACTAATTTTCACTTCATTTTGCTATTCTTTCCTTAAAATATCTCAAATTTTCTTTATATTCTCTAAATGTTAGGCTCTTGTATTTTTATAGTTCCATTTGGCGTTACAGAGTTATATATATATATATATAATATATTTATTTAACTTTTTAAGATTATATGAAGTAGTAATTATGAATAAACATGCTTGTGTTTTTAAAAAAATGTGATTCTTAAGATTCTAATATGATAAATATTAACGAATTGTCAAATAAATTTTTCTTATCTGTGTTTGCTTATATTTTCTTTAGTTTAATTTCCAAAATTGTTCTTTCATATAGCTTTAAGAACCGTCCCAACCGTGAACCCCAATTTTCCGCCTTCCGTTTGGATAAATTTGTTTCCATTTCCGTTTTCTGCTTTCCATTTTTTTGATCAAATTGATTTCCGTGCAACCTCGCTCGGTATGTAAAATGTGCAATGTCATTATTCCGGCTTCGAGAGGAACCAATCCGATGAGGAATCATCTTGCGAGTATTTACACACTTTTCTTTCCAAACTTGACTACTTGATTACTTGATTGTCCGTCGTCATTCCGAAGGAGTCGAGATGCGGACCTACTCTTTCCAGAGTTTTCGGGTTTTCCTCGCCAATGTTGACCAGCGATCTCGAGAATACCAATTCTGAAAGAAGATTGCCCCACCTTGTGTACGTCAGCCTTGCGACTTGTACTGGCTAACTGAGAAGTTTCCTTCTAACTAGAAAAATAACCGAAGTGAGCCAGCGACCTTGGCGTCAAAGCATATAACGTCCATTGGAGACGTAGGAGAGATTCCTGAGATGAGAAAATAACCATAGAGCAAGGTCGGAACGATGTTTTGATGAATTAGCTCTCTTTTTCCTTTATTGCTGAGGAAATATAAGCTTGCATTTGTAGAATGAATACCGCATAAGTTGCCTTGATTCTTCTGGAAGCATCCTCCTTCAACGTGCCATCGATCACAATGAAATTACCCAAGAAAATTGTTGTAAAAGAAAATTTTTGTTGAACTCTACGAACTTTTTCCTCAACAAAATAGTTTGATTTCTTCTAGACGACCAATATAGACTATACCGGCGATTTGGTTGTTGTTCGGGATAGTTACTGATGTACGATATATTCACAAGGCCAACTGCATGTTAAATTTAATTCTGTGAACGAGATCAGAGAGGATACAAAAATCTAAAATTTAAAAATTTTCCCCGCTTTGCAAACATTTAGTCACGTTTTTCTAGTTTCGGACTTAACCTTTCTTAACATAAATTAAAAACTTATTAATCCACGCAAATTCAAATTCATGACTTCAGAAAAATATAAAAACTTAAATGTTGCTGTCATTTTGCTATCGCGGATAGCGTTCATCTATAAACACAGAGTTTGAGGTTGTTAAAGAAGAGTCTTCCTGAAAAAAGTATTAAAATCATACGTGTAACTTTGCAAGAAACGTTTAAATACTAATTGTCATTTAGGGTACTACTGTAATATGATTATTGTCACGTCATTTGGCAATTATCGCAATATTACTCCATGCCTTGTAGGTTTTTTTTCGATAAAAATTAGTTTTGCCACCCATATATTTATACTGAACTCCAATTTATATTTGTCAAGCTAGAATCTGTTGATCCTTAATAATAAAGAGGGTATTGAGGACATTAGGTACTCACATTGCCGTCAAGCCGATAGAGAATGAAAGAAGAAAGAAAATAAAAAAGTAAATGGCTAAAATGAAATTTTCATGTTCCTTGTGTGTGTTTTTTATTGTTGTTTAGATCGTCAGCATCTTTTTCATCATCATTATTATTGCTCTTAAATCTGTTCTTTCCAAGATCGACTTTTGTGTAAATTTCAGCACAATCAATGAGAGTTTTTCTACTTCCGTTTTTATTGTCAATTCCATCAATTAATGGATTGATTGATTGTTTAAATGGATTTGTCGGCAGAATTCAGGTTTGTCAATGAGAATTTTATCCTACTAAATCAAATGTTTTTTCTTTTGTGTGGTTAATTGCATTAAATGAGATTGTCCACTTTCAAAAAAAAACTTGAGCTGAATCGAATTAAACAATTTAACTATTAAATCTTATTAAAAATATATTCCACGTATATGTCTCAAGGAATAACATTATCTATTAGTTTTCTTTAACAATTAGCGCCGTGTAATTGAAAATTGAGAGATTTAAGCGTGTTCTTTTAATTTTCTACAAAGTTTATTCGTCCAAGTTTTATATTTATTTAGAAGCATTTGTTTTAAAATATCTAATAGCAATCAAACGTTAGTAATATATTAAGTTATTCTAGATCACTAATTTTTACAAGAAAAATTGGCGTGCAAATAGGATTAGAATTAAAACCAAACTTCTGATTTTTTTGTGAATATTCATTAGTAACATCGAGCACATACTAAATTGCACTCATTAATTCTAACTGCACATTTCAGCTTGATGCTCACTTTTATGTTCTTTTTGTCATTAATTACATGTTTCTATGTTACTCTTACTTACACTACATTTTGAACAGCTAATGTTGCTCGTAAAATGACCATAACATTTGAAATTTGTTGAAGACTCTTATTTCCAAGAAAATCTACATGCAACAGAAGTTGGGGGATATGCTAATTTGAGTTTCAGAAATTCCCAATTTTTAGTTTTGTGAGACGGTTAGGTAACACGACCAATGAAATGGTAAAAGTATGAGCTAATTAGAGCTCTTCTAATTAACCCTTTATGATGATTTTAGGATAATTACCTAGATTGTCAATCAAAACTTTAAAGTTACGTCAAAAATTTGGCAAAAATTTTTATTTGGAATTTCAAAATATATGTTTAAAAATTTAAAAATTATCACTTTCATTTGGAATGCGTTAATAGAGACAATTAGCTCTATTTTTGGATCAGCCTCTCGATCGACGGACATCCCTAATGTTGCTCGTAAAATGACCATAACATTTGAAATTTGTTGAAGACTCTTATTTCCACGAAAATCTACATGCAACAGAAGTTGGGGAATATGCTAGTTTGAGATTCAGAAATTCCCAATTTTTAGTTTTGTGAGACGGTTAGGCAAATTCGGTAACGCGCCAAATGAAATGGTAAAATATGAGTTAATTAGAGCTCATCTAATTAACCCTTTTATGATCATTTTAGGATAATTACCTAGATTCTTAATCAAAACAATGCAAACAAAATTTTTATTTAGAATTTCAAAATATATGTTTAAACATTGCAAAATTATCATTTTCATTTGGAATGCGGTAACAGAGACAATTAGGTCTATTTTTGGATCAGCCTCTCGATCGACGGACATCCCTAATTTTGCTCGTAAAATGACCATAACGTTCGTTGCTCGTAAAATGATTTCGTAAAACTTGAATCGTCAGTGACCTGAAAAATTCGTGTGCACTCCACTGCCACGAAACCGCGCCGCATTGCAAACGACTTCGCACCAATTGCAAAGTTTTTTTTCAATATTTACAAGTCACTTATATTAACAATTAAGAATCTTCTGGTCCATTAATTGAGGTAATAAGAATTTATTTTCATTAATTCAGCATGATTTCTGCAGAATGAAACGTTAACTGATCAATAAAATATTGAAAATTAAAATAATAAATTAAAGGGTAGTATTTGCAATTGGTTCGATGTCTTTTGCAACGCGGCGTAGTTTCTTGGCAGTGGAGTGCGCGTGAAAATTAGTTTTTAACTTTCACGGGGAATTAATAAAACGTGTTTAAATTTTTAAAAATTGAACACCAATGTGAAAAGTAAAGGTATATCTATACATGTAAGGCTTTAGATCATATAAAATGTAGAACAACTAGATTGCTTTTTTTCTTTTTTTATACAGATTTGCATGCCAAATCGAAATAGCGATTTTGAATTTTCAAACGTGTTAAATTTGAGCTCATTCTTTTATCATACAAGTTGGTGTGGATTTGTAATTATAAAATTAGACATATCCTTAACAAAAAATATTTTATAAAACGAACAAAGGAAAAACAATATGAGACATTCGACGATTCAAATTTGTGTGAAATTGTAATTTTAATTTGGCTGTAACAAAGTCAATAATGTTACTACCGTAACAATTAGTTTAATTCCTTAGTAAATATTACTTACTTAGGATACTTAGGAGTTCGAATCAACTGCTCAAACGGCTGCTAACTATCTCCATCTCGAACGCTTGCATCTAGCCATAGTAGACCACGCCAGTTTCTCCTAGAGTACTCCCAATCTTCTTGTTCCGGATGTACCTTACATTGATTAATGACCAACTAATTCGGTTACCAGCTCTTTAAAACCGCTTGTCCCATCTGTCTTTGGATCATCATCTCGATAAACGGACATCCCTGGGTCGTCAATCGCGTACGCGGCAGTCACGCAGCGTGAGCGGCCCACTGTAGTCGTAATATAGGCAATTAGGTTATTACGGTAATATATGAGCTGTTATATTTTTGAAAAAACTACAAAATAATGTCAACCATTCAAACAATGCAATTCAATTCCAATTTGCAGGGATCAATACAGACTAGTTATCAAAGTATAAACGAGACTTCAGTTTGCTCATCGGCTTATTGTATTAAAACCATTTACCATTTAGCTGTAGACGATGGTACGTTACAAAAATTTTAAAGTATTCACTGTTTTCTTCTTTCAGATGGCATCTACCAACAAGGAGTTATGTCTCGGTGTGCTTACACAGCAGGTGATATTCAAATGTGCTCAAATACAAATGGAACATGTGAAGATTTGGCATTTGTGGATAACATGAAGGGGAATGTAAGATTATATTTTTTCAATTAAATAGTTTTCTTGATTTAAAACTTCGCATAAGAAAGGTATTAAAAGAACCTTCTGCATAAGTGTTGTACTGAAGAAGGAATTTTACCGTTAAAATAATAGAGATAAAAAAAGTAATAAAAATCTATTAATTGATACAGTGATATTTTCTAAAAACATTTATTTTAAAAATATAAGAAATTGACACTTCCAATTTTCTTTTTATAAAAAATGAAAGTAATAAATCTGATTTGTTCTAGAAATTTTGAAGAAATATAATGAAAAAAGAGAAGTTATTAACATAAATTGAATATTTGTTTCATGTTATCTTTGAGACCATTGAAAATAATTCAAAAATGATCAAAAAGACCTTTCAATTTTTTATATTTTGATAATAGAATGTTAAAAATGTGCTCTTTAACCGATATCTCATTTTTAAAAAACCATTTGGCGTGAATCTGTAATATCAAATTTATAAATATTTAATTTTTCAATTGGTTACAATAATTTAATAATTGAACCTAATCATAGACTATAATTAAGAAAAACATAATTCGATTAAAAAGGGATGGTATTAAATCTAGGAAAAGCGGAAATTGCTCCCGTCTGAAAATAAAATGCATATCTGCAAAAAAACATTTTAAATTTCGATTTTTTCATTTTTATAAAAAACTTTTAAAAAATTAAAGATCTCAAAAGAATCGAACCAACATAGATTTTTCATGAATCAAATCCTCTACCAGGTATGCTACGCATCCTCTTTTGTTTAATTTAATTAATCCGTTGAAGTTTGAGAAAGTATTTTAAATTCTATGGTGTAATAATCCGTGATTTCTTTTGCGGAAATGGATTTTATTTTCCGACGGGAGCAATTTCCGCTTTTCCTAGATTTAATAACATCCTCAAAAATCCGAACAATATAATGTAAGAATTAATTTTTTCTGGTCAAATTGTAATTTAAATTACCACCAACATAAAATAGCTAGTATTTTTATTCAAGTTCGGTGAATCATTATTCGGGAAAAAATCAAGTTCGGAACGGATAAGTTATTCATATTAATATTTTAGGCAGTTAAAGTAAAGAAAGCCTAGTTAAATTGTCGTAAAAATGGTTTGCTTTAAAGACGTAAAAATTTCCAAACACGTTTAAAAATCGCAAAATCGTTATTTCAAGTTGAAAAGCTTCGCTTTGAATTTCGACATAGATTTTATTTAAAATAACATTTATTTGAAATTTAAAAAGTTCTTTATGATTTTAATAGAAAGAATGAATCTCTGTTATGGGCGTTACCACGTCAAATGAATTTGTAAAAATATAAATTAAGAATAGTCACTTAAATCTAGCATCTCGTGAAATTTTAAAGCGTAAGAAATATTTTAAGAAAATCCCGCACGCCAAATCGAAATAACGCTTTTGCGATTTTTAAACGTTCCTGGAAATTTTTACGCCTTTACAAAAAAAAGTTTTTACTATAATTTAATTAAGCTTGTCGTAAACTATCGAAATATATTAATATCTTTCTAAAAAGTTGAATTTGAGCATTCTTACTGAGCTCATTCTATTACCATACAAGTTGGGGTGAATCCCGTAATATTCACGTAGCAATTTTTTGATAAATAAATATTTTAAAATTGTCATTATCGTGTGGCGTGTAAAACGTAATTGAAATTCGCCAAATCGACATTATTCATAGTTGGCTTAAAAATCAATCTGTCAAATTTCAAACATGCCTTTAGAAGTAATTTAAAGTTTAAAAATATTGGCGGTGATTAATAAGACAATTTCAAAACTGACAAAATTTCAGTTCACACGTTGTTGCTGCTCAACATTTCAATGCAATCAAGCCGAAGATTCCGAGCTCGAGAAAATCTTCGAAACGACTATTCCCGACAGAAACAATCATCCATATTATTCTCTTTTTTGTACATTTATATCCTTATCAATTCGCTTTCTTTCTAATTAACACTAATTAAATTATTAATAATTCATTAATAAAATATTCAAAAGACAAACAAATATAATCAAAGTAATACAAAAGAAAAACTTTCCATCACAATGTGAATAAAACACAATTTAATGAAACATACATAATTATCTTAATAAATAATAATAATTTTAATAATTAACAAATTCAATCAATTATTTACAATAAAGACAAATTAATGAGCAATCAAATTATTAATCAAATGATATATAATTTTCAATTCAAATTCATTTGTGAAGTTATTCAACGAAAACACTAATCAGTGGCTGAAAGAAGAAACCCGTCGATGAAAATATTCCTCATAGATTCAAATTAAAAAGTAGTTAGGTAATTGTACATTGGATATTCGTGGCGCAAGAGCAGAGTACAACAAATTGATGTTTGGTAGTGTAACCCGTCCAATTTTAAAGAAAAACAATGTATTATTGGTGCATAAGAACGATATAATAAATAAATAAATGAACACGAACAATTTCTACCGGACAGCTGCAAGGGACGTAAACAATAACAATCAAAAAACAAAACTACGCTTTGATTATCTACAAAACATTCAAAAAACGCACGCCTCATGACGTGAAACTGTCATAAGTTGCAAGATATTCAAACGCAGCCTGATACAAGAAATGATATTGCTCCGTGTCCTGAATCATATTCTGGCGTTCTGTCCTCAGCAATTTCACCTGCAACATCAATATTAAGAACCACATTCCAAAATGACAATCAAATTACCGTCGTGAACACATCCACAACATGCTCGCATCTCATTCGATCAAGTATAATCGCCAATGCGATGAAAACTGCCGTCCTTCCAGCTCCAGTCGTGCAGTGCACCGTAATCGGACCACTCACACCAAATTGCGAATATGCGCGATGGACTTGCGCGACAAAATCGATAAAGTGCTCCGCATTCTCCGGCTTCCCATATTCCGGCCATTCAACAAACTGGAAGTGTCGTACCGTTCTCGTTTCCGATGTCTGAAACTTTTCGCAATCACCAAATTCCCTCAAACTAATCCCTCACCTGGAAGTCTGTCAATCTAAATTCTCGCAGAATATAATGCTCCATATTATATTCGGCAATCGGCTCTACCACCAGCTTCCCAACTTGCACACCAGTCTCCAACGGCCAATACTCGCTCGATTGCTCCTGTCCTCGCTCCCACGTGTTCACCAACATCACAATCATTGAGCAATTCTGTTCCCAGATAGCCCTCCAAAAGTCGGCGGCTGTCTCATTGAGCGGCGCCTGCATTGCCATATAAGCCATTCGTTCTCTGCAAGACAACAATCATTAAACAATCTAGGAACCATCTCAACATACTTGTAGCCATCAATCCATGATGCATTGATATAATCGCTTCCATCGATGCCATTAATCATCTGCAAGATGACGCGGTTCGAGTCAAATGGAACCGAGCTGAGAACACGGTTCTTTCCGCGGTTCACCGGCAGATTTGCCACTTGGCAACGGTTGTTGGTCCATTTAAGAGTTGTCAAGTGCCGGAATTCCATCTCGATTCCCGACATTCCGTCAACAGTCGGCTGCATCAGTGCCTGAACGTGTTGTTGGAGTCGCGAGGCTGGGACTTCTGTCGATCCGCTATTAACCGCGTCAAGGACGGCGTCGTGAATGAATATATATTGCTCTTCCGTCTTAAATTCAACACATTTTATAACCAACAAATTTATAATCCTACCTGAACCATATAACTCCTCTGCGATCTAAGCAACGTGACGCATCCATAAATGTCCACCGTATTCTCATAACGCAATCTCTCCAGCATGCAATCAATCACAATAAATGCTCCAGTCCTTCCAATACCAGCCGAACAATGCGAGATGATTGGTCCGGCATCTGGCGGGTTCAGCGTCTTCACTCTTTTCAGGAACACTAGGAATGGCGTCGGATGGTCTGGCACGCCATGATCCGGCCAGGCCGTGTACTGAAGATGCTTAATCTCCCGCACTTCGGGCTCTCCTTGCACTTGCAGTCTCATCGTTCTCATCGTGTAATGCGCCAGATGGGTAGTGTCAAGCAATGTCACTTGAACGTCTCCATAGGCGGCGGTACCCCTAGACGGCCAGTACTGATCGCATTTGACGCGATTGCGCTCTTCCAAGTTCGTCAGCATCACTATCGTTACACTTCCCTCTTCCCACACCATTCGCCAAAAGTCGCCAAACGTCTCCGGCAGCGGTCCTTGGGTGGCAATGTAGCTCTTCGGCTTGTCATATCCATCAATATAGTTGGCGTTGATGTAGTCCATTCCGGGAATTGAGTCAATGTTCGACAATATCACTCGCGAATGATCATAAGCCGCAACGTTCGCGTAGCGATTCTTGTGCTTGTTGATTTCAGCGCTCGAGTGCTCCCACGTAAAGTGTTGTCCGGTTTCAATTGATTCGAATTCTTGTTGGAATCCGGCCTGAAATTTATAAATAATGATTTCGATGATTCAGAAATAATTCCTCAATGGGCTGAAGCACACATATTTATTATTTAATTTAGTGACTTGAGCTAAATTAGTTCGTACAAAGGGTGAATGCATTTATTTCATTGTATTCTATTTATGTTAATTTATATTGTTTGTTATTGATTGTTTTAATAAATAAACGGTTTAATAACCCAAGTTTGAGGTACGATCAAAAGGTACCGTATATTTCACTCAATACTAACAATTGTTTGCTCTAATGAGCTTTTTAGCATAATGCTCTAAAACATTGTCAAATCAAAAAATGCGTTTCGAACGCCTCTTGCACAAATAAACACGAGCCTAGTAGGGGCAATCACCATGTATCGTAGAAAATTTTTGATTTTCATATATCTTCAGATTAAGCGTTAAAATCAATTTACGTGAAAGTTGACAAGATGCGTTAAACCTTTAAAAATCATTGCGTTCCTTACATTAGCTCAGTAGCTGCTCTCAAATCTAACTGTGATAATTTATGACTGACATTGTAAAGTAAAATTACGTAGAAATTGCGTAGAAAATTTTTTTTTTTTAGTTACGTAGAAAAAGTGAAAAATTCAAAGGTAAAATGCTCGTTAAAAATGATTGTGGAAACCTAGCAGAAACGTATAAATTTCGAACAATTTCAATTTTCAGTGTCGCCAAATGAATAAAACAAAAGAGGACTTCAATAGAGGCACTTAAATCTAAAAAAGCGTCAGAAATAATTTAAGGAAAGCCTGTGAAATTGAGGTAAAAACTCATTCCTAACTTGTATGTAGAAATTAATATAATGCATTTGAATATTGCAAAATCGTCATTTTCACATGGCGTGCCACTGTGAAATATTGTAAAATCTATCAATTTCTTAATGTTCTGTTTTGTATTTCTATCGTATTCGACCACAATCATAAAATAACTTGCTCACGCCATATGGAAATAATGATTTCCTGCGTTTTACGAACGTCATACACAATTTTACGTGTTCATTACAAAAACCTAATTTACTCCAGTATGTTAGCTTGTTCTTGAACCGTTACTTTAAATTTCAGTACGTTTTCTGAACTTTGTTTATGAGCATTACAATTGGTGTGCCGGTTCACTTCACGCTTTAAATCTTCATTTATTCATAGAAATTGATATTGTCTTTCTTCAAATAGCCCTCCTCCGTCAAGTCACTTTTTAAAACTAATATAGTCCACGAAGAATACGTGATCGAGGGCTTGTTTTAAACTCTGCGTCATATCATTACTCTATTCAGCCCAATGAGCAACTATTTCAATAACAAAAAAAATACTTACATTATTATTCTGCCTTAGCCTCTCAATATGATTCGACAATTCGGCTATCGGTATCGGCGGGTGTACGACGTTGGTGGCTGATGCGAGCACGTTTCCATTATTCGGCAAGCAGGGCAATGGCACCGGCACCGGCGCGTACCCGTTCGCGCGATTGTTCGTATTCGTTGCTGGCAGTGGATACAAGTCGAGCGACGATTCCATATGATTGCCATTCATTCGTTCGTACGGATTCATTATCTGCCTTCCATAATCCGTCGAGTTGCCGAGCAGTTTGCTCGTCTCTCCAGGCACATTCGTTCCATTCATTATATTACCAGTCAGCGCCACTTTGGTAATACTTCCGTGTCGCGGATGCCTTCCCGGCGATTTCTTGTTGCATCTCAGCCACCAGCAGATGAGCATGGCAACAATCGAGAACAGCACCAAGAATGCAATACATGCGCCAACCCATGGCGACGATTTCTGCATGTTTCCGCGCAGCGCCGAACGTGTGGTGAATGATTCAGAGAGGATCGAGTCCGAATAAAGACGAGACAGCTTTTCGCTCATCGGCGCGCGTTGTTCAAACTGAAATGAGAGCAATAAAATTTGAAATTGGCAAATAAATAAATAATATATTTCATTCTAAAGGACCAAATGTTATGTTGAGCTGTAAAAAATGCTCAATTTCCGTTGAACATCCGGTAAAATGAGATTAATATTGCTTTTTTTTCATCCAAAAAAATGTTATATATATATTCGGTGGCGAGTAAAACAAAATTGTACTTATACGAA
Source organism: Caenorhabditis plicata (assembly GCA_963931815.1). Lineage (NCBI taxonomy): Eukaryota > Metazoa > Nematoda > Chromadorea > Rhabditida > Rhabditidae > Caenorhabditis > Caenorhabditis plicata. The sequence goes on along the minus strand of OZ007490.1, from coordinate 14,243,194 downwards.
AAGAAATGATTAATTGTGGTTATTAGCTTCATCAAAAAGAAAGTGAATAAGTTAAGACGAAAATAGTTTATAAATTTTAAATAAGAAATTGATTAAAATAAACTTAATTAGTAGTTTTCAATAATTTATAAGGTATTTTTAAAATTTCGATTTAAAAACTGCTTTATTGAGTATATTTTAATCAATCTAAAAATTTGAATTTCATCATCTTTTCCTTCATCTGTAAGAATTCCATTTCAACGCAAAAAATCACTCGAGAAAATTTAAGTGATTTAAAACTAAAATTCACAAATCTATTTCGTTTTATTAATTGCATAAAAATTTTAAAGACTCGGGGTTAAAGAATCCTGCATTTCTCGTCAATTTTTGAAAAAAGACAGTTCAGTTAAGATGAGTGCTAAAAGTCTATACAAGGGTAAAGTAACTAAAAAATTTTTTTTTATCCTCGGGCTGTCTTTAGGAGCTTCACTTCGCAGAACCTCATCCAAATAGTATACTGACAAATTATTAGGATCCACAAAACGGTTTCAGTCAGGTGTCCCACAAGCTGCTTTGTCCTATTTTATCGAGTATTTATGTCAACAGTCTAGGTTCATATAATTCTTAATGGAACTTAAAGGAAGACATTTGTGGGAGCAAAAAGACAGCGGTTTCGATTTAATTTTAAATTTTTAAAAATTATTTTGGGGCCGTTCAATTAAGAGGTTATAATAGAGACTTCATGAAATAATAGTCTTTTTATTGTAAATTTGATTTCAACCACTCGAGTTCTTAACTTAAGCATCTATTTTAGAGAATCTAACTGCGTGAACACGCCAACTGAAATATTTAAAAAATTCTAGCTCAATAATGATAGACTCATCGAAAAAATAAAAAAGAAGCTATTATTTATTGATCGTTTACTACTAGTGTTCTTAATTACGTGAAAACTTGTTAGAATAAACATTTAAGATTGGGAAAATTAACATGTTCATTTGGAATATCTGAAAAATAAAAAATAATAACTAGATAATTTAAGATAATAATAAATTTAAGTGAAAAGTAAACGTATAAGTGAAAACTTGTTAGATTAGACATTTTAAAATGAGAAAATTGACATGTTTATTTGGCGTGCGTGAAATTTGTGATTAAAGCTTCTTCCCCTTTCTGTTTAAAAACATTGTTTACGCAAAAGGAAACTGCCAATTTTCATAAATTCAAGATATTCTATTAAATTATTGAATTATAATTTGAAAACGACTTTCAAGCAAATCTCTGAAAAATGACCTAAACTTGTGATAAGCTAAAGTACAAGTATCATACACCTTCACCTTCTAAATTGAATATTTTAAAAAATGAGCTCTTATTGGAGCCAATATTCAAGTACAATTTAGAACGCCATTTCGAATTAGAAAAAGAGAAGCTCAGTTAAAATTATTAAAACTATAATTGAAGAAAAATATTATACTTGAAAGATAATATTGGGCAAATCTAGGAAATTGACATGTAAATAATAATCATTCTATATTATTTACGTGGAAATATTTACGAGAAAAGATTAATAATATTGTTATTTTCAATTGGCGTAATTTATTAATTCTAACAGGGAAAATTTCATAGAACTTAAAATTATATTTGAAGTTCTTTAAAAAAGAAAATGAACGCCGTCTGATGGAATTTAAAAATACTGAAATCTATAAAAAAGTTTATAAGATCCTATAGTTGTCGTAGACATATATTGCAGAACCACACAAAATTGAAATAACCATTTTGCGATATTTAGACGTGTGTGGAAATTTTTACGTCTATATAACAAAAAGTTTTTACTACAGTATACTTAAGCATTTCTTGAACTATCTAAAAATAATTCTATCTTTCTAAAAAGTTATATTGTTTTCATGCTTACTGAGTATATTTTATTACCATAAAAATTGGCATGCAGAACTGTCATTTTCAAATCTCACAATAAGTTTAAAAAAAGATCCTCTACAATATTTTCAAAAAACTAGATTCAGAAAAATCTCACCGTTGACTTCTTCACGTCGTTCTTCGCAAACGCTCTCATCATCAATCGATATTGTGTGTTTGGCTCGAGCGGATAGTTGGTGAATCCGTCATACAACTGAAATAATTAACTATTATTAACATTCTCATCGAAAAAAAGTTTTTTCTTAATACATAACATTAAACTGGTCAAATAGTCATCATCGGCAATTATTATTACACACGAATCATCACTATCGTCAAATGGTTTCGGATACGGCGCGAGCCAGGCAACAAAAACACTTGTAAATGTTCATTCGAGCACTTGCTCAATGTTATTATTCATAGTGGACATACGGACACAAGCGGCAGAAGCGCATTAAATTTAAAAACAAATAATTTGTGTAACAAATCTCTCGCGCGCCGCAATTTATCCCAAAAAAATATAAAGTTTGCAATAGAAATAAGCGATGGTGAGCCGCGTTGAGCTGAGCCACCGCACTTGGAAAACCAATAAATAAGTTGGTCCGAATTATGCGCATAAATATTACTTTGCTTGTGGTTGCATAATCCGAAAACTCGACGAAAACAACAAAGAGCATCGATAAAGATGCGCAGATTGTTGCTAAAATCGAGAGGAATAAACATCGTCAAACAACTCGAAATGCGGCAAATCTCATTGATTATTCATCGAATAAAACTCTGTATCAATCGGGTTTTTATTGAGCAATCTTATAAACTTGTCTCATTTGGGAAATCGTATCGCAATCGCGATCACTAAGTTGATTTATTGTAAGAGCATATGACGTGGAATGGGATTGTGAGAATTTTGGTATAAACAAATTGGCCTAATTAATTATCTTTTTGTTGTAAACCGTCATATGTTTTGAAATTTAAAACCCCTATAAATTGTAGATAGTGACAATGGGCGGACCAAATAAATTGATAGTATAAATTCTAGTGCAACATTATTGTTTCCATCAGTTTAATTCATTTGTTTATATTTTATTTTACATTTTATATTTTTATTTTTATAATAAAGTTTAATTACCCAAGTTTGAGGTGTCAACTTGGGTATATTGACCTGCGGGGCCACACAACAACCACAACATCAACCACATCACTGCCACAACCATCACACTCAACAATCCATCAACTACCACTAAAATTGGTGCATCGGGGACATCAAGGACCGAGCATCAACACTACCGTCGACGGGAATCGGATCTTCGACGGACAAAACGACAAGCTAGGAAAACGACAAGAAAAAGAATTGTCAGGTCAGCTTGGAGTTTTAATACCCGCGTGGCAAAGGCGAAATTCAAGAGAAAAAAAAAACCACTCCAACATTAACGCGATGAATGCGTTACAATTCAAAAACGGTATTAAAACCGTTAAGGATATGAAAAACCAATTGAAGGAACAATTGGAAACATCGAAGGAACTAATCAACAAATTGGCAAATCAGAAAGGCATGGAAGTTCCAATACTGGATGAGATCAAAACGTTGAAAAGCAAAAGGATCATGCTCGACGAAGAGATGATCACATTCACAAATACGTTTCCGAAAAATTTATCGGAAGCTGAAGAAGAAATGGTCGACTACATTATTAATGATGTAGTCGATTTAATGAGAGAAGCAGAAGAATTTGAATGCGATATTGAAATGGAAATGGAAATGAACGGATTTCCAGTATCAAAATTCAAAGAAGAAGATAAGAAGAAAGAAGAATCGGTTAAAGCAAGCAGTAATCAAATGGCCCCGAACAAAGAGGATCAGATGAAGAAACAAACTAAAGATCGTTTAGCAGAAGACCAAAACGAAAAAGTCATGGAATCAATGCAAACGGAAAAGGAGATTTCACTTGGAGAGCCGGGAGGAAACAACGATTCAAGAATAATCGTTGTTCAATCAAGGAACGAGCCTTCGACTACAATAGTGGAGAAGAGAACATCTAACAAGAAGAAACACTGGCAAAAGAAGATGAATCCAATGAAAGGATTGAATCATCAAGACGACGACAATGGTACAGGCATAGAACAATGCTGCAGAAGAAGTTCTACAGTAGATGCCGAAACAGCATACAAGGAAGAAAGAATTTCCACGACAATATTAAGTAAATTCAATTGTAAAATGATGTTTAATTCGATTCCTCTCAAATTCATTACATTTTATGTACCATTACCCTAAATTCATTTATTGAACCCCTTTCACTAAATTCTTCCAGAGGGGGAATATCGCAATCGCGATCACTAAGTTGATTTATTGTAAGAGCATATGACGTGGAATGGGATTGTGAGAATTTTGGTATAAACAAATTGGCCTAATTAATTATCTTTTTGTTGTAAACCGTCATATGTTTTGAAATTTAAAACCCCTATAAATTGTAGATAGTGACAATGGGCGGACCAAATAAATTGATAGTATAAATTCTAGTGCAACATTATTGTTTCCATCAGTTTAATTCATTTGTTTATATTTTATTTTACATTTTATATTTTTATTTTTATAATAAAGTTTAATTACCCAAGTTTGAGGTAATATCGGAAAGTCCTAAACCAACAACCAAAAATACAACGACGTTGCTCATCATCATCACATCAACTCAACTCACTCAACAATCAATCAATCCACAAACCATTAAAAATCGTGTTGAAAGTGCATTATTTAGTAAGCACAATTAAAAACGTTCTAAACAATGATTCATTAGCATCAAACTTGCTATGTTTTGTTTTAAAATGTTTCGCAAGAGAAGCTTGATTTTATTGTAGCATCAATTGTCCTCTGAAACTTGTCGGAAAACATTCTTCGGAGCTCGTTTAAACTCATAATCTTTTTTCTTTTTGTCTTTTGTGTTTCTAATTCTTATTGATATTAATTAGGATAACAGAGACAGAGAAGATAAAAACTAATATATTCTAATATATGAAAACACGCTCCAAATTCATTAATTTCTTTGCGCTTGTCAATTCCGTGTTAATTATTGCATTCAAATCCCCAAGCACCTTACTAATATTTCGAAATTAGGATATATGCACGCCAAATTGAATGCTTAAGTTGAGGGTTAAGAAAAGCATGCACGTCAACTGGAAATAATGATTTTACGATTTTTAAGCGTGTCAGAAAATTTTTGCGTCTTTTGTAAAAATAATTTTTCACTCCAATTTAACTAAGCTTTACTTAAACTATCTAAAATATTTATAAAATTCCAAACTGTTAGATTTGAGCACGTTTATTGAGCTCATTTTATTATCATACCAGTTGGCGTTCGTATGTTGCAAATTTCGGTAAGAAGCGCATGTTTTTAGATAATTAAAGACAAGCTAGTAAAAATGACGTGTCATGTTATTAAAAAATAATACGTGTAAATTAGTAATACACGTTAAATATTGAAAAATTGTAATTTCCATTTGGCGTGCATCGGCCTAAAATTTGAAAAAGTCACAGAAAAAGCACCAACAAGGAGTTCTTTCTGTGACATCTTACAAGATACAACGATATTACATTTCTTTAATTTTCCTCTTTGCTCATTGTTAATATTTCTACCAATTTCATAAGAGTATCTTTTTATCTTTTTAGAAAATACAAAATCGGCGCCGCTTCATATTGCTCTCCAATTGGAAAATGACTATTTTCTAATATTTTTATATGTTTTATAAGTTGATTGGTGTTAATATCAGAATAACCTTCTCATAAATTTGATAGAAACATCTTAAAATAAACAAGTAACCCCATTTGCGTAAAAATAAACTATATCTGCGCATTATTAGTGAGATCACCAAGGTTTAATTTGATACGCAATGGAAAGTTGAATGTAAATAATCGGAAATTATTTTTAGAAGCATTTCTGTACATATACAAGTCAAATTTATTCACCAGTGATGGGAGGGACGCAGGTCCCAGGTAGGGAAATAGTGAAGTCCCGGGTCCCGGGTGATGGGAGGCACCCCACCTTAAAAAATTGAAAATTTCAAAAAACAGGTCTCCGGACCGGGACCCTTTTTTGGAAAATGCCCGGGGGGGGGGGGGAGTAAGGGTAGTCCCTCCCATCACTGGAATTCACACATCCACGGCAATTTAAAAAAATCATTTATGATGTTAGGGATGCTTAATTTTCAGAAAATTTTTAAAATACAGATAGAATTTTAGGCACTGTTAATCAGAAACATTCACGTGAACATTCTTGAAGCACGTCTAAATGTTCAAAAACCATCACTTTTAATTATCGTCTACGCCTAAATGTCAATTTTTAGAAATCATTGAATCACGTTTTTCATTATTCCGAGTGCACCAAGTCACAGGCTCATTTGATTTATCTTCAGAATTTGATGATATATCAATTTTCTCTTCAAACAACCAAAATCAGTTTAAAATTTATCTTAAAAGTCCACGCAGAATTCTATAAAATGTAATGAAATGTTACAAAATCGACATTTGCGCGTGGCACTTACAGACGATTCTCAACAAAGTCGAAATAGAACAAATTGTATTTGAGGAATGCAAAGCCGCACGAAATAAACCTATTTTTTCAATTGACATGCAATTTTTAGGAATTTTATCCTGATTTTCTCGATTCCGAGTCTACTATTAAACATATTTTCAAGATAATTATGTATATTTCAGGCCAAATATTCAGTAAACGAAATTAAATATACCGCTTTAAAATAAACATAAATAATTTACCTGTGAATCTCCAACAATAAATGGCTGATTGTTCATGTATAGTTGTTGCACCTTGGACGAGCTTAGTCTCGCAGTCACATAAGCTCCGCTCACCGCCGATCGTCTGGCTCTTTTTGCCTAAATGCATTCATTGTTGTAAACGTTCCATAATTAGACATGCTTTGTTCTAAAAAACGCACAAAACAAAGCGCAAAAAGCAAACCTTTGGCTCAAACGCTCCTTTCTGCTCGCTCCATTCACCAGCTTTTCTTTTCATTTTCTTCGCCGGGGATACACTAACAGAGCTGGCAATTTGTGCACGCTTTTCCGCCGTTGATTTCTCCAACTCGATCACGTCCAGATTAACAACATCCTCCTATAAAATAACACTTTTTCAATACGGCGCCCTTCATCCCATTCAAACCGTGCTATAATTCGCCGGAACCACAATAACCCAGTAATGCGATATCTCTCCATATTCCTCGGTGGCTGGCGCCAGCTTAACAAACTGCTGTCCTGCTTGAGCGGCAGCCGAGTCAATCAGCTGCGGTACTTCCACATATGGCGGACCCGTGGGATCAGTCTGCGTCGTCACTTCCTTCGGCCAATACTTGCGTGCACCCGGTGGCAGAGTGCGAACACCGACGTGAAACGTAAACTGCATGTGTGGTCTCAAGTTGGTCCACAAATATTCACGCGTCCTCTCGTCCAAATCATGCCCGAATCCAGGAGTTGTCATCGTTTTCAATTGAAGCTCATGATTCAGGTATTCCTTGCGACCCGTGTGGTTTACATAAAATCCGACATTTCTCGGACCATTGTACTCCCATCTATAATTCATCTTCACATAAATTAATCTCTAGCAAAACACGCTTACGTTAATTGAACAGAGTTGCTTGTCTTCCACCTTACGCGCAGATTCTGCACCATATACGTCGGCGTGACGCTTTCCAATACTGTCGGCGGGTCCGAGCATGGCCCTTGCCTCTGAAATCATTAAACCAAGTTTTTCAAGTTCATTGCTATCCTATTAAACATTCATGAATGAGTCACGTCATCTATTAAATATTCGGCGGTCAAAAAAAAAAGACGCACTTTTTGTGCCGCAAATTTTCCCATAATCAGCTAATTTCTCTCACGAATCAAATCTGAATGAATCAAACAACATACGTTATTTTTTACAGCCAACACACAAAACGCATATGGTTTGTGCGCATTCAATGAGTTCACTTCGAAATGTCGCAAGTGTCCGGAAACTGGTTGTTGCGTCCATTTCTCCGTGTCCATGCGGTTGCCCGGCTCGTGCATGTATTTAACGACAAATGAATCAACCTGAAATGTTGCAATATTCAACCTGAAATGTTGCAATAATAGGTTGTTGCAATGTTGCAACAACCTGAAATGTTTGCAAAAATATTATAGCTTTTCTTCAATTTTCAATTAAATATACGCACAAATGGAAATAATCATTTTATAAATCTTATAAGCGTTATACAATTTTTACGTGTAATTTAGAATAACATAATTTACGCCAGTCTGAAAGCTTTTTCTTAAGCTATCAAACATGTTAATTTCTTCCAATAATTTTAGATTTCAGCCAAAATGCCAAATGAAAACAACAATTTTGCAAATATTGAATTAAAAATATTGTATCAAATATTGTACATTTTATTAAAATTCACGTGAAAGTAAACAAAAATTTTTAAAGCAATATTAGAGGCCCCTTTTAAAATATCTCTTGCGGTTTAAATTTTAACGATAAGTTAACTTTAAATTACATTTCTGAGCCTTTGTTTTACCAATTCCAATTCTTGCCGCACGTTTTCTGAGCTAGTTTTATTTAAATTCGTATTGGCGTGATGCCGAAAATCGTAGAAACAGGAGCTTCCAATAAAGCAATTTTCATGAAGTTGTTTATTAATTTTTGACATTTTTGCACGCCAAATTTAAACAATCATTTTGTTAATATTTAAACGTGTCTTACTAATTTCATATAACTTGCCAACTGAATTTCTAAAAATAGTCACGTGAAATTTACAAAAATATAGTTTACGCCAGTTTAAAGCTTTTTCTTAGTCTATCAAACATATTAATGTCTTTCAATAAGTTTAGATTTCAGCACGCACGTCAAATGAAAGCAATAATTTTGCAAATTTTGTTAAAATTCACGTAAAAGTAAAAAACTATTTTTAAAGCAATATTAGAGGCCCCTCTTAAAATATCTCTTGAGGCTTAAATTTTAACGATAAGTTAACTTTAAATTACATTTCTGAGCCTTTGTTTTACCAATTCCAATTCTTGCCGCACGTTTTCTGAGCTAGTTTTATTTAAATTCGTATTGGCGTGATGCCGAAAATCGTAGAAACAGGAGCTTCCAATAAAGCAATTTTCATGAAGTTGTTTATTAATTTTTGACATTTTTGCACGCCAAATTTAAACAATCATTTTGTTAATATTTAAACGTGTCTTACTAATTTCATATAACTTGCCAACTGAATTTCTAAAAATAGTCACGTGAAATTTACAAAAATATAGTTTACGCCAGTTTAAAGCTTTTTCTTAGTCTATCAAACATATTAATGTCTTTCAATAAGTTTAGATTTCAGCACGCACGTCAAATGAAAGCAATAATTTTGCAAATTTTGTTAAAATTCACGTAAAAGTAAAAAACTATTTTTAAAGCAATATTAGAGGCCCCTCTTAAAATATCTCTTGAGGCTTAAATTTTAACGATAAGTTAACTTTAAATTACATTTCTGAGCTTTTGTTTTTACCATTCCAATTCTTGCAGCACGTTTTCTGAGCTCGTTTTATTTGAATTCATATTGGCGTGCAGCCAAATTAATTCGTAAAACAGGGGCTTCCAATAAATCAAGTTTTCTGAAGTTGTTGATTCATTTTTTTAACATTTTTGCACGCCAAATGTAAATTAGCATTTCGATTTAAACTTGTCTTACTGATTTAAACTAGTTTAGTATAACTTGACTATGGGTTTAACATTTTTAAACGTGTACAAGCCAAATGAAAATGACTTTTTTCATATTTAAACGCCTTCTATTAACTAATCTTACTGGCTTTTCAGAAATATTGCAGACGCTTAAAATTTTAACGAAATTTAGATACCAATGGACCTGTTTTTTACAATAAACTTGGTGTGCTGTAGCGCGGGAAATCACTATTTCACGCCAACTGAGTTTGTAAAAACAGTTGCTCATTTAATAAGCTCAAATGACATATTCTAATGAGGAATTTGGTCTTTTAGATATTTTAAGAGAAGAACAACAAATTGACGATAAAATTGATTTAAAGTTCACACGAGAATATGTGCTGTAGGTGTTTAAAAAATCAAATATCTTCCATTTCAATTTCAATTAAACTTGACACGACATTTTTACTAGTTCGTCTTAAACTATCTAAAAATATGCGCGTAATAACGACCTTTTCAAAATTAATATCTTTTCTGTGCCCCAAAAACTTCTGCCGTTTCATTTGGCGTGTTTAGTATTATCTCTATGAAAATGTGAAAAAATATTCAATTTATTTTCTTAATTTATTCTTATTTTTTTATATTTCTTTAAAATTAACGTGCTTTTTTTAAAATAAAAATTAAAATTGTAAAAATCAATTTCTCAACACTTGCTGAAATCCATCCAATTGCACGCCAAATCAAAATATCGATTTTGCGATATTTAAACGCGCGTGAAAATTTTTACGTCTTTACAACAAAAAAGTTTTTAGTAGAATTTAAATAAGCTTGTCTTAAACTATCTAAAATATTAATATCTTCACAAAAAGTTACATTTGAGCATGCTTTCTGAGCTCATTCTTTTACCACACAAGTTGGGCTGGCAATTTAAATTGTAAAAATGGAATAAGGTGATTTATCTCAAACAAATGTTAATTTAAGATAAATTCTGTTCTATTCAATATTTTCGTGAAAATTCTGAGATTACGTTTAAAAATTTGAAAATTTGGCGTGCGAACCACACAATCTTGATAAAAAATATTTCAAAATTCATCTCATTGTTCATTCAAATTCAAAAAGTGTTCAGCCAAACAAATGGACAATGATCAATCATTATTTCCCTACAAAACAAAAACCCCCGAGCATGTTTCCATGCCATTGCTCACCTGTGACGCTTCAAAATCCCATTGAATAACCGCCGATGAGTTGGTGGTGGCTTCGACGCGAATATTCGTCGGTGGTCCCACGAGAGCTGAAAATCCAAACATTTAGTAAACTTCTACAACTCGAGTTAATTTCTTTTCCAGTTGGTTGGAACATAATCACACTCCCCCCATCCCAGCCTACCCTCATTCTTATGCAGAAGCGTTCTGATTACCGCCGCAAATATATTCTCCTGCTTTCTCTTTTCCGGCTCATTGCCCGTTCGGAGAACAGGCCGATGATGCTCCATCATCTCCTGGGAATCATCGTCATAATACAAGTCAGCTTCGGCCGATACTCTCTTGTGTCGTTTCAACACATCCGAGAATATGGAAAAATACGAGCTCATTTCAAACAGTTCATCAATATTTTCCGTCGCATATGCATTTATTAATAATAATAATAAGAATAGTGCCAATCTATGCAATATCAACATCATTCATACTTTTTTATACAATACGAATAATAATGGGAACATAAATAAAAACGCAATTGTTCCTAATAACCCTTAGCCAAGCAAGAATAAGTTGGAATTATGGCAAAAACAAAACTAGCTGACTGAAAATAGAATCTCCACTTTCTTGAGTAATCGCTATTACCTAAACAAAACCGGAAAGCTGTGTTTCCGTGTGAGAGTGTGTAGCTCAAAATTCATAAATGCTCTCTTTCTGTCTCTCATTTGCGTGCTCTGCATAAATTTGCCGCCATATTTATCTCAATTTCTTCATTGCCCAGCCGCAAAATGACTATTATATGACAATCGGCGCATAGAATAAGCTAAACATTCTCAAATATACAGGCCTAATTAATAACATTTCTTTCTATCCAATTATTCTTATCCATTTCTAAATCAAATAAAAATCATCAAACCAAGTCACAAATAAAAAAATTAAACGAGTGAGCTCAAAAAGTCTCATCTAAAAAACAAGCAAGCAAACTCTCAAAAATAATCTTTGCATATTTGGTGTCGAAAAATAAAAAAAAAAACGACGATGAATATATATCCATATATGCATTGACTGGCATCTTTTTGTGTCAAATTTAAGTTTAAAGACAAACAAAAGAAAACAAAATAGTTTTTTTTGGAAACAATTTCAACAGATTTCGTTTATTCTGACATACAAAAATACTACAATTAAATTTCTCACAAATTATACATCTTCGTTGATGAAAACAACGATTTAATACCAATGCTTGTTTCAAAAACCAAGCCAATAAAAATTATTGGATTACCCTATTCCGTTGGAACAGAAAATCAAGTAAAGAATCTAGTATAATCTATTTAATAAAAACTATAAATGTATCATATGTTTGTTATTGTTTCAAACTAATTGAGATAAACTGATTTTGGCAAATCAACTGATGAGTTAAAAATATTAGATCAGTAAAGCCTCTACACTCCAAATGGTATGATACCAAAATGAGCTCAGTAAACATGCTCAAATGTAGCTTTTTGTAATAATATTTTTATTTTTAGATAGTTTAAGACAAAACTGACAAACTGGGATAGACAACTTTCTAGAAAAGTTCACGTGAAACTCGTAAGACAAGCCTAAAAATAAGACAACCATAAGTTTCATTTGGCGTGCCTCTATAGTCTATTTACTTTCTTACGCAGAGGGATTGAAGCTTCTTAATTTAGAAACTTTATCTAAGAGAAGATTTCGATAACAAGTTTCCGTCAAATGCTGGGTAGGGCTCAAGTGAATTGGAGAAAACTATTCTCGATTAATGCTTCTACAAACCCTAGCGGTATTAATTTAACGTTTAAGCCTCCATTGAAATATATTAGTAGAAAGTTTTTGGTGGCACGTTCTGTTCGATTATTTATTCACAGATGTAATAGTTTATCGGAGAATTTGATAAGAAAGCTTCAGATGACGATTATGGGGAGTCTTGAAGTTTCTCCTAATTAATTAAATTTATCAAATAGACAAATACAACTGTTAGCCTGATTCAGTCGTTTTATGTTTATTTGAAAACATTTATTTCTTACAAAAAAACTCTGTCATGTTAGTTTTTTATTTAACAAAGACTTTAATATTAAGAGATACTTTAAGATGAGTTAACCTTGCAATTTTCACGTAGAAGACACGCTTAAACGATTCCACTTTAATTTAGCATGCGAATCTTATGCAATAAAATGTTTTTCATTTGAGTTTGCTCTATGTTTCTCTTCAAAAATATTTATTATAAAACTTAAATATTAACAAAGTAGGAAGCCACGAGAAAATTATGGGTTTAACATTTTTAAACGTGTACAAGCCAAATTTAATACCACAATCACACCAAATTGAATAGTAAAGTTAGGGGCTCAGAAAAGATGCTCATATTGTAAATTTGAGGAAGATGCGCATGTTTTAGATAGTTTAAGAGTGGCTAGTAAGAATGAGGTGTCAAATTATATGAAAATGATACGCGTAAATTAGTAATATACGTTTTAATTTTGAAAAATATTCATTTCGATTTGGCGTGCCACACTTGAGTACAAAACTGTTCAAATAGTTTAATTCCAACTTCTCTCAATTATTATTGTTCTACTCACTTGACAGTATGAATCTTAAAGTTCGATTTTTGAAAGATTTAGATAATATTACTGTATATCCTATTTCGAAAAAAACCATTTAAATAGTAAAATAGTGGTAATAATGCAGTCTAATCAGCATTGAAGCCCCTAAAACACAATATTCAGCGTGTTTTTTTCAAGAAATACAATTTAAATTACTTAATAACAAATAATTATAATATGAAAATAGTTGGTTTGTCTCAACACGGCAACAGAATACATCATCAATGTTTTAATTAAATTCTATTGTCAGAATTATGTCATGTTTTTCATAAAATTCGAATCAATTTAATAATTTAAAGCAGTGACAACAGTCACGCACATATATTAAAACTACAATAATTAAAGAAAAATTAATTCCGTCAATATTATACTAGACAATCATTACCCAACGATAAACTGTATTGCACACTTTCCCCGCTCAACCCAACAAAAAAGTCCATTATTACAAAAATAAACAAACTTCCAATCCTGGCTGGTCGATTCCACATTGATGCCGTAAACGGCAATGTCACGTCTATCATAATGCCCGTCGATGGTGTGGTCATCGCTTTTTCAATTCTCCTCTCCACCGGTCGCGCATTCTTCTGTGCCGATTTAACAAGTCCCGCTGTAATCGGATGCTTCAATGGTCCCGGTGGATGATGAAGAATAGCCGAGAAAACATCCGCAGTCGATATTTTCGGCTTCTTCGGCTTTCTTTCTTCTCCAATCTCTTCCTCATCGCTCATGAGCATTTCTTGAAACAAGTCTGTCCGTTAACAGTCGAAAACAATCCGTCAGACAGGTTCTAAGCACAGTTGCTCGCTCCAATAAGAGAAAGGAAATAAGTAAAAAAAAACAATTTCAACGCAACAATACTTTAATTGCCTGCCCTGACTGCGCCAATAGTGGCAATAGTGAAAGTGACAATTTGATTAATCAAATGAGCAGTTTTGAGTGCATCGACGAGTACATCTCAATTTCAAATCTTTCTTCAGCAATTTGTTCAATCGACACAAATAAAGCACATCGATTTGACATAGGTAATGAATGGATAAATTCTGCAGCGAGCAAATATCTACTCTTTCTCCGCTCAAATAAAGAAATCCAATATATAAATGACAATTACACTCATCGTTCATGAATATATATATATGAAAAATGAGTGGTGCTGGCGAAAAATGGAAACAAACATAAAGAAAAATAAATTATAAATAAAGAAATAAATCTTTGAAACTAACTACATGAATATTTAAATGAGTAGCAGCCATTTCCTTCAAAAATGGATAGAATGAAAAACAAACAAAAAGTGAGGAAAGTTACAGTAAATTAGGTTCCAAAGTTTGTCTTTAAATTTTGTGTATGAATTAACACAATTTTACAGCCGTAAATAATACTGTAACTTTGCAATTATAGATTAATTGCATAAGACATCTTGACAAATAAGAATTCAATTTAAATGAATCTAGAAGTTTTAGTCTTCTGATTTTCAAATTTTATGTTTCTCATAGCTGGAAACCGAAACAATAGTGAGAACATGACTGCTCCTTCAAACTATTTCAGAACCTTTTTTTTAATTTTACTAAAATTATCGAGTAGAACATTATTTGTCAGTTTCTGCTCCTACGTTTTTATTTCTAGCTGAACTTTTTCCCCCTTTTCATGTTAATTCCGTTTCCGTTAGTTAATGCACACCAAATGAAATGTTCATTTTTCAACTTTTCAACTTTTTTTCAAGTATATTCTGCACGCCAACTTGTATGGTTATAAAAAAGAGTTCAGTAAACGTGCCTAAATTTAACTTTCTGGAACAATATTCACATTTTTAGCTAGTTTCAGGAAAGCCTAGTTAATTTGTCGTTTAGTTAAAATAGAAGCCTAGTTAAAATAGACGCTTAAAAATCGGAAAATCGTCATTTCCAGTTGGCGTGCGCAAGTACTTCAACAGAAATTTTCAAATTTTAAAAGTTTTTAGATAAAATGACAATATTCAATGTGAATATAAAAATTCGTTGTTTTCTCAATCGGAAGGTAATTATTATAACGAATCAATCTTGGCGGTATAGTTAACCTAGGTGGTCCAAATTGAACTACGAGTTACACTATCCCAGTTGGACGATACTTGACCATTTTTTCTGAGCTTCCGATTTGAGATTTAGAACAGATAATTATCTAAAAAACCAACTCTAAATTGATAACAAATTTATTATTTTTTGACAACATCACGTCAAATGACATCTTAAAAAAACAATCCTCCAAAAGAGCCACGTTAAGACCAAATTTCGTAAAATCTTAAAGCATCAAAGCTATTTTAAATAAATCCCAAAAATTTGATGTAGTTTTAAATGTAGTTTTTAAACTTTGACGTGGAAATTAAGAAAAAAAATCTCGTCGAAATCTCAAAAAATCGCACACCAAATTGAGCGGTTAAGTTGAGGGCTCAGAAAATATGCTCATTTTGAAAATTTCGGTAAGTAGCGCATGTTTTTAGACAGTTTAAGACGGGCTAGTAACAATGACGTGTCAAATTATATGAAAATAATGCGTGTAAATTAGTAATACACGTTTAAATATGGTATAATATTAATTTAAAATTGGCGTGAAAATCGTAATTTTCATTTGGCGTGCAATATTCTCTAGTAAAATGGCATTTACTTTATAATATCTTTAATTTGCTCTAGAGTTAAAAATTTATTTAGACTTTTGGCTTAATTTATAACTAATATAAGTGAAATTGTTCAAAAAAGACCACAAGGCAATTAATAAAAAAATTAAATTTTGAAAAATCAACATTTGTCTGTGCATGCCAATTGAATTTAAAAATACAGGAGCTCAGAAAAGTCTCTTGAATCTAACTATTGCAACAGTTAATTCGATTTTTAGCTAATTCAAGACAAATACAAAATAATTTACGCTAGAATTTATGAAAAACAGTGTAATGTAGTAAAATAAATATTTTCATTTGTAATGCGAATACATTCCAGTATGGTAACACAAAGGACTAAATAAGCATGGTCAAATCTAGCTTTCTAGGAGGATATTAATATTTTTAGATACTTTAAGGAAAGCCTAGTTAAATAGTCGTAAAAACTTTCAGGCACGCTTAAATATCGGAAAATCTTTATTTCCATTTTACATGCGGGTGACATGCTAAAAGATATAAAATTTATCCAAGAAACAAGTTGCAAGTCTAGTCCTAAAATACCCCATTCAATGTCCCATTTCCTACTAATACATTTATAAAGAATAAAAAAAATTAGACTAGACCACTCTAAATTTAAAGAAGAACATCATCTATGAAATAAAGGACCATTTAAACACCAAACATTTCATAAACAAGAAACTCTCATCAAAACTCGATTACTCGATGCACCCAAACTTCATTTAATGGATCAAATCATCGCCAAATGAAAACCTTTCTCTTCCAGGTCGTGCTTCTTCGACACTTTGGATATTTGCATTTGCTTCTTCTGTTTCATTTTCATCGTCTGAAGCGCTTTCTCGCGCTGGCGATGGTTTCTCGGCAATCGCGAATTTAGTAATCGTTCCATCTTAATTGATACAAGAATCAATTTCAAAAACAAGATGAAACAGCACAACAAGAAAAATAAGATGAAAAACAATAGTAGCTGCTCAATTCATCAAAAAATGCAAATCTGTCGGCTCGGAAGTCAAACTCCTCTTCGGGTTGCCAAAACAAAATTTCTGCTGTGGTAATGGGATCGCCGTGAGTGTCCAAAGAATCAAAATAAAAAAAAAACGGCAATTCTGTGGAGGAGGCGACTATTCCAAAGGGTTCTCATCTTGTAAATTACAAAGTGAGCCCGACGTGTTTGTGTGATGAATTGAAATGGCTTCTTCGTCTTCTCCTTCTTGTCGACTGATTAATTTGGAGAGCAAAATGCTCCAACAACTCGAACGTCTACTCAATAAATTTTCAAAACAACAATGAACAATGTCAGTTCGCTCCGAGTAACAGCGATAAACAATTTCAAGAAACTTGTCAAAATTGTGCATTCAGTTAGGCGTGAAGCTCATATTTCATTCCAATCATGACAATCCATCATATTCGATAACAATTAAACAACTGTCGATAGATAGCAATAAATAAATATGCCCAATATAATTATGTAATATTATAAAAGAAGACAATACAAGTTTTATGTGCTTTCTCAACACCAATCGTCAGTCGTTCGGCTCATTTTATGTGCATTGTTATTATTCTCATTTGGGACCATTTTCGATAACTTTTTTTTTTCAAATTAGTAAAAGTGCCACTAACTGATGATTATGGGTGTCATCCTCAAGAATTAAAAAGTACGAATTTCAAACAATCAATTTTTAAATGAAATTATATTTAGTTAGTTCAACATTTTAGGTATGGAAAATCCATAATATTATTAAATACAAATAAATATGGACAAAACATGCCTTTTTGAATACAAAAATATTTATAAAAAATTCAAGCCGAATTTGCTTAAAATTCATATTAAATCAGAACACAAAAATACTATTTTTTGTTATTTTTTTCACATAAACCTACAAACACTTTAAAGCTCACACTAAAAATAAAATCGTTCGCCTGCAAACGCCCATTTTTCGAAAATTTACTTAATAGATTACACGCCAATTTAAACTTAATTTTCTATTTCTTACTTTTCAAATAAAAATGATTTTTCAACCTTCAAAATTAGCTTGATTATACTTTTCTGATCTCTTCTTTTTATCATTTACTTTGGCGTGTAGATTATCTTGAATTGAATGTGGGTTATTATAAGTCAAACAATCAATTCTAATGGGAAATGGCTACTTAAGATTGTCATACGCCACCCGAAAATGTTAATTTTGCAGTAGTTATTCACGTATTATTTATATCCAAATAGACTATTTTTAAATTTTTAAGGGAATTGTAAGTAATTAAATCCATATAAAACCAAGTATATATTTGATAAATAAAGCACGCCAATTCGAAATAACGATTTTGCCATTTTTAACCCCATGTGGAAATTTTTACGTTTTTATAATAAAAAAGTTTTTAGCACAATTTAATTAAGCATTTCTTAAACTATCTAAAAGTATTAATATCTTCCCAAAAAGTTATATTTGAGCATGCTTACTGAGCCCATTTTCTTACCATACAAGTTGGGGTGAATAAAGCTATAACCTCAAATGAGCCCGTCAATTTTCTATTGCTGATGACGTGTCGTAATTTAACTCTTACGGGTGCACGCCAAATTAATGCGTAAAAGCAATATCTCAAAAGAGCCATTTAAATCCAAAGTTTTGTATAAATTTAAAACGTCAGAGGCATTTTAATGGAAGCCTGTAAAATATTGACATGAAAAATAAAATTTATCTTGAGCGTAGATATTTATAAAATGAGTTTGAATATTGCAAAATAGTAATTTTCATTTGGCAGGTTAGACTGTCCAAATCTCCTTATTAATACCTCGGTATTAAAGAGAGCACATGGATAAAAATGCGAAACATTTTCCCAACCTACTAAACAAACTCAAACTAATTTTTATACATGACTGTTCTTTTTTATTATTTGATTCTTTCCGCTTACTTCTTGCGGGGTCAGAAGTTAGTCTCCCGTTGCGGGAAAATTATTTTGTTTGAGCGAAAATAGACATGACTGCAACTCTTACAAACAGTTGGGCAAGGTCATTTGTACTACAGCTCCCGAAATGTTTTTAAAAACATATTATAAATTAATAGTAAAACTTTATCATTGTGTCGGTCTTAATTAATAAAAATATAGTCGTTAGATCAATGTCGAATGGAAGATAAAATTGCAACTTTCCAACCGAGACCATCATTTTTTCACTTCTTTGAAAATGACAATAGTTTTATTAATTAAAAACTTAAATGGTATTAAAATGCAGATCTTCTTCTTCGAAAAAGCAAGTTTACTGTCTTTTGAAAGATCTTGTATTTTAGTTACCAACATACACTTAATAAAAGATCAAATATTTTTTTGATTTTTTATTTTTTAAATGTAAAATTTTATTAAAGCAACTTTCATATTCTAAATGAAATTGTCAATTTTATAAGTTTTATTTATCTCTGTTCGTTCCATCAATTTTGAACTAAAAAGAAAATTTACTTAGTTTCTCTATTTAGAATATTAGCGATTAAGCAAGAATATCCATCATCTTATAACTCCTAAATTTGTCAGCAAATTATTTTGTCATTTAAAATCCATTTCACACGTAATATCCGTTCCATTAAAATCTAATGTCCAGTCCAACTAAACCAACACCTCTTATTAATCGTTAATCCTTGCAAATCCGCAAGTCTATCAACCAAACAACACTAATCGAGTTCCACACCTGTCATATGCGAGCAAATTCTCGACGTCGCATTATCAAGTTTCAACCAAGCCTGCTTCACGCCATCCGTATTCGACACGTGATACTTCCAACCCGAAGCCACATAATTCAACAAGTCTTCCAGCGAATTTATAATTCCATCTTTACACGTGATGGGCGATAAAAGCTTCCCAAATGGGTCGACAACTTCAGTGGTGCTCTCCGTCGTCGTCGACGTGGCCTCTTCATTTCTTCGCTTTGCCGCATTCCACGCTTCTTCATCATCCATAATACCATTCAATAACAAGCCAAGACTTTAAATATACAAAATTATTCAAAAAGTCGGCGGAAAAAAACGATATCACAATTGAAAAAAGAATGAAAAATGAAACTAATTCGATTAACACGATTAAGGAATCCAATAATCTTTATCATTAATGTAGTCAATAAATCAACCAAATTTCCCATTAAACCCAGGAGAAAAAAAGTTTGCAAATACACAATATATTTCAATCGTCAAACTAACAAATATTCATATAATCGTTTTCTGAAAATATTTTTGAAAAGCCAACTTTCTATTATTCAGGTTAAATTCGAGCCAATCCAGACAAAAACTTCAATTATTTGACTAGAAAAATAGCTTAAATAAATATTACAATCTTCCATTTTTTCTAAAATATTCAAAATTCATCGAAAAGTGTCAAGAAAGGATGCTTCAGAACCGGAAAAAAACCAAACAAGGAAAGCAATCCTTCATTCCAAGCCGATGACAGTTTATAAAAAATGCATAAAGAAACATATCTTACGATTATTTGTCAAATACCAACTCGAACATAGAGATGGAAATAAAAGTTACATCTCTAATAATAATAATAAATAAAAACAAAAGATATAAGTTATATTCATGTAATTTCCTATTATTTCCTGCATTCTAAATTCTAAATTACATTAATCGCTATAAAACAAATTAAATACAATTTGGGATTAATTATATATTGTGTTTATTGATTCCAACAGATGCCTGAAACAGCTACTATCCAGATGAATTAAATCGGTGGAAGTTTTAAATTAATAGGAAAATATTTTCAGATACATGTTAAGTAAACAATTAAATTAGACATCCGAAAAATATTTCCAACGGTTTAAAATTTAATATTTTCTTGGCGTATTGTAATCAGACATTTTTTGGATAATATTAAACCGATTTCTACTCTCATCTATGTAATTCTTAAAAATTCAACGAGGTTTATTCAAAAATAATCCTAATTGTTCATTTATACACGCTAATTCAAAACTTTTTTCCTCATTGAATGCAACTTTCTTAATTTATGATGCTCATTTTGCCTTACATAACATTCGTGTGAATATTAAAAGTACAGTTTAAAGCCAATTTTGTAGATACTCCATGGGCACATGGACATAACAGTTTTTCTGCTTTTACGTGGATTTCAAAAAAAATCCTAATTTACACCAGAGGCTGTATGTGTGTATAGAAATTATTTATTCGTTAAACTGTGATGGAAAATCTTTGATAGACTACGTTTCTGAGAAAAAGTAAATAAGTGTTTGTAATAATTCGTATTGGAATCACAAAAATAACTTAAAATTTATATAAGTTATTGGGAAAATTAATTTATCAATGATTTTCCAACACCGTTTTACGGATAAATACGTTCTTGTATACAACCGCAGCACGCCAATTGAAATGATAAAAAGGATGGCGAGTTATCATGCTAGTATCTTAAATTTCAGAGAATTTCAGAGGAATCTAGTCATTTTGTCTTAATAAAAAACCGAAATATTCACGTGAATTTTCAATAACCAGTTTAAATTATACAAAAATCATCATTTTTCATTTGGCGCGCACCAGTTGC
This sequence comes from Caenorhabditis plicata, assembly GCA_963931815.1. Taxonomy (NCBI): domain Eukaryota; kingdom Metazoa; phylum Nematoda; class Chromadorea; order Rhabditida; family Rhabditidae; genus Caenorhabditis; species Caenorhabditis plicata. The sequence continues at coordinate 14,221,665 of OZ007490.1, read as the reverse complement.
TTGGAGTTTTCTTAAATAATCGATAAATATTAACATCTTTCTCAATAATAAATTTTCAGCACATTTTCTGAGCCTTAGAATTGCAGATGGTGTACATGGGAAGAGAATGAAAGTTATCAGTATTTTTCCATCACTTCTAGACTCTCTGCATTTTTGCGTCTTGGGTAATGAGTAGTTGACATAATTATTTCGAATATCCTTTAACTAATTCTACTATTTTCTTCTCGCCAAAATCCAAATATGTTGTTTAAATTTAAAACGCTAGAGACATTAACTATTTTCTGCTCGCCATAACAAATTCAACATATATTTTTGATAAATAAACAATCTATTGTAGGTGTGCCACATTAACCTTAAAACGATGAGCTATCCCCCGCAAGACACAAGACGCAAATATGCACAATTATCTAAAAAAAACTACAATTTAATAAAAAAAACTGGCAAAACTAGAGAAAATGTTAATGAATTTCTGATAATCGTCAATAATATATTAATTAAAAGTTTATCATGACTAAATAGAAGATTATCAATATACGTAAATGATGGGATGGCATGTTTAAGCTCTAATCTTCATTATCCTTAATCCTCATTTTCTAATTGAAAATAAAATATTCCAGAAAAAAACTAAATAAAAAACTTGTTACCTGAAATCTAAGAAAGGTAAACTTAGAGGTAGTGAGAGAGGGAAAAGAGAAACAAAAAATACCGATATATTTGAAGACAAGGTTTTTTTTTAGAAAATATATTTTTCTTATGTACATTCAGTTAAAATTTTTTTCTAAGGGATAGCAAGTTATAAGTTGAATTTATCACGTTTTTCTAATTTCTGCAGGAATGTGTCAACACTCCACTGCAACGACTAGTGCTAGTAATCTAGCATGAAAGTGTGGACAAATTGCAAAAACCACGCCCTTCACTTTTTATGTAATTTCTTTATTTTATAAAGAGCACCTTCTTCTAGTTTAATTGTTGTTTAGAACCGTTTCGAATTATTGATTAAGCGTATTTAATTTGTTTTAAAGCTCACAACTTTCAAAAACATAAAGAAACTTAAATAAGAAGTGAAAAGTGTGGTTTGTGCAAATTGTCCACACTTTTTTGCAAGATGCACAGTAATAGTAATCGTTAAATTCCAACACTGAAAACAATATCAAACTCAATGGCACTTCACTGCCACGAACAATGCGTATATTGCAAAAAAAGTGTGGGCAAATTGCAAAACCGCACCCTTCACTTATTATTTAAATTCTTTATATTTTTAGAATCATAACTTCTTCGAATTTGATTTAATTTGTTTTATGATCGTTTATAGTTATTGATTAATGATTTATTAATCTTTTTTTTAAGGTTAAAAAACGATTTTAAAATCCTTAAAAAAACAAAGAATTTGAATAAAAGGTGAAGGGCGTGGTTTGGCAATTTGTCCACACTTTTTTGCAAGATACGCATTGATCGTGGCAGTGGAGTGCAATGGATACCATACAATTTAAATATTAGCAAAACAGTCACTACTAAACGGCCACGACTTGCTTTCTATCTGAACGTAATAAATAAGCAGAATCTTTTTTTAAATTTGAAAATTTTGCTGGATTTCAATCGGGTTATTAATTGAATGTTTTAATGTCAAACTATACCCTTATCAAGTAATTGTTTGGATATATTAGAAACAATTAAGTCAGATATGAATAAAGTTGTCAATATTTAAATGAGGATTATAAAATAATTTCAAAACTACTTGCAGTTACCATCTAACAGAATGTTCTGAAACAGAGATGGGCGGAATTCCGGTTTCCAAAATCTTATATTATAATTCCGAATTTCGAAAATTCACATTTTATTTAAACGTTATGGCTGGATACGTTCGAAATTCCGTCCTATTTCTCGATTCCGAAATTCCAATTTTCATTTAGAATTCCGTATTTCGCATTCTGAAACTAAAAAACTGCCATTAGGCCCATCTATGTTCAGAAAATAGTTTTATTTTAACCCTTTTCGGGCTTAAAGAAATTAATTTAGAGTGCTACAAGCCAATATTAATATTAAAACTTTCGTTTATTTCAAGAAACTTGAATCTAAATTGATAATATTTCTCAACTTGAGTTATGTACTTTCTTCAAAAGACTACTATTACCGGATTATGTTATTAAAACTCTCTCTACATTCCATGAGAACATGAAGAGCCTGCATTCGTAAAATTCGACTATTCAAGTGAGTAAGTGCTATAATTTTAGCGTGAAAATATTCTAAATTCAATTTAAACCTAAAAATATACACTATAAACACGCCAAATGAATAAGTCTTCGAAACAGTCACGTTAACACAATTTTGTAAAAACTTAAAGCTTCACAGATATTTTTAACAAACTACCGTAAAATTGACATGAAAATTAGTTTTAAAGTTTTAAGTATAAGTTTGTAAAATGGTTTTAAATCTAGAAAAATCGGAATTTTCATTTGGCGTGCTATTTAAATATTCAACGAATAACTTAAACTATTAAAAAAATTCAATACAACAACTAACTAATCTATCTCAAACTAATCTCCAAATGACGTTTATCACCATATCCAGTATATAATAAAGCCAATAAAACCAGGCAGCAAAAAATAACTGCGATAAACATCCATAAATAAGGATAACTAGTCGAAACAAGCTCATAAAAACCAGGAGTCGAATACCAATAATAAATCCATGTTCATTCGGTGTCATTTGTTATTATTTATTTATTACAGCTTACAAAAACCAATAATAATAATACAACTATTAAATTGGCCTTCAAAATGGCATTACTTTATATGCAATGAGCGCCCAAAAAAAGTGCTTGAGCAAACCTTTTCGAATTAAACAATCTTCGATACAAAAAAAAGCTGTCAACTAAAAATAACAACAATTTTCAACTAATAAACAAGAATGAAAAATGAACAAGTAGGGATACTTATTTTTCATCTAAAAATTTTCAAGTTAATCAGGCGAACACAGTTCTGACTCGAAAATGACATTGAGCAAGCAGCAGCTGGTTGAGACTTATCAAATATTGTTGTTTACTCATTCGCGCATATAATCACTCGAATATGTTCATTTCTTTTAATTAATAAAAGCATAGTTGGTAATTTCAGATAAAATTCATATTAACTAATATATTCAAATACAATTTTAATCAATAAATAAGGTCTATTCAAATTTTCAGAAAAGATTATTAACAAAAATAATAAATCGAATAATTGGCGCAGATTATTTCTAATCTCCTGTAGCCATGTTTGTAGAATCTCAAAATAGATAAACATTATTATTAGTATTATTTATAATAATAATAATAATATATATATCAATACATAGATAATTTTTAATTCAATATGTTCCAATTTTTTCTCTTTCTAATTAGATTCAAGTTAGATTTAAGCACGCTAAATTAAACAGTTAATTTTATAGCTCTGAAAACATTCTAAAAACAGTTATTCATCAAGGGAATCGGGTTTTTCTATAATTTAAAAGCTGTTTGCCAAAATGACAGTTGTTGTTTTCTGTAAATAAAACTTGTAATGCTATAATACTATATCATTTGCAATTGGCGTGTTTAAGCTAAGTTAGATTACTATAAGAACGAATGTAACTAACACAATTTTTCTTGTGAACAACTATTAAAATCTAACTTATCGAACATAAAAATTGTAAAGCAAAAAAAGATTTATGATATTCTTAATCTCGCGCTTAAAGGAATGGGATACGCTCAATTGACTGAGAGAATTGGCTGTAATGGAATATATCATAAGATTCGCGACATCCCAGTGTCTCCAAATATTTATTCCAATTGTCAACTTTTCCATAAGAAACCTGCGAAAAATCAATTTGCACCGTCCTGTAAGCTCGTCAAAAGTCATACGTCAAAAGTTTTTTACAAGCCAAATAGAATACTTCCATAGTGAGCCCAGAAATCGAGCTCATGTTAAATATTTTGCCAATAATTTTAGATTATCGAAGAGTTTACAACAGGATTGATCAACTGAAATGGCAATTAATACCGTATTTACACATTTATAAGGTTCATGAGAACATGAGGAAATATTCATTTTTATTAGGCGTGCGAATAAAAGTTGATTTTTCATTTTTTGCCGATTTTTTCTCATTTTCAGTTTTAGTGTCACATTGGCTCGAATAATAAAAATTCAAAAAATTGTTTAAATTTCAAGCAGGTTTTGTTAATAATTAATCAATTACAACCGACTAGAGCCAATATTTAAAAAATACATTTCTAAGATAGATTACATTGTAAAGAATATATATTCTCGTTTTTAAAATCTTCGTTCGAGTAATTAAAAACATGTATCTTGCTATAACTTGCTATTCTTGAGAAAATTATATAAATATATATTTTAAAACTATTATTACATGGTGATCGAAAAGCCGACTCAAAGACAGATGGGACTAACGGATCAAGGAGCAGGTCACTGAACTTGTAGACCATAAATCAAAGACAGTTATTATCAAAATCTAAGAATATGAAAGGTTTGATTTGATCATTTTTGAATTATTTTCAATGGTCTCAAAGATAAATGAAACAAATATTCAATTTATGTTTATAATTTCTCTGTTTTTCATTATATTTCTTCAAAATTTCTAGATCAAATCAGATTAATTACTTTTATTTTTTATAAAAATAAAATTGGAATTGTCAATAGTTTGCAGCCGTTTAGGTGGTTGTTTCGACCTCATAATTATCTTAAGTAAATAAGTATTCATGTCCTATATCCCCGTATTCATTCAAATTTACTTTTATTCTAGAGATTCTTAAACAAAACCAAAAAACGAAAAAAAGAGCTCAACAACACAAAAAATAAAATTCCTCAAAGCGGAAGAAAATTGAAATTCAACGAAATACTCAAACCATCAAGCTCATTAAAAAATTGTTTCAGATGTGTCATGTCAAATTAAAAGAAAGTGTTGTCTAAATTGGACAAATTTAACAACGTAAATAAATAAACACGAATACAATCAAAGAAATATCCAACTACCACTATACAAGTCTCTTCTAATAAAATTGATTTTTTTCTTCAAACAAGGCAACCTTTCAATTCACGCCAAGTTGAGCATAATAGTGCTCAACTGGGTAAAAATTAATCAACATATAAAGCAATAATATAATCCTTTTAAAACCTAATATCTACCTAGACAAACAATCAAAAAAAAAGTCAAAAAGTCAAAACTATTAGTCATAAAAACTATCGCAAACACAAATGGACGCCATTTCCGAGTCTCAAATTTCAGCCTTTTCTACTTTATTCCAATTTATAAATATACATATCTTCCTGTCCACAAAATAGCAACCGGAAATCGGTTATTTATTATTCAAGGATTGTCAGCAGGCTCACATTGTCGCAAACAGACCGACTCTAAGGGATCAAACAAAAACACAACAACAATAAAAAGTTGGCAATCAAACGAGTTAAAAAACTGGTGTTGTCCGAGTGACTGCCTGCTTGGCTTGGCTTGCATGCTTTCAAAGTCGAGGACCGACTAATTCGCCTTTCATTCAATTATCGCCTCCTACCGCGCACCGCAAAACGACAATACAAGTTGAAGATGAAGCAGAAAATAAATGAAATAGAAAAAATAACGCTAAACTTTTATTCGCTTCACCTTTTTTTTACATAAAAGGCAGCAATAAAAGAGCAATAAACAGGTAAAGGTGAAGTGAAGTGAGCTAGCAGGTGCTAACAAGCTAAATAAGATAAAATATATATAAATAATATAATTTAAAATGCAGCAAAGAGTTTTTCACTTTGTTTTATATGCAATAAAATAAAGTTTGCACGGAAAATGGCAAATTTCATATATTAAACGCAGCTAATTCACGACAAATAAAATAAGAAACATAACGGCTCCACGCCAAATGAGCAGTGAAATTAAAATTCGGATGTAAGAAATGTCAGGACGTGAAAGTGCCGATGGTGTACAGGTTAGTGGTCTGATTATAGTGGTCTGATATTCATTATTTAAATTATATTTTTGTGATTAGCAGTTAATGAAATAAAATAATTCGAATATGTTCATTTGACGCTTTCACACTAATTTTAAATTAGTTTTAGTTAGCACGCCAGCTTATATAGTAAAATACGCTTTAATTAAATGTGTTCAATCTTAACTTACCCATTAATCATGATATTCTATGAATTTTTTGACTGGAAATAAATTCGCTCGTACACCGACCGCACTTTCACGGTCTCAAATTTATAACATCCGAATTTTAATCTCATTCCCAAATGAGTTCATTAATGCAGAACCTCAAAAACCTCACTTATTTTTAAAATTTCGCCAAAATTTAAAGCGACGAAAATATTTTAAAAAACTCCTATAAAATAGATGAGAAAACTAGTTTTTAACTTTTACATATAAATTAATAAAATGTGTTTAAACATTTTGAAACGGTCATTTTCATTTGGTTTGCGGCCGTAATAAGGTTTAAAATACTGCTACTCTTTGAAAAGATGACGATTAAGACAAATTATTGGGCAAAAATAATTCTTAATTTATTTTTGTAAAATACAAAGTACACGTTTGAATCCTGGAAAATTGTCCTATTAAATTGGGACACACGCCAACTGTAACATGTTAAACCATGGTTCATTTTAAACCACCCATTTAAATTAAACCAAAGATGTTTTGACTGTATAGGGGGGTAGTTTCGAATATACTCTCAAGCTGGACAAAAAAGTATATTCACGTGGAATACTTCGTTATTAACTAAAACTTTCACAAATCGAAAATTTCAGTTGGCGTCGGGGTTCGTTTGCCTTAAATTATCAAGATGATGCAATAATAATTTTGATTGAACTTTAACTTTTAATTCTTGTCACAAATCTAGGAGATTAGATTACAGTGTCTCTGATATTTCTACAAAATATTTATGCGTTTATAGCTAGAGAACATTTCTCGTTTTAACCATCGGCACTCCAGTGTCACGATCACTGCGTATCTTGCACGCCCTTCACATTTAATTTTAATTTGTTGTTTTGTAAGAATTCTAAAATTTTTTGAACCTTAAAACAAATTAAACACTATTAACCAATAATTCTAGACAGTTCTGACAACAAATTAATTCAAATTCGAAGAATTTATGATTTTAAAAATATAAAGAATTTAAATTAAAAAGTGAAGGGCGTGGTTTTGTAATTTGTCCACACCTTTTTTTGCAAAATTCACAGTAGTCTGGCAGTAGAGAGCATACGAAGTTTTCCATACTCCAATTATTTTTTTATAAATTTACTATTTTCAGTCAAACAATCCATAAAACGACAAATTATGGTTCTAAATTGAGATCTAAACAAATGGAATCAAATATATCAAATCCTTTGAATAAAATAATGTAAAGAAGACTTTTGTGTGCACTCATACTTTAATAAAAATTGAATTTTCATTTGGCTACTATTATTGTTTCTCATTAAAATGTGAATACCTATAATCTTATTAATTAATTAATTAATTAATCTGTGGCTTATAATATTCGAAATAAATATTCTCCATTTCAAATAAATGTAATGATAAAAACAATGAAAACCAATGACGATTATTTCAATTTTTGAACGCATATTATAGACTATTTCAATTTTTTGACGGCGCGTTGCGAATCGCTGCGCAGCAAGACCATTATAAATAGAGAGAAACAAAAAAGTTGAAATAGTCTATATTAATTTTCACGTGCAAATTAGAAACTAATTTTAACGTAAATTTTAAAAAGATTCTTTTAAAATACCGCTGCTCCATTAAATCTAGATTTAAGAGACTTTTGGGATGCTCTGTTTTTTACGATTTAATTTTGCGTTAAAATGATACAATCGCAATTAAAGACTCAGTTTCAGTATCTATAAGAAAAACAAAGAAAGTCTTTAAGAAATTAAAGAGAATGTTAGTTCGATAAGTGAACTTAAAGTTGATTTTATAAATTCCTTGAGAGCAAATCGATCATAGTACGCCTATTAATAAAAAGAATTTTATTCAATTTTCGTGCACATTTATTCTAAACGTTATTATTGTCTGAATTAATAAAATAATAAGTCAATTACCTTCGGCAATTTTTCAATTTTTACCTACTTTGAACTCTTATGAAATAAAAAAACCCAAGCAAACTCAATAAATAAACTTTTGCAGCTCGTAAATAACTCCCATCACGCAACTTTTCAGATAAATATCACCCAATTCATAAACTTTATATATATATATATATTCCCCGATAATTGCATGCATATTCCAACCAACCAATCTTCCCCCAAAACTTTTAATCAAACTAACCAGCTGGGTCGGGATTGATCGTAAGCACCGGCGAGTATGGTCCGGTGCCCTTCATTGTTGCAGCGGCCACTTTGAACAAATACGCTCGACGCACGTTTACCTCGAATGTTGCTGTAGTGCTGGGCGCCACAATCTGCAATGAAGCTCATTTTAGTTAAATTGTCCATTGTTGTTTCTAATGTTCGACAAAATTGGAAAATGAGTCCAAGCTCACAGCAAAAACGCGAATAAGAAACACACATTTTCCCATTATTTTCTATCTATTTTCAGCAATGGAATCTTATTAGAACATCATTTCTATTCTAATATAATAACAAAAAAAATTTAAATAAAAACCCAACAATGGAAATCCATCCATATATACTACCTTGCACTCTTCAAGCACTCGATGCCATAAGAAATCGTCAAGCAATTTAAAAATATTTCTAGAGTCATTCAAATAAAGGAATCTAGCAAAAAAAACAAAATGATATCCGGAACAAATCCATTTTAATCTAATAAAATTTATTATTATTATTTTTCAATAAAAAATTCTTCTGCTAAAATCCAAACTAAAATATCAATAAAGAAAACACAGAAAAACTAATGAGAATTGTAAATAAATAAATAAATACTAATGACAACAACAAATATCCTCTCATTAATTCCCATTGTTTTCACAATTTTCTATCAATTACTTTTCCGGCTTAATTAAGAAAACAACAAAAAAACTATTCTGGAAACGAGTCAAAAGTCGACATAATGAAGTATCTCATGGAATATCAGTTCTAAATCGATTTGTAGTATCTTTCAACCACAATTTGTTAAGATACAAATCTTTCCAATTTCTTTCTTTTATGCTCATCCATTTCTTTTTTATATATATTGAATTCAAGATTTTAGATTCATCGTTTTTATTATTCTCCAAACTAATTAGATATATATTCAGGACAAGAAGCCGAGAGCCTATCAAAATTATTTTTAATTTTGTTTATAAATGGTTAATCATTGATAAATAGTAAATAATGCATTATTATTATTATTAACAATGTTCAAGAAATTTCCCATGACTTTATTAGAATATTATCATCGTTAGAAAAACCTGCGTATTTTTTTCAAGTCATTTGGAAATTTTGCTCGAATACAAATGTGACTCATACATATAATATAGGCAACAAATGAAATGTTTAAAATAGCAGTTCTAGTTTCATATATCAGTCCATGAGATTAATTCAATTTGAAGTACCACCTATTAAAATAACGCGGAAAAATAGTTTTCGTATATACAGTAACTTAAATGTTGAGGTTTTTATTGTAGCGTGCGGCAAAGTTAATTTTCCAATTTTTAGACTTTAACTAAACAATGATCAAAATGATCATCAGGAGGACTCAGAAAAGATTCTCTATTTTCATATTTTTAGATAGTTTAAGACGGGTTAGTAAAAATTACGTGTCAAGTTATACGAAAATAATACGAGGAAGTTAGTAAAATACGCTTACTCGCCAAGTGGAATTAGTGATTTCCCGATTTTTAAGTGTCTCTAAAATTTTTCACGTCTTTTTTAGAAAACATTGTAATTTTCCATTTAGAATATTTATGCTTAAACTATTTATAAATATGAATATCTTACCAACAAGTTAGATTTTGGCACGTTTAATGAGCTCATTTAATAATCGTACGAGCTTGCGTCCGTTTAAATTTTGACAAAATGTTCATTTACATTTGGCATTTGTAACAGTTTGTCGGATAATTTGAAAAGAAAGCTTCATTTGGCGATTCGGATGAGTTTTGAAGTTTTCTCTAATTAATAAACTAGAGGAAGATAATTATAAGCATTGTTTAGTTATTATATTATTGTCTTATCATTATAAAAAAAACTCTGTCATATTACTTGTATACATACTTGGGAAAGGCCGGCCCTAAAATTAAACAACTTTTAAGTTTTTTTCCTTATTTTTTAATTATTGATTTTTTAAAAAATATTATGTGTGTTTTTCAATTTAGTAAAAATATTTATTGTAATATCAGCAAATAAACCAAGAATTTTATATTATTTTACACTTTTTTCTTAAAACAAAAATACTTAAAACCACAATTAAAATATTAACATCAAGATTCGATCGAACAGCTAACGCTACGTGATAAGAATGAGAAACTGTTTTGTTCGAGTAGACTAATATCTGATTCCATCAAATCAGCAAGATGGCGATTTAGTGGATTGACAGCTCTTTCAGCTACCAAGTTCAAACTGTGACTAACGCACCTTACATAGTTGTCGAAATGCACTAGAATGCTGATATGATAACATATGATAACATACAATCAAGTAGTGGGATCGAAAGAATTTTGGATGACATCTGTGATATTCCAAACAATGCAGGCAATTTGAAAGAATTAGACAGGTTATATTTTTTAAGCAGCCGGCAAATGTTTATAACAACGATTTTAGATATCTCAACGAGATGGTTCATTCATCTGAGTCCGTCGAAATCTATTGGAGCAGAAAAAAAGAAGAGTATCCTCACCTATTTCAATTGGCTCAAAAAATTTTTTCGTGCATTCCTTCCGAGAGCGTTTGCGAAACGACGTTCTCGAAAATGTCTTATATGTTGGATAAAAGAAGAACTCGGTTAAGTTATGCAAATGTGGAACATATAGTTTTGTGCTCTCAAATTCTTGATTTATTTCCTGATATTTTATGTTAAAATAAACATTTTTTAAAAATACTGTTTAAAAAAAAATTATGTTGCCAACTTTACCGGGCCGGCCCAAATTTCCCAAGTATGCTTGTATACTTATCCTCACAAGGATAAGTATACTTAACTTGTATACTTATCCTTTTGGTAGAAAATTAGCCCTTCGAGGCCTATTGCAAGAAAATCTATCGGAGAATCAGAATTTTGAAGGTTCTTATTAGGATTTCCTATTAAACTTACTTTATTTTTTTAATCGGGAACGCCAACTGAAAAGGTAATAAATCGACTACATAAACTAATATTTTATGAAGATATTACAATTTTCAAAGAGTTTGAGAAAACACTGAAAAACTGGCGCAGACTATACTTGTGTAAAAAACACATGGAAACTGTAAAACAAGCGTAAAAATAAGAAAATCATTATTTTGGCGTGATCGGTTAGCAGTTTTCTTGCAGTCGATTTTTGCGAAACCCTAACAAAACAACTCTCCCCGACAGATTTATGAAGCTTTTTTAAAAGGGAATGCTTTCCGCATCGTTCTTGCAATCGCCACAGATATCAGCTTCTCAGTTTAAACGCTAATTTTTGTGTATATTTTATCTACCACGTAATAACACAATATAAGCAGGAAAATGGATTATAATAAATTAAAAACCAAAAGAGTTTAATAAAGTTTAAATTAACCATAGCATATTTATTGAAAATGGACCCTTTTGTTTAAATATAATTTGAGCTAGCAACTCTAATCTTCCGAATTTCACCTGCTGTGCTTTTTCTCATTTCTTAAATTTTAAAGATTCCGAAGAATTGCCTTTTAGAACCCCCTTATCTTTACAATGAATATTTGTTAAATAAAATATTGTTGAATAAATAAACAAACAAGGCTGAAACAAAATAAAAAAGATTCTCTAAACTCTATCCTTGGACAAATATTTAAAAAAAAAACATTAAGCTAATCATCATAATCCTCAAAAAACACTGACCTACATCTACTTAAATAATAATGCTTATTTGTAAGTTCTTTTCTAAAACTTTGTAGAATCTTCTCCTCCAAGAACTAGCATAAATTTATTAGAGCAATTTCAGCAAGTCGTCAGAGCAACAACTATTAAGTACTAATAAAAACAAGCCAACTCCTACCTGTTTCTCATATCGATCGCTGCTTTCATCCATTGGAGTCAACACTGCCTTGTATATCGAAATATTCCCATTGCGCTGCTCTTCCGGTGGTGGTCTCCACGAGACAACAATCTAAAACAAATGAAAACTTGTAAACACGCCATAAAACAATTGCAACATTATAAACCTTTCCCATTATCAATTAATAAGACTTTAGTTGGAATATTAATTTTCAATCACAGACACTATTATACAACTAAATGCGAATCCGTCTCAAAAATCGCAAAAATTCGACTTCACATCTGCTCATAAAAATTTTGTGATTATGAGCATTTCACACACAAGCATATAATAATAGCCCACTAGGTATAACACTCACACAACTCTCGATTATTGACATTAAAACCAGCGATCAAGTTCGCCAACTCACTTTTCCCTTCGATATCTCATATTGCACATTTATGGGCTCGCCGTCCGGTGTTCCCACTGGTGTCGCTATCGTTTCGCTTGCATTCTGCGACATTCCCTCGCGGTTTTCAGCGCCAACCATCACGTCATACGTGACGCCCATCCCTTAAGAAAAATAAAATCCCATTGAATTATGAAAACATCGTCACTCACATAATCCTGTCACATCTGCGCTCAATTCAGTTCCAGCTACCGTCTTCTTCTTCGTGTAGCTCTCGTCATATCCCTGCGGTTTCATCCAAATGTTGTATTTGTCGATTGGACTCTCGTTTGGCCTGAGTCTGGGCATTTTCCAGTTGACTTTCACCGAAACAGGAGCATCGTCGCGAACAAGAGTGACCGACACGATTTCTGGTGGCTCTGGTGCTGCAAAAATACTAATTTACAAGGAATTTTTAAAGTCTGTCTATTTTTTGATAGTTTCCAAGGCACGCCAGATGAAATAAAAATAATAGAAGATCAATAAAGTCCTTCTAACTTGAAATTTCCAGAATGCTTTAAAACTCATTACGGTAATTTAAAACCAACGTTCTTAATGAAGCTACGCGTAAATTTAAAGAACACGTTTAACATTCCAAAAATCGAAATTTTCATTTCGCACGCAAAGCTCACAAATCATTTCAAATTTTAAATTAAAGACAATTAACTAGATATTTAAATAGTTTAAGACAAATCTGAATCAGTTACGTGAATAACATTTTATAATTTACACTTTATAACTTATAAAACGCGATTGAATGTAGTAAAGTATCAATTTTTCCTTTGCCATGCATTTGAGGTTGAATTTCGTAAAATTACCCGTTCAAATAATTAGGTCTAGAACTTCCTTTCCGCGTTTTTTTCGTTCTATATATTTTTTTCAAAATAAAAAATTTTTATAACGAATTTTATGCTTTCTGTATTATCAGCATTCAACTTATACATATATTTCTTTATGTATCTCATAAAAATCATTATTTTGGCCACCGTTTTTGCAGGGAAAATGTCTACAACATTTTAATCTTTCCCGATAAAATATAATTAACATTAAAAAGCGTCATGGGCAGGCCAAGTGGAGAGATTGAAATCGGGGCTCATTTTAGACCACCCAGGTTAATTATAATTACTGTAATATGACTCAAAGTTTGAAAAATCGAGTATTTCCATTGACGTTCACATACAAAAATATGATTTATAAAGAACAAAAGTACCCCAAATAATAAAAAACTAGAACTTTGCCTACATCATTTTTAAATATTATACAAATCTTATTCCAGCACGCACGCTGGAAATTAATATTTTCTAATATTTGAATGAGTATTACTAGTTGGTACATGTTAATTTCAAAACAGCTTTCTCGTAGATTTGATAGGTATGTCTTAAAATATACAAATACCTGTTTTCATGATCGAAAAAGTCTGAAACTTTGCATGGTGATAGCTGAGGAAATTTTATTAGTGCACACAAAAAATTGTCCTGCTCTGGGGGGTTTAAGTGGGTTAAAATAAGGTTCAAATTTACCAACCTCAAAAATCCTGTAGAAAACAGTATAAAACCATCAAATTTTGCTGTCGACAATTTATTCGAATAAATAATATAATTTTAAAAAATTCGAATAATAAAATTTCCTCAGCTATCACCATGAAAAGTTTCAGCCCGAAACCTTTTGGATCCAAAAATGACCTCCCTAATAAGTATCATTTCTGAGCTCACCATACAAAGATTTCATTTGGCGTGCAGCACGAAATGTGAACGCCAATTGAATTTTTAACATATGAACTCAGAAAAGCATTTAAATTTTTACTTTAAGACAAATTTATATAAAATATGTATCAGAAACTATCTAGATAATAAAAAATTGTCGATTTATTCCATATGGACCGCTCTGCTGAAACTTTTCAGTTGGCGTGAGAGCGTAAAATTGGCATTTTCGGGTGGCATGTTGCGCAGAAGCTAATAGTGTTTAAAGACTAAAAAACTCCAAATATTCTAGCAAACAATATAAAATGAATATAATTGATAAATATAATTTCACATCAAATGAGACACAAGAGAGATACTTTAACATTTCTCTAAAAATTAAAGCGTCAGAAAATATTTTAAGAAAATCCTGTAAAATTGATGCAAAAGTTAATTTTTATCTTTCACATGGAAATTAATAAAATTCATTTTAATATAGAAAAATCTTTATTTTCATTTTGAGTTCAACTTTATTGATAAGATAGTAAATTTTCAATTTAATGTAAAATGATGTGAATTTAACCGTAGCTGTTTAATGACAAATTTAACTCTTTACATCTTCATTTAGCCAAAGACTTTACATTATTTAGATTATTTGACTTAATTAAGAAATAAATAAATTTGAATTGTGTGGAAAACCTTACGCGGAAATTAGAAAATTGAAATTTTTTGGTGCCGTGCCATAGCTGTTTATCAAAATAAAAATAAAAACCGCTATTCCAATCCACTACCCATTTTGCGTAAATTACATCTTCCATGATATCAAATCTATCAACTCACCAATTCCCTGCGTAACCAGGTTCTTCCTCTCCGAGAACTCTCCATCTCCATTTCGATTGAAAGCATTCAGTCGAAACGAATATTCCGTATTCGGATCCAGTCCATCCATCTCGTAATATCGTTTCTAAACAATTTGAAAAACTTCATTATCCGTCCAACCGTTCAGGTTACTAACCGATGCATCTTTAATCATTATAATCCTCTTCTTATTATTCTTCTCAATCACAGGCTCTCCATTCGACATCTTGTCATAATAAATATAGAATCCGAATAGATTTCCATTTGGATTTGTCGGCGCGTCCCACGTGAGCTTGACCGCTGTTGCTGATGTTAGTTCGACGTGAAAGTTTCGCGGAGCAGACGGAACTGCAAATTTCTTTAAATTAAAAATCCCCTCAAACAGATCGAATTCTCCCATCTCTCGCATCTACTCGTTTATCCAAATATGTCCTTGAGACCATTCAAAAACATCTTAATAATCCCCCTTTGATCCATCCAAACTTGTGGTCAACGATGGATCAATCACTCTCCTCTCGGACCCCCATAATTATACAACTCGCTCATCAATTATATCCATTTACAGTCCATTAAATACCTCGTTGTGTTGCCGATGTGCTCAAAGCAATACAAATGGCGAAAATTGCCGTCAGTTGAATGAAAAGCCGTTTCCTTTTCATTCTTGTTAGTTTTTAAAACCAATTTCAATTACAACTATTTTGAATATTTATTAAACTACAGCCGCTGCTCGAATTGATTTTCGTTCGTTTATCCACAATTCTGCTCACAGTACTTTCATCTATAATTGTAAATCAATTTAAATATATATTTAACGAATTAAATGTCAGAGTGAGAAAAAAAACAATAGGAACCGTGTCTGGGAATTACTTAATCAAAGCCATTAGACAATGAATAAAATTAAAAAGACAAAGCGTTCATCAATTATTAACAGATTAAAAGCATGGATCCATTAAAAAAACATCACAAATTTGTTGTGGCGAGGAACAACGGTAAACAAGATTGATTGGTTTTTTAGGTAAACAAGAATTAATCTTTTGTTTGTCAAAAAATTCATTTTATGGATGAATTGCGCATCAATTTGGATGTTCGATAAGTTGTGTGCATTTTGAAAAACGCAACAATTTTCTCGCAATTTCTCGATGTTCGATAAGTTCTATAAACACCAAGAAATCACAAAAAGTGCAAAGCTGATTTAAAATTTATCTAACAAGGGAATTGTTCCCACTTCTTCACTTCCCTTGTAAAGTGTTTTCACGCAAAATAAAGATTTTCTGCTTTTAAGCTCGTCATACAAATTTTACGTATCCATTAGAAAAACCTATTTCACGCCAGTTAGTCAGCTTTTCCTTAAACTATCGGCAAATACTGATACCAATTTCAGCACGTTTTCTGAGCATTCAAATTGGCATTGATGTTACTTAAATCAGACATAAAATAAATCTTGGCATAAAAACCTAAGAAGGCTAGTCTAACGCACGCCACCCGGAGTAGAATAACGTCAGTGGTTTCATTTAACGTTGGAACTCTACATTTATACATAAAACTGGATGATATATGAATTATTTAACACAAAATAGTTAAGGAAAAATTAAAAACTTTCGGAAAGCCACGCTGAAATTAGTAATACGTGAATAAACTCGAAAAAACTCCGTCATTTTCGGGTGACGTGCTAACGATTCGGATGAATACAGTAAATTTATTATCCTTAAAGTGCAATCATTGATAAATTATAATTTTCATTATAAATATCTTTCACATGAAAATTTTTATTTAAATATAATTCCTTACACATTCTTAATTTCATATACTTACGTTAGAAGTTTAATTTATCAATGATTTTTCAATAAACATTCAACGGATAAATACGTTCAGTGAAGATTTGACAAATAATATATATAACTCTTCTAATTAAACGTTTTCGGAATATTTTTAGATATTGGCACACGTAAACTGGTATAATACTAAAATGACCTCAATAAACATGCTAAAATCTAATTTTTTTTAGAAGATATTAATATTTTTCGATAATTTGAGACAAGCCTAGTTAAATAGCGATAAAAAATGTTCTTTTATAAAGACGTTTCAAATAACCTCAAAATTCGAAAAATCGTTATTTTCATTTTTAGCACTCTATCCTTGCTTCTAAAAATGAGTGATAAAAAATATTACGGTTATAATTCAGCTGGGTGGTCCCAAAACAATCACGGTTTAAACTTACAGTTGCACGCCAACTGGTGTCGTTATAAAATGAGCGTTATCAAATCTAACTTCTAGGCAAGATTTTAATATTTTTATAGTGTTTAAGAATAACTTGTCTAATTTGTCGAAGACACGGTTGTCTAGAAAGGCTGTAAAAACTTTAAAACACTGTTAAAATTCGGAAAATCACATTTTCAATTTGATTGGTGATCAGGTAGATTGAGACAATATTAATAAAAACCCTAATTACCTAACAAAGATATTAAAATTATACTTGAAAATTATAGAAGAGAATCTCGCATTTTTAATTTGTTTGCTAGTGCCTTCTATGAACATTCTCCTTATTTTATTCAAATTATCATATTATCTTTTACAAAATCAAACAAAAAGAATATAGTTCCGAAAACCAATAATATGTTTCAAACAAACAACATTAATCACTCATTATAGAAGTGTATCTACGATTTGCTCAAAACAATAATACAAACATAAAGCTGTCCAATTAACATCAAAACGCATGAATACTAGACAATTATTATAATAAAAATTATCATCAAAACATTCAAGTCTCATCATTTCCCACCAATGATTCAGTTCCATTATCAATTAATGTCAAAATGACATTTCAACTGATAATATTCTACTCAACTTCAACAAAACACCAGAATCCAATTGAATTAGATTAATAGTAATAAAAACAAAACAAAAAACTCATCAAGAATCATCAAAAAGCCGATTGATTGTTGGCTGGCTCGCTGAGCAACCCATCAAGCTTCACCCCCCTCCCACTCTCTCAATTTCATTATACAGCTGTTGATTCGTCCATCTTCCACCATCAAAGGCAAGTCGCATCACAAAAAAGGCAACGAATAATTGAATTGTAAACAAAGCTGAGAAAAAATGGCGGCGCAAAAAACAACAAAGATATCCATCGCTAGAAAAATGAGCTCAAAATAATAAATAATTATTATTGAAAATTGAAAATTGAAAATTGATAAATAACATCTTAAAAATGACTGAAATTAAAGACAAAATAAATATACTCGCAGAAAATATATTTCCGTAACTTTCGAGGAATTTTTGTAATATAATTAATTTTCAAACAGAAATTCGCATAGCTCAGAAAACGTGCTTAAATATAATATTTCGTGAAGGTTTTATTCTTTTAGAGAGTTTAAGATAAAGCAGAAGGATAAGCGTAAAATAAGAAAATTATTATTGCCATTTGGCGTGCACGCGCTAAAAAATTCACTGAAATTTTCAAGCCAACTGAAGTATTTTAAACCGGAGCTCATTCTAAACTACCCCGATTAAATATACCATTGACATTTTGTATAGATTAGGACTTTTTTAATATAAATTTAAGCTCGACAACAAAGCAAATTGGTATTTTTTCAAAAACCTAACATTTCAGATGGTGTGAATCTCTTGAAAATTGCATACTTTAAAAGAATCCTGAACTCTTGACGTGAAAATTAATTATTTAATTACACGTGGAAATGAAAAATTATAGAAATTTCCATATACATTGACACGGCAAATAAAATCTACATTTTTAGCATTTTTAAGTTTTTTTTTTAGTTTCCATGTATTAATCACGAATATGTTTTAACGAAAACTTAATAGTCTTGTCTTAAAATATCTAAAAACCTTAAAAATGAACTAGGAAATTTTCTTAGAAGCACTCAAACGAGCTTGCATTTCTAAGACTGTAGTTGGCGTGCATTGACACTCCAAATGAAAATGACCATTTCAAAATGTTCAAACACATTTTATTAATTGACACGTAAAAGTGAAAAACTAATTTTCACGTCTATTTTGTAGGGGGTTTCTTAAAATATTTTTGTCGCTATAAATTTTAAAAATAAGTGAGGTTTCCGAGGTTCTGCTTTAACGAATTCATTTGGCGTGTATTCCATAAAAAATAAGTCGTCTTAAAATTTAAAAAGAGATGGTGAGAGAGAGAGCTTCAGATAGATGATTAAATATAGTTCTAGATTTACGTGAATTTAGTGAGCACTTATTGGATATTAGAGTTACAAAATTTAAAAAAAACCACCTAGAAACGTTACAATATCAATTTCACATGAGCACGCCAACTGAAATCTGGATGCTCGTAAAGAAACTATAATCTAAAATTTTGTAGAAATTTTAATGTTTCTTGATAGTTCAATTAAAAACCGCGTGAAAAGTGGATTCTAATTTACATTTAGGAACTAATAAGACACGCTTATTTTTGGAAAATTGGCAATTTCCTTTGGTGTTAATTTTCCAAAAATGAGGAGGAGTTAGTATACGATAAAATTAATCAAATAATGTTTAAAATTTCCATTTTCTATTTAATGTAGAAGATATATAAGCTAAAACTTAAAAAAACTTCAATATAGCCCGAAACCGTACAAATTCAAAAAAAGGACAGCAAAACTAAAAATTAATGACTCCAAAAACAGCGAGCCATTCAAAAGAAGAAAAAAACAAAATTTATAATTCTTGCCGTCGCTTCTCCTTCCTCTGAGCATCCAAAGAATATTCCCTATTCATTTAAATTATCAACATATACAACATCTCTTCTAATAATAAACCCAAGGAAAAAAAACATTTCGAGCACCGCACATAATCCAGAATCAATTTAAAACAACTTGAGCGTCCAAATATATGAATAAATGCTTGATTGGAGTTTCAATACAACCTATTGCTAACCTCTTGCAAAAACCCGCCAAACGAAATGAATATGAGCTTCGCAATTGAATAGGAAACGACAAAAAAAAATTGAATAAAATAAATGACACGATGAGAATGATGAGATGAGTCGATGACTACTCCATAAAAGTGCTCTCATTTCAACAATATTCGCGCGTTTTAAATCAATTTCGAGTTGTTTTTCCCTCTATCGATAACAAAACATATGGGACCACGATAATTATACACTTCTTCTCAACCAATGAAAAAATGGCAAAAAAGTGTCATAAAACATTTAAAATCTTTTCAATTCTTAATTCGACCAAAGCAAAAACCACCTGCGCATAGGCTTTGTGTAATTATAAATTGATGTTTAAAGTCATTTGACAGGTTTAAATAAACATTAAGTGCATAGGTAGATTAGGTTTAAAGAAAAGGAGTCATCTATAAGTTAATATCTCATGAAGGATTAATTGAAATTAATATTCAAAACAAGAGGAGTGTAGGTATATTAATCAAGATATTGAAAGTATAAATAGAGGATATTTTAATATAAAACGCTGGGTTGATAAAACAAACAAACATGCTCACTTTCTTAAAAGGCTGCATGTGATACCTTCCGTTCAATTCATCTCTCTATTAATTACGCCAAATAAAATACTCCCATTCGAAGAATTTTAAACAAAAATGAAGGTTTTTAAATATTTAAACTTGTATAACGAAGCTTCACGTGAATATTCATGATTTAAGTTAACGTAAAACGTGTAGATTAGTGAATATTTAATCGTGTAAGCGTCAAATAAATCCGCTTTCAGAGAATATTTACTAAAAATATTAATGTTTTAGGATAGTTTAGAGTAAAACTGATAAAGTTACGTGAAAATTGACTTCGAAATTAGACGTGACGTAAATAAGGCGCGGTTAAATAAAGTATAATGTTCATTTTCATTAGTCGTTCGTGTATAATAAAACGTCATGTGGATGTTTCTAATTTCCGATAACGTAAAATTGATATATTTTTCTAAAATTCTCTTGAAATTCTGAAAAGTCTCTGAAATTTTAAGCTGCTAACATCATAAATTATTATATATTTTTTAAATTTAAATTAGCGTGTTCTATTTGGTTAAGAAAATGCTATTCAAATCTCTGTAAGAGTGAAAATTGAATTAACTTTTTATCAAACTAAAAGCTCAAACTAAAAGTGTCTGAAATACTTAAACGATTTAAAAATAATTTTCTTTCTAAAATTGTAGAAAAAATTCTTTCATTATGAGTTAGTATCCACGTAAGTATATCAGAATTTCTCTAAACTATCGGAGAACATTAATATCTTTAGTAAATGTTCTCTGAGCTCCTAATTTGGTAATTACATTTGGCGTGCTAAGGACTATAACAGTTATCGCCAAAAATTAAGCTGTCGCATCATTGGATATCGACGCTCCATGACGATTATAAACTCAGAAGACAGTGAATCCCTCTGTCTATAATTGTCTTGCAGCGAAGCAGTTTGGGATTGCGGTATAAGATATAAGAAAAAAATCAAGAAATGATTTAAAAAAGGAGAATAATTTTGTTCCAAAATATTTTTCCTATTAAATAAATTTCAGAACCAGAAATGAAGCTTCTGATATTTGAGGAGATCAAAACTGGCAATTATCCAACGGAATAGATATCGAAGATTTTGATGATCGAAATCGAATTTGGTTTTTATCGATAAGAATATTTAATGACCAATAAAATGGAAGCTCGGAAATTTCCGTGGCACGGGGAAATATAATATTTTTTTATTACAAGAAGAATTCAATGAAAAATATAAATTTTAAAAATTTTGGGTTTTACTAGATCAAGCGTTTATCAACTAAATCCAAACCGTTATACTCTAAGATTTCAGAAAAATTTTAACGTTTAAAGGTTAGTTCAAGACAATGTTTAAGCAAAATTTTACTTGCGATCGATGCGGGTGTTTAAACGGTTTACTGTAAGCACACCTACCGGAAATAACGATTTTCATATTTTTACTCACGCGCACATCACAAAAACCTATTTTACATCGGTTTTTCAGCGTTTTCGCAAACAATCGAAAAATGGTATAAATCTAATCGAGAATGTTTTCCAGATCGTCACATTGACTTCAGGATTTCATATATATATATATATATATTTAATCAGTCATGGTGGTGTTGGGGTTTTCTCTTGGCATGTATATCAGAAAGCAGAGGTTTAGGATCATAATCGAATATTCTAGAAGATCATGAAGAAAATTCCGAGAATATGATTGCTTAAATTAATTAAGTTAAAAAACTAATTTTAATATTAAAAATATAATATTATATTTCTTATATACATGCCAAATGATTTTTCAATTTTTAAATGTGTATTTAAAAATTTCTCTTATAAACTTTTTGTTAATTTTATCACGTGAATTTAGATTTAAATTATGTCAAAACAATTCTAAAAATAAGAGCTCATAAAGGCGCTCTAAGAGAGTATTTCGTAAAGATATTAAGTTTCTCGGATATCAGGAAAAATAAAAACGATTTTTAAACGCTTTTTCACACCAAATTGAAAAGATGCTCATATTGTAAATTTCGGGAAGAAGCGCATATTTTTAGATAGTTTAAGACGGGCTAGTTAGAGCGACGTGTCAAATTATATGAAAATAATATGTGTAAATTAGTAATATACGTTTAAATACTGAAAAATATTCATTTCCATTTGGCGTGCGTGTAAGTTAAAAACTAATTTTTACGTCAATCAATCAGACTTCTCTTAAAATATCTCTTGCGATGTAAATTTTAACGATATTTTAGGTTTAAATGACATTTCTGAGCTTCAGTTTTGACTGATTCATTTTGTGTGCGGAGAGTTTCGAAAAAAAGCTGATAATCACTTGAAAAATGTCTTCTAATTTAGACGTGCAATTTAATCAGAAACAGTTAAATAATGTAAAATGTGCATTCCCACTATCCTAAAATATTTAGAAAGCGTTTAATTAGAGAATATCTAACTAGCTCATGTTATATAGAAGTTATGGTTTGCTGCTGCATTTGCACGTCAAATGAAAATGAATATTTTTCAATCTTCTAATGATTCTAGTTAATTTCTACGGTAAATATGATTTGAACTTGATTAAACTTATCTTAAATTATCCAAAGATCCAAAATTATTTGCAAAATATTAAACGGAAACACATTTACCGGGGTCACTGTTAAAGTATTGGCGTGTATTTGTTAAAAATTAAGTATAATCATTAAAATATTATTGCAGTTGTTATAAAAATTTAAGGTCAAAAGCTTTGAAAAATTATTTAAAGGTATGTTGTTTTTTTATGTTTTATATTTTAGCTTTAAGATTGTTCTACTTTTTGCACCTTTAATACCAGTTGAAGTAAGATATAATATTAAAAAGAAATAGGTCCTAAGAAATTAACTAGAAATAGTAGTAAAATAGTAAAGATTTAGCAAACAAATATAATCAAATTTCCAACAACATAAATTCCAAAACCGCGTAAAACTTTTAAAACACTCGATTAAACCCATCTTTCAATCAGTCAAAAAAGAACACACATCCTTACAAACATTTATAACAAAATCAAACAAATTCCTGCCGCCGGCACATTCATCTTCTCGGCTCAAATAACAACTTCCAAATATGTCGTACATATTCAAGCCAAACCAAAAAACGAGCAAGTACAAAAAGGACAGACTAAATGTCCGCGCAAAACATTTTTCGCTACTCCTCTTCTCCACACAACCTTCATTTCACCTCGATTTTGCTCAAAACCCGCTATTATTCTTCGCCATTCTACTCTTTTCAGCTTCTTCCGCCGCTCTCTCATTGTCCACTCCACTATTGTGTATGAGCCGCCGGCGAGCCCATCTCTTTTGACTACACCTAACTCCTATTCTTGTTATTTAGCAACAATTTTTGGTTGCGCAATTCAAGATAAATGACGACAGCTTTCCTGCTCAAAATAATGGATTATTTACCATTTATTTAGAGGAAAATCCCAAAAATTATTGTTGAATATGTTAATAAATGTGTTTTACTAGTTTAATATTCATGCGAAAATAATATAAATAATATAAATGAGTGAAACGGCGAGTCAACATGAAAATGAGCTATAAAATATTTTATAACTCATTTATCCGCATATAATCAAGCCTTTTATTCTATTAACAGGGTTATTAAAATAATAAAATAATAAAGTTACAAAGAAGAAGCAACAACAAAATAATGACACTATCGGCTATCACGGAAGATTTTCCCACTACAAGCCAATTAGAAAGCAAATAAAACTAGCTTAAATATAATATTTAGAGAAGATTTTAATATTTTAGGAGAGTTTAAAAGAAATTAGAAAAAATTGGGTAGAAAATATTTGTGCAAAGTACACGTGACAGTTTGAAGACAAAATTAGAACATTATTATTTCCATTAGGCGAGCCACCAGTTTATGTAACTTGTTTTTAATTTAATTATTAGAAAAAAATGAATAAAATATCTTAATAGAAGCTGCTTGTTACTGAAAATTTTCATAACAATTACCATTTTTAATCTTAAAATATTCACAAAGTTGTCATATGTTTTAAAAATAAAATATTTATAAAATTGCAGAATTTTGCTGAGCTCATTGTAACGCAAATTCGAGTAAGGTTTCCTAAGTTGAAGAAATCCCCCTAATTAAACCGATTTATCAATCGTGAAGAATAAAATACGCATTCTTGCAGGAGTTTAGAACAAAATAACAACACACATATATGTCAGATGAAGTGAATTTTGCTCTGAATTAATAAAAACAGAACTTCAAAAAAGTCACATTAACACAAAATGACTTTAAAATTAAAATCTTGGGAACTATTTTAAGAAAATCCTGTAAAATTTACATAAAAAATAGATTTTAACAAAACGTGGTAGTAGATAAAACGAGATCAAGTCTAGGGAAATCATAATTTTAATTTGTGGATAATTTAATGCAGGAAATATATCAGGTTTAATGACCAAATAAAGTTCTCAAGTTTTAATTGAAGGCGCACTCCAATCTAAATAGTAAAAGTAGGAGATCAGTAAACCTTCTCTAATTTAATATTTCGTGGAGCTATCGGTGATTTTATAATTTTAACACAAAACCCAATTAATTTGTCCTGCTGATTATTTTTTAATTCAAAAGTGGAAATTCATAAAGTACCCTGGAAAACTGTAAATAGTTTCATTTTATTTTTCCATGAACACGTCAAATGAATTCGCTAAGGAGCAGAAGCTTTATCTCGACAAAACACATTTAGACATGAAATTTCGTAAAACCTTAAAGACGTTTCAAGCGAAGCCTGTAAAAAATGTCGTGAAAATTATTATCTAACTAGCACGTGGGAATTAATCAAACGTTTTTTTTGATTTCGCGTGGATTAAGGAGAATTTTTAAAAATTTTAACGAACTTTCCATTTTCCTTAAAACCTCAAGTTTCTTTTAAATTTTAAGGTTGATTTCTTATGCTAAAAAGAATATAAACGTGTTTAAATGTTAAAGTCATAATTAGTTTGCAAGATTTATTTGGAAAAAAGCTCATTTGAATTTGGGGAAAACTTCATGTATCTTTGGAATCTTATGCTTTAATTTTTTGATTAAAACAAAAAAGTTCCAGTTAAATAAGAATCCAAACAAAAACATTGACTCATTCTCTTATTTCGTAAATTCTAAAGAAACAAACAAGCACTTTAAGGTTGATATTTCATAATATACCAAGAAACTTTATATAATTTTTTTTTAAAATTTCCCGGTTAAAGCACATTTTTCAATTAGTTTGGTCTGTTTTAAGTCAAACAATTTTATGAGAAAATTAAGAACAGAAAGGAGACGTTCCAATGTCACCAAAACATCACTCCAACTTGTATGGTAATCGAATGAGCACAGTAAGCCTGCTCAAATATAAATTTTTAGAAAGTTTAAGACATGCCTAATTAAATTGTACTAAAAACTTTTTATTGTTATAAACACGTTAAAAGTTCCACGCTCGTTTAAAAATTGTTATTTCGATTAGGCGTGAAACAGTATTCACACCAAAGCTAATTTTTAATAAATAGCAGATGTATAACGAAATTAGAAACTAACGACGTTCCATAACAACGGTGATATGGATAAATGAGTTATATATATATATATATATATATGTCAAACACAAGTAAAACAAATACACAAGAGGGATAATTAAAAATGAATAATTGACTATCTGATGAATATAATTACCGAGCTCCAATTAATGTCAAACAACTATACGTCTTTGATGGTGCTCCGAATGTCTTTTCTTTGTTTAAGTACTTTATTAAGGTAGAAGATAAGTAAATAGTTTCTTATATATTTCTTATATATAGTTGATCTTGTTTCTTTCTCGTGGGAAAATTTCTAAAATGTCCATCAAAAAAGAAAGAAAAGACCTGAGTAATTAAACTCATATTCAGGCCAACTGAGCCACCAGAAAATGACAATTTTTACAATTTTATTTTACGTTTTACTAAATTTGCGTGGACTTTTAACATTTATTTGAAGCCGATTAGGGTTATTGTAAGCCAACAAATCCAAATATCACCAAATTCAATGAATAAGTTAAGCTGTAGAAGAGTAAATGTGACTGTGTGAATTACTATAACGAGTGGAGCGCTGTGGCTCATTCTCTGTGATTTGTAAAGGATTCTAAAATTGACGATTTCTTGAAAAATTATATGATTTAAGCGAAAACGTCATTGACTTGATTATTAAATAATTTAAAATCATCATTTTGGCTTAGTTTCGATATAAAATATCATTTTAGTTTATGATAAGACGATAAAATTGACGTTACGTGTATCCAATAACTTATAAATGAGAAAAGATATAGTTTGAAAATATATATATATATAATGACCGAAAAATAGCTCTCCAAACAAAAAATACAAATTTTAAATATGTAAGCTGTGTTAAGATTCAAGCGGCAATAATATAATGTGGTAATATGATAAAATCGACAGGAATAATTTCACACTTACGTGCACATCAGAGATGGGTCGGAATGGCAGTTTTTGAGTTTCGGAATCCGGAATCCGGAACTCGGAATGAAAATTAGAATTTCGGAATCCGGAATTTTTATGAAAAGCTAATTATTGAAATTTTTATGAAAAGCTAATTATTGAAATTCGCAATTAAAACATAAAATTTCGGAATCCGGAATGGAAAAATGGACGAAATACGGAATACGAAAATGCCCATCTCTGATGTATATAATATTTAAGAGAAATTCCATGTGCTTCAATGTGTTTAAAAAGTAGGAAAAAAATATTTTCAAACATGAAACAGGTAAGCAAATTGAATCAAGTTGGATTTCGTAAGAAGAAAAAACACGAGAAGCGTACTGTAAAATGAATACGAGCAAATTTACAAGAATCAATGAAATACTATAACACGCCAAATGAAAATAAACGAGAATTTTATGAATATTTAAATCAGTACTACAACTTTTTTAATTTCTGAATATTCTTAACGTCATATTATCACGCACACTTTGAACTTGTTAAGAAACAATTTATCTTACCAAATAAAACTACTTTAGCACCTTTTCTGAGCCATTTATTTAAAGTTACATTTGTAGTACTATAAAAATTGGAACAAATTTAGCCCATTATAACTATCTTGGTGCTAATAAAAATTTTCACACAATGAAGAAGACAATTAATAAATGAAAAATTAAGCAAATATCCTTCCTTCCCCGAGCAACGAATGCACATTAAATGATAATTGATGGCAAATTATCTCTGCCAAAAATACAATAAATAAAAACACCCTCTTCGTCGAGTGTTAATGGACATCGAAAAGTGCAAACAATGCACATGTGTCGCTCAAAAAGCCAACACAATGCACCGTTCGATTAGCTTAATTTCTATCAGATTCCAGCAACGCAACTCAATGCCAAATTAGTCGCGTTCCGTTTCATCAGCCAACATGTCCATTGGGAGCCATTGGCACAACAAACCTCAAGACCTCCTCTCTCCTCCTCCTCTTTTTAATGACCTCACTGCAGTCAGCTACTACCAATTAACTACATCTCAATCCGACGCCATCTTTCTCCAATTCTTCCACACATCTCCGTCTTTCAAGTGTAATTAATTTAAGCCACAACTTATGCCAAAAACTTTGACGGCTTCACATATTGATACATGTGCATGAGCAACGTCGCACGAATACTCAATTCATCTATGCTCAAGTAGCCGAAACATTTGTTTACCAGCACTTGGCGCAAAGTTAGTCAAATTTTACACAATCCGGACACAAAAAAATAAACAAACAAACAAATAGTTAATATTAAAATGTGTTAAATGACCAATTCAAATATTCGCCGCCTAGTCGGCATCCACTTTCTTTCAATTTGAATCCTCTTCATTTTCACTCAATTCAACTCATCATCACCCTCAGTCTGAACCCCCCAAAGGCCACTTTGGAGCACGTTGTTGACTCCGCTGGGGAAGAAAGGAAAGAAAGCAGAAGCAAATTGACATAGTGTTTAAGATAATGGCTCTTAGGATATATATTTATTTATTCGAATATATAAAATGGAATATAAAATAATATATGTTAACGTCGATCACTTAATAACGGTGGTTCAGTTCGCGGCAAGCAGTAGATAGTTCGAATATAAGACCTTGAGCAATTTCTTCTTTTGCTTCAACTTATGCTTTTTCTCGACTGAGCAGAACTGTGCTTAAATACTCCATCCGTGACCTTCTCAACATCTGATCATCATGTGGGTTTGTTTTTCTCCGAAAACAACACTTTGCCATTGAGCTCTAAATGCCAAGGACGTCTGCCTTTTGCCAATGGTCGTAAACAGAATTGTTATTGCTCCAGCCAATGTAGTACTGGCAACTGTCCAACTTTTCTCGACTACCGTCGACACTCCCCGCGGCAAAAAATTTGGAGGAGCGAAATTGGTCTGTATGGAAGTATCTGCCACAGACCAACCCTCCGTTTCGTTAAACCGAGGGTTCACGCTATGTGATCTTTCTACTGAAATTGCTAGGTGTTAGGAATACGCTTTTCTGTTATCCGTCAACTTAAAATTATATTTTATCTACGATGGGTTATGAGTATTGAGTGAAATAAGATAAAGTAGGTATTGATGAATATAACTAAATAAATGTAGTTAATTTTATAATTAAAGAATTAAGAGTTATAATTAAAGCAAGTCGTCAAGAATGTTACTGTTTTACTGGATTTAGAGCTATTTTGATTGCTTCGCCTTTGCGCGCTATTTTCTCCCTCGTTGGAGGGTTTTATCTCTAATGGTATCAAATGATTCAATGTCCTCTTAACTTTTTCTTTATTCTGTTTTCTCCTTTTTGGGTTTCCTAACCTGATCCAAGCTGATCTGATATTCCCATCTCGCGATTGTACCAATTCTTCAACTTTTGCCAAACTCCATTTGCTTCTTTCCTGTTTGTCATCTTTTAATAAAACAATTTCTCCTACCTCTGGCAGCTTTATTTTGTTCCTGGCTCCCTTATGGTTCAAAACTTCCATCATCATGTTATTTTCAATTAGGTAATTTTTCTCCCACACCTTCCAAAAGCGATGGACATGGTTTTGAACTTCCCTTACGGCTTCGGTGTAATGCCTGTAATTATCTTCCTCGAGGCTATTTTTGTTAAATTGAAGAGATTGAAATTTAGGGATGATTAAATCGATTGGTCTGATTGCTATAGCTACTTCATCATTATTTTCATCATTTATTAACGTAGCTATGGGTCTTGTATTGACCATCATTTCAACGCGGGTTATTATTGTTTCGAATATGGATTTTGATATTACTTCCTTTGATAAACAATGTTTTAATGCTTTCTTGACAGAACCCACCATTCTTTCGAATACACCACCTTGCCAGGGTGCTAAAGCTGTGTTGAAGTACCATTTTATGCCTTGATATGTAAGCTTTTCTTCTAGAATTTCTGATTTTCCGATACGTTTTCCACATTCTGATAATATTTTTGATGTCAATGTGAATGTAGCACCATTGTCGGAACTGATCGTTTTTGGTGCACCTCTTCTTGATGTGAATCTTTCAAGGGCTAAAAGGAATTCATTAGTACTAAGTGAATAAACCGTTTCAAGGTGGACTGCTCGACTTGTAATACAGGTAAATAAGGCGATGTAGGCATTCGTAGGAGTTTCATTCCTTTCCAGTTTTAATTTTATTGGTCCAAAGAAATCTACAGCTGTGTGCTGAAATGCTCTTTCGGATTTATTTACTCTGTTAAATGGATGATCTGGCGCTTGAGGCATTGGAAAGGGATGAGCATTAACTTTTCTACATTTTGTGCACCTATGAAATACCTTTCTTATTGTTTTCTTCCAACCTTTAACTGCGTATTTGAGTGCTATATTGGTGAGCATGGTGTTCGGACCAGCATGACACATATTAATATGTAGTTCACTAATGATCATATTTACTAGATGAGAATTTGGTTGAAGCTTGATGAGGAGATTTGAATCCGTAGTTAATGCATTAGCCAAGCGCGTTTTCTTAAATACTATTCCACTTTCCTGATCTTTTATTAAGCCTTTGTCATAATCTTCTACAATTCCCCAATCTCTTTGGTGAAGTCTAAAAATGAAATTTTCCGCAATTTTCTTGTCTACCATGTTGAAGTGTAGATTCTCGCTGATTTGGTTTAACTCAGGTATTTCTACAGCCATCCGCTCTCTAAGACCATTGCTTTTAAGATTATTAACAATTTTCTTTTTTAAAAAACGTAGAACGAGGATTGTAATTTTTATTGCTTTCTGAAATTCATTTGTAAAGGATAAGTCCAAACTCACAGTGTTCTCAAGCGTTTTTTGGCATCGTAGAGTTAAGCAGTTACTTTCTTCTATTTCTTCTTTGATATTTATCTCATTTGGATCTGTTGGTATCGTGAACGTCAATGAATTATCCCAGTTATCTCTTTTTCCTGTTAAAAATTTAGGTCCAGTGAACCAGTTGCTTTTAAGTAATTCTTTTTCTGTATTGAAACCACGAGTTGCTAGGTCTGCAGGATTTTCTTCGGATTTAACATAACGGAACTCAATGTGAATATCACGGTCTTGTAACTTACGAACTCTTTCAATGATTTGATTAACCCTGTTTTTTACAAAAATCTTTTCTTTGGATATTCCCTTTATCCAACTTAGTGCTACGTGCGAGTCGCAAAAAAATGTTATTCTGATAATTCTTTCTTCTATATTTTCTGCAATTAATTCTGTTATCTTCGTCGCAATCCATACTCCCATGAGTTCCAGTCTTGGTATGGTTAGTTTATTCTTTTTTGGTGATGCACGTTGCTTTGCCATGATTATTTGGGGCTCGGTTGTTTCATTACATTCTCTAATATATGTAACTGCAGCAAATACATCGACGGATGCGTCAGAAAATACAAAAAGCTCGTAACCGTTCCTTCCATTAGTTTTGATTACTCTTCTGGGGAATTCTAGTTTCGAATTTTCTATACATGTTTGGAATTCGAATAATTTTTGTTTGGCTTCTGGAGATATGTTTCCTGACCACCCTACCTTTTCCGACGCTATTTGTGTGATTAACTTTTTTGCTGATACATATAATGGTGCGAAAACGCAAAGTGTGTCGAAAATTCCAGCGATATATTGAATTGCTCTTCTTTGTGTAATGTATTCGTCTTCTGAGCATGGTTTAGGCTTTTTTATTGTCAATAAATCCGATTTGGTGTCCCACTTGTATCCTAAAATCTTCTGTTCTTTTCCGGTTTTTGACATATCATCTGGGTGAATGTATTTCTCAAAACCTATAACATTTCCAGCGTATTCTCTAAGTTTCATACTTAAGTTTGAAAAAGTTTCACGACTATTCAGGTACAACTTCTCTGTTTCATTTTCCTTAGAATATCGTATGAAAAGATTATCAACGTATAAATCCTTCTCAATTGCCAGTTTTATTTCTTCGTTTGCACCACTCTGGGGGGCAAAGTGTTTGATACTCATTGAAAGTAAAAATGGACTAGCATTTACGCCAAAGGGGAGTCTGCTGAAACGTAGAATTCTAATATTATCTTTTGTGGCGGGTTTCCACGGATCATGTAGCCAATAAAATTTTGTAGAGTTGCGATCTTTTTTATCTAAACGAATTTGGTGGAATGCCTTTTCTACATCTGCTATCATTAAGAACTTACTCATTCTTGATCTCAATTGAATTCCTAACAGTTCGGGTAGGATTAATGGTCCTTGATTGATTGCGTCGTTTAACGATATCTCGCCTCTTTTATGAGCACTTGCGTCGAACACAATCCTAGTCTTTGTAGTTGCGGAATTTTCGTTGTGAACGATTTGGTATGGAATGAAATAATCAACTTCACAATTCTCTTCATCTTCTGGAACGGGTTCAATAATACCATTTTTTAGCTGTTTCTCGAATGTGTCCACGATTATAGCCCAGTGTACCTTCGTTTTACGCGAATCACACAATTGCTTAAATCGTTTAAAGGCAACTGAACTATTATTATTTAATTTCTTTTTCTCCTCCGTTTTCCATGGCCATCGTACAGTTATTTCACCTTTCTGATTCATACGTGCGCTTTCCTCATATTGGCGAATGATTTCATCATTAGGAACTTCTTCTTCGTTCATTCCCAAGTCATTCAGCTCAAAAAACTTACTAATTTCTGGCTCACCATCTTTTTGTATCATGTACACCTTTGCGCCCTGATAATGTATTCTGGCGTCCCAATCTGTAGATCCACATATTATCCATCCAATTTTTGTTGCGACTGCTTTTAAGCCAGATGGTAAACTTATTGGTATTTCCCATACTATCAAGTCTAGAAATTCATTGATTCCGAGTAGTATGTCGATATTTTCATCTGGTTTCCAAAGTTCTATTCCACATTTCTTTAACATTCCAACATCGTCTTTCTCTAAATTAAATGAACTCTGATTATTTGTTATTTTTGGAATTGTAAAGCATTTTACTGATTTCCAACCTTCTGTCGTGTGAATATGGAATCTTACGAGATTACTTCTGATTGTTTTCCTGCTACTACTAAATGCACTTACATTAATTTCGACCTCTTTTCGAATAATTTCCATTTGTAGTTCTCTTGCTACTTCTTCTCTTATGAATGATATGTCAGATCCACTGTCTAGCATTATGGTGGCTTTTATTTTCTTATTACCCATTTTTAACTCGGTTGCTGTAATCATAAGATGGCTCTGGGTGCTGTGTATCGAAAATTGTCTGTAATTTCCTGAAGGGCTTCTGCTTTTGTATCTTACCGGTGTACGTTCATGTTTGCGGTTCAAGGATATGCTTCTGCTTCTGTCGCTGCGTTTTTCTCTATTGATTGAGTTACTACTTCCCCTTTTTATCAGTTGTGCTGTTTGTCCTTCCATTACATCTATCCGACTTTCTCTGTATGGTTCTCGATCTGGTGTTCTTCTTCTATTCTCGTAATCTCGATCGTCATTGTTTCTGCTTTTGTAGCTGTAGTTCTTACTATAACATCCATTGGAATTCATATTGGCTCGCGGAATATTCGTTCCCTTTTTATACACATAATTTTTCTCGGATCTGAAATTTCTAGTTATGTCTTTACCATGGTTCCATGTTCCTCTTGAATTATTGTTTATTACAGATGCACATAAAGCTCTATTGTGCCTTCTTCCGCACGTACACTCTCTCTCCGTACATTCTCTGTTACTGTGACCCTTTTTTAAACATGTGAAGCATAAGTTTTTTCTTAGTACAATGTCTCTTCTTTCTTTAAGATTGGTTACTGATCTACACTTATCTGAGAAATGATTCTTTAGTCCACAAAATATACAACCTTCCTTTTTCATTCCATTATTTTCTGTAGTATGATACCTTTTTATTGCATAAGTTTTATATTCGTCTGTTTCCGTCTTCGGAATTTTGTCAACATCTTCTTCGAGTTTAATTCTTTCTTCAATTACTTTTAATAGTGATTTAATACAATTAAATTGGCCTCCGTTTCTTTTTTCTGCCTTAACTATTTCCACTCTTATCCATCTTGGAAATTTACCTGTTATTTCTTCGTAATATGGGCTGCCTTCTACCATTTTACCAGACTTTTGCATCTGCTGCAGAGTAATGATACACGTGTTAAGAACATTTTTGCAGCACGTAATATTTTCCGTTGCTGGTTTTATGTTTTTGAGTTTTTCCCATGATATAGCAAATTGAATGTCGTCACGACTAAATTCTTCCTTTAACCTGTTTATTGCTTCTTCATATAAAGAACCATCTACCGGGTATCGTTTTACCAATTCTGATGCCGACGCTTTGCATGCCTTTCTTAATGCTGTCATTTTAAAAACATTTGGTACTGTTTGTTTATGCACTAACGGTTCAAATACCGTCCAAAAATTCTGAAATTCACTTGCCTCACCATAAAAATCTGGTATTTCCAGCATATTATTTTGCACTAACATCTGTGGAAGAAATTCTTGATTACATGCATGTTCCACTTTTTTAACTTTTTCCGTGCTGTTTTCAATTGCATTGTTCGGTTCCAATTTTATTTCCGCTACTGATTTTTCAATTATGTCGTCCAATGACTCATCAGATGGATAAATATTAAAATCAATGTTTTCAACTCCTTCGTGATCCTTTAAAATGACTTTAAATTCGGTATCTCTAACCTTCAACATGTTTAGTAATTCTTCCAAACTTTCTTCTATTTGCTTATACTCTTCGCGTACTGCTTTTGCCATTTCGTCAGCTTCCTGCTGTAATTTTCTGTTTTCTGGGAGTCCCAATCGAACTGCGTAAATTTTTTGCAACAGCTTTGTTATATCTGCGAATTCCGTCTCTAATCCAGTTAATCCGTTTTGCATTTGCTTCCTCATTTCGATTGCTTCTTCTGGAGTATTGCACAATGCGACGCTAGTTCTTGGTTTCTTAAATGATTTCTTCATTGAACTTACGGCTTCTATTATCGATTTTCTTCGACGTTCCCATCTTGTTTTTATTGCATAAACACAGTTTACAAAATTATCAACATCCATTTTATATGTTTTATCTTATTTATTTAAAGAGCCTTGCTCTGAGCACTTGCTCACCCACTTGGGTCACCAATTAGGCGTAAGACGAGGACAGTAAAGGACAAAATCAGGCGCTGTGCCTGATAACAATGAACACAAATATCAGATCTGACCTAGATCTGACTTAACAACGGACGTTCACAGAAACACTTAACTTACTGGTTTTCTATTTGGCCGATGTACCATTTAAGATAATGGCTCTTAGGATATATATTTATTTATTCGAATATATAAAATGGAATATAAAATAATATATGTTAACGTCGATCACTTAATAACGGTGGTTCAGTTCGCGGCAAGCAGTAGATAGTTCGAATATAAGACCTTGAGCAATTTCTTCTTTTGCTTCAACTTATGCTTTTTCTCGACTGAGCAGAACTGTGCTTAAATACTCCATCCGTGACCTTCTCAACATCTGATCATCATGTGGGTTTGTTTTTCTCCGAAAACAACACTTTGCCATTGAGCTCTAAATGCCAAGGACGTCTGCCTTTTGCCAATGGTCGTAAACAGAATTGTTATTGCTCCAGCCAATGTAGTACTGGCAACTGTCCAACTTTTCTCGACTACCGTCGACATAGTGTATCTGACAAATTGTCATTTGAATTGTTATTCAAAATGGCATACGGGAAGCTTTTAGTTAGTAGAAACAAAGTTTCATTAAATAATCCAATTATATTAGTTCGGAAAACGAGAAAAGAAAATAGGTTTCAAATTAACTTGAGTTAAGATGAATTTTGAAAAAGTTATAGTTAAGCCAAAACAGAATTATATATTGAATCTATTGATAATATTAAAATCGCATAACTTGTTGAGCATGGATTTTCTCTGAGGATCTGGTGTGGCTCTGAGCTATTTGGATTGAGCTCGGCCTAGCGCTGAGTAAATTGGATTGGGCCTTTCTTTGCTCTGAGTAACTTGGATTGAGCTTGGCTTTGTTCTGAGCTATTAGGTTGAGCCTGGTTTTGCTCTGAGCAATTTGGATTGGGCCTGTCTTTGCTCTGAGCTACTTGGATTGAGCCTGGCTTTGATCTGAGCTACTTGGATTGAGCCTGGTTTTGCTCTGAGCTATTAGGTTGAGCCTGGTTTTGCTCTGAGTTACATGGGATGAGTCTGGCTTTGCTCTGAGCTATTCCGGCACGCCAGCTGGAAATAATGATTTTAAGCGTCTCGGAAAATTGTTACGTCTTTTCAATAAAACAGTGTTTCAGAAAATTTAACTAGGCGTTCCTTAAACAATCTTAAGATACTAATATATTTTTTCAAAAAGTGAAAATGAGCACGTCTATTGAGCTCTTTTTATTAACATGTTGACGTTGACGGTTGACGTGCTTGGGTTGAGCCTAGCTTTGCTCTGAGCTAATTTATTTAGACTGGATTTCTTCTGAGCTACTTGGGTTGAACATGGATTTACTCTGAGCTACTTGAACTGATCCTGTCTTATCTGTGATCTGCTTTCTTTACAGCTCAACGTAGATATATTAATTATGGCATATAAAATATTCGCCAAAAACATCTATGCATTTTTAAACAAATTTTCCTTTTGATTTGAAATTGAAATTTAAAAAAAAACGGTTAGTCATTCTCTCCGTTAAATAAAAATAAAATTTTTTTTTTGAGATAACACGCCAAATTAGCATTTTTTAATATTTAAATTAGTCTCAATAGGATGGTCTCACAAGATTTATACAAGGGTAGTTAATAATCCGTATGAAACAATGTTACGACTATAAACATCATAAAAATCCCTAACTTATAAGAAGCTTCCGTCCCCGCTGGTTGAGACAGAAAGGTGACATTTGAAGATAAAATTAAAACATTTACTGCGCGCTTATATGTGGGATTTAAATTTGTGTGAAGACGTAAAATAAATATTGTGTGCTCACCAAACGAAAACAATGATTTTCTTATTTTTACGCTTCTCTTACAACTTTCACGTGCACATTTAAAAAATTTTGCAAAATTTAGTTTGTCCTTAAAATTCAAATCATCACAAAATTATAGGTTTGAGCTTATTTTATTAGCGTTCCAGTTGGCGTGTTTTGTGCTATATCATACATAACAATTTAAATTATAGAAATATGTGCTGCTTAGTTACGATACTTCAATATAATAATAATAATCTACAATAACATCATAATTTAAAGATATATTTGATAAAAAGAAAGAAAAACATTTAGAAAAAACCTTGAAAAATAGCAATGCAAGTTCAAATTCAATTGTCAATTGGCGTGCATATTCAAAATTCAAATATAAAAATCGACAATATTCTGATATAACCAAGACAATACAATTTTCAAACAGTAAACAAGAAATCAATATGCAATTCCGTCGACAAAGGTCAAGAAGACATTAGCATTAAGACCTCCCAATACCAGTCCAAGGAGAAATACACCACAAAAAAACCATTGCTTTGATGTGGAACAGATACGAAAGTAAAAACATCAATATCGGGCACGATTAAAATGATAAGAAGATTTAAAACCGCATGTTATTGAAATTGCTCAAAAATAAGGCAATTTTAGTTGGTGATGGGTGCGCATAGCTATGCGTCATCTCATCGGAGTCATCATCCATTCACATAGCACGCCATGTTGTTGGTTCTGTTCTCATTCAACCATGACTATCGATCAATAATACCACCCCCTACCCGAACCATGGTGGCCGCTACAAAACAATCGATGAGCACAAATTGCGTAAGAAAGAAACGAGTTGTATGTCAAATGCACCGCATGATGGAGCTCATCTCATTAATTAATTAATAAATGAAGGAGAAACGAAAAAGAGAGCAATGAGCACCGGTCAGTCATCCCAATTGATTGGATGCTTTTAAAGAATGAGGAATTCATCGTGTTTTTAGAATATCTTTACATTCATTCTATTAGAAATGTAAAAAAGAAGCGATTTTTATGCAAATTTTATACGTTTTATTTACTGCATTGGATCGAATGGAAAAAAACGTGTCTAATCCATTGCTAAATGTAAATAATTCCTCCCCAAAATGATCGTAAGAATATTTGGTTAGAAAATGACAGAAAGGGGGAAAGAAGCTGATCAATTAGGTATCAAAAGAATGTGAATGCAATAGAAAATCAATTGAAATTGAATTTCTGTCTAAAATGTCTAAATGAGTCTTGTAAGAATAAATATTTCAACTTTAGAATTTAATAATTTAAATTATTAATATAAATACACGCCCACTGGTATGGTCATAAAATGAGCTCAGTAAACATGCTCAAATTTAACTTTTTTGCAAGATACTAGTAATTTTAGACAGTTTGAGACAGATTTGACTAAATTGTAGTAAAATCTTTTTAGTTATAAAGGCGCAAAAATTTTCAGACACGTTTGAATATCGGAAAATCGAAATTTCCATTTGGCGTGTAAATATATTTGCGCTTCAAAAATGTTTCCTCATTAGCGATTAAATTTTATTATTAATACTGGTGGGCAATAGGATTTTTAGGGAAAATGCAGGTTCTACATGTCATGGGGATTTTTCTCATGTAAATTAATTTCCATAAAAGTACCTTTGTCACTTATTTTCATCTTTATTTACATTTTAATTGCTTCTACTTCTATATTTCTTCAAAATTTAAACTCAATAGATACGGTAATTACCAGAGATGGACGCAATTCCGGATTCCGAATTTTTCAAAAAACATTAGCACTAGATATGGTTAGAACTTTTTGATTCAGAATACCGGATTCCGGTCATTTTTAGATTCCGAATTCCGGATTTCAGTATCCCAATTTTGAAATATGATTTCAGATTCCGGATTCCCAAATTCAAAAACTGTCATTCCACCCACCTCTCGTACATACTATCATCTTTTCAGATTTACTAAATTCACACCAAATGAAAAGAACGATTTTTACAATATTTTACAATATTTAAACGTATTCTTTTCAGGCTTTTCTTAAACTATCTCTGCCACTTTAAATTTTTACTAAATTCTAGATTTAAGGGTCATTTTTGAGCTCCAATTTTTACCAATTCATTTGGTGTGCTATTGATTCATTTTAATTGCTCGTTAAATTTAAAGAAATTTTCCCTCAAATAACGTTTTTAGTCAATCTCGCAACCAGTTCATAGTTGATTCACATCGCAATGAACTTACACGTCTTCGAAATAAACATATATTAGGGAGCCAGTTTGAGCTCTGAGAGCTCTATGAGCCAAGAAAATCGTCTATATGAAAAATAAAAAAAACAATTCGGGATGTGGTTTCACTGAATGCGGGCAAAAATGGGTATTTTTGGATGAAATATTGTTCGAAGTGTGCAGAAGCGCGTCATTTATGGCAGCATATTTGACGCACTATTGCACTTTTCCTTCTTTCTATTGGTTTTTTTCGAAAAGAAAAACTGCGTAAAATAGCCATTAATTAATGATTTAGATGATACTATTGTTGTTTTCAGAGAGCGGCGCCTAATAGAAGAAGAACAAATTCTAAACAATGAGGTTCTCGTTTGGACGGCCACTCTTTTGTATCTCTTCAATGTGTGTTATCTATTTTTTGAGAGAACAAACATTGATGATATATAAAAAAAAGAGAAACTCATAAAAAAATAACATAATGAGAAACGCATTTTGTTCTAATTTTATTTCTCTTCCATTAGGGACCGATTTCTGAAAAGGGAGAATAAATTATAAAATATTAGACAGTATCTTGTTTAAAAACAATAAAAATAATTGAATGAAATGAATGAAATGAATATTGAAAAATGTCGTAAAATAAGTGACTTTCACAGTGAACTAATAAATTTTATGACTGGCTTTATCCTGTTTTATCGAATATCACAGATTCGTATGCAATTCCATTATGATAACTCACTATTGAGCTTGATTACTGCTACTAATACACGCCAAATGAAAACATCATTTTTGCATTTTTAAGCGTGATAAGGTTTTGTGCAAGTTTAATAACCTTGTCTTAAAATATCTAAAAACCTTAAAATTGAAATAAAAAATTTTCTTAGAAACACTCAAACGACTTTCAGTAGGCTCACCAAATATTGTAGTTTTATGTTTTAGCAATCATGTCTAAAACCGATTCCATATTCTATAAGATCTTACAAGAAAAAAAACGATTCAAATTAAATATCGAACGCTTCAATATTAAACGATCAAAAGAAAACAAATGCTCCCATTCTCAACAAAAAAAAGGATTTCAATTTATCATCCCCATGGGCTCCCAAATCTCCCACTAAAAACAATCGAAATACCCATTCGACATAATATCCGCAATAAACCACAACAAAAACTATAAAATTCGACAAAATAATTCTCATCGTAAATAACAATTAATAGGGAGGCAAGCAAATATAATAAGCAGACAATGGAAGCGGTGGGCACGATTGTACATTGATAATAATGCAAATCATGATATGGAGCAAAGAAAACAAGAATAAATAAACGCGTAGTTCAATTAAAGCTGGAAGCATGGCGCGGCGCGTTCTCACGCTCAAGTAATTCAATCCGGAATCGCCGCAATTCCGATTCATTTATTCTTATTATTATTCGAAAGTCCATCGAGAATGCAAAAAAGAGCATTCATTTCTTTCGAACACTTTTCTATGCACCCTTTCATCAAATAAATGCACCAATTAGTAATAGGTTCGCCATCGAAAGTTCCAAGAAAAAATAGAATCAAAAAAATGAAAAGAAAAGCTGTTAATTCTCATACAAAAAAAGATACAAAAAATAGCAGCTAATAAACCGAACATATATAATTAGTTAAATAATAATAATAAATGCAAACATTCCGCACAACTCAATTGACAAACTGACAGGAGCCGAGCGCGTCAGATTAATCGCGTTCATCTCTTATCCGTCAGTCGGCTCTTGTCCATATGTGCCGCATAACTAATAAGCGATATTCGTTATCTTTAATATTCGATCAGACTAGATTAGTATGAATGAGTGAAAATCTAGTTCTAATCCAGTGGAAACAATTCGAATACTTGAAGGGTC
This sequence comes from Caenorhabditis plicata, assembly GCA_963931815.1. NCBI lineage: Eukaryota > Metazoa > Nematoda > Chromadorea > Rhabditida > Rhabditidae > Caenorhabditis > Caenorhabditis plicata. The sequence continues at coordinate 14,180,662 of OZ007490.1, read as the reverse complement.
GGCAAGTTTCCTTTCATACAGGCTTATTTTGAAGGAAGGGAATTAAATCGAATCTTATTTTGAGCTGGGGAAGGAAGTGTTTCTTATACGTGATAATCCATGTCATATTAAGCAAAATTAATTCGATAAATGTTTGTATCTTTTCTTGTCTAGATCACTATGTTGCTGCTTAGAATACAGTAGCGCCTAGAACTTTATGCTCCCTTTTCTTTATAATATGTCCGATCGAGGTAAAGTTTCAATGAAATTGTACAAGCAGAAGCTAATTAGAGCTTTTGTAATTAAACGTTTTCACGCTTAAACTGGTATTGTTATAAAATGAGCTCAATAAACGTGCTCGAATCTAACATTTTGGAAATATATTCATTTTTTAAATAGCATGCCAAATCGAAAAAACTTTTTTTTTTAACTTGTGTGAAAATTTTTAAGGTTTATAACAAAACATTTTTCTCGTCAATTTAATTAAGCCCGCCTTAAACTATCTAAAATAGTCATATCTTCCCAGAAAGTTCGATTAGAGCATGCTTACTGAGCTCATTCTATAACCATACAAGTTGGAGTATAAATAGTTTAACTAGGGAATGGTCTGCATAGTGTTTGGAGTTACAGGATGTGACATATATCATTAGAAAGAGAAAAAAATCTACTTTCTAAATATAAAAAGAGTTTCTGCAACGGCCACAGCTATCTCGAGAAAATTGCGTCTGGAAACCCAACTTGTGCGACACTTTCCATTTTGAAATCCAACTTTGGCTGGCCTTGAATCCTTCAATTTGCATCTCTTTCCATAATTTGGAGAAGCTCCGAGAATATGAGATTCAGAGAGATGATTACCGGGAATCAAGGACTAATCTTCTGAAACTTCTTGCAAAACGGCTGTCTGATGTCGCCAAGGAAAAATTGAAAACTGGGATTCATCTTCACGATTTGGATCTGCAATTGATTGCCAGAGATATCAACAGGAAAGAGATGCAAATTGAAGGATTCAAGGCCAGCCAAAGTTGGATTTCAAAATGGAAAGTGTCGCACAAGTTGGGTTTTCAGACGCAATTTTCTCGAGATAGCTGTGGCCGTTGCAGAAACTCTTTTTATATTTAGAAAGTAGATTTTTTTCTCTTTCTAATGATATATGTCACATCCTGCAACTCCAAACAATATTCAGACCATTCTCTAGTAAGTAAAGCCTAGTTAATTTGTCTTAAACAATGTTTTATTGAAAAGACGTAAAAATTTTCAGGCACGCTTAAAAATCTGCAATACGTTGTTTCCAATTGGCATGCTTACTCACAAGTTTCCAAAAAATGAAAGAACGTGACTCAAACTAAATTCTAAAACAAAGTATTTGGGAATATTTTAGGATATTGACACACCCCAACTGGTATGGTATTAAATTAAACTTGGTAATATTTCTATATTAAATTGGCGTGAAACAGTAAGGGTATTTCGATAGTTTAAGAAAAGTCTTAAAAATGACTTTAAAATATTGTTATAATTTTTGCGGGTAAAGTTATTAGAATTGGATGAAATCGTCATATCTATTTTGTGTTATTATATTACCTATTTACTTTGATTTTCTACGTATTAAAATTGTTATTGCAAGTGGTGTCTTTTAATGGAACGTGCTGTAGAAAAATTTTTAATCTATATGCCTTTAAGACAAACCAATGGAATTATACCGGTGATATAAGGGAGCGAGACCTTAATATGGACAAACACAAAATTGGTAAATTCACATTTTGAACCTCACTTGGAATGTGAAAACAAGGACTTAATTATAAGTTCTAAACTCTATTCTTTTTATAATACTTAGAAGTTTCCAAATCACAATGAACGAGCATCATCAAAAATCTCATCTGAAAAATCTTAAAACCTGGAAACTGAGGCCGTATGCAAGAACGTGTTTATAAATTAAATGGTGATGGAAAATAATTGATAAACTGATGTTTCCAGAAAATTATATAATTTTTTAAAAATAATTTGTGATTTCCATAATAATTCTTATATACATTTATTTACATTTTCCTAGAAACTTATTTTATCAATGAATTTCCAGCACTTTTTAACAGATAAGTTCTTTCTTGCACACGGCCTCTGAATTAAAGTGAGACATCATAATAATCTATCATCAAAATATACAAATAATAAATAATAAAGTTTGATACTAAATATGAATTTTATAAGAAAACATTTAACATCTCACGTTTTACAGAAAAGTAGTTTCCCGAAAAAAAAAGAATTTAATCGATTAAAAATTCTCAACCAATAAAGTTTCAAAGTAATGTCCATTCTAAAAGATTAAAAGAATAGTAAATAGTATTCAGAAATTAATCCTCGTGGGAATAGTTCGACTAATTGAAATGCTTGGGTATTTTCCAATAAAGGTATTATTCAATTTATGATAAAGGATGTGAAATCCTTGGAATGCTTATGCTACTATTCATGTTTGGCAGCAACTTTTCCACGTAATTTTAAAGTTTTTCTGAAAAGAATTATAAATCTTAAAAATGTGCTCAAACACAATTATTTAATCAACCTCAACAGGGGTGCCGTTTTTACAATTTCACATCAACGGCAATTTTAGAAATGCAAGCTCATTTGTGGGTTTTTAAGAAAAGCAAATTTTCTAGTTCATTTCAAGGTTTTTTCATAATTTAAGGCAATTTTATTAGAAGTGCTTATAAACGTGTTAGTAATTATAACGTGGAAATTCAAAAATCACGTTTAAAAATGCGCAAAAATCTAGTTTTCATTTAAACACGTAAAAATAACAGTCAAAAAAGTTTTCAAGGTTTTCAGATATGTTAAGGTAAAATTATAAAACTTGCGTATAAACTGATTAACGCCAAATTACAATGTTTAATGAAGTTTCACGTGAATATTCCTTAATTCAATTGCTACAAAATGATGAGATTCGTCAATAATTCACTCTCAATATTAAAAAGTTTCTGAAATTTATGCTCCTAACATCCTAACTAAGAATTCATTAGTGTCATTTTAACTGGCGTGCTGATTCATTTATCGAAAAACACGCTTAAAAGCCCAAAAATAATTTTAATTGACGTTCTAGTCCACAAATAAAAACGTAAAAAAAATTAACGCGAGAAAACGGTAGAATTAGTGAGTTGCCGCCTTAAACTAAACGAATTATTTTCTAATTGACGAATCCATCAATTATAGGAAATTTATTTTAGTTAGAAAACATAATGAGAAATCAGAATGCTTTAAGAATTAAATAATTAAATTACTGTAACCTTAAATAAAATATTCAAATAAAATCCAAGCTCATAAAAATATAAAAATGATAGATCTTTATTCTAATCTTATTTGATCTTTCAAACATATTGCTTGTTGCTATCCATTCATACAAAAATCATACTGACAAAAAAAAAAAAGATCAACAAGGACATCAACAAGATATGCACATGCTCATTTAATAAATGAGTGCATTCATCATCGTCACCATATGATGATGAGCTGCATCCTTCCGAAAAGTGTTTATTTGTTGCAAGTCTCAAGCATCATCTTCCCATGCTCCTGCACCAAATAAACTCGCATGTGCACCATCTGCCCACCAAACTGCTTTCACAACGCGTTTGTGTGAATGAGACCTTTTGTGGTATCCACAATTAACTAATAACCGGCAATGTTAATTAAACTAAACAAGTAATACAATGATTAATAGAAAACACACAAACTTAATTGTGGGCATGAATGACACATGAATGAATGATATCAATGGATTGCGATACAATTAAATGCCAAATACACCTTCATCATCATGTCAATGACTACTCAAATTCGATTTGACATGAGAATTCAAAAAAAATGGTTTATATATATTGAAAAATCTAGTCAAAATATATCATATTATAAATATATATTCAATAATTATTATTTGCAAATATCGATACAACTTTTAATTGAAGCGGAAGTGACGATTAAGGTCATTGGCATTATTCTATTTTGATACATTTTAGGCTTAAAATTATACAAAAACACTTTACGCATAATTCAGTAATAGTTAGGTAATATAATATAATTTAGGTAGTTTAGGTAATTTAGGTGAGGTAATATAATAGAATCCCAGTTAAAGTTGTTAAATTTTCCTCAGTCAGTAACTTAAGTGTCATAGATCCATTTAATTCTGACAAAACTAGCAGGCCACCTGTAACAGCTCAAACCGTAATTATTCTAGACCACCCAGCTAAGTTATTACGGCGATATTTTTGCCCAGCTACACGTCAAATGATATTTTGCAAATTTTTGTAACGAATTTTATTGAAACTCACGTAAAAGTCAACTTTTACGGCAATCTTAAAGCTCTTTCTAAAAATATGTCTTTAACATAAGATTTTCAGGATGTTTTAGGCCTGGATGATATTTTTTTATCTACTGTCTTTACGAGTTCATTTGATGACATGTCGCTTTATTGTCTGAAATACGCTAAAATTGGACCAATCATTATATAACTTTTAGAAATCGCTCATTTCAGTTGGCGTGAATTAGTAAAATCTCACCAAAAGGAAATCCGTTTATGAGATATTTAAGAGACAATAAATGTTGAAAAATAACAATTTTAGCGTGAAATTAAGCAAAAAGTGTCGCTATACGTCAAATGAAACTAAAAAAAATTGCAAATTTTTGTAACGCATTTTATTGAAATTCACGTAAACGTCAACAACTAATTTTTACGGCAATATTAAAGATTTTTCTAAAATATGTCTTTAACTTTCGATTTTCAGGACATGTTAGGCCTGGATGACATTTTTTAATCTACTGTCTTTACGAGTTCATTTGATGACATTTCGCTTTATTTTCTGAAATACGCTGAAGTTGGACAAACTTTCAGAAATCGAACACTTCAATTAGCGTGAATTAGTAAAATCACATAAAAAGGAAATCCGTTTATCAGGAATTTACGAGACAATAAATGTTGAAAAATAACAATTTCTGGCGTGCACACCAAATAAGCTGCTCAGTTTTTTAAAGTTTTAGATCATGTTACAGTCTACGCGTGAATATACTGAATTGATTTTTGTTCCCGATGAGAATATACCAGGAACTAACCGGAAAAACAAGAAAATCGGCTGTATAATTTAGCTGGGTGATCTAAAACAAATCAAGGTTCAAGATTTTAAAGTTGGTGTCCACTTAAATTCATAATTCCGAAAATGGTTCCATTAAAATCGATTAAAACATAACCCAATTTAAAATGTTTACGACAATCTAATATTTATTGAAAACATTGATTCTTTTAACAATTCCGGCGGCGTTTCTGTTTGAACGGCTGTTCATGTTTAATGAGCATATTAATCTCGATTAATTACCAAAAACTACTTAATGGGCCAGGTGGAATTAGACACACTTTTGTCGACTTTTGTTGATTTACAATTAAAGAAATCTTTCATTGGGTAATGTTTCAAACCGGGAAAATAAGATAACGAAGATTTGAAGGAAGCATAAGGGAATCAAACAGTGAAACAGGGAAGCAAAATTCTATTTGTCCCTTTGGGACCAAACAAGGTCGACAATTTGTTGTAAACGTGGTGGAAATGATAATCTAAACCACAGCGTTAGAAAATCTAAGGCTCCACAAAAAATACCAGCAAATCCGTCAATTAAAAGTGTAATTAAAAAATCTACAATTTTCACGCCAAATCCAAATCACGATTTTATACGTTTGAATTAAATTGATTAATTGTCAAATGTAAGTTTCAATTTTGTAGGATTTCTTTAGAATATCTCTGGAGCTTTAACTTTTTGTGAATGCTAGGTTTAAGTAACTTTTCTGAGCTCCTAAATCATACAAAAAACATTTTCATTTATTATTTGATGATCGAGCACGACAACTGGGAACTAGGATTTTTCGATATTTAAGCTTGTCTTAAAATTTTTGTGTCTTTTCAATAAAACAATGTTTACGACATTTTAAATAGGCTCGTCTTAAACTATATAAAAATGTTAAAATCTTCCCAAAAAGCAAAATTTGAGAACGTTTACTGAGCTCATTTTATTATCATACCCGTTGGCGTGCTGGTGAGCCAACTGGAATGATCCGAATGAATGATGGACGCTAAAATTTAAGAAATTTGAACGATAATAAACATTTTCTGGATCAAGAGTTAAACGCTGGATATGGTAATCCGACAATAAGACAGTTCGTAATCGAATAGGAGTCAATGATTCTAATATTTTTAAAACCTTATTGATGCGAAAATCTAACCTTTACGCCACTTTTATTGCCTTAAGTAGAAATTATTTCAAAAATCAGAAAAAAATCAATATCTGGTAAAGTATCACTCTTTGCAATATGACATGCACACCCCAAATCGAAATAATGCTTTTTCGTTTTTAAAGAGTGTGTTAGTTTTTACGACCTTTCTAGAAAACACTGCTATCAAAAATTTGGACAAGTTATTCTTAAGCTATCTTACAATGTTCACATCTTTCTAAACAGTTATATTTGAGCACGGTTACTGATCTCATTTTATATCTATACCAGTTGGCGTGTATGCATTCATTGCTAAAAAGTCACATTTTCTATTTTAAGTTATACATCAAAAACTGCACTGCAACTATAAATATTTTACTGTACAAGTTCAATAAAATTCTAGAAACAAGTCAAACTTATCATTGTCCAAGGAAATTAATATTATAAATCATTTAACCTTTACAACTCCAACATAATAATACTAATAAAATAAACTAATTTTAATAGTAAATACCCATCAATTCAAATAAATAATAAACAATGTAATTAGCGACAATTTTGGTCGTAAATCTACATCTGTCAATATTTTCACAATTACTGCATATTTAATGAGCGACTAATTCTAAAATAAAAAAATAATTGCAAAATAAAAACCGAAAAGTTTTGGTGGGTGAGTGGATGCGGATAAAACTTCCATTAGAATGTGCAAACAATAATAAAGTAAACATGATTCCATGTATCCATTATTAATCCGTCATTCACACACCCAAAATGTACACCAACAGGAACATGTCCTCGTGTTAATGACATGGTCAGACGGTATTTGGGATAAACAATCGTCCAGCAAAACAATTTATTTCTGGAATAATGGTTTTTTTAAATCGCACGTCAGTTGCACACCTTCTGAAATTGTAAATTTCTTGTTTAAGACTGTAAAATTGTATTTATCAATTGCATCTCGTTAAGCTTTTTATTATTTGTAGGAATATAATTTTCAGCATTTTTCCATTTGCACTACCCCGACTACTGCGGATATTGCAAAAAAGTGTGGACAAATTGCAAAAAACACGTCTTTCGCCATTTTATTTAAACATTTTATTTTTTCAAAGCTTAAATTCTTCAAATTTGATTTACTGTGTGGTTTAGAACAGTTTAGAATAATTGATTAATTAAGAATTTAAATAAAGAGTGAAGAACCTGGCCTTTGCAATTTGTTTTTGCAAAAAATAAAATAATTTAATTTTCAGGTGGCGTGCATTTGAAATATTAGAAATTATAATTCAAATAATCATAAAAATGTTGAATTAAATTTGAAGAATAAATTCTTAATTCACGCTGAATTTAATGCTTAAAAAATAAGCTCAGAAAGAGACAGAGTTGTCGAGCTATAGTTCATTCAATATAAAAATAAGATTAACAAAAATTATGAAAAATGTGAAGAATTTGAGAATTCTAATTATTTTCCCGCTATAATCAGGTAGGTTTAAAAAAGTATCCGTGATTAATTTGTTTAAATTTGGGTTATTTTAATTTGAACCTAATTAATGTGTGAGAAAGAAACAATACTTAAAATAAAGTTAATTAAGAGTTAAGGAATCCACCAACCATGGGCGGAATTCCGGATTCGGTTTATTCAAATGTCATTACGGATTCCTAAATTCAGAAACTTCCGCCCATCTCTGGAATACACACCATCCGAATTCAATGAAAATTTCATAGAAAAGCTTTAAATCTTTATTAGCTTTCATATTATTCGATTTAATAAATATGTGGGGATTTAAATCATAAATTTTACTTAACTAATGAAATAAGCAGAATTATTTTTTAAAGATTATAAATAAAACGTTCTAAAAGCAACCGTATAACAACGGATTGAAGTAATCTTCCAATTTTAGAGTCTTCAATACTACAGTTGTTGTGATGGAAGGTCAAGCTGAGAGCACATCTTACTAGACTCTTGAAATTTCCGTTAATGTCAACACTATATGAATCTGAATATTTGTTGTCACGTTGCCCCAGTTATCTATTATATATAATTGGTGTGTTTATATTCATTCCTATGGTCGAGGCGCCAATAAATGGTAACGAAGAAGCCTCCGACTATCAGCAGTCACCAGATCGTAACAACAGAAAATTTCAAATTTCCATGTCTTGCTGGTAAATAAACAAAATTCATTTTTATCGAGGTTCGTCTCTAATTTGTAAATTCTAATAAAAATGACCATTTGTTGGAAATTAATGGAAACAATACAAATTGTCTTCACATTTAAACAACAAAATTCCATGGAATTGAAATAGTAAAACAACAAAATGATTACCATTTGTACCTCAAAAATATCTTCGCCCACTCCTCTTTCCCCATTAATCACTCTCCTCGACCTTAAACATCTGCTCATCATCACTCAAAAACAGATTCCACCAAAAAACCCGTATTGGTGTCATCTATCCACTTCAAGCTCCACTCAAATCAACCCCCCCCTTCTTCATCTCGTTTTACACATGTTTCCCTACCTGGTGCTTGTATCTCTTCCCCGCTGTTTTCTGAAAACAATAAATTAAAAACGAACCATCTTCGAGAGTTTTCACGACACGTGCATCACAATCCGGTCCATAGCCATCATCAGTAGCTGCTGCCACCATCACTTCGTACTTTGTATATGGTTGCAAGCCTTTGATGATGTATGAACTGTGCTTTTTGCTCACAAACACAACACTATATTCATCTGAATCGTCGCTCGCTTGCAGGCCTGATTCTTCCTCATCCTCGTCGTATTCCGAATCTTGTACAATTCGAGTCTTGTCGATTATTCGTCGATAAGTGACGCGATATCCATTAAGGACTCCGTTCATTTTCTTCTCATTAGGGGCTTTCCATTGAACACGCAAGCTTCTCGAAGACAACGGTACAACATCGACTAGTTCTGGCGGTTCCAAAGGAACTAGAAAATGGAATAAACATTCACAATATAACAACATTTATATGGGGAACTTGTGAAATAAACTTAAACTCACTGGAAGCAATTGTTTTTGAAGTCAATGGCTCACTAAACTCTCCCTGTCCACGTTGGGAATAAGCGGCGATTCTGTAATAAGGCGAAATTTTAAAAATGTTCATTATGCTTTTATATGAATTGATTTTGTAAAAATAGTAATTACTTTTTACCGATAATGCGACAGGGATGTCTTCCCGGCCCGGGGTTTTTTTCGGGATCCAAAAAATCCAAACAAAAAAAGGTCCGGGGTCTTTTTCGGGGTTTTCGGGGATCCTATTTCGGGGTCCAAAAAAGGAGTCCCGAGTTTTGAAACACTTAATCCTCGGTCATGGGTCCCTGGTTTTGAAATGTTCAATTTTTTACGGTCCTGCCCACGGGAAATTCTAAAATACGGGGTCCCTCCAATTACTGATTTATACTATTTATAATTATTAAGTAGAAAGCAGAGATCGGCGGAATTCCGGCCGTTTTTCGATTACGGATTCTCTCAAATTTTTTATCGAAATTTCAAATTTTATTCCGAGTTCCGGAAAATAATTTTTCAATTTTTTGTGATTATTTTCTTTGGTTTTTCCTATGCACTTGGTTTCGTTCATTCATTTTCCTATGAACTTTTCCATCTTCTCTGAGATGATATTCAAATCTGTGCGACTATATAAGTAAACTTCTAATTTATAAGTTTTCCTAATTGTCATTTTGCCAGTATTAAATTTACATTTAATGGGGTCCGTTTGAGGTGCATGAATTTTTGTTTTCTATTTTGTTAAATTAATTTTTGAATTATTGTCAATTTTTTATTCCGAATTTTTGTTTTCGATTCGGAATTACGGAATTTCAGATTTTATTCCGAATTCCGAAATTGAAAACATCCCATTCCTCCCATCTCTTGTAGAAAGACAAGTTTGACCGAATGCTAGTAATACGTGATAAGAATTTACAAGATAAACTTTTGTGGGTAGCGTCCGTTCCTATTTGAATATAAAAACTCAAAAATCCAACCTGAATGAATAAATCTTATCCGGTTGCAACCCTGTAACGACGTGTTTTTCCATCGGCGACGTCAATGTCAATTCCTTCTCTCCATCTGATGCATTAAACCGAATTGTGTAGCCATGAATAGGCGATGAGAACAACGGTTTCTGCCATGTCAATTGTATCCGTCTCGAGTCCAACGGCTTTGCTTCCATATCAACTGGTTGTCCAGGTACTTTAATAAAAACCATTAAACGATATATTTCAACAAAAAAATCTCAATTACTTCCTTGTCGCGTTGATACTGTTACCAATGAAGACGGCGGTGAGTTGCCAACATCATTCCCGGCAATAATCTTGACAAAATATCTTGTCAATGGCTCCAATCCATAGATGGTAGTCATTAGTTCATCAGCCTTGACTTCTTTCTAAAATTTTACCAAATTCAACAATTTTCAAAACTCTCTATCATACCATCAACCACTGATCCATTGGCTTTTCATTATCAATGGAATAATGAACAACGTATTTATTAATTAAACCATTGGGATGCTCGCATGGCCTCCATTTGACAAGGATCGAATCTCTACCGAGGCTTCTCGCCTGCGCCCCCGTTGGCTCACTTGAAGGTGCACTTGAGAGGGTTTGTGCTTCCACTGGTAAACTCTCGTCTCCTGGACCCACAGGTCCAACAGATCTTACAGTAAATTCATATGTCTTAAGAACTTGCAATTTTATGTGGCCTAGTTTTAAAAAACCTGGAAAGGGCTTAGACCATCAATAAGTACACTCGTTTCTGTCGTTTCGATTGGCTTCCCACGCTGTGATCGGGATTCGGCATGTCTGAAGTCATTAAATATTATTTTTATTATTGTTGTTGTTGTCAAATCCTGTTTTAAAATTTTCTATATAGTAATATAATATTGAATTAACAGTTTTTGCATTATTTTCAAATTAGGAAAACTCAGATTTTATTCATAAACAAAAGCTTTTTCAATCAAAACCTATTTGTAACAAAAACAAAACCAAATTTTCAAAATATCACCGCAAACCATGCTAACATTACGTCAAAACAATCTTACTTCTCATGTTCTCCTGACTCCTCATTCTCCTTCTCTTCGAACAAATAAGGATAAGCTTGATTTTGATTCATCGTCGACCTGTGATTGATTAATTCAAACAATTAAAAACTCGCTTAAAGCCAAATTAATAAAACCATGCCATGCGAGAATCACACAACGACAACTTACTTGAGCTTATACTTCACAATGTACTTATTAATGATTTCATTGGTTATCGGCGGATTCCAGCTAATCACTATTGAGGTTGCCGTGCTGTCCCCTATCGCTACATCCTTTGGAGGTGGTGGAAGTTCTGGAAAACGTATATTAATGAAAGTTAATAGCCAAATTTGCTCACCTTTAGCGACGACCTTCGTGGTCGCTTCAATGTTTCCCAAGGCGCTCACGGCAACGCAAGTAAAGTTTTCTGTGTTTTCAACATTCGTCAGTTTCAAAACGTTCTTTCCAATAGGAGCGGATGACGGATCATCGAGAACCTCTGAATGTTTATTTGTTTGTCAGAATGGTGTTAAATAAACATGTTCCGCAGCGTACGAAAGAATGTATTTACATGTTAATTGGTGATGGAAAATCATTGATAATTTTCCTAGTAAATTTAATATATTTTTAATCAATTTTGCAATTTAAATATTATTCCTTGCATTCACTTATTTACATGTACTTAAAAACGTATTTAATCAATGATTAATTACCGTTTAACGTATAAAAACAAAAAAATAATTGAGACCACCATGTTAAAATCCCCGGTGGCGTGTTCTAGAATTCTTATTTATTCTTTATTTAATTCTTGATTTACTTTTATAAGTTGTTAATCTATGGATTATTTGTCTTAAAATAACAGCAACACTCTTAAAATTTATCGTAAAATTCCACGTAGATTTCTGTCTCGGGGAATCTTGTATTTTACGAGTGCACGCCAAATGAAAATGAACATTTCTCATTTTTCTAACAAATTTTGCTAATGTCTACGTGTAAATAAGGTTCGAAATGTCATTTCAGTTGGAAAAATTCATCGTAAACTGTCGCATAATCAATTTTTGTGAAAATATTTCACGTAAACAAACGTATTGGGAGCGTGCGGGTGGCGTACATACATATTTCAATCTGCGAAACTTTTAAAAATAAAATTATTATTTTTAACATATTGTGCTTTTCAGAGATCTGTGCCTAACGGAAGAGAAAAAAAGAAGAAAAAATGGTAGCCTCAGCAAGACGGTCGCACGGCTCCAAACTATTTTTCGTCTAATCCTCTTCAATGTGTGTTATCCATTATTTTGAGACAACACACATTGATGAGAGACAAAAGAGAGTGACCGTCCAAACGAGAGCCTCATTTCATCCCAATTTGTTCCTCTTCCACTAGGCACCGATTTCTGAAAAGGACAATACATTAAATTAGAGACGTGATTGACCAGCAAAATAAAAAACTTTCATGCTCTGGATTATTCGGAATTCTTAAAATACAATCTTAAAAGCTGTAAAAATTATTCCGACACAAATATAATTTCAGAGTCATATATGTTGTGACGGAAGATTAAGCTGAGAGCAAAAGCGCACACTTTACTAGTCACTCTTGATAGTCCCGTTAACGTTAATTATATATTTAATTATAATTATTAATATTTGTTGTCACGTTACTTGTGCCCTAGTTTTGTTATCAACTGATCTAGTCGTGTTTTCATATGATTCTTATTCCTAATATCCGAGCCAATAAACGTTAGCCCGTAACACCACCAGCCTTCTAGGATCATAACAATATATAAGACGAAAAACTGCAAATGGCGTGCCAGCAACCCATTATTCATATTTTAATCATACATTTTTATTAAGAAAACTTTAAAAAAATTAAACTCACGTTGATCAGTTTTCTTCCAAAACACGCGTGGCATCGGATATCCCACAGCAACACATGTCAAATTGATATTTCCTCCAATTCCGACCATATACTTTGGCTCAAGCTTCATTGAGAAATATGGCGGTACCCGACGCACTAAATATTCATTTAATCATTTCACAAATATAATTATATTAATGATTTTTGTTATCACAATTGATTTGTTATTTAAACCTGGTGTCGATTTAACGGATGTTGTTGTAAGTGTCGTGGTTTCCAAGTTCAGCGCCTTGAAAATAGACAAAGGCAGAGTGTTATCAAGGAACTGAATCGAAGGGGTTATGGTACATATTATTAATATTGATATTATTTTATTCATTTTGCATAGATTCCACATATTTCCACTGATCTTTCTTTTTTTTTGATATTTACTTGTTTGTTGTTCAATTAATTCATGTCTGAAGAAATTTAGCTTAATAATGGCAAAAATATAGTTGTTTGACAAGTATAAGACATCAAGAAAGGGTTAAATTTAAGGAACAGTTAATATTTCTCATCGAGGCTTAAGAAATTCCAGTAGTTTCCGATTAAAGAAACACAGTCAAAGAGGAAACATACCACAAGAAAACAGAGACACATCAATGGAAAATAACAATATTACCCACATTTAAATCGTGAGCTCAGAAACCATGCGCAGATATAGTTTATTGATTAGAAAAGCGGTTACTTTTATTTTTTAAGACATGCACGCCAATTGGAAATAAAGTTGTGCTGAATTCTAAACGCGTCAAAAAGAGTTTACGTTTATTTTAGAAAACCCTCAGTTCTCACGCCAGTTGGTCAGCATTTTCCAAAATTATCGCACAATATTACAATCTTAACAAAATACTAGATTTTAGAAATTTTTCTGATCTTATTTTATTATAATTCCAGTTTGCGTGGACGTGTCTATCAAATCTACGAGAAATATATTCTGAAACGAACCCTGTTTAACTTGTAAGACTCATTCAAACCTTATAAAATGTTCAATTGCAATTGGCGTGTAATGATATCTCACTAAATTCTGCATAATTTAAACTTTTTCCCGTTATTTTCCTAGATTTGCCCTTTTCTAGAATAATAGTGTTAAGAGCTTCTAGTTTCCAGTTACCAATTGATATGCAAAGAGGAATATACACTAGCTGACAAAAGTTTTGTCACAAATGTTTTTTCGGGTTTAACTTTTTTGTGACTTGACCAAATTGGCTGATTTTTTGATATGATAGATTCATATGGTTGTAGATTATTTTACAAATTTCCGCTTGTGATTGCGATGATCCGTTGACAAGCGTTTATCATAAAACGCGTAGCGCAAAGATATTACGCACTTTTCTTGCACTGCATTTTTTCATAATTTTTTAAAGTTCAATTATATTTTTTTCATAATTTATTGAAAATAGCAGTAATTGGCAACATTTTAGAGATGACTCCACGTAAAGAAACTCCAATTGCCACCCGGCAAGCTGTTATCAATATGAGGGAAAACGGAATGCGTGGTACCGAAATTGCCATGGTAATTTAAACCAAATTTTGCTACTATAACATGCTAAACACTGATTCACATCAAATATCAAAAAATCAGCCAATTTGGTCAAGTCACAAAAAAGTTAAACCCGAAAAAAAATTTGTGACAAAACTTTTGTCAGCTAGTGTAGATAAAATTAAAAACAATTAAATCAAATTTTACTTATCACAAATTAAAAAAGAAAATTTGAGCAAATACGAATATTTATGAGAGAGATAAAAAACCTCAGAGTTACTAAGCTGTAGATCCCTTTCACTCATTTTAAGGATTCATGAAATTAGAAATTATATGCGAGAAGAATATTATTATATAAAAATAAATGAATTCCACCAAATGCAACTAAAGAATACAATATTATTACAGCCTCTTTATCCTATCATTTAAAGAATATAAAGTATTTTTGAGATATTTTAAGACAAACATGACAAAATCCATATATACACTAGCTGACAAAAGTTTTGTCAGAAATGTTTTTTCGGGTTTAACTTTTTTGTGACTTGACCAAATTGGCTGATTTTTTGATATGATAGATTCATATGGTTGTAGATTATTTTACAAATTCCCGCTTGTGATTACGATGATCCGTTTTACAGTGACAAGCGTTTATCGTAAAACGCGTAGCTCAAAGATATTACGCTCTTTTCTTGCACTGCATTTTTTAATAATTTTTAAAGTTCAATTATATTTTTTTCATAATTTATTGAAAATAGCAGTAATTGGCAACATTTTAGAGATGACTCCACGTAAAGCAACTCCAATTGCCACCCGGCAAGCTGTTATCAATATGAGGGAAAACGGAATGCGTGGTACCGAAATTGCCATGGTAATTTCAACCAAATTTTGCTACTATAACATTTTAAACACTGATTCACATAAAATATCAAAAAATCAGCCAATTTGGTCAAGTCACAAAAAAGTTAAACCCGAAAAAACATTTGTGACAAAACTTTTTTCAGCTAGTGTACATTGGATCCGTAAAGATTTTAAAGTTAGAGAAGCCTGAAGCATTATTAGGTGATATTTTTGAGTAATACAGAAGGAAACAAAAAATAAGAAGGATAAGAAAACAATCCTTTTCAAAAAATAAATTTAAAAATGAAATAAAAGTAAATATTTCTTTTGAAAAAATGAAAATGCAGAATAACGGTGTTCACGAAAAAGCTAATTCCACTTGATTCAAGTGGTCTTCGTATACTTCCATTTTAGGTATATTGTTGGAGCTGCTTAAACTGATCAACAGCACATGTTTATTAATGGAATAAAAAAGATTTTAAGTGAATAATTGATGAGTGTTTTGTAAATTATATTTAACATATATTTCACAGCACAAACTGTACTCTTTAAAATGATTTTTGGATTTTTTTGGTTTCTAAGAAAATGTTATAGTTGAATTGCAAGTTTTTAGATATTTTAAGAAAAATTTATTACTAAACAGAGATATTCCGTATTAAATTCCGGATTCCGTATTTTCAAATGTTCATCAGAATACCGCATTCGGGATTCCGAAATTCAAAAATCTCTGATATTAAAGTGTAACTTTTATTTTTAAATTTCACGTCCTTAATCATCTGTCCTACCGGGTTTGATATTTTGTGAATAGTTTTTTCACGAAAAATCTATAATTTATTCAAAACTATTCGTTAAAAATCAAATTTCGTGTAATTGACATTTGCGGATGGCCTTCATACAATTATGATTTCTAGAAAATTTTAAAACTCTTCATATTGGCTGACAGAAATCAGTAAGGTAGCTCATGGAAAAATTCTATAAATAGATATTTAATTTAAATGTCTAATTAGATAAATATTAAATTTAAATGTTTAAAAATTAAAAGCCACAAAATTCTTTTATTTATAGTTCATAAGTCAAAACTTCCTCAAGTGTTTGAAGTCAATTTTAAATTCAAATACCCAAAGTATTACAAATAAAGTTTGAAGCACTCTCAAATAATATTTCATAACAAATGTTGGAAATGCAAAAACAATAAAATAGTGGACATTGACACCGAATGGTGGTTGTGGTCCATTGACTCCCGCACTCAAGAACAGATGATTCCGTTGGGTGTCTGATAAAGTGATAAAATCAAATTGTTTTCATTGTTGCTTCTCATCTTCTCCTCAATTTCATCACAAATATTTTGTCACATTTTTTGGTTTCACTCTAATCGTTATTTATTGACAACTGATACACCAATTAATTAATTTCCGTTCAATCGATTTCGACTCAATAATCAGCATTTAATAATCGTTATTCAAGAATAATTATCAATCAAATCGATTTATTAGTTAATTAGCGTTGAATTCAATTCTCATTCACTTTCAGGAAAACCATTAAAATCTATTTTAGCGTGGTTTATGACTAATTTTAGAAATCTTGTTAGATTGAATAGTTATACTTTGATGTTAATTATAGGGGAAAAGCATGTAAATTCACATTAATTGGAAATTATACCGATTTTGAATTATTGGCGGAATTGACGTAAAATGGAAACAATGTTCTTTCCTATATTTAGGCTTATTTAACAATTTTCATGTGTTACTTAAATATTGTCTACTCTATAAAAATATTAAAATCTTCACAAAATATTAGATTTGAGCATGTTTCACTTTATTATGTCTTTGTCTTTTTTACCAGATCATATTACGTTTTACGAAATTCTGTGTGAACTTTTAAGATAAATGTAAATATGATTGTGATTATTTTTAGAGAAACATATATCATCAAATTCCAGAAAGAAGTGAATGTCTAGATTATCAAATGAGCCTGTCATTTTACTAGGCCAAGTGCATGCGTGCACGCCACCTGCACGCCAATTGGAATGCTCATTAAACAAGCTTAAAAACATGCTGAAGCTTAAAATTTCATGAAGGTTTTAATATTTTTCGTTAATTAAAAAAACTGAAAAACTGGGATGAACTAGGTTTTCCTAATGTACACGTAAAATTTATATGACGTGCGTAAAAGCAGAAAATCGGCGTGCCAAACGCAAATTTGACTTTCTCCAATTCTGAATGAGTATTACAAGTTTACCCAAGTTAATACTAGAATGCTTTCCAAGTAATCTTAACACGCATATTTTAAACTATATGAAAAACCAAATCTCTAACCGAATAACCATTTGAGAAGGTTTTCTGAGATCCATTTTTAAACTAATCATTTGTGCATGTATAAAGAGTATAGATAAAACTTACATAAAAACCAAGTTAGAAGAATAAGTTAACCTCAATAAGAAAATAGTTTAATTAATCTATCAAATAATCATTAAACGGCGGAAACTAAACCCTCACAACCGGATGCATTTCAAAAATTCAGCTCTACAAAGACATTAATATGGCCAAGTGAATAAATCATCAAATAAGCATCATCGGAAGAGGATTAAATCTTAAAATAACACACATTCATACACAAATGCTTGACACAGCATCCATCTGTAGTGAAAGTGGTTGTGGTGTGAATCCCCATGAGAAAAAAGTCACGACAAGTGTTGATTGGAATAAATTATATAAGACTAAGGATTGATGATTCGGGAAATGATTTCTTCAGGAACGTGAAATTTCCGGGTTCGAGGTATTTAATAGAATTGTTTCATTTGTGAATTTGTCAGAAATTATATTCTTCCAAACAAAAAGTTGTCTGCAACATTAAAATTTCTGCTTAAGCAAGGCAAATGAAAGTATGAGCTAATTAGTGTTCCTCTAGATAAATACTTCTGACGCGTTGCAAACAGTCCAGAAAATCCGAAGTTCAGACTTTACAACAATATAATTAATCGCTCTAAAATACACTCAAATTGATACAACTACACGCCAACTGGTACAGTAATAAAATGAGCTAAGTAAACGTGCTCAAATCTAACTTTCTAGGAAGATATTAATATTAAGGAAAGCATAGTTAAATTGTGGTTGTCAATGTTTTATTGAAAAGACGTTATAATTTACAGACACGCTTAAAATTCAGAAAATCGTTATTTCCAGTTGGCATGCAACTATAATTGATCACTACGAAATCCTTTGCTCTACCTAAACGACAAGAAAAATCACCTAGATCTTGAACATACATTGACCACATATTATCAAAATCTAAGAAATTGAAAGGTTTGATTTGATCATTTTTGAATTATTTTCAATGGTCTCATAGATAACATGAAACAAATATTCAATTTATGTTTATAATTTCTCTGTTTTTCATTATATTTCTTCAAAATTTCTAGATCAAATCAGATTTATTACTTTTATTTTTTATGAAACGAAAATTGTAATTGACAATTTCTTAGATTTTAATAATATATAGTATTTAAGCCCTTAGGTAATTCGCTCAAATTGGATCTAGTCAGGCCTATATTCTTCCACCATAATCACCTATCAATCTGCCCACAGCTAATTGGTTATTATTAACTGCGCTATAAATAAACTATTATATATTCAACGTTTAATTTTTTTTTCATTTTTAATATTTTAGGGTATTGACAATAATTTCAAAAACTCTAAAGTCACGTGAAAAGGTTGGTAAAAATTTATATGAGGATTTACACACTCATGCCAACTGCTCAGTAAATGTGCTAAAACCAAATTTTTTTAAAACGTAACAATTTTCAGACACGCTTAAAAATCTGAAAATCATTGGCGTGCACGTTTGAAAATTTTTGAAAAAATCGTTACTCTTTAATTCAATCAGAATTTCAAGTTTGATGGTCTACTTTCTTTTAGATCCGTTTTTTAAGAAATGTAAAAAGCAAATAGTAATTTTTGAGAAAAAGCTAAAATAGTCGATGACAATTTAATGCGAATAGCAAAAAAAAACAGAAACAGGTGGAAACAAACTGGAACGCTAATAAGACGAGCTCAGAAAACGTAAATAAATTTTGTGAAGATTTTAATATCTTCAGAGAATTTAAAAGAAATCTGAAAAACTTAAATCACCCATTGAAATCCAACAATCTAACCTAGAAAAACTATTTTTGATACTTCTTTCAACAAGGGACAATTATGTCTATAATTATGAAAATCAAAAGAAATATGAAATAATAAGATTAACAAGTTGTAAACAAATAAACAAGCACTTTGACAAACGACTTTGCAACTATAATATATAAAAAAAACGAATAGAAAAGAGGAAGATGATGAAGCAAAATCTAAACTCTATTTCTGAATTGGATTAGATAACACCATCCTCCATTAGTCTCGCAATCTCATGTCATTCAATTGACATTCATTGCACGCACATATTGCCATAAATGACCATCAAGAAGTATCATCGACATTACGGTTCATTGAGTCTTCTTCCGTTGGTATCAGTAATCATCAAGTTGACTTTGACAACTCGATTTCAAATATTTTAATCTTATAATTACTATTATACGGATTTCTGGGGGATGACAGATTTTAATAATTAATGCTAGTCACGAGACAATATTGGATCTCTACTTTTTTAGCATTTAGATGGTTATTATGTTTTTCTGTTGTTTTGTTGTACATTTAATTCGATTGATGTTTATTCATGGAAATATTAAACTTATAGCGATTGCACAAAATATCTTTTCAGTTATAATATTTTAAAAATCGTATTTTTAGAGCGTTTTCATTTAGCTTGGAGGTATATATTACCGTATCTATGAAGGAAATGTCATTTTATTTCGATTTAATATTGGCACGCCAAGTGAAATCCTTATAAAACGACCTCAAACCTATTATTTTGTTACGATTTTAATATTTTTAGTGAGTGTAAAGAAAAACTGACAAACTAGCCAATATTTGAGTAACGTGCACGTGAAAGTTATAAGATAAGCGTAAAAATTAGAATGTCCTTATTTCAATTTGGATGGTATTAGAATTATGAAATAGCTTCAAACCAATCTTATATGATATAATGGTGAGGTAACAGCAAATTGGTTAAAAACGGACAATGAACGGACCTTATATATATATATATATATGCCAAATAATGATTTTTTGATATTTAAGTCTTTCTCAAAGCTTGTTTACTCGAACAGCAATGTTTCGCAAGAAACTTCTTAAGCCATATCACGCCAAATGAAAATGAACGTTTTCTAATATTACAATAAATATTATAGTGTATTTCAAAATAGTTGACGACGCAATCACGCTGCAAATGCGGCATATTAATTAAAATTCATTTTCAAATCGATTATTTTAATAATTTTTAATTAATAAACGTGAAATATAAGCAATAACAATTAAAAAATGTCACAAAAATAAAAAAAATAATCGATTTGAAAATGATTTTGAATTAGTATGCCGTATTTGCAGCGTGATTGCGTCGTCAACTATTTTGAAATACACTATATAAGCTTACACGTTTACATTTCCAGAATAATTTCCCCGTATTTTTGCCAGGCATATTCCAAACATTATCAAACATTCTGTTATCTCATGGCTTATCAATATCTATTCTGCTGGTTTGCCACATCGGTGGTGGGTAACTCATTAGTTATGAAAACACAGTTTCCCATAAAATTCTTTAACTAGTGCACGCTATATGAAAATCACGATTTAGCAATATTTGAACTCTTTTTATTCATTTAACAAGGGAAGTCACTTTAGCGTCCCTTTGAGAATTTGCTGAAACTTGGACCATTGATAGATTCGGATGCGCTGATTCCAAATCCGTTTTCAAAATCGGCGCAATATTTATCTGAGCCGAGATATAAGCCGTCAAAGTTGATTTTTTGATGTGCTCATTGATGTGCATAAACCACAAAATGTCCGACACAAGCAATAGCTTAATTATATAAGACGAGCAATTAGCACGAGAAGTGTGGCAGCAGCAGCGAGTGTACGGAGCAATTGGAACGGTATAGTGATCATGGTTGGTTATTGCATTGTGTGTACAGTATTGTTAACGTGTCTAGTTGCTATGCAAGTTGAAAGATTATTTAATTCGTATTTTGAAATTTTTTCATTTATTGCAAATTTGTGAAAAATTTCTTATTCTGTTCCACAGTTTAAAATAAAAGAAAATAAAATTTAACAAAATTAACTTTTCATTGAAAAATAAAAAATTTTTTTAGCATCACTTATGAACATCAACTACAAAAAGATTAGAAATCAAAACTTCTACAATACAGGCATGAAATAAAAGATAGTATCTATATATATATATATATATGTGTGTGTGCGAAATCAGGAAGAAACAATAATTTTCCCGATTTTTAAAATTTTTCTGGTCGTTGTACATTGAACCGATCTCATGGCCATGTTGGAGGTGAAAAATTTGCCACCATACATGTGAATGCGTTTAGTATGATGATAATCACCAAAATTCTTTTCATGAATTACTTTTAAAATATTGGTCCCGCAAGCTAATTTAAGCGGTGATGCAACACCTTACCTTGAGCTACCTCGTATAAACACATTTGCACGCCTTCCTATGTTGCTCGCTCTACCCATATCAAGGTATGTCAGCATATCTGTGATACAAGATGTACCATTTTTTCTAGTACAAATTTATGGAATTGAGATAGCAACATAGGAAGGCTTTCAAATATATTTCTCGAGGTAGCTCAAGGTAAGGGTTACCATCATCGTTATGAATCACTCTACCAAGTTTACTGAATACTGAAGAGATCAAGTGATTCAACAATACCTGAAGTATGAATTTTCGAAGGATTAAAAAAGTTATCAAAAAATTCGGAGACAGTTAAAATGCTTGGTTCATAAATTACGTCTAAAATATTGATCCCTCGAGCTAATTTAATCAACAGGATTCAATTTTCAATTTTTATTTTTTCAAAATTATTTTTTCAATTCCATAAATAGAAATTTATAATAGAAAAAATGGTACATTTTGTAGCAAAAATATGTTTGCGAAGATTTATGGCTGACATACTTTGTGTAAAAGGGTATAGCGGGCAACATAGGAAGGCGTGTAAATGTGCCTATACGAGGTAACTGAAGGTAAGGGGTTTCATCACCGCTTAAATTAGCTTGCGGGACCAATATTTTAAAAGTAATTCATGAAAAAATTTTTGATGATTATCATCATGCTAAAAGCCTTCACATGTATGGTGGCAAATTTTTCACCTTCACCATGGCCATGAGATCGGTTCAATGTACAACGACCAGAAAAATTTAAAGCATCGGGACAATTCTTGTTTCTTCCTGATTTCGCATATATATATATATATATACTATCTTTTATTTCATGTCTGTATTGTAGAAGTTTTGATTTCTAATCTTTTTGTAGTTGATGTTCATAAGTGATGCTAAAAAATTTTTTTATTTTTCAATGAAAAGTTAATTTTGTTAAATTTTATTTTCTTTTATTTTAAACTGTGGAACAGAATAAGAAATTTTTCACAAATTTGTAATAAATGAAAAATTTCAAAATACGAATTAAATAAACTTTCAACTTGCATAGTAACTAGACACGTTAACAATACTGTACACACAATGCAATAACCAACCATGATCACTATACCGTTCCAATTGCTCCGTCCACTCGCTGCTGCTGCCACACTTCTCATGCTAATTGCTCGTCTTATATAATTAAGCTATTGCTTGTGTCGGACATTTTGTGGTTAATGCACATCAATGAGCACATCAAAAAATGGACTTTGACGGCTTATATCTCGGCTCAGAGAAATATTGCGCCGATTTTGAAAACGGATTTGGAATCAGCGCATCCGAATCTATCAATGGTCCAAGTTTCAGCAAATTCTCAAAGGGACGCTAAAGTGACTTCCCTTGTAAAGGTTGAGTTGAAAAAATAATATTCATGACAATTTTACAGGAACTCCTAAAGTTTTTACAAAAAAATAGATTCAAGTTATGTTTCTCTGGACCGGTGTTACAAATTCATTTTGGCGTGTTATTATCAACGTGTAAAATAATTATATATATATATATATATATATTGTCCATTACCGAGATCGGTGCCTAATGGAAGAGCAATAAAATAAGAGAAAATGACGGGCGGACACACGGCCACAAACAAAATTTTTCTCAATTTCTCGTAAATATGTGCTGTTCACAATTTCGTAAAAAAGAATGACCGTCTAAAAAGAGAGGTCGTCCAAACGAGAACCTCAGTCCATCCTAATTTTTTTGCTCTTCCATTAGGCACCGATCTCTGAAAAGAACATTAAATGATTTAAAGGATCCTAACAAGGGAATGATGTCACACCAACTTGTACGGTAATAAATCAAGTTCAGTAAACATTCTCATTATCAAATCTAACTCTGTAGGAAGAGATAAATATTTTTAGATAGTTTAAGACAAGCCTAGTTCAATTGTCGTTTAAAATTTTTGGTTATAAAGACGTAAATGTTTCTACACATTTTTTAAAAATCGCAAAATCGCTATTTCCATTTGGCGTATTAATACTGAATAACCAATTAGGAATACCGCTCAACGCCACCAGTGGATGTCGATTTCAAGAAAGTTCACGGTTTCACGCCAAATTGTATGATTATAAAACGAGCTGGGTAAACGTGCTAAAATCTAACTTTGCAACAAGATATTAACATTTTTTGATATTTTCAAAATAACTTGTTTGAATCGTTGTAAATAGTATTTCCCAGCAAGGTCGTAAAATACTTGAAAACACACTGAAAAATACGAAAATCGATATTTCAATAGGGCATGCGGTTTTTTTCCAACCTAATTTAGTTGAAAATTCATAGAACGTTAGTGAAAATATGTAACGTAAGGGTAAACAAGTGAAATTAGCTATTTTTCTAAAGCGGGCGGTGTGGCGCCCATCGCACACGAAATGGATATTACAAGGATTTTAATGTTTTTTATTAATTTCCTGGTTGAAGAGAAACACTAACTTTTATATCAATTTTACAGGACGATCCTTAAAATACTTCTAACGCTTTAAAATTTTATAAAAACTTAGATTTAAGCTATGCTTTACGATTTTCGCCTGCAAATATGTAGCATTAAAAAATATCAATATAACTTCAAATAATGAGAATTGTCCTCTAAATTTGCTTTCAATTTGGTAAATTATATATATATATATATATAACATTACAATTAAGCAAATTTCTTAAAAACACAAAAAAATTGAGAATAAACAAAAAATGTGACATATATTCCAAATTTAGGCAAAAATGCTCTCTTAGAGGATGTCAATAATTAATAATTAATTCATAACCTTCTTAAAAATTCATATAAACATTGCTCATTTAAGTAAAGAAAAAAATCATTTTTATAAATCAGTTGCAACATCTGGTTGTAAAAACAGAAAGCCATAATTAATTAGCCAATTAATCAGAAACAAATCACTAAAAATAATTCAACAAAAACAAACAACTTAATTGTGAAATGTTGAATGCACTAATCAGGCAACACGTTGTGACTCAACTCCATATTTCTTTCCTCCTACTTGAGCTTAGAGCTTCCGCCTGCTCCGTATGCATTTATAAATTGCATTAAATTGAAATTCAAGTGTTCGCCCGAACAAATTGATTGTGCTCAGACATCATTAATTAGTAAATGTGCTGTTCAGCGATGCAATTTTGAGCACTTATTGGTCTTGTCTCTTTTGTTCATTCGGTTATTATATCCATCGGTCAAAAAATATATTATAAATCAAAAGGAAATTAAAAGCGCACGAATACTGGTTCAAGTTGGAACAGATGATATCTCGCTGTTCAGTTTTCGTCTTCAATTTCAAGCTCAATCCAAGATAGATAAAATGTCAGCTCACGACACGAAAACAAACAAATAATTTGCATAAATAAACAAACCATCCGTACAATTTTGTTGTTCATTAACACATTGTGATTGTTTACAAAGATTCATTTAATTGATTAAGATCTTATATATTACTGAAAGGGACAATTGGTGACCACTTTCAATATTAGATTCTTAAAAATATATTTAGTAGTATACATCAGAGATGGGCTGAATGACAATTTTTGAATTTCGTAATCCGGAATCCAAAACGCAGAAGAAGGATTCCATAACTGCGAAATCGCTTTTAATACCATAATAGTTTTAAAATTTTGTTATGAAACAAAAAATATCTGAAGCTCAAATGAAAATTACGCTTTTACAATTTTTAAACGAATATATTAAATTACACGTGTACCTTCTAAACTGATTTTTTACGTCAACATTATATTTTTATTTTTTTTATGTCTTATTATAAAATATAACTTGCACTTTAAAAATGTTAGATTTAAATGACTTTTATGGGCTTTTGTGTTTAAGAATACACGGGTGTCGACGATAGTCGAGATTCTGTGGACAGTCGCCAGCACAAGAGGGACTACATTGGCTGAAACAATAAAAATTCGTTTTACAACTATTGTCAAAAGACAGACGTCCTTGGCATTTAGAAGCTCTACGGCAAAGGGCTGTTTTCGGAGAAAAACAAACCCTGCAAAGACTGGAATTCTTTACGTTCAATAATTTCATTCTGCTGATAAAATACATCTTCGTTGTAAGATTTTTAATTCAATATTTATCGAATGTTTTTTAATTTATTAAAATGTCATATCACGTTGGAATGTTATTTTAATATTGTTATAAAAGCCTCGATTCATCTGAATCGAGGAGCTGTGTACTATTCAGGAACTGTGTACTATTTACTAGCAATAAATAAACTACATTATTAACTATATATTATATTTGGTGCATCGGTCGGGAAACATAATGATCAGATGTTGAGAAGGTCACGGATTGACTATTTAAGCACAGTTTCTGCTCCGTTGAAGTTAAAGTTAAAGTAAAGTTCTAAGAGTCCGGTGCCGATCTCTCTACTGCCAACCGTACAATTGAACTACCGATATTAAATTCTATCTATACTACGATAATTGTTATTGAATATTCTATTAGTATAATCGTCAATTTGGAATAAAGATATAAACAGAGAAGCACCATCTCAAATGTTCTCGACTATCGTCGACACACGTGTATCTGTTGCTTAAACTTTTTTGTTCTTCATTATTATAGTAACACGCCAAATCAAAATTTCGGTTTGGCAACGTGTGTGGAAGTTACTACAATTTAATTAAGCTTGTCTTAAACTCTCTAATAATGTTAATATCACTCTAAAAAATTGTTTTTGAGCATGCTTAGTGAGCTCATTCTACTACCATACAAGTTCTGATGGCAGTAAAGTTACAGAAAAAGGTAAATCAATTAAAGAAAATTTAAATTCGATTTAATAATAACCTTCATTATTTTTATTTAGTTTATCGTGTAAGTTAAAAAAAACTTTTTTCACAGGTAAATTGAACATTTTTAAATAGTCAAATTTAACCAACAGTTTAAAAAAGCGAAACAAAATGGCGACCATCAACACACATCATTTTCGAATCCACCCAAAACTCATAAAATAATTAAATTCCAAAACCAATTCCATCATACATCTTATGTATTTGTGTGCACACCCTTTTCGCTGATATACATGTGTCATCAATGATGGTCATCACCATCATCTGTCATCCGTCTGGCTCTGGCGTCCCGTTGTACGCCACATACTTGAGGTTAATGCGTTAACCCATCAAATTGCGGGTTTTTCCGGTTTTAATTTGATTTGAAACATTTGGCGCGAAATATGTGATTTGTCACTCATAAAGAAAACCAAGGATGCAACAACAAAAGTAAGAAATGTTTCAGCCCACACAAGGAAATTGAAATATAATAATAGGTAGACGCAATTAAACAGAGCTCTAAAATAATAAAATCGAGCGAGAGCTTTCGCAGAGCATATGAGGGTCGGCTAGGTTTTATAACATTCAAAAGTAATAAAAATACAATTATTGCGCAACGATATCATAGTATACATCATTTTTATAGCCGCCGAATAAAATGCATCCAAGGAATTTGTGAGCAATCAAGTTTAAACGCATGTGTTGAAATTTAAATAAAGAAATGAATAAATAAATGATGAGTATAATTAAGGAAACATCTCAATTTATTGCTAGCAGTTTTGGATTTTAAGGAAAAAAGATGAATAATTTTTTGACATTAGCGTTTTACAGACACACGACAACTGAAGAAGTTTAAACACTCAAGTTAGACCCAGGTTAAATATACCGTCGCAATTTTTATACATTTCAATAGTTTGTGATATACATTTAAGCTTGAAAAAAGAGAAAATTCGTATATTCACGTGGATTACTGCGAATATAACTCAAATATTCAAAAAATCAGTCGACGTGCAGACAAATTAAACAAATAAAACGGGAGAAAAATTTCAAATTCCAACGAAAGACATTAAAATCGTGAAACGAGGTGTGATATAATTTTTCTAAAATAAAGTTTAACATTAGCAATCTGAAATTCACACTTTTTTGGCTTAACTCAAAAAATTCCTGAAAATGATAAATTTATGAATCGCGCCAACATCACTCTTAGAAATGTCTGCTCGTTTGAGGTTTTCTAAGAATATTTTCTATTTCAATTTTAAGGTTTTTAGGTATTTCAAGGTGCGTTTAGTGAAATTTCGTAGAAACTTGATTATTATTACTACCTGGAAACTCAACAATCACGCTTAAAAATTTGAAAAATGTAGCTTTCATTTGGCGTGCGTCAGGAAACTGGGAGGATTCCATAGATATGGTAGTTATCACAATTATTATTGGATAATACCTAGGAGTTAAATACAGAAAGTAAACTTTCAAATGCCAACGAAATACATATTAAAATCGTGAAACGAGATGTGGATTTTAATCTAATCTTTCTCAAATAAAGTTTGACATGAGCAATCTAAAAATTCACACAGTCTGTGAGTCTATTTAACTTAAAAAATTGACAAATTTATGAATCGCGCAGTGTCCGTCCACCTCATTCTTAGTAATGAAAGCTTGTTTAAGGGTTTTTAAGAATATTTTTATTCCAATTTTAAGATTATTATATATTTCAAGGCAAGTTTATTGAAATTGCGTAGAATCTTATTTATTATTACTCCGGGGAAATTCAAAAATCACGCTTAAATATGCGGAAAATGTAGTTGTCATTTAGCGTGCTCAGTGAATCTGGGAGGATTCCATAGATATAGTAGTTATCACAATTATTATTGGATAATACCTAGGAGTTAAATACAGAAAGTAAACTGGGTTAGATAGATCGAAAAATGGTAGCCATCAGAATTGTTACTAGATAATACCTAAGGATTAAATACAATAAATGAGCTTTCAAACCCCAACCAAAAAATACATATTAAAATTTTACAGCTAGGTGTGGACTTTAATCTAATTTTACTTAAAATAGAGTTTACACGAGAAATCTGAAAATTCAGACAGTTTGGTTTAATTAAAAAATTAAAACATTTATGAATCGCGCACCAGACACACTCTTAGAAATGCGAGCTCGTTTAAGGGTTTGTAAGAATATTTTTATTCCAATTTCAACGTTTTTAGATATTTCAAGGTGCGTTTATTTAAATGGTATAGAAACTTACTTATTATTACATCGGGGAAATTCAAAAATCACGCTTAAATATGCGGAAAATGTAGTTGTCATTTAGCGTTCTCAGTGAATCTGGGAGGATTCCATAGATATGGTAGTTATCACAATTATTATTGGATAATACCTAGGAGTTAAATACAGAAAGTAAACCTTCAAATTCCATTGAAATACATATTAAAATCGTAGAACTAGGTGTGGGCTTTTTCTAATGTTACTCAAATTAGAGTTTAACATGAGCTCATTAATGAGAAATCTAAAAATTCACACAGTTTGGTTTAACTTTAAAAAAATGACAAATTTTCGCAGCGCGCGCAAGCCGCACTATTAGAAATGCATGCTCCAATTTTAAGGTTTTTAGATATTTCAAGGAAAGTTTATTGAAATTGCGTTAAAACTTATTTATTATTACTACCTGGAAACCCAACAATCACTCTTGAAAAATGCGGACAATGTAGTTTTCATTTGGCGTGCGCCACGAAACTAGGAGGATTCCAGACATCGAAAAAGGGTAGCCATCAGAATTATTACTAGATAAGAGTTAAGACTTATATGCAAAAAGAAAGATTTAAAATTCGACGAAAGACATATTCAAACAAATGTTTAAACTATTCAATATAAAAATGAAATGAGCACACATTATAAGATAATCTTATTCTTAATGTGTTTGTATGTATTTGACGTTCTGAAACGGACATCATAATAGTTAAAACCAGCTGCAGCATGTCGGCAGCCACAAGTCAATCATAAAATTGAATATAAATGATTAATTGATTATACAACTTTAATTACACCTAACAAAAAACAACAAATAGTTATTTAGGAGCAAGATAGCAGAAAATGAGCGATTGGATCATCTATAATCAATCATATTTCATCTTTTTGCAATTGATATGTGATACAAATGTGTGTACATGGTCCGCAAAAAAAAAAATTGAATAAATAACCACAACAATATGTGGTTGTAAAGTGCACAAAGAAGAATGCACCGGAAATTGAATGGTCCAACCCTTAATTAATGCGGATTCATTTTTCGACTCAATCGCACTTGTTTGTCAACAAAAACCCGACAAATCAATTGTGATAACAATTGTTTTTACTCAAACATACCTTTTACGTAAAGATTTGCCGCTTTCGAGTGTGCTACACCTAATGAGTTACGAGCAACGCACTCATATTTGCCTTGATCTTCTTCACGAGCGTGTTGGATCATTAATGCGCCTGAACTTGGTTTAATTGAATGTCGGATTACTGACGAATTCACCTGGATTTCCAATTGTTGACACAGAATATCTGCCGTCAGAGCGGATGTCTAATGGAATTAGGTCGCGAAGCCATAAAACCTTGGCACGTGGCTCGCCGCGCACCTAAAATTGTTTTGGTTAACTAAAATGTAAACAAAATGATTCTTGAATAAAAAAACCTTGCTCATACTCAATCTCCAAACCAGATTGATTCAGAAAATCTCAATAAAATTACACGTTATAGAAACAACACATATATTATGCTCGATGAGCCCAGAAGGGCAATGCATATAATATTTAGATTGTTTGTCACCAACTTATACAAAAATTATCTTAAAAGCTGAAAATTTACCTAAAAAGTCCATGCAGAACTCCTATAAAACGTAAAAAAAAAAAAAACAAAAATGTTCCTGTTTGATTCGAGAGTATCCTTGTCAATTTACCAATATAATTTTTTTGGCATAAAGCTACCACCAATCTTGGCAAATTTGTTCACATCAGAGATGCAAGGATTTCCGGAATCTTCATCCCGAAATTTCAAATTTAATGTGGACATTAACATCAGAAATGGGTGTAATTCCCATTTTTCGATTCCGAATACCCGATTTCAAAATTGAAAAACTACCATTAAGTCTATCTCTGGTTCACGTGTTCCAATTTGCAATGGAATTGAGTAAACATGTCTTTATTAAACTCTTCTACCCACCCGACATGACACATATGCTGTCTTTCCTTGTTCCACCGATTTCAACGAGGGATGAAGGTCGATTTGAGGGAATCCACTTGGTAATTGATCTGAAATATAATAATTGTTAATTTAATTTTCCATATGTCTATCTGAGGCTGTATGCAAGAAGTTATTTACTCGTTAAACATTTATGGAAAATCATTGATAAACCACGTTTCTAAGATAATGTAAATCAGTGTATGTAAGATTTCGTGTTGAAATCACAAAATTAATTAAAAATCAATATAATTTACTGGAGAAGTTAATTTATCAAATATTTCCAAACACCGTTTTACGGATAAAACGTTCTTTCTCTCATTCGTATGATTTGATATATTAGGGAGCACCAAAATTTTTTTCCGATTTCCTATATCTTTTCTAATTCTTTTTTTTTACCAAATAAAAATTTTTATATACATGTTTTATATATATATATATATTTTAAAGCTCTTGAACATCTCTATCATAATATATACTACAATTTTTAATTCGTCTTTTATTTAAAATTTTTTAACTTGTAGAAGAAACATGGAAAAATCCGAAATTCGTGTTCTTTTACGCCATTACTGGAAACAAGGCTTCAACGCAACTGCAGCAGCAAAAAAGATATGCGAAGTTGAAGACAGCATGGTCTCGGATCGTATTCCGCGAAATTGGTTCAAAAGATTTAACGACGACAACACTGATCTCGAGGACAAGACACATTCAGGCCTACGACAGTGGATTCTGGAGCAATCCGTGAAGCTGTGGAGACCAGTCCATCAATAAGTACTCGCAGATTGTCGGACGAGCTCCCATTGACTGAAATTCAAGCTCAGAAACGTGTCGAGACTTGCGGAAAACTGCTCGAAAATCCACAAGAAGATACCGTTTTATTCGTAGAATTGCAACTTTTGATGAAAAGTCGGTCTACTTCAGTAATCCGGACAGACAAAATCAATGGTTCGAACCCGGTCAAACGGTGGAGCCGACAGCAAAATGTGATCGTTTCTCAAAGAAGGCACTTCTGTGTGTTTCATGGAATTTCAAAGACGTAATTTACTTCGAGCTAGTTCCACATGGTCGGACCATCGACGCCGACCTCAATTGCGCCCAACTTGATCGAATGTATGCACTTGGCAAGAAATATCCAGCATTGATCAATCGGAAGCGGACACTCCTTCCACAAAACCGCCAGACAAATGAAGAAAAAGATAAAAAATCTCGACGCCATTGAACTTCTTCCACATCCAGCTTATAGTCCGGACCTTGCGCCATCTGATTATCACCTTTTCCGATCCATTGCACACTTTCTTCGTGGTCGTAGCTTCAATGACCTGGCCGATGTCGAAAACGGGTGCCGCGAGTTTTTCGCTTCTAAGAACAAGGAGTGGTATCGCAGCGGGATCAAACAACTAGCCGATAGATGGGTTCAAGCAATAGAGTCAAATTCATTTTCATTTGCAAATGGTCTTTATTTTGAAACCTAATTGTTTTTCAAGTGTTGTAAAATTAAATTTGTTTAAATTTTTAATAAAAAATCGGAAAAAAATTTTGGTTCAATCTAATATAAAGGAATGCTAAAATCGAAAGTAACATATTAAGACCAATTACAGTACTCCAATGTACGTTACCCAAAATATTAACATGACTGTCAAATTAAAATTGTTATTTGGATATTCTATTCTTGATTCCAACATATATTAGATGGATTCTTCGGCTAAAAATTTCCAACATTCACTTAAATCTCCTACCCCGGCAAGCTTGTCACCCGCCATAGTAACTTTACCGTTTCAGTTAGCGTTTTAGATTTTATTTTATTCCTCGAATTTGAGGTTTTAATTACTTATTTTACTTAAAGTATCTACAATTTAACTAGTATGATTTTTAAAAGTCCATTTAGTGATTAATAAAGAATGACGAAATCAAATTATTATCAAAATATAAGAAATTGAAAATTCAATTTCAACATTTTTGAATTATTCTCAATGGTCTCAAAGAGATCATGAAACAAATATTCAATTTATGTTGATAATTTCTCTGTTTTTCATTATATTTCTTCAAAATTTCTAGATCAATTCAGATTTTTTAAAAATATTTTTTATGAAAATAAAATTGGAATTGTCAATTTCTTATATTTTGATAATAACTAAATTTTGTAAAATCTACAATTTCTTGTGAAAGTATTGTCAAAGTGCAATTTTTGGATACTTAATTTTAAAAAGATAATTTCAAGCCTCTCGTGTTCTCGCCACATTCAATTCTATTAGGTAAATA
Source organism: Caenorhabditis plicata (assembly GCA_963931815.1). Taxonomy (NCBI): domain Eukaryota; kingdom Metazoa; phylum Nematoda; class Chromadorea; order Rhabditida; family Rhabditidae; genus Caenorhabditis; species Caenorhabditis plicata. Next base: position 14,147,394 of record OZ007490.1, on the reverse strand, counting down.
TCTCCTTTTCAACTAACCTTGTGGTAAAACTGTCATTGTGGCTTCGGCTACAACCGGATTGGCGACTCCATTATCCGCCGAGCAAGAGATCATCGAAGCATTGTCACTCATTAACACTTTCTCAAACCTAAGCGTTGAAAGACCCGTCGAAAGCGATTTAATCGATATCCTTAACATAAATTGTTTATAAATGAAAAATAACATTAAATTACCTAGAAGCATCGGTAATTGATTTTCCATTAATCCGCCATACAACATTTGGCAACGGATTACCATCAGCTCGGCAGAAAAATGAGACTTTTGAATCATTTGCAACGATTGACGTATCTGGTCGGACTACTAGTCGAGCAGGGTCTGAACGAGTTTTTGTTTTTAGGTATTTTCACGGGGTTTTGATGGCCATTTTATCCATTTTGATCGTTACTATGATTTTTAAACTAGACTTACATGAAAGCGCCTGTATATAACTTTGGTACGATTCAGCGTACAAACGATTTTTCTCATAAATATTATTACTACGAACCAAGGGGACACCACCACCCATCTCATAACCATCATCCTCATCCTCTTCATTATAATCGCTATCATCAAGGATATTGATATCATTTTTCGACCAATATTCATCATCAATCCGTTTACTCTTACCATCAGCTATCACTAATTGCAAAAAGCACACAATTAGGATCATCCATATTTGCAATTTTCTTCGAGCATTATTTCTCAAATGTCGCCACAATCTGTTCATTGCTTTTTCTTGTATTTTCAGAGCAATTAGAATGAGCTTGTTGTGTTAATTCTAAACATTGCTTTGTATTCTACAAAATTCTTTCTTTTGTGTTCTGTATTGTTTAAGCCTTTTTTCTTTAGATGTTTTGTGTGGTTTATAGGATGATGTGTTATAGAGAAATGAGGGTACAGTGATATCTGAAATTTTCATTTTTACAAGAAATGTTTCTGAAATAAAGGAAAAGGTAAATATGGAAAAATGGTGTTTAATGATGTTTAAAGAAAGAGAATTAATAAGCATTAAAGAAGAAAGTGAAGAGAAGCGGAACAATGAGAATGCGACCATTCAGATAAAAAATAAAATATTTTCTTATTTATTTGTTCTATATGGTTTACAAATATACCTAATTGAGTAAATGAACATTAGTAAGTCACACCGAAACAGTTCAAGATCATGTCACTCCTTGTCACTTCGCAGATTTCGGGTTTTTAAACAATTATTAATTGACGCACAGTTTCACGTAAACCACGTGAAAGTTAAAAAATCGAATAAAACGATATTTTTTAATAAGATAGTTCATCCCTTAAAATTGATTAACAGTAACTATATAAAATTTGTGTTTGAAAATCGGGTTTTTACCTACTTAAACTATTTTGTGGCTCCTAATTTTTTTTTGTCAGTATACTATTTGGATCATAAGGAATCTATCTACAGATTTTTATCGAAATATGAGATGGCGACCTACAACAATTCCCTGGTATGCTTTCGATATCTTGATCAGGTCAAATGTAAATAATAAATTTCAGGTAATGAATTTAGTCTTGTTAGTTTTAACGTGCAACAATCGAGATATTTTTAGCTTCTTATTAAAGGCCATCACTCCTTAAATTATATAAAATCCCAAATTTATTAAGTAAATATTGTACCAAACCATCTAATCTGAGCTTCCAAATTGAAAATTACTTTTTTGTCAGTAGAGTTTCCATAAAACATTAGAACTAAAAAATACATGGCAATATGGAACATTTTTCATGATGAAATTAGCACATCAATTTGAGAATTTAATAAATTATTCCATACTCGCACATTGAAATTTCAAAATTACGCATGCCCACTACTGTCGGTGACTCGTTCACAGTAACAGAATAACAAATAAAACCCTAACATTTATTTAGCTTAAAGTATTCACTCACAAAATTTATCATTAGCAGTCTTATGAGTCAACATGAAAGCGTGAAAAATAGACTAAAAATTGATAAATTCTGGTATTCAAACTAAGTTTCACTTAATTCACTGCACGCCAAATGGAAATGACAATTTTTCAATATTTAAACGTTTATTATTAAATTACACGTATTATTTTTATATAACTTGACACGCCATCTTTACTAGCTTGTCTTAAACTATCAAAAAACATTTGTTTCTTACCGATATTTGCAAAATGAGTATCATTTCTCAGCACACAACTTAACCATTAAATTTGGGGTGTTCACTGTGAACTCGAGATTTTAATTTAAACAATCCACTTTCATAAAAATCAATAGTAAGTGGTGGTGTAGAACAGAGATGCGCGGTATTGGATTTTTACCATTTTGAAATCCGGGATTCAGATTGTTTGAAGAAGAATTCCGCGGTCCATAAATTATGAAAAATTATTATTTTTCTCGGGGTTTCGGGAAAGAACAATGATATTCCACACATTTATTTCCATAAAGATTTCGTAAAGTATTCCACACACCTACAACATGAAAGCGTGAAAAATAAAAATATAAAATTCTCGAATTCCGCCCATTTCTGTTCTTGAACATTAAACGAATCTAAAAAAGTGGAAGGTGTGCGCACAAATGTAAATTAACATTCCTCAATCTTCATGCAGCTTCAAGCACGCCAAATAAAAATTAAGATTTTGCAAAATTTTAAAACTTTTTACTAATTGCTATATTTCATTGGAAAACTAATTTTTATGTCAATTTTACGACACTCCTTAAAATATCTCTGACGCTTTAAATTTTTACAAAAATTAAGATTTATTGAATCTGTTTGGAGTGCTTCAAGTAACAATTTTAATTTATAACTATTATATAGCTAACTTAAATTTATATTTCCATTACAGTAATAATGCAAAAAATGCTGATGTTTAATGTTAACGAGCTTGATATTAAATTGGTAAAAAATAATATAGTTGTAGTGCAATTTTTGATAAATCATTAAAAAAAAGAAAATTTCACGTCTTTCTTCTTCTCTGATTCTCATTCTTAGTATTATCTCTAAGATGTGTTGTGTTGCTTTGATGGTTTTGCCTCGTTAATCAAAAAATGATAATTAGGATGGAATGAGGTTCTCGTTTGGACGGTCTCTCTTTTTAGACGCCCATTCTTTTTTACGAAATTATGGGCAGCACATATTTAAGAGGAATTGAGAAAAATGTTTTTTGTGGCCCCATCATTTTCTCTTCTCAAAGGGCCTCTTGGGTTCCTGCCTCATTCCCTTGATATAGTCAGCCGTCTACTCAGTGACTACTCTCGGTGGTAACCGAGCCGAGCCGAGATGTGAGCAATTCCTATTCCCCTAGTTCATTTATTCTCGTTTATTCTGTATTGTGTATTTTAATATATTTTACTTATAAATGTTATTATTAGATTGAGTGCTATCGAAAAAGTCATGGTAAGCCCTCTATCTGGTTTTAACTAGTTTACAGCGTCTCAAGTTCAAAGACTACTCTTCAGGTGGACATGCTATATGGAGAGTAGGTGTTAGGGCGTAAAATTTAACGAAATAATTTACTAGAGCTCTAAAAATGAAATTATAATACTATCATTAACGGTGTCCGTGTGTCTATTACGCTGTTTCTTTTCATATTACACGATAAGGCCTAGAAAAATGACAGTTTCATTTAATATTCTAGACTGTTCTTTCTATGTTTTGTGACTTCTGAATTCTATCTATGAATATTAATTCCACGCGAAATTCTTTAGAACATAATCGGGTCTCGTATTAAATATACGTTATAATAGAAGATATCTTTAAAATATCCAACAATTTAATTATCATAACGGAACACAAATACTCATGAAAAACATAAATAAGTGTGACAAATGGCGAAATATCAACGAGAACATAATAAATTTTTATCCAATTTGTATCACTTTTCTTTTATTTTTTGTCAATTTATCCTGATTTCATTAAATAACTAAATTGATCAATAATGCCATAATAAATGGCACATTTTTAATGATGAAATTAGCACTTCAATTTGAGAATTTAATAAATTATTCCATACTCGCACATTGAAATTTCAAAATTACGCATGCTCACTACAGTCGGTGACTCGTTCACAGTAACAGAATAACAAATAAAACCCTAACATTTATATATTTAGCTTAAAGTATTCACTCACAAAATTTATCATTAGCAGTCTTATGTGTCAACATGAAAGCGTGAAAAATAGACTACAAATTGATAAATTCATAAAAACCTTTACACACTCTTAAAAAGCGGAAAATTGCTATTTAAATTTTGCGTGAAATGTGTTGCGTCCCTTTGATGGTTTTGCTTCGTTTATCAACAAGTTATAACTTAACAATACTTTTTAAAGATATTTTTGCAAAAACATTCCTAAATTTTCGAAACGATTTTTAAATATATTTGAAGTATTTCGGCTAATTCCTTGAAATTTGAACTATTTTCTTGATTAAATTGTTACAACAATTGATACGACATTCGCAAAGGAGACAGAGTCCGAAGATACGCGAGCATACACTATGGAATAGGGCCTCTTGGGTTCCTGCCTCATTCCCTTGACATAGTCAGCCGTCTACTCAGCAGGGTTACGGGTCGGTGGCTACCCTCGGTGGTCACCGAGCCGAGCCGAGATGTGAGCAATTCCTATTCCCCTAGTTCATCTATTCTCGTTTATTCTGTATTGTGTATTTTAATATATTTTACTAATAAATGTTATTATTAGATTGAGTGCTATCGAACCAGTCATGGTAAGCCCTCTATCTGGTTTTAACTAGTTTACAGCGTCTCAAGTCCAAAGACTACTCTTCAGGTGGACATGCTATATGGAGAGTAGGTGTTAGGGCGTAAAATGTAACGAAATAATTTACTAGAGCTCTAAAAATGAAATTATAATACTATCATTAACGGTGTCCGTGTGTCTATTACGATGTTTCTTTTCATATTACACGATAAGGCCTAGAAAAATGACAGTTTCATTTAATATTATAGACTGTTATTTCTATGTTTTGTGACTTCTGAATTCTATCTATGAATATTAATTCCACGCGAAATTCTTTAGAACATAATCGGGTCTCGTATTAAATATACGTTATAATAGAAGATATCTTTAAAATATCCAACAATTTAATTATCATAACGGAACACAAATACTCATGAAAAACATAAATAAGTGTGACAAACGGCGAAATATCAACGAGAACATAATTAATTTTTATCCAATTTGTATCACTTTTCTTTTATTTTTTGCCAATTTATCCTGATTTCATTAAATAACTAAATTGATCAATAATGCCATAATAAAACAATCATAACAATGATGAATTTGAGCCAAGGAATACGGCAGCTTAAAAAAACCACAAAATAATATCCGTGATATCGCTAAGATTTACAAACTGTGTGGACTCCAAATAAATCCCATGGGGGAATAATTGCCCAATGTTGCAAAATAGCAGTTGAAAACAAACATTTGTGTGGCTCGAATAAGTGATGATGATCATCAATTTTTCAACAAACGCTTCGAACGACAAAGATTGCTTCTTTTGATGAGTTCGAAACTAATGTGATTATCAAGTTTGGATTATGTTTTAAAGATCTCTTCAATGGATAAACGTTTACTGGCATGAAAGTTAAAATCACAGAGGAAATAGATGATGATGATGGATTAAAAAACATTGTGTGCACCTCAAATTGAATGGTTACGTTGGGGGCTCTGAAAAGGTGCTCATGTTGAAAATTTCGGCGCAGGTTTTTAAGTAGTTTAAGACTGACTAGTCACGATTAGGTTTCAAGTTATATGTAAAGAATACGTGAAAATTTGTAATACATGTTTAAATATTGAAAAATAGTCATTTCCCTTTGGCGTGTTGTGTGTGTAATCAAGGATTCAAGGGTTCAAAATTGAAAATCGTGTATAATTATAATTTTGCCACATAGAATAATATATCATGAATTACTACAGCACAGAGTTTCAAAGAGCAATATCCATGTCTTGAAATTTGACTAAAACTACGGCACGCCAACTGGTAAATGAGCTCAGTAAACGTTTTCAAATCAAACTTTTTGGCAAGTTACTAATATTTTTGGATAGTTTAAGAATAACTTGTCCACAGTCGGTGACTCGTTCACAGTAACAGAATAACAAATAAAACCCTAACATTTATTTAGCTTAAAGTATTCACTCACAAAATTTATCATTAGCAGTCTTATGTGTCAACATGAAAGCGGGAAATTGACTACAAATTGATAAATTCATATAAAATTTAACACACTCTTAAAAATCGGAAAGTTACTATTTCCATTAGGCGTCTCTACAAAACTACAATTAACTTCAAAACCCGAGATCAAAGACTAATTTAAATTGGTTAAATACTCTCAATTAAATTGATCTATTACCATAGCATGCCACTCGAAATGGATGATTCAATAAAAATTACTTGTAAAAAACTCGTGTGACGAAATCGCGTTAAATCGATTGCACTTTCACCCTTCAATGCGATTTATAAAGCTAATTTCTCAAACAAGTATGTCTGAAATTTTTCGAAACATGGTATGCTATAACCCAAATTTTTTTGTCGATATTCCTATATTAAAATCATAAAATCCTATGAGAATATATAGAAAAAATAGAAAAACTTTGTATTCATTAGTTATTTTTCTCTCATTTTTTGTGTTAAAAAATTTTTTTTGTGTAAAATTTCAACATTTTTAAATTATTTTCAATGGTCTCAAAGAGATCATGAAACAAATATTAAATTTATGTGAATAGTTTCTCTGTTTTTTATTATATTTCTTCAAAATTTCTAGATCAAATCAGATTTATTACTTTTATTTTTTTTTTTTTTGAAAATAAAATTGGAATTTTCAATTTTTTATATTTCGGTAATTACCGTGGTAATAACTAACTTCTTTCTTCTTTCTTTCATTCATAATTTTGAAATTTCTTAATAGAAATGACACAACGTATCCTTTTACTCGAGATCCTAGACAAAAAAGTTACGTAATATGGAGCTTTTTTTTCATGGAGCTTTGATATACCAAAAAGGGGTGACCACTCGCGTCTTCAATCGATTCAACGCGATTTCGTCGCACCAAGTTGTTTACGATTAATTTTTACTGAATCATCCAGTGAACACTAAGAGCAGCCATAGCGAGATTGATCCACAATAAGAAACTTTGGTAAATTCATCAGACAGTACCTTAATTTATTCCATGAATTCCAATTCAAACACACAATTTCAACTAAAAACATACATTTAAAAAAAAACCTAATGACGGAAATAACTCAAATTAAATATGTAAAAAATATTTATTTTCCAACAAACTTCAATTGAAAGCATTCATGAAGAAAAATAAATTAATTCGACGATATGTTAAGCAGAGAAAAAAGAAAACATTCTACAGCTCTCCTTAAGAAAATCATTTGATAATTTTCGATAGACGCCAGCAAATATGCTTAATTTTCTTCATAAACATAGAAATCCGTCAAAAATAATGAATCGACAAATAATTAAGGACAGGAAATGGCAAATTTATGGATATTTTCATTTGATTTCCGCTCGAAATGCTCTTATTTAAAATTAATAATCGTCATATTATTTCAAGCAAGCATATGGAAAAACGACATTTTAACAGTTTTTTTTTGGATTTTGATGGGAAAAAGGGCTACTTTGGGTTTGCAATATTAATTCATCTCAAAGTTATTTTTGAATTGTGGCAAAATAGTTTTTACTTTATAAAGTTTAATAAGTTAATGGAAGACTTTTACTAATCCGTTACGATTACTGCGCAACTTGCAAAAAATCGTGGACAAATTTCAACAACGTCTTTTTACTAAAACTCTTTACGTTTTTTAAGCATTCTAAAGCTGTTTGTAACAAATTAAACACAATTAATCGATAAATCCAAACCGTTCTAAACAATAATCGAAATCAAATTCAAAGAAATTATGTTTAAAAACTCAAGAATTTAATAGAAAGGGAAGGACTTGGTTTTTGCAATTTGTTCACGCTTTTTTGCAAGATTCAGAGTAAGCGTAGGGCGATAAGTAGTCTTTTCAAGATTGATTTTAGAAAAACAGTAGAATAATACAAGTCGCATATTCTATGCATTTATCTATGCAATAACAATTTTATAACTTTTAAGCATTGTTTAAAATTATAAGGCTTTGGTTTAATAAAATATTTCTTATTCGAATTTAGCGGATTTCTTCTTTAACATCTTCCATATTATTCCATCTTCAGAAAAGTAGGATTTGAGCACGTTTACTGAGCTCATTTTATTTCGTTTTTCATGCCCATTATGAAAACATATGCCGTAATTCATAAACACGTCATAAATCACGTGAATGCTTAAAATAAATGAGTCACGAAATATAGTAATCTAGTGGAATTTGATACTTGAAAGTATTTAGAGACAATTCCATTGTCCTTTTCAGAGATCGGTGCCTATTGAAAGAGCAAAAAAGGAGAAAAAATGATGGACGATCACACGGCCATAAACGAGTTTTTCGTCTAATCCTCATCAATGTGTTCTTCCCATTTTTTGAGACAACACACATTGATGAGAGATGAGAAGATGGCCGTCCAAACGAGAACTTCATTCTATCCTATCTTCCATTAGACACCGATCTCTGAAAAGGGCAATAATATAATAACACAAAAATTGTCTAAATTAACCAATCAAGACCAGATACAAATTTTCATGAATATATTTTTTAAATCTCATTTGAAGGTCATTAAGTTTTACTTTATGAGGGTTACGATATATTCTTTAATTATCCATTAAGTTATAATGAAATACATCATCACCATAGATTATGTCAAGATCCTCCTATGTCTCACAAGGGAAGTGTTTTAGGTCTCCATCTCAGATTTTGATAAAACTTTGCAGATAGATTCCTTATGGCTTGATTAGTATACTGTCAAAAAATTAGGACCTACAAAACGGTTTAAGTAGGTGAAAAATCGGTTTGAAATTCAGAAATATCCCGTTTACCCACAATAATGGAATAAAGCTAATGAATTTTATTTTAAATTGTGCGTTTTCATAAATAATGATTTAAAAACCACTGAAGCATCGGGGCAACAGCGCAGTGGCAAAACGACGGGACACGGAACAGCAGGGCGAGGGTTCGATTCTTCTTGGGGGTGATATGTTTCTATTTCTATTACTAGTCGAATAGCTCTGGGCCGCTTTTTTACTTTTCAAGATTATAATGATAATGAAATCTATTATTTATTAAATCAACAATTATAATTATTATCAAAATCATATATTGAAGCTTTTGAAAAAAATTTCAATATAAAGACAACGTTGTCACAGCTTTGAGGATGTTTTTAGACTAGTTGCTCGATTTATAATATTTACCAGATAATCGACATTTTATACATTCGAAAAAGGATATGATGTTCCTTTTTTCGATACTGTATTTAAGCGGCTATTTTTTTTTATAAATTTTCATTATATTATAAATTATAAATTTCAATGAGTTCTTCTGATTTGATTGTGGAATACATTTATGCAAAGCATAAAAACCTTCAAAACGTTCCCAGTCTTTCACGAGAACATCTAAAAATTGCACAGTCAATTTTTTCTATATTGGAACAAGCTGACAGCGGTTTTCTGGAAATTGAAGAGGACTATCATCTGATTCCGAACGACGACGATGTTGATGAAGGTATAAACCGATATTTCAAATGAAAATAACACTTAATTATAGATTGGGACTGCGCTGAACCATGTTTACTAAATGGTTGCAGTTGTGATTCCAATTCTTCAGATCTCGTTCGTTTTGGTGAACAGCTCGTGGAAACAACAAAAGTCACGGAAGCTGTAAAGTACTTTGGCTCTTCCAAAAAACGATACAGGAATGGAAAGAAAAGGCCTTCGTTGGAATCTCTTAATAACCGCTATTCTTTCATTTCTAATGAGCACCATGTTAAAAAGCTCCGTGAATACGAAAAAAATGGTATTTTCTGTATTAGTTAAATTTCAATCATACTATTAAAGGTGGAGTAGTGACAGATCGCCGGAATAATTATTCCACAATATCGCAGATGCTATTCGAAATGGTGCAGGAGAGCATAGATAAAGGTCATATCCTTCATGATTCTACCTTGCGGTATATGATAGGAAAAATTATGAAAGATAACGAAATTGATATGGCCTTTCCGTGTTCTAATTCTTGGATCAATTCTTGGAAGCGTGCACATGGAATTTCTTCCCGCAAGATCACGAAGTTTGTGTCTGTGATACGACATAAGAAAAGAGATGAACTATTGGCCAGTGCAGAAAACTTTTTGGTTGTGGCAAATCAGGAGTTGGAAGCATTTTCACCTAGAAGGATCTTTGATGCAGATCAAAGTGGTTTTCAATTGGAAATGAACACTGCGAGAACATTGACGTACACAGGCACAAAAACAGTTGAATGCACTGTGAACACTGTGAGTTCCACTACTCACAGCTACACAGTGCTTCCTGTAATATCTGCAGAAGGAAAACTACATCCTCGTCTTTTCGTAGTTCTGAAAGAAAACAACGGAAGATTTCCAAGAAATTTTCGAAGTTCTTTTTCCAACTTGGTTGTTCGCTGTCATACGAGCCACATTATGACAAAACCGTTGATGAAGGAATTTTTGAACACAGTAATTTTCGATGAATGGGTTCCGGCTAGCTCGTTGCTTATTATCGATTCATGGAACGGATGGAAAGATGCAAACGGTTATTCGGACCCAAATAATGAAGATAATAAATTAAAAACACTGCAAATTCCTGCTGGTTGTACAGGTATGATTCAACCCTTGGATGTCGGTGTCTTTGGAGGATTCAAGAGTGTTATAAAAATCATCACGGAGTATGCACGGTTATGTGAACCAAGCTTTCAAATACATCAAAGGTCTTCCACACTTCAGGTAACTAACTTTTAGATGCTTGATTATAATATGTTCATAGGTTTTGTCTTTAATTTACCGTCAGCTTTGTTCACCGAAACTCCACAGTTGGGTAAAGTACAGTTGGTTTGCTAGTGGATATAAAGTCGACCGTCCAGGATCTTTTTATACACCGAAGCAACTATTATTCCCAAAAGAGATCCCCAACGGCTGTGAGATAAGTAACTGTAAAAATGTATCTTTTATACGTTGTCTTTATTGTGAAAAATTTTTATGCTTTCAACATATGATTGTTGAGAATCATTATAATTGTTGATTTAATAAATAATACATTTAAAGGTTATCATATAAATCTTGAAAAGTAAAAATAAAAAAGCGCCACAGAGATATTCGAATATAGAATGATTATTAATAATAATAGAAACATACCACCCCCAATGAGAATCGAACCCTCGCCCTGCTGTTCCATGTCCCGTCGTCTTGCCACTGCGCTGTTGCCCCGATGTTTCGGTGGTCAATAAAACCATTATTTATTAAAAACAGGTTCACGTAAAACACGTGAAAATTAAAAAAAAATATAATAAAACGATAGTTTTTAATAAGATAGTATACCCCTTAAAATATGAACCGGATTGATTAACATTAACTATATAAAATTTGCGTTTGAAAATCGCGATTTTTTGGGTTTTAGACCCATTTTTTACCCACTTAAACCGTTTTGTAGGTCCTAATTTTTTGTCAGTATACTATTTGGATCATAAGGAATCTATCTGCAAATTTTTATCAAAATCTGAGATGGAGACCTAAAACACTTCCCTTGTCAGTTTATGTGTGTAGGACAGTATACAGTACCAGTCAAAATGTTGTAAACGCGGGGATATTCCGGCAGAACTCTACGAATACCGAACCGATTACTATGATATTTTTTGGTCACTATAGAGGAAATTTGTAAAATATCGAAACAGTAAATAAACCGTACGCACACCCGGACAAAAACATTGAAATAGAGGTAAAATTAATCATTTGAGCACGTTTACTGAGCTCATTTTATTTCAAATATCTACAGTTCTAAAAAATTACTAGATTTATTTATGGTAACTGTTTAAAATTAATTTAAGTCTAAAAGAAGAGAATCATTGGATCAGAAGATTTTATCTAAAGTTTTGTTGGGAAAAGCACAAGTAAATTGGAAAAAGTTATTCTCGATTAAGTCTTCAACTAATCCTAGTGGATGTAATTTAACCTTAATGTCTCCCAAAAGAGAAATTCGTAGAAAATTTTCATCTCACATCAAGAACAATTCCAGGGTTCCGAGACATCTAGGTGTAAGAAACTTATTTCCACCATTAAAGAGAGGCATTTTCAGTCAGTTCGGAGATGTCTCGAAATTCACTTTAATTAATATATAATGAATTACCTAATTTTGTTTAGTTTTGTTTGGTGGCGCTTATATGTAAATTCTATGTACAGTAGTTTTAGTTCAAAGTTTTCTTTCCTCGGGCGTATTTATTATAATTTCCGTAGGTTCCCATTTAAACGGATAATTGAATGTTTTAAGATTTCCCTCAGATGGTGTTGTAAACAAGCATATATCAATTTTGAGCGAGATTGCCTCCAAAGCATAATCATAAAAGAGTCATTGTGTTGATAAAAAACGCAATACGTTATGATCCTTAAACAAAATCTTTGCTATCTTCTAGAGTTTCGATCTCCTAGCTGTTCCTCATTTTCTTAAAACTTCACCACTTGTCACTTCTAATTAGTTCTTTATTATAACTTATATGCTCATGAGTATCCTTTTCCTGTACCAACTCATCAGATATGCAAACTAACTTTTAGTCTTGTAAGTAGAAAATAAAAAAAATAAAGTTATAATAAAACCGAACTCACTAATAATATCAATTGCAAATTATAAGAAAAAAAAAACAACCAACAAGTAAACAGAAAGATATACACGAGTTCTCTCCTTTTTAAGGTAAATGAGCAAGATCGACACTGCTGCTCCCCCCTACTGCCCAATTCGTGTCATTCATATTTTATTCATTAAATGTTTTCGCGGTGAGCAATGAGCCACCTCAACTCGTTAACCAAATGTTCCCCTTTACTGTTAAGGATGAAAAATGGTCTAGGAAAAATAGTATTTTACATAATTGTTCATTCAAAGTAGGATGAGAGCTTTAAACTTGATAGATGTTCCATATGGAACATCTAGATTAAAGATGTTAAATGATGAAAGATTACCGGAATATCTTATGCAAACACATCGTGTTAATTTGGCATTTGTTATTTATGTGTGTTTTGAGGGTAATTAGGTCTACTTTTCAAAGCTTTTACGTGTGTTTTAATTAAGAGGTATCTTTTTTGGAATGGCAAACATTATAAAAATGGAAACCGGTATACGAAACTAGAAAGAATTCTAAAATGGGGACGTGAACTGAATTACGAATCCGGGATATAATATAACATTCTTATACTAGAATCGGCAATGTATATTCCGGTTCTAAAAACTTTTTTCAAATAATTGTTAACAGAAACATTAGTTTAAATGTTGTATTATGTTATAATGCTATGAAGAGTTGCTCCGGAAAGAAAGATATTGACGGAATTTGAGGTAAAACCAAAGATTACGAAAGAAAACATTATAATGATGATTTCTTGAAAATATTATTAGTTTCTTGTTACGTAGCCGGTATCAAAAATTCCTCATTTTCTGCTATGTCGCTTAAAATAGTACAAATAATTTATTGAAAGAACTATAAGGATTTTTGTAATTTTTTAAAGAAACGTACAATAACAAAACAACGTTTAGTTTCTATTAAAATTCAGGTAATTGAATTCAGGTAGCTAAAAAACGGAGTTATGAGACAAAATATGGAGGAATAGGAAATCCAGAAGAATTACAGATCAACAATTTTAAAAAACTAATTAGCTTATTTTTTCTTTCTTTCATACATTTAAATTTCTTAATAGAAATTACTGTAAAATGAGAAAATTGAAATAGTGATTATCTGATATTTACGCGCCTCATAAAATTTTCACGTCTAATTTACAAACACTTTTTTAACGTTTTGTCAACTAATTCTTAAATTGCGCCAGAATATTAATATCTTCCGGAAAAAATAGATTTGAGCAAGTTTTCGAAGCATTACAGTTGCATACCAAATGGTAATGATGAGTTTGTTATTTTTACGTTTTTCTTACAACTTTCCCGTGTACTTTACATAAATATTGTCTACGCTGATTTTTAAGATTTTTCTTAATCTCTCCAAAAATTGTCACAAAATATCTGACTGAGCTTGTTTTATTAGCCTTTCAGATGGTGTGAATAAGTATTTGAAATTTATGGTTTAAAAAATCCTGAATAAAAATGGACTTTGGTGGAAAAAGGAATAAGGGGCCTGTGACATAAAAATTGTACAATTTTTTTTTGATTGGGAACCGCTGCGCAGCAAGACCCTTATACATAGAAAGACACAAAAGACAGCTCCTTATTTTTTAAATTGTCGCAATCGCAGATTTTTGTAATGCCTCGTCAAAAAATTTTAAATAATCTACTGTGATACACAGTAATAAAACTAACTATTTCTCTTCATTAATATGTTCATATATATTTTATTCGTCTTATAAGCAAAGTTATGATTGTTTAAGTTTTAAACTTTCGATCGACTATAAAATTCATCTAAATTACCGTTGTATTTCAAAAGAATCAGAATTTTAGGATCAACAAAATGGCGTAACTCACGTCTCGTAAAAATCACTCGTTCTCCTATAATAGCAAAAACACTGTTTTACAAAAAAGAACAAAAAATAATAAATTTATTGAACGCGTGATCAAATTCTTTGATATTTTTTCTATTTTTTTATTGGCTGCCTTTTTTACGTGTACACGTATAATCATTTATCATAAATATTTATGAGTCGTCAATTTTATTTGGGATGTCAAATTAAAAAAAAATTAAATTTGCGTCAAAAAGTTCACGCATAAATTAATTATCAAATGATTGTTCTATTTCAATAAAACGATTTCATTATTATTAATGTACTCGGTATGTCATTTTGTACTCGGTATGTCTAAGGTATGTAGAATTTTTAGTATTTTTATTATATAGATTGTCGCATTACCAAGAAAAATTATACTAAAACTTTTGCAAAGTATAATATATAAATGGTATTCAGAGATTCGAACTCACGTGGGAAAATCCCACATGACTGGAAATCAACGAAGTAAAAGGAGTATCAATAGAAAGAAGAATAAAAGGTTTCAATTTTGGTAATCTTGGTCATATCACTGTCGCATACGGGATCAGAACAATTCAAAAATGATGTACACGTTTTGAAATGAGAGGGAGGAGTTGCGGACGAGATTTGATGTTCGGTCACAATTAATTATTCTCTTCTATGTTCATATTTATTACTTATGTCGCTTAAATAAAGTTTGTTATTATTTAAAATTTTTCATATATTTTAAAAAAAATCAGCAATTAAAGCTGATACTATTTCCAGCTATTGCCCGTCTTAACTGCAATAAAAACGAAATGGAAAAATCGATTATAAAAATTGATGGAATCAAGCTTTTTTTTTTTTGGTTCCAGCATATCTTGTAGCCCATGAAATTCTGCATCTTATGATGTAGGGATTATATCGCTAAGAAGTTGTTCAAGGTCCAAAAATTTTTTTAAATTAAAAAATTTTTCTAATTTTATTATCCAAAACCCGCAATGCGGAACAAAATAGAAAATATCGATTACTCTGTCACTAAATGTCATCTGCAATGGTTATTAAATGCTCAGTAAACGTGTCCAAATATAACTTTTTAGAAAGATATTAATATTTTTTAGATAGCTTAAGAAAAGCCTAGTTAATTTATCGTAAACAATATTTTATAGAAAAAACGTAACAATTTTCAGACACGCTAAAAAATAGTTATTTCCGTGCTATTGAAATATTTTTCATTAACTGTCCATAGTGTTAAAACAGATATTGAAAAATTAGCCAAGGTTTCTCAAAAGATTGCAAAAAAAATGACATAACGAGACCCAAATTAAATTCCAAAACAAAGTAACCAAAACAACTGATTCATTCCTAAAGACACTGAGCATCCAGTTCACCGCACTGATTACATTTCCATAATAATAACCATAATAATAATAAGATTTGCAGTAAATGTGTGGAGGGTGTTGGACAAATTGAATTGTCGCCGGCTTCGTTATAATCGCGCTGCTGGATTTTTCTGATGATTATGCTCAAACTTCTTACTCAATTATTAGATTATCGTTTAATTAGATACGAATGATTTCATAAATTGTTTAACTTTAATAACTTATTGATTTATAAGTCAATCTTATGAAAAATATTGCATCGAAGGGAAGGGTCCTACTGGTTCGGTTAATATACAATTTTTAACATAAAATTATTCACGTAGAATTCCGAAATACTATTGTCGTGTTGTAAGTTATTGAAAGTCGATTCAAAGGAGCATTCCGAATAATAAAATGGTCCCGCTTGAGACAGGTTGTATATTTAATTTGCAATTTGTTTATTATTTCGCTTTTCTTTTTTTCATAAAATTTTTGTTTCATTTTGTTTTTCTCTTAATAAATTGGTTTCTACATTAATAATAATTATTATAATAGCACAATTTTAAGTGACATTTCTTATATTCAGGATCGATATTCAAATAAAAGCGAAATAACAAATGCCTCAAGCTAGTCCATCTGATTATTCGGAATGCTACTTTCAATAACCTACACCACGACAGTAGAAATGTCCAGCCATGGTGTGAATCCTAGTCCTCAGCTATTTTAATTAATTTTTATATTCTATAAAACAACTTAAACGTAAGTAGATTATAAAATATTGCTTGGATTTAATTGTTTTAGTGTTTAATGACAAGAACAACATTATATCAGGTGCTTATCAGTGATGGGAGGGACCCCGTTTTTTGGAATTCCGGGCGGGCGGGACCTTAAAAAAATTGAAAATTTCAAAACCCGGGTCCCGGGACCGGGACTTCCCCTTTTCCCTACCCGGGACACGGGACCGGGATCCCTTTTATTTTAGAAAAATACCCGGGTCGGGGGGGGGGGAGTCCCTCCCATCACTGGTGCTTATCAACAATGATGACCAAGAAATCATAGCGCTGTTCAACATAACTTCAATCTTTTCTCAAAAATTTATGTTTTATAGATTTTTTAAAGTATTCCCAATGAATGATTCCGATGAGTTAATATCCCAAGTATTGAATATGTATATCAGATACTAATCTTAAAACCAAAGAGATTGGCGATTTTATTCATTTTCTTGCTTAAATTAAATTTCTGATTGTTTTGTTTTATGAATTTTCCCATAAATTTTGAAATATGGGGAAGATAACTTACGTGATAATAATAGATTTGCCAGCGTTTTTTGTAAAATTGTAAAAAACAATTACCATAAACTTCTAATATATTAAGGAAAATAACGTTATTTGAGCGTCCTATAATTTTTAAATTATTAATTCACACCAATTTAAAATTATGATTTTTAAATATTTGGACGTGTATAATGAAGGTTAACGTGAATATTTCTTGTTTCCATTAATGCAATATGAGGAGATTCGTCTAAAACTTTCACCATTCTTTCAAATATCTCTGAAATTTAAGCTTCTAGCTTCATGACTGAGAATACATTTGTAACATTTGACGGGATGTTAATAATTTCCTTTTTATAAATAATTTTTAACTTTTCAATTGATGTGTATTGGAATAAAGATAATTTTGAACATTCAAAAATAAAACATCTTTAAGTAAAGTTGGAGGAGAAGCTAAATAGAAAGCAGCTGAAATACAAATTGATTGGAATCGAAAAAAGGTTTTAGAGTTCACAAATTTAAAGTGTTCAAATATTAAAGTTATAATTCAATAATAAAACAAATTTCAATGAATGTAATAATAATAATCAATTATTACTAAAAAAAATATTAAAATTATTGTTTAGCATTAATTGATAATATAAACTATAAAACTAGAAATGATTCAAAATCGGGATGTTATTAAATCTAGGAAAAGCGGAAATAGCTCCCGTCGGAAAATAAAATGCATATCTGCGGATTTTACACCGGATTACTACACCATTTCATTTTAAATTTCGATTTTTTCATTTTTATAAAAAAACTTTTAAAAAAATCACAGATTTTTCTTGAATCAAATCCTCTACCAGGTATGCTACGAATCCTCTTTTGTTTTAATTAATTAATCCGTTGGAGTTTGAGGAAGTATTTAAAATTCTATGATGTAATAATCCGTGATTCCATTTGCGGAAATGGTTTTTATTTTCCGACGGGAGCAATTTCAGCTGTTCCTAGATTTAACAACATCCCAAAATTGTCACAAACTCAAGAAATATTTATTTATTTTATTTAAAAATACGTGTAACAGACAAGAATAGGAAAAATATAACACAAAACAAGCGAGACTGTGAAACTTGGACACGATAAATAAAAATATTATTTTTACAATTTTTCAATTTTGTAAAGAACTATTTTTTACAGTAACACTACAGCTCTCTCCTAAAATATCTCACGAATTTAAGATTGTCATGCATGATATGTTAAGTCTAAATTACTTTGCTGAGCTTCTACTATTATGATACTATTTGGCGTGCTTGGGCATTAAAAAACGTAGGTTTGAAAGAAAAGCAAAAAAAAAGTTGAGCTGAAATTAAATGAGATTTTTGTATAAAATAAATATTTATTTGAATAAATCTAAAAGAAACAGGTAAAATTACATAGTATATAAATGGAAAAAATGTTGGGAAAACATTGGGAATATAACAGGGAATCTGGCGAAACCTTAACAGATTCAATTAATCGTTTAACTAGGAACCTAAGGAAATAATAATAATAAATAGGCAGAGGGCAGGAACTTTTTTAAATAAAAGCGGTATACATATTTTTTTTAAATAAAAGTTTCTTGAAGTTTGTTTCTTAAATTGGAATATGAATTCCAATTCGATTCCAGTCTCCGAAATTTTTTCTTCGTTCCATTACTGATGGTCATTTTACTATTTTAATATATTTGATTTTCTCTATATTACAGTTGGTTCGATTAAGCTGAAATTTTTAGCACCTCGTTTCTGTAAACAACTTACAAGGGAAGTCACTTTAGCGTCCGCTTGAGATTTTGATGAGACTTGCACCATTGATAGATTCGGATGCGCTGATTCCAAATCCGTTTTCAAAAACGGCGCAATTTTTCTCTGAGCCGAGATATGAGCCGCCAAAGTTTATTTTTGACAGCTTTATTGCCGTGCATAAACCATAAAATGTCCGACATAAGGAATAACTTAATTAAATAAGAAAATTATTTTGCGTGAGAAATGTGGCAGCAGCGAGTGGATGGATCAAATGGAATGGTATAGTTATTATGGGTGGTTATTTGGACGGGTTTTAAATATTGATAATGTTTATTTCGATTTGCTATGCAATTTTCAACTTTAATAACTTTAATCATTCCTTCAATTAATTATTGCAAGTTGGTGAAAAACATTTCATTCTTTTTTAAAAGTTAATGGTTAGTTAATAGCAAACAAAATTAATTTTCATTGGTAAAGTTAAAATATGTCCTAGCAACATTTATGAAAATCAACTACATGTTTATATGCTTATAACTGAAAACTTCTACAATACAGTATAATTTTTTCTGTTCGTTATACACAGGGTCCATGATATCAGCGACTGTGAAAAAAGTTGCAACCATGCCTGTTAAAGCGTTTGGCTTTTGAAATATTGTTCCATGAATTTATCGGCATGGAACTGGCTGAATGCCATACCTCTTATCTTAACCTACTTCGTATAAAAATGTTTGCACGCCTTCCTATGTATCCCGCTTTACCCTTCTACACAGAATATGTCATCCATATCTTCTCAAGCATATTTGTGATACAAGGTGTACCAAGTTTTCTATCAGAAATTTTATGGAACTGAAGACATAAAATGTTTTTGGAAACATGTGATTCAGTTGGAAAAAAAGTTTATTAGGAAAAGAATTTACGGCTCACTTTGTGCATAAGGTTAGATGCGGCAACATAGGAAGAAATAAGTGAGAAATAAGTTCATAGAGTTTTCACAAAGATTTATTTGAACAAAAAATTTTTCTTCGTCTGTTGAAGAAGTGGTTGAGACAGTTTTTGAGGTCCTCTTCGCCATTGAAGAAAACACCCCTCATTTGGTTTGACAGAGAGCAGGAAAGGTGATAATCGGGGTACCATCACCGTTATGAAAAACAACCAAGATTTATGATTCAGCAGTTCCTGAAAAGTTCAGGACAGTCAGCCAGACCAACACATTGTGACGTATGAATTTTCCACCAATTAAAAAAAATTACGGAAAACCGTCAGTTCTATTATTTATCAGCTCCATGCCGAAAAATTCATGAAGCAATATTTCAAAAGTAATTTATGAATAATCTTGGTGATTATCATCATGCCAAACGCTTTCACAGGCACCATGGTCCCGGTTCAATGTAAAACGACCAGAATAATTACTGTTTCTTCCTGATTTTGGCAACAAACATCTTTTATTTCATGTCTGTATTGTAGAAGTTTTCAGTTATAAGCATATAAACATGTAGTTGATTTTCATAAATGTTGCTAGGACATATTTTAACTTTACCAATGAAAATTAATTTTGTTTGCTATTAACTAACCATTAACTTTTAAAAAAGAATGGAATGTTTTTCAACAACTTGCAATAATTAATTGAAGGAATGATTAAAGTTATTAAAGTTGCAAATTGCATAGCAAATCGAAATAAACTTTATCAATATTTAAAACCCGTCCAAATAACCACCCATAATAACTATACCATTCCATTTTATCGATCCACTCGCTGCTGCCACATTTCTCACGCAAAATAATTTTCTTATTTAATTAAGTTCTTCCTTATGTCGGACATTTTATGGTTTATGCACATCAAACTATCAAAAATAAGCTGTCAAAAATAAACTTTGGCGGCTCATATCTCGGCTCAGAGAAAAATTGCGCCGTTTTTGAAAACGGATTTGGAATCAGCGCATCCGAATCTATCAATGGTCCAAGTCTCATCAAAATCTCAAGCGGACGCTAAAGTGACTTCCCTTGTTAAATTAAAAACAAAACCGTAAATGCGCTCTTTTAAGAATAATTTATTATTTTAAACTATTTTTCACATTTTTATTTTTACGCTTATTCAAGTTACTTATAAACATTTGTTAAACTACATAATAAATACCATTTAAATACCATTTTTCAGTAAAAGAAAAGAGAACAATAATATGACTGTGAAATCTCAAGAAGCAATGATTATAATCTGAAAATTAAAAAAAAAACAAGATAACAGGTTCATGAAAAAAACTAAAATCACACAACAAAGCCAGCCAATAGACGAGCTAAGAAAGGCAAAAAAAATGGAAGAAAAGTGTTAATGTTGTTGTGTTTACCCATTGCGAGTATCAAGCTCTTTGAGTCGACTCGGTCATAATATTTCAGATTATTAATATATTTCTGCTGCATTCTCTTTGCTTAGTTTTATAGGGTTTTTCCCCTTTTTTCCTATTTTGTTATTTTATTACACGAGTAGTTGTGTTGTTGTACGAGTTTTCAGCCGTTCCTATTCACATTATCATCTGACTGAATATTTTACAGACAAATGTTCGTCTAGCTGCTACTTCTTTCTCATTTTGAATTATTTATGCTATACATGATTCTTGTCTTTAGAAAATTTTGATTTCAATAATAAGATCAGGCAGCTGATTTTATTTGTCTTTTCTGTGTACTGTTGCTAGCTCTTATTGATAGTTTGTTTGAAAATTTAAAAAACTTTTCAAAAGCATGATATTTTTGTACATATACATGGACAGGCCAACTGGAAAAGTAATAGAATAATCTCAGAAAACTTAGGTTTTAATATTTTTAATGATTTTAAGGCAAAGCTGACAAACTGAAATAGAATATATTTGTGTAAAGTACACGTGAAAATAGTAAGGCAAGCATAAATATAAGAAAATTATTATTTTTTAATTATTATTATTATAAATTCAAAAAGATCATGCATTAAATAATTATGTTTCCAGCATGAATCCGTTAAAAAATTTTGAAAAAATTATTCATGAAAAAATTTGTATTTTGGTCATTTCTGAATCGAATATTTCAATCAACGTGCATGTGAAGACTTTGCGCTTTTGCAGCGTAAACAACGTATTTTCACACTGGAAGAAAACAGATGCAAGAATTCATGCAAGAATATAAAATGGCGCCGATTTTGAAAACGGATTGGGAATCAGTTCATTCGAATCTATCAATGGTAAAAGTCTCATCAAAATTTCAAGCGGACGCTAAAGTGACTTCCCTTGTAAGAAACGATCAATAGTTAAAATAAGTGTATTGATTGGAAAAAATTTAATTTCTAAATTTCTAAATCTCAAAATAACATATCGAATAAAGTCAAATAAGATATAAAAGTTTTGGTTTGTCATGACTTCATGCCTGTTGGAGGCTTCAAACAACCTCGAATAGAACACTTTAACATCTGTAATTGTTGAGCTATCTTAGCCACAGAAAGTCTCATAATTTGACCATAGGCAGTATGCAATAAATTGTTTATCCATTAAACGGTGATCGAAAATAAATAATAAACTAGGTTTCGAAGAAAATTTAAATAAGTGCATGTTAGAATTAGAATTGAAATTACAAAATTAAATAACATTTATAGTCGTCGCCAAATGCGATTACCGCTGCAAACTGTGGCGCACATTTTTAAATATTATTTTTTTATTTAATTTTTATGATTATTATTATTTTCCACAATTATTCCACGATTGAAACAACATCTAAAACATATTCTTCAATTTATTTAAGCAAAAACAGTATAGAACGAGCCTAAAAAAGAAAATAATCATGAAAATTAAATGAAAAAATAATATTTAGAAAAAGTGCGCCACACTTTGCGGCGGTAATCGCATTTGGCGATGACTATATATAATTTACTGGAAAAGTTCAATTTATCAAATGATTTTCCATTACCATTTTACGGATAAATACGTTCTTGTATACCGCCTCAGATGCACTCGCTTGAATATCCGATGCACTCATATTTTTGAGCCTCTTGGCCTTTCCATGCTAGAACAGGTCAAAAAATAATATAAAACGACCAGAAAATAAAAAAGAAATCATATTTTTTTGAGCCTCATATTTTTGAGCCTCTTGGCCGTTCCATGCTAGAACAGGTCAAAAAATAATATAAAACGACCAGAAAATAAAAAAGAAATCATCACAAATAAAACCATTTGACAAATAAAACCATTTGACGAGTTAGTCTCTTTTACTTTAAAGACGCTAATGTAGAATTTACCTAATATTTCATCTTTTATGCTCTATGTTAAAACGACTTGTAATTGCATGCACGGCGTAAGATAAGACCAATTTGGAAAAAAAAAAAACAATCTTCAGAAAACATAATGAACTGTAAAAATACAATATTATTAAAGACTAAAGAGCCTGAATTTTAGGGAATATAAAGCGATGTTGATATATTTCAAGGAAAATACAAAAATGCATATTTTATTGATTATACGTAAAAATTAGAAAAAAAACGTCGAAATTTGAAAATTTGCTATTTTCATTTGGCGTGCGACTAACTGATCAATTCTGCCGCCCACACTAATTATTATTTAATTTAATATATTCATAACTATTTAGGAGATGTTCATTAATAAACATCAAATTATAATTTTAAAGAAACGAAAGGACATGGATTTCAGGTCATATAAGTAATTCTTACATAAAAATTATTTTTTGGAGTGACGTGATGACGTCGCAAAAATGATTAAACTTATATTATTCTGCGATGTTAGGAAATGACTATCAAACAAAGAAAGCTAAGAGTAACACCATTATTCAATAAATTAATCAAAAATCAGAACCTTTTCACCTCATCCACTCAATTGGGACCAATGCTACACTTGGAATAAATTCGATAATAAACATTTAACCAAGACCTCCAACCTCTTAATAAATTTATTATTTTCTGCTTTTCCGTTAATGTTATTAGATGCACTTTAATCTTAACAAAATTATTTTAAAGTGGCAATTGTTAAATGGCGTCATATCTGCGTGTCCTTAAAGGATATGCTAACGAGGAATAATTGATTTCAATATACATATAACAAATATAAACAAAAAACGTTCGCGGTAAATAATAATAAAACAATAAACAATCAAAGTAAGAAGTTTTCGGTTTATGAGCATTTATGGAAGTCAGAAATCATTCATTGGTTATTATTGTTGCTTTTTTGTTTATTATGATCGACCTTTTAGATTAAATTATATTCATTTTTATAATGAATGTGAATTATTCCTAACGAGATATAATTTTTGTTTGATTATTTGAATTACGACGAATAATTATACGCAATCACGCTGCAAATGCGGCATACTAATTCAAATTCATTTTCAAAACGATTATTTTATTTTATTTCTGTGAAATTTTTTAGTTTTTATTGCTCATATGGAATAAAATAATCGTTTTGAAAATGAATTTGAATTAGTATGCCGTATTTGCAGCGTGATTGCGTCGTCAACGATTTTGAAATAGGCTATACAATTAATTATTTTTTAATAAACAAGGAACGGTAAGTGAAACGTATCCAAAAAAGAAAGAAACTATTCTTTCAGGAAACCAATTTATATAAAAACTAATAAGAGCAGAAGCTCTAGCTTCAATAGTAAATGATGATAAACAAACATGATGCTATTGATAATAATAATATTAACCCCCTCCTCTTTTATAAAAACTTTATATAACATTTATCTTTCCCAATGCTCATTTTTTAAATTTTCTGCTTAAAGTCTCAACAAACAAAAGTTCAAATTCAACCAAAAACAAATTTTAATTTCAGTGCACTTAAAGTTAAAATAATTCTCATAATGGTCATGGATTGCTCCTCCCTCTCAATTTAAGCAAAAATGATTTGACAAATCGTCAAAATTCGTCGAATCGAGCAGTTTCCCAGAAGAGTCGTTTGACATGTTAAACCATTGGACGACGAAACATGCCCGGTGTGCAGGAAACTGAGCCCAATGATGAATGATTCTTCAACAGGGAGGCATATGGATGATGGTGCCTGCTGGACACAGCACATTGAAATCATCATGGGACCGCAAATTGTACCACACACGCGGAAAATATCAATCATTGTGCAGATAATTATTATAATAATTTATTTAATTTTTGGTTTTCCAACTAATCCATGCACAAGTGAGTTCGTGAAAACAGGAGCATATTTAAGGCTATCCAATGCGATTCATGTATTAAACCGAAATGATTTTCATATATTTAAAAAGATCTGGTTAATTTCGAAATTTTTAGAAAAATTTCAACTTTATTTTGGTTATTATAGACAAAAAACCATAGGACATACGCATTCCACTGCCACGAAACCGCACCGCATTGCAAAAGACTTCGCATCATTTGCAAACGCATATACACTATCTGACAAAAGTTTTGTCACAAATGTTTTTTCATGGCAATTTCGCTACCACGCATTCCGTTTTCCCTCATAATGATAACAGCTTGCCGGGTGGCAATTGGAGTTTCTTTACGTGGAGTCATCTCTAAAATGTTGCCAATTACTGCTATTTTCAATAAATTATGAAAAAAATATAATTGAACTTTAAAAATTATTAAAAAATGCAGTGCAAGAAAAGTGCGTAATATCTTTGAGCTACGCGTTTTACGATAAACGCTTTTCACTGTAAAACGGATCATCGTAATGACAAGCGGAAATTTGTAAAATAATCTACAACCATATGAATCTATCATATCAAAAAATCAGCCAATTTGGTCAAGTCACAAAAAAGTTAAACCCGAAAAAACAATTGTGACAAAACTTTTGTCAGCTAGTGTATATTGAAAATAAAAATAAAAAATTAAAAGGTAGTATTTGCAATTGGTGCGATGTCTGCGCGGTTTCTTGGCAGTGGAGTGCATACGAATGTTTGCCGAGCTTCACTGTTAAATGTGACCACCATTTCCATATTTTGGTGATTCCTAATGTATTGTCCCCTCACCTCAAATAATAATAAGAATTTTCAGATTTATAAGTTTGTCTGAAAAATTTTTCAACCAGACATTTTTCACCACAAAAGATAACTAGACTTATCTTGTGGTGAAATAGTGATTTTCCGATGTTCAAGAATTTGTTAAAACTTTTACGGCTTTTTCAGAAAACATTGGTTTTGACAATTATGACAAGTTTTTCATAAATTATCTAAAAATATTAATATCCTGAAGCAAAGTTAGATATGAGCACGTTTACTGAGCTCATTTTATTACAATACCAGTTGGCATATGTTGTGTATATTACCGTAAGAATTATATAAAATTATACAAGAAAAATAAGGAGACTTTTAAGATTTTAGGGCTACACGTTTACACGTACGCACGGCAGATTGAAATAATGATCGCATTTAATAAAGAAAATCAGTAGACAATTTGAAACTTCTCAAAACAATTGACAAAAATCTCAAATTTTAAAAACGGAATTCGAAATCCATTAGAAATAAAAAATTGAATTCAGTGGCCGATTGCAAGAAAATAAAGCGGTGAATTGTAATGAGGGAAGATTTTAGTAGGGTTCACTCCCTATTAAATTTAACTGATCATTTATAGGGTAAAAATTTATAGATTTTTAATGGGGAATGTTGCAATTGGCCTCAAAAGTCGTAAAGCTTAAATTGTTTATTTTAAGTTTAATTGAGAATGAAGTCAAGTTTTTCTCGTGAAATTTAAAAACTTGCATTGTCCTAATCAATATCCGTAATCCCGCAAAACCGGACTTCTTACCCTTAATGTTAGGTATTTCTTCAGCAAATCGGAAATTTGTTACGCTTTTTCAATAAAACATTTTTACGACAATTTAACGAGGCTTTTCTTAAACTATCTAAAAGTACTAATATCTTACTGAAATTTTAGATTTGAGCACGTTTACTGAGTCGGGTAGATACTCAGTTTTGTAAATATTAACTTATTTTCAAATACGAGAGACAAAAACTATATTAAAATACTCAAATACTCATAAAAAATAATAATAATAGACCCAAAGGACAAAATAGAGTAAACGTTGGTCACAAGAATGTTTCAAATCCTTTAATCAGCCGTGAGATTGTGGATAAAATAAAGTGCTGGTTTATATATAAGTACTTTTCACGTAAACTTTTTCCTTTCGCAAGCTACCACAAATGTTGATTTTGTAAAATTTAAGAGCGTTCCATTAATTTCCATGTGTCTATTCTAAATTTATTGCTTAACATTATGATATTTGTTTAACAATAAGTGATGGTAGGAAATTTTGCATTTTTTACGTGAATTGTTTATAAAGAATATAGAGAAAATTGAAAAAAACTTGTATTTTGCCATATACTAAAAACTCCCATATGTTCTCCATTAAAATTCAAAACTCAAACTGTTTATTTAAAAAAAAAACAATAAAATCAAAGAGTAAGAGTAAACTCCCACGAATGACGAGGATCGAACTGTGGCGTAGATGTGAGAGTGTTTACGTAATGGCGTAAAAAAAATTCTAAATTATTTTATATTGTTTCGCAATATTCTTTTCTTATTTTTCTTAATATTGTTACAATTTTTAAATGAAATATCTCATAATATTGATAAAATCAACTTATTTGATGATCAACTGGACAATTAATCGCTAAAAATTAGTAATAAGAAAAATAGTTCGAAACAATATAAAATAAGTGAGCATTTTGTTTTACGACAATACGTAAACACAGTCACGTCTACGCCACTACCATCACTCAAAACCAGATACCCTTTTATTAGAAAAAAATGGACATTAAATATTTCGTGAAAGTTAGGCCAGTCCATGAAAAACCATGCAAATGAATCGGAGAAAAATCAACTGGTTCAATTTGGTGTGTTTTAACATTATCAATTAAATTATGGATTTATTAAATCAAACAATCCATATAGCCTCAAATTCTAGAAGAAAATTAAGATCTAATAAGTAGAGTCAATTTCAACTAGAGAGGGTGGGGTGATATTCTTACTAACAACACTGAAAATATGTGCTTAACAGTTTTACTATAATACAATACAATACCGTATGAATGAAGAGAAATAGGTAGTTTTATTACTGTGTATCACTGTAGATTATTTCAAAATTTTTGACGACGCATTACCTAAATGTGCGCGTTGCGACAATTATAAAAATAGAGAGTTGCCTTTTGTGTCTCTATATTTATAATTTTCTTACTGCGCAGCGGCTTTAAAAAATATGAAATAGACTATAGTCAAGTTTTAATAATAGAAAATTAGATTTTCATATAATTATCTGGATAAGATTGTGTAAACTCTGAGCTTGATAATTTAAGAGCGTTTAGAACATAAAACGAGATTAATTATAACAATTTGATCATAAATTAACATCGATACAGAACTCATTTAATTGCACAATTTGTTGTCTCTCATAAGTGCAGCTATGAATAAAAACAAATCGAAGAGATAAAAACTGGGAGACTGGAAACATAAAACAAAAGAGCGCGAAAACTTCTTAAATTTGATGAATTGTCGAGTGTCAAATGGTGGAGCAATAAGCAAATGTGCAAAATGAAAAATATAAAATAAATGGCCTGAATCGGCGATAAAATAACAATACATTTGGCGGTGTTAATGGCCAATACTCATTTGGCGGCTCTCAAAAGCTTTTCTCAATCGTTTCGAATTAAATTTAATTTTTGACGGAAATGAGTTTGGTGATGATAAAGCAAAAGGTGCTTAATCGATTCAAAAATAATGAGATAATATAATAATTGTGTTGAGTAAATAATGGATATATATTATTTTTAAATTTATTTTCACTTCAAATAGTTAGAGAAAACCTAAAATAGAAGAAAGATCTCATGATCAACAGAACTTTAATGAACAAATATACAAAAAAGGGATGAGAATATATAAAAAAAATTGCTATTTACAGAACACTCTTATAACAGGTGAAAATAAGAATGTCTATTATCAAAAGAAAAACCACACTCTAACATCTTTGGGCTTAAACAATAACAGAACCATTAAATTCTCAAACTAACCTGTACAAAGATCCCGTTGTTCCTATTAAATGACCGTTAAATGTTGCATAATCAACGAACCAACAAAAATTGAATCTGAAATTATATTATCAAAATAAGTATAATGTTTTGCGCAATGTTCGTTAAAGGAAACAAGGATGTGAATAAGATGAAAACGAATACGAAGCAGATGAAGGAGATGAGAGTTGCACAAAGACGGTGAATATGAAAAACACTTTTCGGTTAAATTCAATTTATAATTCAAAAAGTGAATCTGCATAAATACTCATACTATGTTTAGTTACTACAAATTACGTGTCCATCTTATCAGTGTGGCTAACTTAGCCAACGGTTTTGACTAATTAAACATTTATTAGGAAATTGAATTTTTGAGAGATAGTAGACATTCACTTGGAACACTTCAATAGATAGTTAAATATTATATAAAAATCTAAATATCTTTTCAAAAAAAATTAAAGTTTAATACGTTTATTGAGCGCATTTTATTACCATACCAGTTGGTGTGCTATTGAAATCAGCGTAAAACCGACCAAACGTCGGTTAACTGTTCATCTCCGGCTTGCCTATGGATAAAACGTGAAAAACGTGCACTCCACTGCCATGGAGTATGCTGCTATAAAGACTGCGCACCAATTGCCAACATACACGTCTTTCACTCTTTATTTTTACGCAACTTATTCGAATTCGATTTACGTTTTTTGTTGCTTAAAGCGATTTAGAATTATTAAATTCAATGAATTTACGTTTTAAAAAATTATTATTTTAAATAAAAAGTATTATTCTTTTCAGGCCTAATGGAAGAGAAAAGAACAAAATTAGGTTCTCTTTTGGACGGCCATCTTCTCATCTAATATCAATTTGTGTTGTCTCGAAAAAATGGACAGCCCATATTGAAGAGGAATAGACGAAAAAGTCTTTTATGACCGTCCATCAGAGACTATAATTTTTTCTTCTTTTTTTTGTTATTCCATTAGACACCGATCTCTGAAAAGGACAACAATAAAAGTGGTAAACCTGGTTGTTGCAATTGGTGCGCGCTTTTTTTGTAATTTGCGGCGTACTTCGTGGCAGTGGAGTGCAGTTTGAATTCTTATGAATTCCGCATAAACCAAGTGCGTTAGTTATTTAAAAAAAATCAAACTATTTTGCAAAGAATTTTTATTAATAGGTAATAATATTGCCAGCTATTGGGGAGTTTTATAATATTTAATTCAGCCCTTAGCCAACCCATAAAATTTAATTTATAAAATACTTTTTAACTTTAAATGTACATATCGCAGAAATCCAACTCAAAATTAGTAAAACGCGACAAAAGTGATCGCCACTCATGAAAATTAAAAAAAAGAGTTTACAAAATTATGATATTTTGTTTCTTTAATGTAACAATTTGTGAAGTCCGCCTGACAAGGAAAGTGTTTTAGGTCTCCATCTCAGATTTTAATAAAAATGACGCCATGACGAATCTACCTGCAAATTTTTACCAAAATCTGAGGTGGAGACCTAAAATATTTCCCTTGTGAGTTAAAAACGAATATTATAAGAACTTTAACAAAAAAGAAAAAGTTTGTTTCACCAAAATAATAATTCGTAAAATAACGGATTGCATTTATTTCCGTATTCAATACCGAAAATTCATCAACCGCATGAATGAGTAATAAAATTGGCATATCACATTAAATGTTCTTGTGGTTGTTGTTGTTTACTGATACGCCCTCATATTGTCATACAGTGCATCTAATAATAATAACATTATTCGATTAAAATTGTCTTCAAGAAATCTTTTACAATTCATTAAATAGCAAAATTATAATGTTTAATCGTGCCTCCCTAATTTAAACGTAAATTATCAGAAATTATTTTCACGTCAAATTTCAAGCTCTGTCCAAAATGACGTGTTAATTATAATTGTTTCCACTGCCGCGAACACAGCGTATCTTGCAAAAAATTTTTGCAAAACCCCGTCATTCAAATTTTATTTGAATTCTTTGTTTTTTAAATAATCCTTAAATTGTTTTTGAAAATTAAATCAATTTAAACATCATTAATCAATAATTCTAAACGGTTCTAGAAAGAAATTAAAGCAAGTTCGTCAAATCAAATTCGATTGTAAAAATATGAAGAATTTAAATTAAAAAGTGAAGGGCGTGATTTTACAATATGCCCACACCTTTTTTGCAAAATGAGCAGTAGTCGTAGCAGTGGAATGTGGAAGTGATTAGCAATTTAACTGATTTTCTTCATTTCAATCGGTTCCACAGATATGCATGTTAAGATTAAGTCGAAAATATTCAGGAATTAAGTAAAAATTATAAACTTATAAACTTATAATTACACCCTAAACGGAAATTTTAAGTTGGGCACAAAGAAATGATTTTCCTGATGCAATTTTTGATAAGAAGCACACATTTTAGATATTTTAAGATGGGCTAGAAAATATGACGTGACAATTTTTATGAAAATAATGCGTGTAAATTAGTAAGACACGTTTAATTTTGAAAAAAAATGTCAATTTTCATTCGGCGGGAACATTTAAATATAAAGAAATGCTAATTTTTCGTGAACACGCAAAATTTTTTGAAGCCCAAATAAACAGTGTTAAGTTACGAAGTTAACCTGCTTCTTCTTATAAAAAGGATATTTTGTGGTTCATGCACAATAATGAGCCTATCAAAAATATATAGATAATTATATATATATATATATATTTAGATAATTCTTAACATTCTTAAGACTACTGGAACTATATAGCGATCTTAATGTGATAGTTCTTGAATGCTCAGTTCACAGAAATGGCTGCACTCCAGTTCCATGAAACCGCGCCGCATTGCAAAAGACCTCGCACCAATTGCGCGAATACTACCTTTAAATTTAAGGATTTTTTTAAAGTTTGAAATGAACGTGTACGTTTAAGAAGAGGCAGAGTATAAACAAACTTATTATATCCACTATAACTTCGGTTCAAAAATAATTAATAAATCAAATATTTAACAAGAATTTAAAGATTCAATTGGTGCAAAGTCTTTTGTAATGCTACGCGCTTTTGTGGCATTGGAGTGTGACTGTATAATCTCTATGCATTATAAATTTTTTTTCATTTTTTAGTATTGGGTAATCCAAACAATTGTTCCGTTTCGTTATTCTTAAAAAATTACCGCATTGACTTAGTAAATCTAGTGATTAGTAATCTAGTGAGTAATCGAAATGGGGAAATGCCCTAAAAAGACCTAATTATTTATCGTCTAACAGTATTTTTTCTATCTAGTTATGTGAAAACAACAAAATCGCTTTCCCCGATAGATTTTTTAAATGATAAATACTTTCCCCATGGTTCTTGCAATCAACCTCGGGTGTAAAACGAAATTCGAAATGCTGTATTTCCTTCCATCGTATTCTAATTTAACAATTTAAATTAACTACTCTATTTAGCTAAAAACAACTTTAACTATCTCCATATTTCAACGATCAAACACATTCTAAATCATTTACCGTATGTTTCTCCGTCTATTTAGCTCTTAATTACAATTCAAATACTGCTAACAAGATTAGACTGCCTGCTAGACTTGTTAGACTGTCTGAAAACATTCCAACTCTCTCAATTCCTCTAACACACAAAAAAATTAACAAAACGCATATTTAAACAAAAAATGTTAAAATGTTCGGATCATTCATATTTTAAAAGCCCCCAAAAAAAGTGAAATTGGTCAATCAAATAATTGTGTGTCCATCCATATCGAGCCTTGTGCCAACCACGCATTCTCATCCAAAATAACGTGTAATTATTGAAGTGTTGACTGATTGTCAACCCAGTGACACATTCAAATAGCATGAATTGGGCGACTAGTTTCACATCAACAGTCGTCTATGCCATTATAAACTATTTGAAGAATATTTATTTTTAAATATTTTATGTGCTTAAAGGGATTTGTTGGGATAATTTCTTTAAAAAATGAGTTCTTATGAGTGAGAAACTGGAAAAATAGCGTTTAAGATAATGAACAATACCACAACAATATCATTATATATTTTAATTTAGTTCTATATCAATTTCAAATGTCGTGAGGAACCCAGGACTACCAAAATTTGACTTGCTCTCATTAAAAAAGCTTATTCGTCGGTGACTGAATCGGTGACTCGTTATATGCATACTTAACCGACGCGTTCGGATTCACCTCACAACGAGACGTGAATGGAGTAGAGGCTAGGATCGATTGAAAAGATTTTAAAAAACTTAACTTCAAGTTTTTTCAATAAAGTTTTAGGATTTTAAGGGTGAATTTTACAAATAGATCGCAATCGGTAGAACTAAGCTCACTTATCACTCTAAGAAGTTTATTTTGTACTGACAAGGGAAGTGTTTTAGGTCTCCATCTCAGATTTTGATAAAACTTTGCAGATAGATTCCTTATGGCTTGATTAGTATACTGTCAAAAAATTAGGACCTACAAAACGGTTTAAGTAGGTGAAAAATCGGTTTGAAATTCAGAAATATCCCGTTTACCCACAATAATGGAATAAAGCTAATGAATTTTATTTTAAATTGTGCGTTTTCATAAATAATGATTTAAAAACCACTGAAGCATCGGGGCAACAGCGCAGTGGCAAAACGACGGGACACGGAACAGCAGGGCGAGGGTTCGATCCTTCTTGGGGGTGATATGTTTCTATTTCTATTACTAGTCGAATAGCTCTGGGCCGCTTTTTTACTTTTCAAGATTATAATGATAATTTACCAGATAATCGACATTTTATACATTCGAAAAAGGATATGATGTTCCTTTTTTCGATACTGTATTTAAGCGGCTATTTTTTTTTTATAAATTTTCATTATATTATAAATTATAAATTTCAATGAGCTCTTCTGATTTGATTGTGGAATACATTTATGCAAAGCATAAAAACCTTCAAAACGTTCCCAGTCTTTCACGAGAACATCTAAAAATTGCACAGTCAATTTTTTCTATATTGGAACAAGCTGACAGCGGTTTTCTGGAAATTGAAGAGGACTATCATCTGATTCCGAACGACGACGATGTTGATGAAGGTATAAACCGATATTTCAAATGAAAATAACACTTAATTATAGATTGGGACTGCGCTGAACCATGTTTACTAAATGGTTGCAGTTGTGATTCCAATTCTTCAGATCTCGTTCGTTTTGGTGAACAGCTCGTGGAAACAACAAAAGTCACGGAAGCTGTAAAGTACTTTGGCTCTTCCAAAAAACGATACAGGAATGGAAAGAAAAGGCCTTCGTTGGAATCTCTTAATAACCGCTATTCTTTCATTTCTAATGAGCACCATGTTAAAAAGCTCCGTGAATACGAAAAAATGGTATTTTCTGTATTAGTTAAATTTCAATCATACTATTAAAGGTGGAGTAGTGACAGATCGGGAGATTTCGGAAGATTTCCAAGAAATTTTCGAAGTTCTTTTTCCAACTTGGTTGTTCGCTGTCATACGAGCCACATTATGACAAAACCGTTGATGAAGGAATTTTTGAACACAGTAATTTTCGATGAATGGGTTCCGGCTAGCTCGTTGCTTATTATCGATTCATGGAACGGATGGAAAGATGCAAACGGTTATTCGGACCCAAATAATGAAGATAATAAATTAAAAACACTGCAAATTCCTGCTGGTTGTACAGGTATGATTCAACCCTTGGATGTCGGTGTCTTTGGAGGATTCAAGAGTGTTATAAAAATCATCACGGAGTATGCACGGTTATGTGAACCAAGCTTTCAAATACATCAAAGGTCTTCCACACTTCAGGTAACTAACTTTTAGATGCTTGATTATAATATGTTCATAGGTTTTGTCTTTAATTTACCGTCAGCTTTGTTCACCGAAACTCCACAGTTGGGTAAAGTACAGTTGGTTTGCTAGTGGATATAAAGTCGACCGTCCAGGATCTTTTTATACACCGAAGCAACTATTATTCCCAAAAGAGATCCCCAACGGCTGTGAGATAAGTAACTGTAAAAATGTATCTTTTATACGTTGTCTTTATTGTGAAAAATTTTTATGCTTTCAACATATGATTGTTGAGAATCATTATAATTGTTGATTTAATAAATAATACATTTAAAGGTTATCATATAAATCTTGAAAAGTAAAAATAAAAAAGCGCCACAGAGATATTCGAATTTAGAATGATTATTAATAATAATAGAAACATACCACCCCCAATGAGAATCGAACCCTCGCCCTGCTGTTCCATGTCCCGTCGTCTTGCCACTGCGCTGTTGCCCCGATGTTTCGGTGGTCAATAAAACCATTATTTATTAAAAACAGGTTCACGTAAAACACGTGAAAATTAAAAAAAAATATAATAAAACGATAGTTTTTAATAAGATAGTATACCCCTTAAAATATGAACCGGATTGATTAACATTAACTATATAAAATTTGCGTTTGAAAATCGCGATTTTTTGGGTTTTAGACCCATTTTTTACCCACTTAAACCATTTTGTAGGTCCTAATTTTTTGACAGTATACTAATCAAGCCATAAGGAATCTATCTGCAAAGTTTTATCAAAATCTGAGATGGAGACCTAAAACACTTCCCTTGTGAGATTAATAGAAAAGTATATCTAAAATTGGAGCGGGGTCTGACAATTTCTACCAAATCACGCCACCCGCTATAGTAGTTAGATTATATAGATTGCTATATAATTAAAGGTCTTCAATCTTAAATTATTCATCAATCTTGTTATTCCGCCGATTGTTTGAATAGAAAAATTCACTTAGCACTTTTCGGAAAAGTCCACGTGACGTTTGCGGTTGGCGTGTCAACAGTCGTCTAATCCACTTTTCACGCCATATTTTCCAAAAAAACTAGGTTTAAATTATATATTGTTGTCTATATTTAATAGACAATTAATATTTTATTTATTTTTCTATAAATCTATAGACTATTTCAAATTTTTGGGCGGCTCATTGAAAAAATCTGCGCTTGTATTTTGTGTCTCTCTATTTATAATGATCTGCGCAGAGGTTCGCAACGCGCCATCAAAAAATTTAAAATAGCCTATACTATTTTTTTCAAAACTAGTTATGTTCTTTGAACTTTTTTTCGAACTTTCAGTTTGTCCCCCTTAAAACTACAGTATCTCCTTCTGATGGCTGAGAAGGGTTTATGATAATACTAATAGAAAGTAACAATTAGACTTGCTAATTACTCATTCACATTCAAATCAACAAGAACAATAAAAGAACGCAAAAAAAGGCAAATGAACACAAAATTCCCAAAAAAAGAGGAATAACACTCAAAACCAGAGAATGATTGTAAGATGATTCAGTCCATCCCAAACATAAAGCTTTTGCTCGCCTCTTCCATCTCCTCTTCTTCTCCTTATTCATCATTATTCAACTTGCAGTGGACATCTTCATTCACTTTTTACCCAAAAAAATAAAATAAACATACGCATACACACACACATATATATTTTTTCACTTTTATTGTCCACTAAATATACGTTTAATCCACACAAAGATAGTAGTTCTTACGAATCATGATGATATCTATTTGAATATCAATGGGAAGGCGAGTGATTTGTCTGGCATGCGTTCCGGTGAGATGATTTCATTTTCATCTCGACCGAAAGGTTACAACAAGGATCATTAAAAATTTAAGAAGAGACAATGCGGGCAAGAATAAGAGCATTTGAAAAGATTTGTAGATGAAGTGCTAAAAAGTGCGAATACATCAATGAAAGTTTTTTTTTGTTCTTGTGGTGGAAGCTGATGTGTTTGTGCAGAAAATGTACTAAAATTGACAAGTCAGCTTCCGATAAGAACCACAGATAATGCCTTAAATATATCAACGATATATTTTCTTTCAAAGGAACGTTTTTTATTAATATTTTGGTATCCTTTTAGACTGTAAGAAAAACAGTAAATGCTTGAGATAATGTTTGCACGTCAAATGTAACATTTGAATAGGGTGCTCAGAAAATTTGCTAAAATAGTGTTATTCTATAAGAAAATGAGTTTCCTATATAGCTTAAGATATGCGTGACAAAATGACGTGAAAAATATTCTGGAAATACAAAGTACAAAACTGTAATGTTCACTTAATAATTAGAGAAATGTTCATTTTCATTTTGCATGAAAAAGGTTACATCTATCCGTAATGAATTTTCAA
The DNA here is from genome assembly GCA_963931815.1 of Caenorhabditis plicata. Classification (NCBI taxonomy): domain Eukaryota; kingdom Metazoa; phylum Nematoda; class Chromadorea; order Rhabditida; family Rhabditidae; genus Caenorhabditis; species Caenorhabditis plicata. Next base: position 14,110,277 of record OZ007490.1, on the reverse strand, counting down.
AAATTGAATTTACCATCCAACAATTGGCAATAAACTTATCTCCTGGTTCCTCAAACAAAGTTAACATTTTGAATCTAGAATTCTTCTAGCATTTTCTGATTTAAAAGACAGTTTTAACTTTAATACTACCTAACGACTTTAACAATGTAAATTTAGCAATACCTAACGCACAGCAAATTTAGGTATATTTCAACGCATTTTATTAATCTCTACGAGCAAGTAAAAAACTAATTTTTACGTATATTTTAACGTCTTTCCTTAAACTATCTCTGATACCTTAAAATATTTAAAAATTTTAGATTTAAGTGCCTCTTCTGAATTCGTGTTTTTATCGACTCAGTTTTCAATATTAATAACAACAAGAAATGAATCTGATGGATTGAAAATTAGACAATTTCGGAATGCCAGAAAAGATAAAACCCATTTGTTCAGCAATATTGTATTCATTACTTCAAAATTTAGCCATTAATGAGTTTATTTTTAATAACAATGCTAAATTAAAGAAAGGCGGAATTAAATTGTTAAATTATTGTTTGACTGCGCCGCACTTTGCATATGCAGTAGAGGTCGATTGCAAGAACGATGGGTAAATGATTCTCTATTAAAAATCTATTGAAGAGAGCATAACTCGATTGCAAGAAAATGATACCCGATAAAATATAAGGTTCACGTCAAATGAATTCGTAAAAACACACCCTAAAAAATGTCACCCATCCCTAACATTTTGTCAAAATTTGAAGAGAAATAGATATTTCGAGAGAAGCCTGATTAATTTACGTAAAATTGTTTTTTTTTTAACTTTCACGTTTGAATCATTAAAATCTATTGAAACATTTTGAGATTGTCATTTTCATTCAGCGGGTAAGGTTTAATAGAGAATTAACCATAATAAAAACCTTTCCCCATTACGATTTCCCTATATAGTTTCTTGCAATCGGAAACAGGTACCAATGTTCCTTTTCCCGGTTTGAAATCGGTTTCACACCACACCACTTGCACATCATCCTAAAAAGAATCGACGGTTTATATCTTCGTGTATCAATAGAATTTCTTATTATATGAATTGTCTGCATTGAACTAACTGTAATTCTCTTAAAACGATAAATCCTCATGAAAAAAAATAAAACGGGATGTTTTTTAGTCCTCGATGGAAAAATATCAATAATATTTAAACCAAAATTTTAGAGTGCGTGTTTTAGAGTGTTTAGAGTATGTTTATACAATTTACTGATAACCTAATTCGATGGCCCAAAATAGGGGCTGTCCGATTAAATTCTATACAGTTCTTGTAAAAATTAGTAAAGCGTTATTAAGTTCTGTAATATTTTTGTAGCGTGTAGTTTCATAAACATTTCACCACACCCGGACAATAACATTGAAATAGAGGAAACACATTTTTGTTGGCTATTTGCCAAAAGATGGGGGAAGAGAAAAATGTTGACCACTAAAAGTTCGTCTTTTATTTTTAGCTATTTTTCAAAGCGTTAGTATTCGGATTCTAAATAAGGTAAGTTAATTATTTGTATATAAAACAACTGGGAAAAATTATCTGAATATATTAAAATAATTTTAAAACAAATAATAATCATTTTTAATGTTTTTTGCTACGTTGAAATTTTTAGTTAAATATGAATATAAAAAATTATTGTGCTCGGTTATTTTTTGAAAAAGCATTTCATCTGATTCAGCATTAAAGTCTGTATCAGATGATATGTTACTTGTCGCTGAAGTTTCTAATAAAAATTTTTTATTCACTAAAACCCATGTAGTTTCATTAACAGAACAATTTTTGTTTGAAATTGAATATTTAGAAGTATTTTGTTTTAAGATTCATTTCATCTGAATCAGCATTAAATTCTCTATAAGATGATATTTTATTTTTCGCTGTAATTCAGCTTTCAAATTTTTTATTCACTAAAAACAATGTAGTTTCATTAACAGGACAATTTTTTTTTGAAATTGAATTTTACAAATAATTTTACAAGTATTTTGTTTTAAGATTCATTTCATCAGAGTCAGAATTAAATTCTCTATAAGATGATATGTTACTTGTCGCTTAAGTTCCAATAAAAACATTTTCACTATCACGCCAGATATTTTTACATCCAAATCATGTATAAAAACGGTTATAAAAAATTTTTACTGGAAAGTTCAGCGACAAGTAACATATCATCTTATAGAGAATTTAATGCTGATTCAGATGAAATGCTTTTTTAAAAAAAAGCCGAGCACAATAATTATTTATAATCAAATTAATGACAGAGCAAAAAATAAAACTATAGAGAATCATAATTTTTTGTCACCAATACGTTCAGATAATTATTCTAATTATTCTAATACAAATAAAAACTTCATTAAACATGTATTCACCATGAAATCAGTATATTTTACAAAATTAAAAAAATATGACAACAATTGTGCCCGCATTGAAAAAAAAGCGTCAATACTTTTGCTGTTGACGCCGGTTTCGAAGCGGTCCCTTTTTTCGTCCGGGTGTGTTTCACTAGAAACTACAGTGAATCCGATGGTAATTTTTGAATATCCGGTGTTAAAGTTTTTTATGAAAAGTGAATTTTCGAAAGACGGAATTAAAATATACAATTGCGGAATTAGTAATCAAAAACAAAATTTTGGAATCCGGAATAAGGAACTCGGGATCTGGAATCTGGAATTTCGGCGTTCTCCGGTACAAAGTGTGCACAAAAAATGTAAACCAATTTGATAGGTTCAATTTGAAAAACCATCATAATATTAGAGTGTTGAAAACAGTTTCTACAACTTTAAAAAACACAAAGAATTAAAAATGTGTAAATAATAAACAAAAGAATGCGGATTGGACGTATATTTGTAGTGAAAACGTTTTCTCAAGGGATATATAAACTCTGAATTAAATGTCCAAGTTAGATTTTGAATTTTTTTCAAGAAGAAAGTTTCAAATTCTGTAAAAAAAATTAAATCATGAACGGCGTTGTCTCATTGAGTAGTTTTTATGTTAATTTTACCAAACGAGCCATGTACCGAACTACTGGGAACCGTGAGGCCGATTGGATAGGGAATCGTAATGGTTATTTCCCTATTAAACTTTCCTAATTTTTATCGAATAAAAAAAATTTATTGAAATTGAGTTAAGCGAAACCCTAACACAATCACTTTCGCCGATAGATTTCTTAAATGGGGATTACTTTCCCATCGTTGTGAAGTCATTAAATGTCAAGCGATCGTTTGGAGAGAAAAGTGAAACAAGCTTAATGTCTGTTGTGGCCTAAAGAGGTAATTTTTCGATCCAAAAGGTTTCGGGCTGAAACTTTTCATGTTGATAGCTGAGGTGGTTTTATTGGTGATCACAAAAAATTTTCCTGGGGAGTTTAAGTAACTTTTTTAACCCACTTGAGCCCCTTAGTTGGCTCGAAGAAAAATGGTCTTCCTAGTAAGTAAGTAAGTACCGTAAAGTCAATATTATTACAACATGCCGTTATACACTTACCGCATCCCTTCAATAGACCGTAATACTGGGGGCATGCCAATTGATTTATCAAAAAACAGAGCTCCGTTTACTGAATTTAATGTCATATTTGAATATATTTTTTAGTGTTTAGAAATTTTAAGAAAAGGAAATATACTTGACCTTAAACAGTATTTATAAATCATAGACGGAAATTTAAAACATACGTTTAAAAATAGGAAAAATCGTCATTTTCAATTTGCGTGTGGGGGCCGACGTGCTAGTTTATCTACAACTCTACTATCATCAAGTTGAAAATTAATGTAAATAAAATAATGGCTTAAAAATCCTAAAGGGAGGAAGTTGTGAACTCACTTGGGAACAAAGGAACAGGGATATCTATTTAATTTTCAGTTTGTTTACTATTTTCGTACCATCTTAATGAAGGAGCATTACTATTCAATGTAACGTTTCTAGGAGGCTGTTTTAGAGCCGTACGATTGGGGTGACTGTTATAATAGAGAGTTTATTGTGAATGAGTTTATTACACTTGACCTACGGTACCTGGTTGGAAAATAACTTATAAGGAAAGTGTTTTTACTCGAACTCTCAGAATTCTTTTAAACTTTACAGGTAGATTCCTTATGCCGAATAAGAGTCCAAACAAAAAGTCGGTTTAAGATGTTAAAATTTCATAAAGAAAATCTGTTGTGCCGTCTTTGTTATCCATTCCAATTCGATGGTCTAACAAAATATTATTGCCACAGGACAACGTGTGGCAAACAAAATATCGTTGCAGAAAATCGGCCTGATTTTATCGAAAGGGAAAAGTGCATTTGGAACATATTACCCATTCACGCCAAAGAAATTTGCAAAAACAAGATCTCAGAAGAGTCACTTAAATCTGAAATTTCGTAAATATGTAAAGCTCCAGAGTTATTTAGAGAAAGCCTGTAAAACTGACGTAAAATTCGTTTAAAAATTACATGAAGAAAGTAATAAGATTCTTTTAAATATTGCAAAATCATCATTTTCATTTGACATGCACATTAAAAACGCAAAATATGAAAATTAAACAACAATCTCGGGACAAAAACAGTAAGCTGCTTTGCTTCTAGCATCATAGAGCGATCATAACAGTGAAGCTCAACCGGGAGCGGACGGCAAACCGAACTTGCACTTTCACTCAAATGAAAATGTAGATTTTCCATTTTTTCAGCACGTTTTATTTAAATTCTCGTGTAAGTTACAAAAAAATTTTACGTCACTATTACAGGATTTTCGTAAGATATATTTTTTCTTCTTAAGATTTCTTTACATCCTCAATTTTTCAATTTTATTGTCATTTTGTTGTTCTTCTCTAAAAATATCTAAAACACCGAATTCCTCATTAAAAAATGACGTTTGAACTTCTTAAATGAGTAACTGTTTTTACAAATTCAGTTGGCGTGCCTGTGTGAACCAAAAAGTACAAAAACAAATTCAATGTTAATGAATCTCTCTCTCTCTCTCTCTCTAAATGACTTTCACTGTTTTTCTTGGCTTAAACAAAGATACCAAAAAAATTCAAAAAATTCATAATGCATTAAATAATAAAAATACAAGAAGCAAAAAAGAGCAAAAAATAACCAAACTATGGAAAATAAAAGAAAAATGGCTTCCTTCTCGATTATACCCAAACCAAAAAACATAAATATTTATTAATTGGTTAACCCCAATACAACATCTCACGCCAGCCAGCGAGAAAAAAACTCGGAAACCAATTGCCATATGCTCTCAAAAATTTGTTTATTTATTTATTTATATCAAAATAATTATGTTTTTATTTGGTCAATTGGTGCAATCTCGAAACTCAACTGACATAAACTAAACAATTACTAGCTGAGCAGCAAACATCCGTCCCTCCCCCTCACCCGTGCAACTCGTTGAATATTCAATGACAAATTAATTGCCAAAAACCTCTTGTAAACATTGCATAAATCTTAACAAGCATCGAATAACTTGGCCAACTAGAAAATGGTTGTCTAAAGGTATGCGGAAATCAGTGCACAATTCGTGTCAAATGACACCTTCTTGGTTTGATTTGTTTTTGGATTGGTTTTGTGTCTTACAAGGAGAGCAGGTGGGAGGGTTTTTGAATGGAATACACTGCACACCTGGTTGGACTGTATTAAGAAAGTATAGAATAGGTTATAATAAATGGGTATGATAAAGTGAATTTGCATAGACAAAGATGAATGGAAAGAATGGCTATTTACAATAAATCAAATATTGATGGATAAATATGCACGCAAATAAATACATCAAAGAAATTAACCCCGGCCGCCTATTTCTACAGTAAATTTATTGACACCAATATGGTGAATATTGTTCACGCACACCAATTGAACTCTTAGAAATGCAATCTCATTTGAGGAATTCTATGAAAATGTTCAAGTTCAAGTTATTTTAAGGTTTCTAGACATTATAAGACAAGTTGATTAAACTTGCGTAGAAGCTTATTTGTTATTATAACGTGTAAATTCAAAAATCATTCCTAGCATACTTGGGAAAGGCCGGCCCGATTGGAATCGGGCCGGCCCGCATTTTCGATTTTGCGGCCCGGGTAAAAACGGGCCGGCCCGCGGCCGGCCCTAAAATTAAACAACTTAAAAAAAACTTTTTTTTTAAAGTTTTTTTTTTCTTTTTTTTTAATTATTGATTTTTTTTATTATGAGTGATTTTCAATTTAGTAAAAATATTTATTGTAATATAAAATATCAGCAAATAAACCAAGAATTGTATATTATTTTATACTTTTTTCTTAAAAAAAATTATGTTGCCAACTGAACCGGGCCGGAGGGCCGGGCCAGGGCCGAGGGATCACGGGCCGGCCCCAAAATTCCCAAGTATGATTCCTAGAAATGCACATTTCATTTGGCATGCTGACGTTGAATGGAATACTTTAAAAGCGAGTCGAAAATTGTGAGTTATTTCTATTATTTTGACAAGAATTTCAGATTATTAGATAATTTATATGAAGAGTTTAAGAAAAGTCGGTGACAATTTCATCATCATTTACACCTAGACAGCAGTGATGGGAGTAAATTCCGAGCGGGGAGAGGTGGAAGTCTTAAAATTGAAAAGTCCCTCCCATCACTGGTAGACAATAGTAAGGGTTATTCGAAAATTGAGAAATTTTTAGTTTTCATTTGGCTATAAACTCTAAAATGAAAACCATTTTAACGACCCTCAGAACAAATGAAACGGTCAACTCGAGAGCTCCTAAAACATGGTCAGAAATAGTTCTTCTGAAAGAGAATCGGTTGCACTCCATTCATTGCCACGATCACTGCGAATCTTGCAAAAAAAGTGTGGACAAATTTCAAAACCACACCCTTAACTTTTTATTTAAATTCTTTGTTTTTTTTAGGAATTCTAAAATCGTTTTTTAACCTTCAAACTAATTAAATATCAGCAATCAATAATTCTAAAAGATTTAAAAACAAATTAAAGCAACTTAAAAAAAGTTATTATTAAAATCTAAGAAATTGAAAGGTCTATTTGATCATTTTTGAATTATTTTCAATGGTCTCAAAGATAACATGAAACAAATATTCAATTTATGTTTATAACTTCTCTGTTTTTCATTATATTTCGTCAAAATTTCTAGTTCAAATCAGATTTTATACTTTTATTTTTTATCAAAATAAAGTTAGGATTGTAAATTTCTTATATTTTGATAATATTTTATATTTAAATTTTGAAGTGATGAATACAAAATTGCTGAACTGATTTATTTCGCCCCTTCTGAGCTCATATGCAATAATGCATTTATCTGTTAAATAGCGTTGGAAAATTATTGTTAAACTAATTTCATAAGAAAATTTATTTCAGAGAAGGGTGCCTAATGGAAGAGTAAAAAAAGAAGAACAAATGATGGGCGGCCACACGGCCACAAACAACTTTTTCTTCAATTCCTCTTCAATGTGTGTTGCCCATAATTTCGTAAAAAAGAGTAGCCGTCCAAAAAGAGAGACCATAGTTCCATCCTAATTTTTTCCTCTTCCATTAGGCACCGATCTCTGAAAAAGACAATAAATATATATATATATATATATAAAGTGATGGGCGTGGTTTTGCAATTTGTCCACATCTTTTTTGCAAAATGAACAGTAGAGGCAGTGGAGTGCAGTTGTTCGTCTAATTTACGATATGTTTGTCAAAAGGATGATTAATTGAATTTGTCTGTATATAAAACGTGTAAAACGTAACGATCCACTGTAAAATATATAGTGCATGAAATGAAATAATGGTAGCTCGTCAATTGATCTTGAGAAAATAGAATATCGGTTAAGCTATTATAATAAACTCTTATTAGAAAAATATTAGAGTTACGGGATAATTGCTTAATTTAAATTGATTGGACATGTTTCTGTTCAAAATATGGGTTTAAAAATAGAAAATCATTATAATTCTTGTAGAAATACAAATTCACGCCAAATCAAAAAATAATCGATTTTGCGGTATTTAGACGAGTGTGGAAATTTTTACGCTTTAATAACTATAAACACAGGCAAAATGGGAACGGTCCGTTAACCGGCGTATGGCCGGTTTTACATCCGGTTACAACCCCGTTTCACTAAACACCTGAGTGCAACCGACGGCGAGAGTGATTTTCCGCAAAAACAACATGTTTTTTGTTGATACTCTTAAATTTCGAAGGGTAGATTTACTAAATAATTGTTATTGTCCTTTTCAGAGATCGGTGTCTAATGGAAAAGGAAAAAGATTAGGCTGGAATGAGGTTCTCGTTTGGACGGCCATCTTCTCATATCAATGTGAGTTTTCTCAAAAAAAATGGGCAACCCACATTGAAGAGGAATAGACGAAAAAGTCGTCTGTGGCCGTCTGACCGTTCATCCGAGACTATCATTTTTTCTTATTTTTTTTAGGCACCGATCTCTGAAAAGGACTATATATTAATGTTAATATTCAAAAACTAGTTTAATTTTTTAAACTATATTATACCTAGTAAAAATATATTGCACAATCACGACAAATGAAATGCTTAATCGGGGGGCTCAGAAAATATACTAATTTTTGGATATTTCGGTAAAATGCCTGAACGCCAAATTAAAATAGCAATTTTTTAAACTTTACATGTGTTTTTCTAATTTTTGCGTGTAAACAAAAAGCTATTTTTCATTTCATTTAGCCATTTTTGTCTTAAAATATCTCAACATTGCTCTATATTCTCTTAATGTAGCCTAATATAGGCTTTAATAAACTTCTATTTTTATAGTTTCGTTTGACGTTTGCCTAAATCAATAGATATTTTAAGAAATTATATTTAACATAACTTTTCAAGTTATATGACATTAGTAAAATAAGTTTAAAAGATGACAAAAGGTTAATTTACATTTGGTGTGAACCAGTAATGAGAGGTACTCCCCCCGACCCCGGTATTTTCCTAAAAATGGGTTCCCGTGTAATGAAAAATAGAACCCCTGTCTCTGTCCCAGGTAGAGAAAAAGGAAAGTCCTGCCCCCAGGTTTTTGAAATCTTCAATTTGTTAAGGCCCCCGCCCGTAATTTCTAAAAACGGGGTCCCTCTCATCACTGTTATGTACAATGAAATTGAATTAATTATTGTACTAGTTATAAGTTTTAATAAAATAATATCAAAACATTAGGTAACATTTATTCACACACGCATTTGAAAGCATAACTATAACAAATTAAGTTGTTTATTAATTATTAGAAGCACATGATTAACCATAGACAATGAATCAAAAGGATAAGTGCTATTCTATTCAAAAGGTGCCACAGAATATAAAACAAATGTTGAAATATGGAATAGAAAGTGCAAAAATAATTTCCATCAAGTTTCTCCAAAATTGTATACACTTTGAGTTGAAAAACATGAAATGGATAATTAAGAAACTTGTCAAATGTTCATCCCTCTAGGATGTACATGTGAGTCTTCCGTTTGTGGTGTTTGATGTGCTTAACCTTTTAATTTCTAACATTAAAGGATGTTTAAAGTAAATTATACAAAAACTGATCGCAATCGGTAGAGGTAAGCTCTTGAAAACATGAAAATTCTATTATCAATATTTTAGCATTATACACTTCTTTTGACTCTTCTGACGCATTATTGTAGAACAGTCAAACGAGTTGAATCAGCAGGAATTAATTATGGAATTATGGAAAAACGTTTTTTCGATATCGTGCAGTATATTTTTCTAAAAGTTATAAATGTGAAAATGAACTGCAAGATTTTTTCTTTAATTGACGTGCAAAAACGAGGCACATTTCCAGAGAATTCAAAATTGTACAAATTATCGTATTTTTGGTAACATTGATTTTCAGCAAAATTTCCAGTCAAAAATTAAATTTTTTAAAGAGTTACACATACGTTCATATAGCGTAAGAGTTTGTTTTCAAGGAAAGTGTAAAAACTAATTTGGTACGCTCCTAGAATCTCCAGAATTTCAACTGAAATATCAATCAAGTTATCGTTTTTGATATAATTGATTTTCAGCCAAGTTTCCAGTCAAAAATTACATTTGTATTCATATAGCTTAAGAGTTGCTCTTTAAGAAAAATGCTAATCCAGTTGACGTGTAGATGATCAAATGACAAGTTTTGATTTTAAAAAAATGGAACACGAATTTCTGATTCACAAACAAAAATGGCATAAAACTAAAATATAATGCTGAAAGTCTGAGGAAATTGCCGGTTATAGACACGCCAGCTGATACGGTAATGAAATGAGCTCAGTGAACGTTCACAAATCTAACTTTTTATAAATATATTAATATTTTTAGATAGATTAAGACAAGTTTAGTTAAATATACGTAATAAATGTTTTGTTAACAAGGCTCTAAAATTGTCAAACATGCTCAAACATAGCAAAATTGTTTGTCCCAGTTGCTGTGCAATCGCACGCCTTCAGAAAGACGATGTCAATTAACGTTTTGTAATGATTTTAAGCTTCCTAGATAATTTATGAGCAAATTTCTAAAATAACGTGAAAGTTTAATTTTAATTTTCATGTGCAAATAAATGAAGCGTATTTAACTATCGTAAATTCTCAATTTTCATTTAAGGTTCGTTCGATAAAAATAACGAAACATTTACACTAGCTGACAAATGTTTTGTCACAAATGTTTTTTCGGGTTTAACTTTTTTGTGACTTGACCAAATTGGCTGATTTTTTGATATGATAGATTCATATGGTTGTAGATTATTTTACAAATTCCCGCTTGTGATTACGATGATCAGTTTTACAGTGACAAGCGTTTATCGTAAAACGCGTAGCTCAAAGATATTACGCACTTTTCTTGCACTGCATTTTTAAATAATTTTTAAAGTTCAATTATATTTTTTTCATAATTTATTGAAAATAGCAGTAATTGGCAACATTTTAGAGATGACTACACGTAAAGAAACTCCAATTTCCACGCGGCAAGCTGTTATCAATATGAGGGAAAATGGAATGCGTGGTACCGAAATTGCCATGGTAATTTTAACCAAATTTTGCTACTATAACATTTTAAACACTGATTCACATAAAATATCCAAAAAATCAGCCAATTTGGTCAAGTCACAAAAAAGTTATCAAACAGTTGAGCCTTACAAAGTCGCTAGTATAAAGTTTGGTATGAAGACATCATATACATGTACACGCCAAAAATGAAAATGATGATGTATAGCCTATTTCAAAATAGTTGATGATGCAATCACGCTGCAAATGCGGCATACTAATTCAAATTCATTTTCAAAACGATTATTTTATTCCATATAAGCAATAAAAACTAAAAAAATGTCACAGAAATAAAATAAAATTGAACGTTTATTAATTAAAAATTATTAAAATAATCGATTTGAAAATGAATTTTAATTAGTATGCCGCATTTGCAGCGTGATTGCGTCGTCAACTATTTTGACATACGCTATAATAAATTATAAACGAATTTTATTAAAATCCACGTTTAATGTAAAAATATTTTTTCGGCAACACTACAAGCTTCTCTTAAAATATTTCCTGAACTGTAGATTTCCATGATATGTTAAGTTTAAATGGTTTTTCTGAGCTTCTGTTTTTACAAAATCATTTAGCGTACATTCATGAAAACATCAAAGTAATGGCGATAAAAATGAAAGACAATATTCCCTAAAATGATAACCATGAAACAATATCAAAGACTGAACCATATTTCCTTCACACTATTTGCACAAAAAATAAATAAAAATTATCGATAACAGGGTAATAAATAAACAATGATATCAAAAATAAAGAATAAATAAGGAAAGTGTTTGAAAATTTGAAAAACTTTGACAAACATTCTATTGTGAAAGTCATCGGAACCCCCTGTTGTGCATTATTGTTCAAGAGAATGCTCGTAGTGGACAGCAATTTAGTGTGACTTAGTCTTACGCTAATTATAAGACTACTGGGACCAGTTTATTTCAAATGTGAATTTGAGTACTTTAAAATGACTTGAAATTCATACACTTTGTGATGTCAAATGAAGAACAATGAAGTTCTAAAAATAGAAATTATCATTTTCAATTAACAGGAACAATTCGGGTTGTTAAAGTACTGATAGGAAATGATGAATTTAATTAGGATAAATCACAAAAAAAGATTAATTAATGACAGTTTTATGATTAATGGAATTTATAATGTGAAATAAAATATTTCGATGATGGATGAAGCTTAAAAGGAATTTCAAAAAAATGTGTCTGTATCGAAAAACGAAATTATAATTCATTATACTTCCACAGAATTCTTCTAGCCATAATCTTGGACAAAGGTCTAAGAAATCTTATAGGCACGCAAAATGAAAATGACGCATGAAAAAAAGCATCTTGATAACTTCTAGGTGTAAGTTAAAACTACTTTTTACGTCAATTTGAAAAGATTTCTTTACAATACCCACACCAAATCGAAATGAATATTTTGTCAGTATTTAAACGTGTCTTACTAATTTACACGTATTATCTTCCTATAACTTGATACGTTATTTTTTCTAGCCCGTCTTAAACTATCTAAAAATATGCGCGTCTTGCCGAAATTTGCCATGTGAGCATATTTTCGGAACCCTCAACTTAATCATTCAATTTGGGGTGCAATATCTCTAGTGCTTTAAAATTATAAGAAATGAAAGTTTCAAGTTACTTCGTCACGCCAATTAAAAATGACGATTTCATCAAATGAATCCGTTTAGCAAAATTTTTACGTCACTTTTTGAAGCGTGTCTTAAACTATCCAAAAATCTTATTGATTACACAAAATGGGAGCTTATAAGGACTTTTCAAAGCTTCTGTAATTACCATTTCATTTGGCGTTCTTCCTTTTACAAATTCATTAGGAGTTTTATTGGCGTTAAAGTAATATAATAGAGTTTATTAAATATCGATTGAAATAGCAGCGATTTTAATAAACTCTGATTCGTTTTAGACCACCCAGATTATTTATACCAACAACATTATAATTGATTGTGACAGTTCTTATATCTAAAATTGCTGTAAGTGTTATACGCTCATAATTTAAACTTTCTAAACAACTTTAAACTGATTAACATTCTAGAAAAATTGAAAAACGCTAAACAAAAAGAAACTCTTTCCTAAAATATCACCAAATACGAATTCCAACATCAAAGGGATTACAACTAAGTCTTCCATCAAGCTGCAATAATTCATATCTTGACTGACTGATTCTTCTTACGCAACGAAATCTCTTTTGAACAATTCTGCGCGCACGATGGCACGCACTCGACAGCTCCACAAAACGCTTCTTTTTGATGTCCACTAAGCCGGCATAATTCAATTGGCATATTGTTAACACGAAAGCGGCATGATTCTGACAGCTCGCTGATGATAAATCACAGCGTCTTGTCAAATGCTAAACCATCGACATTAAAACCAAGCGAGTATTGTGCGTAAAGTTTGATTAGGTCACAAATCGACGGATGGATTTGAGGGAAAATGGATGTGAGATTAGACATAATAAGCAAAAGCTATATAAATGATACTATTAATCATTTTAGTGGGCGGAATTTAGATGAAATAATAACAATAATAATAATCAACAGACCATATGAAATGGAATAATTGTGTATGCTTGATTCTTGAAAAGGTTATTTACATTGTTTTGTTTTTTTTTTTCAGCAAAATGTAAACAAATGTGTTCATTTAGTCTTTATAGATGATACAAATTATAATATGGATAATGAGCAGGAACTTAGGCAAATTAAAATATTCAGAATATATTCAGAATTATTTGTTTGTAGTATTTAGAGTTTTTTAAGGACACTATAAGATGAAAATTTTTAAATTAAATAAATTTTTCAGATTAAGAGTTTATTGACAGAGAACACAGCTGTGAGTAATAATATACTGGTCTTTAAATTAGATTCGTCTTTTAAGAAAAGTAATGATTTTTAATGTTTAGAAATTCAATCAAAAATACACCTCAATTACCGTAATCACGTCATGTTGCATTAAAAAAAATCAGAATTTTACGAGCAACAAAATGATATAACTCACGTTTCATAAAATTCACTCGTTCTTCTAAAATAGTCTAAAAACTGTTTTACAAAAAATAATAAATTAATTGAAAGCGTGATTGATCTTTCTTTCGATGTGGAGACTGCTTGACGTTGGCGTGAGAATACAACGTACACGTGAAGGTCAGTTTCGGGAATTCTATTGCAGCTATCTCTTAAATTTCAATGAATCGGTCGACTCGTCAAAAAGATTTTTTCTATGCAAGCCAAATAAAAAAACAGCTTTTTACAATCTCTGCATTTTCTTCCTCAATTTCCACGTGTAAAATATTACAAACTACTCACGTAATTTTAATATTCTCACTTTAAATTCACTTTTCACTCACTAAGGTCACTCCTATTCTCACTTCTTACTGTAATCTATCTCCACCGAATTGTATACGGCTCTATTGAGCTATTGTTAGTTGGAGTGCAGTTGGCATTTATTATGTATTATGTAATGTGCCCACCAAAAAAATCTAGAAAGATAAAACCACTCCTAACGAAAATTTACGAAATATGTTTAGGTTTACGGTTAGTGTAAGGCCTATGTATATTATCTTAAAGATGAAAGATGAAATTGAATTTAATTTAAACCTAGAAGGGGAAAATATGTGCTTAAAGTTTCAAAAATATTATTTTCGCTATCTGAAGACGAAATTTGAAAGAAGAATTTTCAATTTTTTAAAATTTCATGAAAATGCAGAAAATAAGAAAACTATAATAAAAATTTGTATTAAATTGCGGCACGATTACATTTTCGTTAGAAAAAGCTCTGTGGCACGCCACCCGTAATTGTCGATTTCACCAGATTTAATCATATTTTTATAATCTTTAGCTTGAACTTTCAAACTTTTATTGAAATCGTAGGTAGTTATTGTCGTGGTGTAGGTTAATGAAAAATCACGGTTAAAGGAGCATTCCAAATAATAAAATGGTCTCGCTTGGGGTCATTTCGATTTAATTTCCAATTTAAAAAAAATTATTTCGCTTTTTTTTGTTGTTTTATATTGTTTTTTTTTGTTTTATATTACCCTATTTATCCGTTTCATTGGATTCCTCGACGCAGACGGTTATGTTTCGATCATTTCGATCAAAAAAAGAAAATATAACAGAAGTTGTTATGCACAAAAGTAGTGAAGAATTTTTCCTCCTCCGATGGGAGAAGGGGGGGGGGAATGGTTGTTGTTGTTGTTGTTCTTATGTTTATCATTATACAAGGAATATGAGAATAAAAAATGTATATATGGCTACATTTAAAGATAAATTCTAAACTAATAATGCAAATGAAACACTCTTGATAGTATAGTAGATAAACAACTTGAGGGATGAATAAAGATGAGATATCTTATTAAAACTTCATAGGGAGATTTACGATCAGTGAACTGACAAAACCAATATAGGCACATGAAAAGTGCCGGGCCCATAAAATTTGTTGTGAAAACGGAAGGATGACGAATATGGAGCATGCATATTTTCTATTCTATTCTACCCTATTCTATTGTATTCTACTTTGCCCAAGGGAAGCTATTGGAAGAAAGTTGGGGCTCAGGAGATAAGGTGGATTAGGAAAAATATGCATGTTTCCTGAAGTTTTCCTTAGTCAAACATTTTTTTACTAGAGGAGCTTAATCAGCTGTGCACATTGGCTGTTATACCGGGTGGACTGACTAAGTATCTTGAACCATTGGACGTTGCTGCGAACAAACCATTTAAGGATAGATTAAGGAGCGGCTGGGAATCTTTGATGGCCGATTTGAGCCAAGCAACTTTCACTAGAAATGGGAACCGAAAGAGACCGTCGTACGCAACAGTGACATATTGGGTATCCAACAGTTTTTATAGCATTTCGGATGATGTTATTTTTAACGGATTTAGAAAAGTTTTAAGCCAAGATTATGATAGTGTTATCGAATTTTTATGTGATAGATTCAAATGTCTTTAATGTGCTAACCTTGTTAGATATATATGCATTTTATTGTTATAGGTTTTAATTGTTATGATAGTCAATGTATCCAAAAATTTGTTATCGATTAGTCAATAAACTATTCCAACTTTTATTTTGAGTAGAATTGTTTTCATTAAATATTCTGATGACAGACGAGTGTGTGGAGACATTAGACACGAAATGAGAGAAACCTATCTCTCCCCCCACCACCCCCCACCACATTCGAAATAGTGTACGAACGAGATCCAATAAAACGGATAAATAGGGTATTTTATCTTAATAAATTGGTTGTTACATTAATATAATTATAATAATATGAAAAAAGCGAAATAATAAACAATTTGGAAATTAAATCGACATGAATCCAAGCGAGACCATTTTATAATTTGGAATGCTCCTTTAACCATGATTTTTCATTAACCTTCACCACGATAATAAGTGTGAAGAATTCATATAACAAGTTTTTTTTAGTTTACAGCACACCAAATGAAAATAATTATTTTCTTAATTTTACACTTGTCTTCCAACGTTCACGTGTACTTGGCACAAATGTCTTAAAATCTCTTAAAGTATATAATCTTCTCAAACTATTAGATTTGAGCAGATTTTCTGAACTTGTTATATTACCCTTCCATTTGGCGGGTTTACAGTTAAATGTTCAATGTTTTATTAATCAGTGAAGATCACTAGCACTTCACTAACTGGAAATTACGATTTTCGAATATTTAAGCGTGTCTGAAAAGTTTGAATCTTTTTAACAAAAAAGATTATACTAGAATTTCATTAGACTTGATAAAATCTCCAGTTAAAAGCCAAAAATTTTTAAAATACAATTTCGTATAAAATCCTTTGATCCTTTGGTTTTGTTCTTGTTTATTAATTAAGCTCCCCAAATTGATAAGTTTGAGGTTAACAAAATACTGCAAATTTTGCAAATTTTGTTAAGAAGCTCATAGTTTAAGACGGGCTGGTCATATTGAGGTGTCAAGCTATACGAAATTAATACGTGTAAATCAGGAATACACGTTTCAATGTTGAAAAAATAGTCATCATTAAGTATTCTTTTAGATTTAATTTTTGAACTAATAAACCTAGAGTACATGGAATTGGTTGGATTACCGGTCAAAATGAGAAAAACTATCGACGCAAGAAAAATTCTTTTTGTGAAAAACACTCTCGCCGTCGGCAGGCCAAATTTAATAGATTAAAGCGTGACTCATTGTAGACCACCCATATAAATAATAAAGGCGATCTTATTGCTAATTGGGAGAGTTTTTGGATACGTTGTTCAAGAAATCCACTCGGTTTATTTACGTGGAGTACTGTGGTATCAAACTTTCACCAATCGAACATTTCAGTTGACGTGCGTCGGTTTTGCTTCGGTTTCTAATAAACTGACGATTAGTCCCCGATTGCCTGTGTTTATTGACAATGCTTTTCTATTCAGCTTACAAAATATTGGTAATTAATAATCAACTATAATAATCAACAATCATACAGAAAAAAACGTTAAATGCAAAACAAAAAATCGAACAATTCTTCCCCCGTATTATTAAGAAAAACAAAAAATGATATCAAATATCCAGCAAAATGCACACGAGACACAATAAACTAAAACCGAATCGAAATGTGCCATATTGGTCATTAAACGGACCCATTCTAATTGTCATTCACCGCTCACAATGTATCAAAATGCTGATGATACGACAATCTGTCGCAACTCGTAAAAAATGTGACAAACTCGCAATTAAAATGGATCAAATTTGAGTGCAAACTTTTAACATATTGTGACATATTCAGCGACTTAATCTTGAGTAATGATCAAAATATGAGCACATACATATAAATGTCACATTGATTCTCATCATAGTCAGCAGTGGCTCGCGCGTCTCATCATTGGATTAAATCAAGAAGTCATAAAAAAGTAATAAACAAGAATAATAAACATATAGAATAAATATAATGGGAAGAATTGGGAGGAAATATGAAAAGACACACTAGTTATTCACAATTTTCCAATGTTTCAACGTGTCTTCCCACTGTAAAAATCATTTTTACAAGTAAACGACAGAAAACGATTTTTAATTTTATCTAGTAAAATTTCACGTATAAAGTTAAGTGTCTATTCACGCCAAGGGAGAATAAGAATAACACATTTACCATGAATTCACGCAAACTGAAATGATTACAATAGTAATCTTATTCTGGAAATATTCTGGAAAGTTTAAAAGTATTTTAAGAAAAACCTTCAACGGTCAGGAAAATGAATGTTATAATTAGCAAGTGTAATTTCAAAAAGTATGGTTGAATTTTGTAATACTTGAAAATTTAATCTAATCCACGCCTTACAGGCACACTAGCTGACAAAAGTTTTGTCACAAATGTTTTTTCGGGTTTAAGTTTTTTGTGACTTGACCAAATTGGCTGATTTTTTGATATTTTATGTGAATCAGTGTTTAAAATGTTATAGTAGCAAAATTTGGTTTAAATTACCATGTCAATTTCGATACCACGCATTCCGTTTTCCCTCATATTGACAAAAGCTTGCCGGTTGGAAATTAGAGTTTCTTTACGTGGAGTCATCTCTAAAATGTTGCCAATTACTGCTATTTTCAATAAATTATGAAAAAAATATAATTGAACTTTAAAAATTATTAAAAAATGCAGTGCAAGAAAAGTGCGTAATATCTTTGAGCTACGCGTTTACGATAAACTCTTGTCACTGTAAAACGGATCATCGTAATCATAAGCGGGAGTTTGTAAAATAATCTACAACCATATGAATCTATCATATCAAAAAATCAGCCAATTTGGAAAAAAAAAGTTAAACCCGAAAAAACATTTGTGACAAAACTTTTGTCAGCTAGTGTATGTGTCAACTGAAATGTTCGATTTTTGAAAGTTTCAGTTGATGCCACAGTACTCCACATGAATAGACAGATTGTATGTTTTGTCCAACTTAAAGTTTTATCGGTTTTTTCCCCATTTAGCAAGAAGATCGCCTTTATTATTTATATTGGTGGTCTAAATTGATTAACGCTTATAACTGTTACACACAGGCAAACTGGGTACGGTCCGTTAACCGAACTAGAACCGACTGGTTTCAGTACATGGGACAGATCGGTTTCAATATGGACTACGAAGAGAGAAAAACCGCGGAATACGGAATTCCGTCCAATACTGGTTGTACGCGTAAAAATTGAAAGAATTATTTTAAATTACCGCAAAATCTGTTTTACTTTTTCGCACTTTACGGGCTCCTAGCATGTTTGAGTAGGGTCTTTTCTATTATTACGGTTTTAAAAAGTAACGATAAAAACTAAATCGACATCTCTCACTCTCTTTCAACCAAGCGAGACCACAACTTACACCCTTTCTTTATGTGCCTATATTGATCCAAAATTCGATAATAGAATTATTGAAAAATAAATTGTTCTAAACTGTGGTTGAGCAATAGTGCGATCATTCCCATTATTACGACCTCTTGAAGGTGATGAGCGGATTAGAAATTTTCAATTTCGGAATACGAAGAGAGAAAACCGCCTAATACGGAATTCCGTTACTGGTTGTACGCGTATAAATTGAAAGAATTATTTGAAATCACCACAAAATCTCTATTATATCTCTCTTTTCAGCAAGTTTAAGGACGGCCCTTTCTACGGATTTAAAATAGTAAGGATAATAAATTAATCGATATCTCTCACTCTCTTTGATCCAAGCGAGATCACCACTGTCACCTTTTATGTTACTCTAAGCCATTTTTTCCCATTAATTTACAATTCTACGATAGAAAAGCCCGCTAAATTCAAAATTAATTGTTCTAAAATGTTCGTTCTCAAACGCTGAATAATAGAACGGACACCCCCATTACGACCTCTTGAAGGTTTCCACGGAACTCTATAACGGCATGCATTTGAGACTTTACGTTAATTTCCTGTATATGTATATATCAAATATGCGATGGAATCGGGTTTTCCCTATAAAACCAGGTTGAAGAATTGTTAAAATTTAAAGCACGCCAATTGTATTTTTAAATACATGAGTTCTCAAAAAACCATTTCAAACTCAAACTTAAGTAATATATAAATTAAGGCTAAATTTATTTATAGGATAAATAAATTATAAAAATCTGTGATTTCATACGATAGGTATTACAAGAGCGGAATGTGAACTTGTCGTTGTTTGGTGGAAAGTGAACGAAACCCGCAAGGTTATTTTTTCAAAAAATTTGGTAATTTTCAAGTATTACATGTTTTAATTTACTATCATAATTGTCAGGAAAAGCTGCCCTTTTTAAAAAGGATAAATCTCGTCAAAAATGTTGGTTTCAGTATTAAGAAAGTTGAAAATTCCCCTCTCAACTTTATGACATTAATTTTTGCTTTCAAAAATTCTTCATTATTCCCTAAATTTATATTCTGCAAAACCATAAGATGTCTTTAAAAATGTTCTATAAAAGGAGAAGCATAAACAATTTCAACTAAACTATTAATTTTCCAAAATGGGTTTATCTAAACCATAAATCTAAATTGTAATACCATGGTCGGCACTTAAGCCTTGCATAATTTATAAACGACAATGTTATCAATTATTAATTCACTATTACCATAAAATAAATGCAAAGTCATATGGAGAACACTAAGCTGATAGCCATCTAAATATTATATGAATCTAAATTACATTCATTCAACAATACAACTAAAGTTTACAGAGATACACAATTCGAAACTATTTCAAAGAAATAACCATAAATTATATTTATCAGCATAAAAAAGATAATAATAATAATAAAACAATATTAAAAATAATTGTAACATCTCAATGATTTTGAATGAAACCTATTCGTCATAAGACATAAATAAATATAAATCCATTGTTATGCTAATTTGCATAAGCAAACACACGACAATATCATCAGGAAACAGGTGTGAATGGATGACTGACCGGATCGAATTTTACCGGAACGCGCAATGACAAGCTAAATCAAATTAGAATGAAAAAATTAAAATGAGATGGAGATAATTTCCAAAACGAGCAATAATATGCAAATAAGAATGTTGAAATTGTCGGAACATGATAAAGAGATGTTCGTTTAAAAGAGCACAGCCGGCTGACATTGTGCTCCGTCGAGACCTCCCACAACAAGACAGCAACAAGAACCACCAATTGAGTGATGACGAGCAACAGGAAGTCGCACGACATTTCGCCAATTCTCACTTGTTGTTGTTGTTGTTGTTGTTGTTGTTGTTGTTTAAATGACTACCGCAAAATGAGCAACAGAAACGATGGCAAATTGAGTCTGAATCTTAATTATCAAATTATTCAAATTCTCACATTTTTGAAAGTCTTTGATGTTAAAGGGAATTTCATTTGGGCGAATAATGATATTCATGGACAATATTTGTATCAAGAATGTGTTGTTTTTAAAATAAAAATATTGTTGGAAAGGTATTTAAGCTCGTATAATGAGTTCTTCAGGGAAATATGGGAAATCGCGGACAGAAATGATAATTTTGGGGTAGGTATTATTGAATTTTGCATGGATATATCTGCATATTGGGTTGAGGAAGTTCGTAGAGTTTTTTTGAAAAAAAATTATTATTATAATCAATTATTCAATTGTGTATTCACCATTACTGTTTACGACTTTTTCCCACCTTTCGAGCAATTTGTTGATGCCGTTCCGTCAAAAATCGCCCGATCTGGTGTCGAAGAAGTTGTTGAGCCAGTTTTTGAAGTTATCTCTTCGCCATCGAAGATAGGACCCCGCATTTGGTTTGACAGGGAGCGGAAACGTGATAATCCAATGGAGCATGGTCTGGAGAGGACGGTGGATTTTGAAGAACCTCCATTCAGGCTCTTGGTGAGAGGTTTTGACCACTTGTGCGAGATGCTGCCTGACCTTGTCGTGGAGCAAGATGACTTGGCCTTGTCCATCGCGTATTTTCAGTCGAACAGCCTCATTTACTCGGCGCAGCTTGGTATCATAGAGCAGCATGTTGACCGTGGCTTTCCTTTCGAGCATTTTCCAGTTCAGCATGCCCTCTAAATTCCACCAAACGCAGACCATGGCCTTTTTTGGGTGAAGATCATGCTTGACTCTCGGCTTTGGCGTAGCTCCTGGAGCCACCCACTTCTTTCTTTGCTTCAGATTGACGTACAGGCACTATTTTTCATATCCCGTGACGGTTCGGTGCAAATGTCTGATTTTTCCTTCTGGATAGTTCATTTCTAAGCCTGAAAAATGAGGAAAATTTAAAATTTAAGAACAAACAGTTTTGTAGAGCAGAAAAAGCGCTATACAAGAAAATTGTTGTGAAACAAAAGATAATATAAAAATTCTACGAACTTATTCCTCTTTTTTTTTTTTTACTTTTTCCTCAACCCTATAGTTTTAAGATAGAAGATCGACAAAATCTGTATGACACTCAGAGCTCATGGAAAATTATGCAAAAGATGATAAATTGAGTAGATTAATACTAAAACTTTTTAAACTCACATATGCATAAAATAATTGTCATTAATGAGTATCCAACTGTTTTGAGCATCTGTTAGCTACTGACAGTTTTGTTTACTTTTGTACTGTAGTATACTACATCACCGGAAAATAACACTGAAATAGAGGAAACACATTTCGCGAGAGAAAAAGCTGGCTATTTGCCAAAACGGGGAGATGAGCACTACAAAATCGTCTTTTATTTATTGCTCCTTTGAAGCTTTAATATTCAAATTCAAATTAAGATAAGTTGATTATTTATATTGGGTTGAGGAATAAGTTCGTAGTAAGGAGTTTTATATTATCTTTTGTTTCACAACAATTTTCTTGTTGTTTGGCAAAGTGTTTATATTTATCTGATAGCACTTTTTTTGCTCTACAAAACTGTGTTTTTAGTTTGTTCTGAAATTTAAAATTTTCACCATTTTTAGGGTTAGAAATGAACTATCCAGGAGACAATCATAATTTGCGACATCTGCTCTTCTTCGAATTTCATCGAAAGCAGAAATCAGCCGAAGCCGCTCGGAATATATGCAGTGTGAATGGAGAACGTGTCTTAGGCGTGCTTCACCAAAAAAAACCTACTTCACCAAAAAAAAGTTCAAAAATTAATTATTTCAAAAAAATTAAAAAAAACTTTAATCTTGAAGACACTCCTCGAAGCGGACGACCAGCACAATTAGACGAAGAGAAGACACTATTGTAGGAAGATGGTCGCCAAACAAGTCGTGAATTGGCCGAAACAATGAACTGTGATCCAAAGACATTCCTTAATCATCTTAATTTGGTTATGTCGAATAACTCGGGGCCTGGATATCCCATGAGCTCAACGAAGAAAACAAAGAAAATCACCTTCAAATTTCAGCTCAACATCTCGCTCGCCATCGAGCAACACAAGGTCGTAAATGGCGCAACGAAAAATGTAAAATGGAAATTTTAAAACATTTTATTATGTATGTTCAAAGAACCCTTGTGTACCAAAAATACAAAAATCGTACCAACTACACCCACTTTGCGTTAATTTCAAAGATCGACCCATATTTTACCCCAAAAAATGAAATCTGCGTCACTAATGACCGTACAAGGTGAGGCCAGAAGAATTGAATTCGGAAGGCAGAACGTATACAGATTCCAATTTTGACAGATTCCAATCTTAAAATTCCAATTTATTTTACTTTACGGAGTTACATCAAGATCTGACAAGGGAAGTGTTTTAGGTCGGGCTCTCAGATTTTGATAAAACTTTGCAGATAGATTCCTTATGATCCAAATAGTATGATCGAAAAATACCTACACCCCTTGTTAGAAAAATAGGTTTTTCATTATATTTTCTAGTTAAATTTTAATGTTTTTAGATATTTTAAGACAAATATATTAAAATTGCATAGAAATTTGTTAGTTCTTACTACGTGGAAATTTTAAAATAACAAAAAAGGAAGTTTTCCTTTGACTTGCATCTGACGAACTCAGCCGTGGCGAGAACTTTCATAGTTCATGCAGATTCCATTTTGATTTAAACGAGACCGCACCGAAAACCGGCACAGATGACGCACCAGTGAAATTATGACAATAATTTTTATTTATGTATAGTCGTCGCCAAATGCGATTACCACTGCAAAATGTGGCGCACTTTTTAAATATTATTTTTTCATTTAATTTTTATGATTATTTTCTTTTTTTATACTCGTTCTATACTATTTTTGCTTAAATTCACTGAATAATGTTTTTTATATGTTGTTTAAAACGTGGAATAAATGTGGGAAATAATCGTAAAAATTAAATGGAAAAATAATATTGAAAAAAGTGCGCCACATTTTGCGGTAATAATTCATCTAATGAATTCTGTATTATCTTTCATCTAATGAATTCTGTATTACGTCTGGTGTATGTCAAGGTACCGTTTCGGGACCTTTTTTGTTCATAATATATACTAACGATCTTATTTGTTCCCTCCCTGCTGATGTGAAAGTTTGTGTTTTTGCTGACGATATAAAAGTCTATGGTAGTAACCCTAAGTCCCTCCAAATCAGCATCAACATTATTACTGAATGGTGCGAAATTTGGAAACTCAAGCTGGCCGAGAACAAAACGTCTGTTATTCATTTTGGCAAGAATAACCCCCGTAACGTATATTGTATAAACAACACTAGTATCACGCCGTCGTCCTATGTACGCGACCTCGGAATTCTAATAGATGATAAATTGTTATTTAACAAGCACATTGAAGTTACTTCCAACATTTGTATTGTTAAATGCCGTCAGTTATTGAAGGCTTTTAAAACCACTGACCCCTTAATGCTTATGAAGTTAT
The DNA here is from genome assembly GCA_963931815.1 of Caenorhabditis plicata. Classification (NCBI taxonomy): domain Eukaryota; kingdom Metazoa; phylum Nematoda; class Chromadorea; order Rhabditida; family Rhabditidae; genus Caenorhabditis; species Caenorhabditis plicata. Next base: position 14,085,543 of record OZ007490.1, on the reverse strand, counting down.
TCAATTGTTATGTAAGACCTATTCTGGAATATGGCTGCGAAATATTTAACACAGACTGTAAAATGTTAGTGCATGCTCTTGAAAAACCGCTTAGATTCTTTACGCGTTGGGTATGTCAGCGATGCAATATAAAGTATGTTTCTTATGACGATAGGCTTACTAAGTTAGATTGCGAATCTATTAAAGTTAGACACCTTAAGTTAATCATTAAAACATATTTCAAAATCATTGTCAATATTTATCACTGCCCTTCATTTAATGAATTTGTTATGTTATCCAGTTCTCCTCGCAACCCACTGCGTATTAAGGCTAAGCCTCTTGTCTCTACTTGTAATAATAACTTTTTTATATCACATATGTCTCTATGGAATCGGGTATCCCAATATTTTCTTCATGTAAATTCACCCCCTACTAATTTAAATGATATTGTTGAATCTATTCCTGTCAAACTCATTTACTAATTGTCATATTATGTGTTTATTACTCTAACTTACTGTTATATATGTATAGAACTATTGATATTTGAGCAACCGACTTCTGGCGGAGTCATATGTTCATCTTATTTTATTCCCTATCTTACCATTTACAATTTATATTGTTTAAATGTTATTTTGGTGAATAATAAATAAATAAATAAATAATCGTATTTGGCGACGACTATATTTTATTTTACGGAATAACCAAAAAACGCAAAGTTTGCTTATTAATTGCTTCATGATATCATTATATTTAAGTGATTATATATGATTTAAGCCCTTTTTAAACGTTCTTTTGTCAAATTTGTACATTTCGATCCATATTTTGAAGCAATTCGAAGACTTTTCAGAAAAAAAGCAAGAAATTTAAAATGGCTACGAGTGAATTTCTCACGAATGGGAGCATGTCTCAAGCTAGCTAGAAACAGAGCTAGAGAAAACAAAGTCAGAGACAATATCAATTAAAATTTATAATATTGATAACATTTTTGTTGAAAATTATCCTCACAAGGGAAGTGTTTTTAGTCGAGCTCTCAGAATTTTTAAAACTTTGCAGGTAGATTCCTCATGTCGAAAATAGTATGCACACAAATGTTTAGAAAAATAAAAACGGTTTAAGGTGTTAAAAATGAAGAAAGAAAGCCCGATGTGCCGTCATTGATGTTATTTATATTTCATTCCCTTCCAATACCTTAACATCAAAAAATATTTTTGTCACGGGAAAAGAGAAGAGAAACATAAAATTATATTCCAAATATTGTAGGTTTCCACAGTGAGCCTTTAGACTTACTGTAAGACATCAATTGATCTAAAATGAATTCTATAGAAGGTAGTCAGCTGAAAGGACGGAATTGGAGAGCTCTGTTAGTTTGGATCACGTGAACTGAAGGAAAAACAGGAAAAAGGAAACCAAGCCATAAAACCATCTGGATTTGAGTGGTGTTACCTGTAGTATGAACTCACATTGGACCTAAACCTTTCTTGCATAGTCGGGGGCTCCCTTTGCTATATCACAATGACACTAAAAAACTCAAAATTGTCAGTTAAACTCAATCTATTGCCCACCAAATGAAAATATAAAAATTAGAGCTCATAAACCCGCTCTATTTGCTAACAAACTAACATTGCAATGATTTCCATTTCCAATTGGTGTGCAGTCTTTCTTTTAATCGAGATGCCCAGGTTATTACATCCATTTACTAGGGGTTTCTTAAAATATCTAGGATCCTATAAATATTTAATACATTTTAGCTGGTTAAGTTAGCTCGCGGTTTTCCTAGTTTAGTTCCAAAATATTTTAGACCAATTTAATTACCTCATTTCTAAATTTCTTTTGAGGTATCTATATACTAAAAAGACAAAACGCTCATTAATTGATACAAATTATAGTTTTAATAAAACATTATCATAAATTATCATTGGCATGAAATCAATTAGGATAACAAGCGAACACACACAGTCAATGATAATCAAGATTGGCAACAAGGAACATAATAATAAAAAATGGAAAGCTAGGTATGTGTAAAAACAATAGATTATTAAGGTATAAACCTGACAGGTTGTAATAATAGAAAAAATGTTTATCTACTATTCGTTTGCCAAAATGACTATAAAAGGGGATAAGTGTCATTGCATAACATCAAGCATTCGACATGTCTGCTGATAACGAGAAGAAACTTTGGGTTGAGGCTGAGTCTTTGAGACGAATTGCCTTCTTTGGCATTTGCATCAGGTATGTTGGGTTTACTTTGAGCCATTCAACCAAGTCCATTTTAGCACTGTCGCCACTTTGACAGCAATTGTTGCGATTCCATCGTTGTACAATTACATGCAACATGTGCAATCGACCCTTCAAACCGAGGTTCTTTATTCTACTTCTTTCCAATTTTCCATTTTACCTATTTCAGGTTGATTTCTGCAAACATCGCACCAATGGCTTGTTCGACCAATACGAACGTCTTCAACAAATCAAGGGAGTCCGCGGAAAATTGATCGTCAAGCGTCAAGCTGGCTATGACACTCCATCCTATGGAAGCGACTCTGCCGTGCAAGGTGGAGCTCAATCCTCCGGCGGATCGTGCTGCTCTTGCAAGACCGGAGAAGCTGGACCACCAGGACCACCAGGAGTTGACGGAGCCGACGGAAAGGACGGACTTCCGGGACCAGACGGACAACCAGGACATGATGCCGACGCTGATGCCACGCCAACTGAGGCCGACTTCTGCTTCGATTGCCCAGCTGGACCACCAGGACCACCAGGAAACCCAGGACCAAAGGGACCAAATGGCAACCCAGGATCTGATGGACAGCCAGGAGCCCCAGGAAACGACGGACAACCAGGAGCCCCAGGAGAGCAAGGACCAGCTGGACCAGACGGACAGCCAGGAAACCCAGGAGCTGACGGACAACCAGGAGTCGTCGAGGAGGTTGAGGGACCAGTCGGAGCTCCAGGAGCCCCAGGAGAGCCAGGAGAGCCAGGACCAGACGGTGCTCCAGGACAGCCAGGACAACCAGGACAAGACGGGCCACAAGGACCAGCTGGAGATGCCGGATCAGATGGAGCTCCAGGACAACCAGGCCAACCAGGAGAGCAAGGACCAGCTGGAGATGCCGGAGCTGGAGGCGGCTGCGACCACTGCCCACCACCAAGAACCGCACCAGGCTATTAAGTTATTGGCGAGACGTTATCGATTATGCTTGTCTGAAAATCGAGAATCGTCAAGTGTTTATGTGTATATTATTTTGTTTTTATTTGAGCTTTCTGCCTTTTTACAATTGGAATCCTCAAAATAAACTTTTTCTCATTCAAACGTGAACGTCATATTCAATATTTTCAGTTTGTCATAGGAGTAAGGTCATCGTTATATATGTTTTTTCTTTTTTTATTCCTCGAGCAGTTCATTTCTTCCAATCAGTGGAGAATTTAAACTGCGTCGGAAACAAATTTTTTTGTTGCAAAGAATTCAATTCTCCCAATTAAGCGCTAACACGCCAAATGAAAATAAGGTGTTTTAAAGTTTTTTAGGACGTTTCTAGAAAACACACTTCTTGGCAATATGCACAGTTTTTTCTTAAATTACACAAAAATATTAATATCTCGTCGTAAAGTTAAATTTTAGCACGTTTATTGATCTTAGTTTACAACCATACCAGTTGGCGTGATCTAATCTGAATGATAATAAATAGTTTAAAATATTCAAATTATATCCTTCCACGATGTTCTCTTCTTTTACCGTAGCACACCTTGGACATTCTGAGGGTAATCGGTGTATCACACATTTTTACGCGGCATTTCAAATCGCCAGCCAGCAATCGCATTTATTATTTTTTAATTATAAATCTTATTTTCATCGTTTTTGAAGCTGAAACAAGGTAATTTTATTGTTTTTTGAAGAAAATTATTAATAATTAGGTATGTTATCATGCATGAAATGTATAAATATATTATTTTTGTCATTATAGTCCATATTGATTAAGTATTAACGAATTTTCCATGAAAATCAGTTTTTTCTTGCGAAAATAGTTATCAAAGTTTTGTTTTTTTTGTATAAATAGAATTATGAGATCATGACGATCAAAATGATATATATAACTTGTGATTGAAATTCTTTATTTTGCCATATTTTCACAATTTACTGAAAAATTAGAAAAAACCTTTCTAAAAATTAATAATTATTTTTTAGTGCTCTAAATTTATAAATAAACCAATTATTATGTACTTCATCCTCATATTGTTCTCTCGAACTTGTTTTCCTTTCTCTCTCGAGCCTTAACCCTGAATAATAATTGATTTTGCAGGATTTTATGAATGGCTATCAAACAATCTCTGCTATCAAGGATAACATGGCTTAAATCTGCATCACAATGATTGTATTACTCAGTAATACACCTAGTGAAAATGTAAGTTTTAATTTTTCCGTACTATAAGAAATACCAATTGTTTCAGATACCTTTTTTGAAGGTTTTCATTGATTTGGTTCATAATGGGCACAAAAATCATGTCAAAATTTAAGGCAATGATGTTATCAGCCTTAACCGATTCAGTACTACTTCATGATTGTCTGTATTGATGATGCTCGTGGAAAATGTTTTATATCGTCCATGATTGGGACACTATTGGGTGAGATATGATTTAATTCATTTAAATTGATGATATAATAGTTTAGAAACGAATTATTCTATGCCGGTATTGGTCAATCTCAACAATGTTCGATCCATAAAGATTAAATTGCTGAACTCATGGAGGAAGAGCATGGAGTATCGATGGCGGTGCATAATTTTCAACAAATTTTCCTATTTTGATACTATACAATATTGCTTTATAAGAATTTTTAAATAAATGGATTATTATATCTCTATTTGTTGTTTAATAATAAATATAAAATAATTTGATTGCAAATTTGAGAAATTAAGCAATACAAACTATCATGAAGCAATCAGGTAAAATCATTTTCTACACGAGGGACCATATCGATAATATAAATTCGAATACTTTTGGATTTTCGGTATATTTCATTTGTTTAAGGTGGTAGTAGGTCAAGTATCGATTTAGTAATCATTCTGAATTAGAAAATGATCCGAAAAAGACTATAAATCGGCAATAAATATATTTTTAATAAAGGTAAAGATATCAAACGATTTTCTGCGGAATAATTATTATATAACGAGTTTTTTTTCAAAAACTATTGATTTATGTTGCTGAAAAATATGTTAATATGTTAATTGATTGATTATAAGTAACTAATTTTAATGTAATACTATAATATTTATATTATTCATTTCAGAGATCGATGCCTAATGGAAGAATAATAAAAGAAGAGAAAATGATGGGGCCATAAAAAACATTTTTCTCAATTCCTCTTAAATATGTATTGCCCATAATTTCGTAAAAAAGAATGGCCGTCTAAAAAGAGAGCTCATCCAAACGAGATCATCAGTCCATTCTAATATTTTTCCTCTTCCATTAGGCATCGATCTCTGAAAAGGACAATAATATAAAATAAAATTTTAATTTTTGTCTTGTGTTTTCAGCAAATTGTGAAAATATACAAAAATGAAGCATTCTCACCACAAGTTCTATATATCATTTTGATCGTCATGAAATTCTCTATCTTATTATGAAGAGAAAAATATAGGTTTACAACTTTTCTGTGGAGAAAAATTAATATTAAAGTTTCAACAGCGAAAAAAAGCTGTTATTCGATCTTTATTAAATAAAAAGCGAGTGTATAAACATTCCAAATCATGTAATTTTAGTTATTGTAAAAAAGATTTTTTGATTTCCTTAAGAATCAACGAATAAATTGCAAAAAATGTGTTTTCAGTGTTTTTAATTAATTAATTTAATAAATTGCTCGTAAATCTACAACGTGACCGACCTAGTCGTTTCTTCTTACATTTTTGTCACGTTTTCTCTTGACATTTTTTATTACTATTTGTCCATGGTGTGCCGTAGTTGACATTTTAGTTTACCCATTGCAAGAAACTCTATCGGGGGAGTCGTAATGGGGAAATATTTTATAAGAGCTCATTCCCTATTAAATTCTCCATACATTTTATCGGGTAAGTTTTCTTGCAAATTATTCCTTTCCCAATTCATTTTTTAATAGAGAATTTTTTCCTCATCGTTCTGGCAATTGATCTCTGATCATAATTTTATTTTCTTTCTGTTGTTGCTCGCATTTTAATATTAAACAACGATTCAAAAAACCGGACTAAAAAATTATTACAAAAAAGTTACAATTAGCAAAGCTAAAATATCAAGCACAACAAATCCACACATTGTGAAAAACATTATTGGCGTCGGATCAATAGTCGATTCCTTTTCAGTATTCTCAAGTCTTGAACCTGAAGTTATCAATATCTTAAACTTATGTAAACCCATATAATAAATAACCCTGATCCTCGAAAGCTTTCACTTCAATGAATCTTTCATCACAAAGATCATAATAAGATGCCACAGATAGTTTAATTAGTAATGACATGCTGAAATTGTTTCAAATTAATTTATATTATTAAATTGCAGGGAAATCGTATACATATTGTACTTAAAACCTAAAAACCTAAAAATTGAAATATGTTTAAAGGTAAAACCCGGTGTAACTAGTCATAACAAAATTTTTGGAAATAATTTCTTATTATGGAATTGAGTTTGTAAATATTCTGTTGATTGTGACCATTATTTATTATGCTTAAATTATTTCTAGTCATTTGAGCAACCGACTTCTTGCGGGGTCAAATGTTCATTTTAACATTTATTTCCCTCGTTATATGTATGTTTTACTGTTATTACGTGGTAAATAAACAATTACTTTATTATTTATTGTACCTAAAATGTGTTACGAGGTCTACACCAGTGATGGGGACTCCCCCCCCCCCCCCCCCCGGTCCAGTTTCCCGGGTAGGGAAAAGGACAAGTCCCGGTCCCGTGACCCGGGTTTTGAAATTTTCAAGTTTTTTATGGTCCCGCCGCCCGGAATTCCAAACAACGGGGTCCCTCCCCTCACTGGTCTGCACACTACAATTTCTTCGCTGATTGTTTTAGTGTTTGTGAGTTTCTTTGAGAAATCGCAACTTTAAAGATCTAATGAGATACAGACATAAAATTTTTTTACGGCTTAAAAGGAAAAATATCATTAGAAATCAATACTCGGTAAATTCTATAATTTATCACTTTAAATTATATTTTTTATTGATTTAATTTTACAAGAAAGAAAGCAAGAAAAGAAAATTTTTTTAAATATCGTAATTTCAAAATGTTCAATATTTAAACGCGTTTTATTAATTCCCAGAAAATTGTCCTGTTCAGAGATCGGTGCCTAATAGAAGAGGAAACAAATTAGGATGGAATGAGGTTCTCGTTTGGAAGGCCTCTCTTTTTTACGAAATTATGGGCAGCACACATTGAAGAGGAATTGACGAAAAAAGTCGTTTGTGTCCGTGTGGCCGTCCATAATTTGTTCTTCTTATTTTTCTCTTCCATTAGGCACCGATCTCTGAAAAGGACAATATAAAATACAATCATTTTCACGTCCATATTAATGAGTTGTCCTAATTTAATCCTTTAAATCTTTGCTTAATTTTAGTGTTAAATTATTTTTCTGAACGAACCCTGGTTTTTATGAATTCGTTTGGAGTATTCGGTTCGGCTAAGGGACAGAGGTGTCGATTTAATTTCCATTTTGTTTTTTTTTAATTTTGTAACCGTAAGGGGCCGCACTATTGCCCAATCAGTTCAGATAGGAGAGCGTTATAAATAAAGAATAATCAGGACGGTCGTAGAAACAATAAATTTAAACGTTATGGATTTCTAGCAAACTTCGATTAGTTACCGTAATCAGTTGAACGAGGGCTTTCGTTTGATTTCATTCTCTTTTGCGGCCTAAACGTCGGCGCTTTGGCATTATTTATTAAGAGATTTGACGCTGATAAGGAAAACAAAATATAAGAGCATATCGTAGTCAAGGTCCGCTTTTACTAATTTTTCTATTGGGTTGAGGAATAAGTTCGTATAGTTTTTTTTTCACAACGATTTCTTTAAAAATAAACCAAAATTATAATAATTCAATAAGTATTTGTTTGCCGTTACTATTTACGACTTCCTCCCATCTTTTGATCAATTTGTTGATGCCGTTCCGCCAAAAATCGCCCGGTCTGGTGTTGAATAAGTCGTTGAGCCAGTTTTTGAGGTTCTCTCTTCGCTATCGAAGGTATCACCCCTGAGAGCCGGATGGCGCAAGGTCTGGAGAGTAAGGTGGATGCAGAAGATGCTTCCATTCGAGCTCATGAGGGCGTTTTTGACGTCTTGTGCAACATGCGGACTGACGTCGTCGTGGAGCAAGAAGACTTGGCCTTGTTCATCGGGTATTATCAGTCGAGTAGCCTCATTTACGCGGCGCAGCTGCTCAACATAGAGCTCCTTGTTGAACGTCGCGTTTCTTTCGAAAATTTCCCAGTCCAGCATGACCTCCCAGTTCCACCAAACGTAGAGCATATTCTTTTTTGGATTAAGATCTTGTTGTCTCGCGGATTTGGCGTATCTCCTACACGCCAAATTAAGATTACAATTTTTCTAGATTTAAATGCGTTTTTTTCATATCGTTTTAAATTTTTACTCCAATTCTTAAGGATTCCTTAAAGTATCTCTGGCGCTTTAAACTTTTACAGAATTTTGTCTTAAAGTAGCTCTTTTGAAGGGTTGATTTTAAGAATTCATTTGGCATACTCCTGGAGCTCGCGGCTCCTTTCTTTGCTTCAAATTGACGTACAGGCACCATTTTTCATCTCTCGTGACGATTCGGTATAAAAATCGCAGTTTATGACCGCTTGTGATGTTGAGCTCTGATGGCGAGCAAGATATTGAGCTCCGATTTGAAGGCGATTTTCTTTGTTTTGTTTGTTGAGCTCGTTTTTCGGCGAATGCCATTAGCGAAGTATTTTTCGATAAATTCGATCGAATTAAAATTATTAAGGATTGTCTTCAATGTCACTTCAATATCAATGATTAAAGATCACAGCTCAGTGCTGCGGTCAATTCACGACCTTCAAATTCACGACTCTTCCTTCAATAGTGCCTTCAGATTCTCTTCGTCTAATTGTATAGGTCGTCCGCTTCGAGGCGCGTCTTCAAGATTTAAGTCGCCCCTTTTGAACTTTGCGAACCTTTTTTTTTGATGTAGACATGCCACATGGGATATTACCCAGGCGGCTTCGGCTGCTCAATTTCGGCTCAATTAAAGCGAAGAGCTGATTTCGAAAATGCTGATTTTTTCCTACTGGATAGTTTATTTCTAAGCCTGAAAAATAAGTTTTTTTTTTAGTTTTTGAGTAAGTCAGTTTTTATGAGAAGAAAAACGCTATCAGATAAATATATACACTTTTCCAAACAATAAGAAAATTGGTGTTAAACAAAAGATAATATATAAATTCTACGAACTAACCCAACCCAATCAACCCAATAAGAAAACCAATTTTCCACTAGTTGCGAGACCAACAGAGGCGCGATATTTCAAACGAAACAAGCAAAAATTAAATCACAACAAAAACGAAATTAACACTAACACTAGAGATAAATCCTCCTGAGTGAAAAATGGATCATCGATGAATTTAACAATAGTAGTCGGTGAGGAGGTTCTCTGCAGAACTGGAAAACGTACATACTTCAATTCTTTGTTCTGAGAAAATGTTAACGCCGAATCGCCTAAACTTAATAATTAATCAATCATTTAAAAACCCAATTGGTTACGGTCATAATTATGAATCTCAAGAACATTGGCTAATTCCAATGTTTTCAAAGTCGTTTTATGAACAATCAAGCCGTTCTCAATAACTTCAATGTTTGATAGAAAGTCTTCGTAAACCTTATACTCTGAATTCAAGTATTTTTTAAGCGTTACCCATTCGATTTACTGTTCACGTCGATCTCGGAAATGATTAGAGGCTTTCGATAAATGTAATGGCATATCTGACTAGGATGAAAGTTTACCAAATAATCGCCAAAACAAATTTCTGCAAAAAATAATTGAATTTATTTCTTTTTTATATTTTTTTTTAATTTGAATTTGTTCGTGTGCATTTTTAAATTTGAGCAAACTTATAATGGGCTCATTTAATACTGAAGCAATAGAATATATGGATTGCCTAATCACACGAAATGAAAATAAGCTTTTTCCAATTATTGAGCGTGTTGTGAAATTTCTACGTCTTTATAATGTTACATACCCTAGATGACACATGTGGGACTATACCGTCGACCTAGCGGGACACCACAACACCATGAAGTACGGAACATAAAGACGCGACTCCGCCTCCACGGATCACAAGAACAGTTAGTTGCACACTCGACAGGGCTACGGGAACGTCGCTTCTATTTGGGAGAAGCGCCCCGACCGTAGGTGAGATGTTAGCTCCTATTCTAGCTTCATGCTAAATATATTCACCTATTATATTTTATTTGGAGTCGAATAAATAGCTAGGTGTTCTGTGTTCTCGGTAGTGTCCGAAAGGTAAGCCATTTATTGGGCGTTTAATATTAAGATTATATCGGATCCTCACACCAACTACTCTTCGGGTCGCTAAAAAGGAGAGTAGGTGGGGAAGACGTATTGTAACGATAACAAATAATTTAATCTTGTCTTAAATTATCAAAAATATTACCATCTCGTCAAAAAGCTAAATTTGAGCCTTACTGAGCTCATGTTATTATCATTCCAGTTAGTATCCCTAATTTAAAATAACTAAAAGTCCCTTAAAACTATTAAACTTTGACCAGCGGCGCCCAAATTGCTTCCGCCTAGCGAAAGCAATTTTGTTCTGAGCACTTGAAGTTTAATAAACTAATTTCAGTTATATGTTTAAGACTTTAAATAAGATACAATTTAATGTTTATCAATTATAAGCGTGTTTACAATTTTTCAAGAGCATTTTTAAATGTATTTCCTGTGTGTTATTTAGCGAACGTATTGTCGTTACTGGGAAAAACCCATAATCTCAAAATATAGAAATAGTTTTCAAAATATTTGATTCTAAAATTTTGCACCTTTTAGTGGTCTTTAAAACTTTAAAAATAAAATCTTCTAACTCTATTAAGTTTTTCTCACATAATAAATGTTTAGAAAACTATAGTCTTAGCAGGAACATTATTTTCAAAAATGACCACTTAAATTATCCATATATGGTTTTTACTTAAAAATGCTCCTATGAGCACCAATTGAGCTCATAAAACGAAAGAGACTCAGAGTTTATAATGAAAATGTAATTTACGACTGAATACTCGGATTTTTACAAATCATTGATTTTTACAATTTTAGTTAGCTTTTTTTATTTTCTACGGTAAAAATTTTTACTACGGTATATTTTCTACGGTAAAAATTCTACGGCAAAATTTCTACGGTAAAAATTCTACGGCAAAATTTCTACGATAAAAATAAAAATGTTAAATAATGTGACAATTTTCAGAAGTTTCAGCAATGTTTAGTTTGTTACAAAAACTAAAATATTACAAAAATTGTCGAAAATTTAGCTAAAAAGCACGCCAAATGGAAATAACGATTTTCGGATTTTTCAGTGTTTCTAAAAATTTTTGCGTCTTTTTATAGTGTATGTCAAAATAGTTGACGACGCAATCACGCTGCAAATACGGCATACTAATTAAAATTCATTTTCAAATCGATTATTTTAATAATTTTTAATTAATAAACGTGAAATATAAGCAATAACAATTAAAAAATGCACAAAAATAAAATAAAATAAGCGATTTGAAAATGAATTTTAATTAGTATGCCGTATTTGCAGCGTGATTGCGTCGTCAACTATTTTGAAATATTGTCGTGGTGTAGGTTGATGAAAAATTAGGGGTAAAGGAGCATACCGGAAAAAAATATGGTCTCGCCTGGGCTGGTGTAGATTTAATTTGCAATTTGTTTATTATTTCGATCCTAAATGTAATAAATTATACCTAAAATTTTTATTATAATATATATTATGTTGATTTAACAACCAATTTAGTAAGAGAAAACAAAATTGTGATGAAAAAAAGCGAAATAATAAACAAATTGCAAATTAAATCTACACCAGCCCAAGCGAGACCATCTTTTTTTGGGGTATGCTCCTTTACCCCTAATTTTTCATCAACCTACACCACGACAATACACTATAACAAAAAAGTTTTTACTACAATTTGATTATGATTGTCTTAAACTATCTATAAATATTAATACCTTTCTCAAAAGTTAGATTTAAGAACGTTTACTGAGCTCGCTTTATTACCATGCCAGTTGGCGTGCTATAGACATTCGCAACTTTCCCTTTTTTACTTTAAGATCCAACTTTCTTATGTAATTTCAGGCAATCTTTAACACACCTCAATAAAATTCTAGAATTCTGTGACTTACGTTTTTTTCCAGCAATTAAAACGCTATAGTTAATTAGGTAAAGTAAATAAAACAACAACTTAGAAGGTTGGAATCTCATAATCAACCAAAAGTAATAAATTGAATAAATAGAAATGAGGATTTTCTTCAACTGAAGGTTACGTTTTGATTAAACGGTTATATTATCATAATACTATCAAAATGAAAGAAATTAATAATTCATTTTTTAAATTTACTTACTTTGCATACTTTGGAGTTCGAATCAACCGCATAACCGGTTTCGAACTATCTCGCTCCATCTCGAACGACTGCATATCGCCAAAGTAGACCACATCGTTTTCTTCTGGAGAATTCCCAATCTTCTTCTTACGGGTGTGCATGTCAAATTTAACATATCCTTGGTTCTTCGTCCACTACACGCGGGGCCCTTCCTCACAGAGAATCGTCGGTTCGGAAGGGGAGGGATCCCGCGCTGAATCCATTCAGTTTTTATCTTTGTTTGACTTAGGAGTAATAGTAGATGCCCTTAATTCCGGCTTACCAGGCCTCCGCGGACCGGACCAGCTGCGAGTATGAGCCGCTACCGGAGCTGGAACGGGGACAGGGTTCTTTCGTTCCTTCGTCAACAAGAACGTGATACAAGCATTCAATTTTTTTCCGATTTTTTATTAGAAATTTAAAAAAAATCAATTTTACAACACATGAAAAACAATTAGGTTTCAAAATAAAGACCATTTGACTCTATGGCTTGAACACATCTATCGACAAGTTGTTCGATCCCACTGCGGTACCACTCCTTGTTCTTAGAGGCGAAAAACTCGCGGAACCCGTTTTCGACATCGGCCAGGTCATTGAAGCTACGACCACGAAGAAAGTGTGCCATGGATCGGAAAATGTGATAATCAGATGGCGCAAGGTTCGGACTATAAGCTGGATGTGGAAGAAGATCAATGGCGTCGAGATTGTATATATTTTCCTTCGTTTGTCTTGTGGTGTGCGGTTTTGCTTTGTCTTGGTGAAGCTTCCGATTGATCAATGCTGGATGATTCTCGCCAAGTGACGCATACATTCGATCATGTTGGGCTCAATAAAGGTCTGCGAGTACTTATTGATAGATTGGTCTCCACAGCTTCACGGATTTCTTCAGAATCCACTGTTGTAGGTCGGTCTGAGTGTGTCTTGTCCTCGAGATCAGTGTCGCCGTCGTTAAATCTTTTGAACCAATTTCGCGCAGTACGATCCGAGACCATATTGTCGCCTTCAACTTCGAATATATTTTTAGCTTCTCCAGCTGCGTTGAAGCTTTGTTTCCAGTAATGGCGTAAAATAACACGAATTTCGGATTTTTCCATGTTTCTTCTACAAGTTAAAAAATTTTAAATAAAAGACGAATTAAAAATTTTAGTATATATTATGATAGAGCTGTTCAAGAGCTTTAAAAATATATATAACACATGTATATAAAAATCTTTATTTGGTAAAAAAAAACAATTATACAAAAAGATATAGGAAATCGGAAAAAAATTTTGGTTCACCCTAATATTTTTGTTATATTTCTTAAAAATTTCTAGTTGACCAACAATTAGTTATTTAAATTTGTTATTAAATAAAAAATTAAATTATCAATTTCGAGTAAAATTAAAACTCGCATGTAAAAGACCGTGCACGGGTTGTTCCTCGGTGAACTCTCTTGGTGGCGCTGTGGTGCATGTTGAATTGCTTCTCCATCTCCCATTATGGAGAACATGGGCGAAATCATTATTCAAAACAACTTGATCATGAAGGAGATGTTTAAATTTATGCAATAAGTTTAATCACAAGCACACAGTAGACCTCAAGCGCCAGAAGATAAAGCACAAGAATCGGCTAATGTTCATTCAATCTTCCTACGCCTCGTTGAGTTCCAGTACAACCCTGAAGATGGCGACACTTTCGACGCATGGTACAGTCGATATAGTGATATGATCAACAACGAAATGTCCCTGGATGATGGCGCCAAACGACGATTGGTTCATTCGAAACTTGACAAGCAGTGCTACAGGTCTTACAACAAGCTCATTTTGCCAAGGAATCCAGAAGATATTTCATTTGAGGAGACCATTTCCACACTGAGCAAGCTCTTCGCAGATACCCATTCAATTTTTCATCGTAGGGTTACATTCATGAACAAATCCATTGGGATTTTCCCGCGTGAGTTCGAATCTCATCCTGATCGCCAGTTGTTGTAGACCTTAAACTTGGTTAATTAAAACTGTTTATTATAGCCGTCGCCAAATGCGATTACCGCCGCAAAAGGTGGCGCACTTTTTAAATATTATTTTTTCATTTAATTTTTATGATTATTTTCTTGTTTATGCTCGTTCTACACTGTTTTTGCTTAAATAAATTGAAGAATATGTTTTAGATGTTGTTTCAATCGTGGAATAAATTTGGAAAATTACAATAATCATAAAAATTAAATGAAAAAATAATATTTTAAAAAGTGCGCCACATTTTGCGGTGGTAATCGCATTTGGCGACGACTATATATTAACATATTATCAAAATATAAGAGATTGAAAATTCAATTTCAACTTTTTCGAATTATTTTCAATGGTCTCAAAGAGATCATGAAGCAAATATTATGTTAATAATTTATCTGTTTTTCATTATATTTCTTCAAAATTTCTAGATCAAATCAGATTAATTACTTTTATTTTTTATCAAAATAAAATTGGAATTGTCAACTTCTTCTATTTTGATAAAAAATAAATAACATAAAAACAATAATAACAAAAGTAATTAACAATAATGATAAATATATTATGAATAGGCTCAATAAAAATTTGATTTAAAGGGACAATTAGTATCCCACTATGGATAACCTGCGAATCCATGCAATGGCGCGTGTGTTGGCGCCATTTCAAATTATTGCGGTCACGGCCGCACGCCAAATGGAAATAGCGATTTTTCGATTTTTAAGCGTTCCTGAAAATTGTTACGTCTTTTTTATAAAACATTGAGTAAGGTAATTTAACTAGTCTTGTATTAAACTATCTAAAATAATAATATCTTGTCGCAAAGTTAGCTTTGAGCAAGTTTACTGAACTCATTTTTTTACCATACCAGTTGGCGTGCGGCCGCAACAGAGTTACAGCGCGGCAATTGAATTTTTCGAATTAAAATGATAATACTTGCACGCCACCGTCATTGCATATATTTACGCACGTTTTCACATTCTTAGTTCACAAGAGAAACATTTTTGGTATGTATCAGGTAAAATAATGGAGAATAATAAAGAAGAAGCACGCCAAATCGAAATGAATATTTTACAATATTTAAACGTGTATTACTAATTTACACGTATTATTTTCATATAACTTGACACGTTATTGTTACTAGCACGTCTTAAACTATCTAAAAACATGCGCTTCTTCCTCAAATTTACAATAAGAGCATCTTTTCTGAGCCCCAAATTAACCATTCAATTTGGTGTGAAGAAGTATAATTTATTCAATCGATTAAACTAAACAGCGTTTTTATTTTCATAATAGTTTAACTCCAATTGATCCTGCAAACATAATTTATGGTAATCCATCTCATTTAAGTTCAAGTTAAAGTTTAAAACGCAACTCCCATTCGACGAGAAAAAATAACTGGAAATATTTGGAGAACAGTCTAGTATATTGCAGTATTTACGTGGAAAAATCGTTGTTGTGTATTTAACAAGGAAGGCAATTAAGAAAAAGTAAAACAAGCTTGTTTAAAGATGCGAGTGAAATAGTGTAAAAACAATAGATTATAACGTTATAAATCTTAGAGATTGTAATAATCGAAAAAAGCTTTGCAGGATAGCTATAAAAGGTGTTATGCGTCAATTCAATATCAAGCATTCGACATGTCTGCTGATAACGAGAAGAAACTTTGGGTTGAGGCTGAGTCTTTGAGACGAATTGCCTTCTTTGGCATTTGCATCAGGTATGTTTTCTTTCCTTTCAGCCATTTGACCAAGTCCATTTTAGCACTGTCGCCACTTTGACAGCAATTGTTGCGATTCCATCGTTGTATAATTACATGCAACATGTGCAATCGACCCTTCAAACCGAGGTTATTTATTCTACTCACTTCCAATTTTCCATTTTACCCATTTCAGGTTGATTTCTGTAAGCATCGCACCAATGGCTTGTTCGACCAATACGAACGTCTTCAACAAATCAAGGGAGTCCGCGGAAAGTTGATCGTCAAGCGTCAAGCTGGCTATGACACTCCATCCTATGGAAGCGACTCTGCCGTGCAAGGTGGAGCTCAATCCTCCGGCGGTTCGTGCTGCTCTTGCAAGACCGGAGAAGCTGGACCACCAGGACCACCAGGAGTTGACGGAGCCGACGGAAAGGATGGACTTCCGGGACCAGACGGACAACCAGGACATGATGCCGACGCTGATGCCACGCCAACTGAGGCCGACTTCTGCTTCGATTGTCCAGCTGGACCACCAGGACCACCAGGAAACCCAGGACCAAAAGGACCAAATGGCAACCCAGGATCTGATGGACAGCCAGGAGCCCCAGGAAACGACGGACAACCAGGAGCCCCAGGAGAGCAAGGACCAGCTGGACCCGACGGACAGCCAGGAAACCCAGGAGCTGACGGACAGCCAGGAGTCGTCGAGGAGGTCGAGGGACCAGTCGGAGCTCCAGGAGCCCCAGGAGAGCCAGGAGAGCCAGGACCAGACGGTGCTCCAGGACAGCCAGGACAACCAGGACAAGACGGACCACAAGGACCAGCTGGAGATGCCGGATCAGATGGAGCTCCAGGACAACCAGGACAGCCAGGAGAGCAAGGACCAGCTGGAGATGCCGGAGCTGGAGGCGGCTGCGACCACTGCCCACCACCAAGAACTGCACCAGGATATTAAGTTATTGGAAAGGTGTTATCGATTTTATTTGAAAATCGAGAAACGTGTATGTGTGTATATTATATGGTTGTTTTTCGAAAATTATAACCATCTTTTACTAAATAAATTAATGGTCTATCCATTTTTTCTTGTTGCAAACAAATCATAAATTTGAAATTTTGATAGGAATTTACAAGAATTTTTATTAAAAGCAACTCCAATATAACAAATAGAGGGCGAAATAATTAGTTTTACTTATGGTCGTGTTGCTTTTCGTGCAATATTTTTTCGACATTTTATTATTATGTTTCATGTTAGAAGTCAAACGAAGTTACTTAAAAAACACAATTTTTCTGCGAAGTGGGAACCTGTGCTTATTTGTGAGCAATTCCTTCGCGCTTGCCAGCGATGCAATTGCATGAAGGAGAGATCAAAAATGCGTCTTTAATTAAACATTTAAAGGTTATATTATGATTTGGATATATTTGAAAACAAGATTATTAAAATTAAAAAAAAATTTTTAATAAGGAAGCAATTAAAAATCAAACTTTGCGTTTTTTGGTTATTGCGTAAAATAAAATGCGAAAGTTCAAAATCTTGTCCTAATATCACGACCAATGATTTAATTTGAATATTAGTTGTTCTCATCTAATCATCAATCTAATTTACATATTTAAATGTGGTGAGATGGCCGAGTGGTAGGGATGTAGTTTCTGAATCGAAGCTGTTGAAGTTATACCCTCGGCAGAGTTCAGCAGTTCTTCACATTTTTATTTTTTTCAAATTAGATTCCTGATTAAAGAATTTTAGCTTTAAATTAAGCTCTTAAAATCTATAACCACTACTTATGTTGTGGTGTTATCTTATTTGATAAATAAAGTCCTTTTTACCATTTTATCATATTCAATTTAAAAGTAATACAATTAATAATCCGCATATATGAACAAAGTACGCAGATACAAGTAATGGATTTTATTTTACGCAATAACCAAAAAAAGGAAAGTTTGATTTTTAATTGCTTCCTTTAATAATGTGTAATTGCCACGTAAGAATTACAAAATTATGTTTAAAGTTTGTAAAATTTATATTTCCATTTGGTTTGCTCTGGAAAACATTTTTCTAATTCTCTGTTTTGGAGTCTTCAGTGTGGAGTTTATTTGTTTAAATGAATCCAAAAATAACAATGAGCTATAAGAATAGAATAATAACAGACTGATAAGGCTAAATACATTCAATAAATCTACAGTTATTAAGAGACTTTCAAAAGACTCCAAAATAACATACAAAATAAATTCCAATTTTGAATACTTGAAAGACCGTATGAAGCGACGGCATGAATTAGTAAAAACTGGAGCTCAGAAAAGTAATTTAAACATAACAAATTGTAAAAATTATGTGCAAAATTGAGCTCCTTGTTGAAGTCGTCCGCTTCGAGGCGTGTCTTTAAGATTAAACTCGTCATTATTGAAATTTCCATTTTGCGCAGTAGACACGCCTAAGACACCTTCTCCATACACACTGCATATTTCCCGGGTGGCTTCTGCTGCTTTTTGCTTTCGATGAAATTCGAAGAAGTGAAGCTTTCGAAAATTCTGATTTTTGCCTTCTGGATAGTTTATTTCTAAGCCTGAAAATGATGATAATTAAAATATTCAGTACAAACTGAAAACACCATTTTGTAGAGCAGAAAAAGCGCTATCAGATAAATATATACACTTTTCCAAATAACAAGAAAATTGTTCTGAAACAAAAAAAATATAACAATTCTACAAACTTATATCAAAAAAATGTTTATGCGTTCATTATATGATTATTGAATAATAATTCTACTGATTGCTTTAATAACTTATAAATTTAAAGATTTTAATATAAAACATTGAAAATCAAAGAAAAAACAAAAATCGACAGAGGGAAATTTCGAATAGAATCAATAACAGAAACATATCTCCCCCAAGAAGAATCGAACCCTCACTCTGCTCTCTGCACTTTGTGCTGGGCGGTGGCTTGACTGTGTTTTGCACGAAATTGTTATCAAAACACGTGCAAAACTGCCGGCAGTACATTCAATTCAAACCGAAAAAGTAACCGAAGTTTGATCAAAATTACACGAAGCGTCCCACTCCAAAACACAACATCAAATTTTAACAAAGATTGATGGCCTGTTATATAACAGGATGAGTCTGATTTCATGCAAAAAGCACCTCGCGTCCTAACAGGAGCACTTTTCGTGCAAAACACAGTCACGCCACCGTCAAGCGCAAAGTGCAGAGCTGTTCCGTGTCCTGTTGATTTGCCACTGCGCTGTTTCCCCGATGCTTTCGGCCTCTTAAAATCATTATTTATTGAAAATAGTTTCACGTAAACCACGTGGAAGTTGAAAAAAATATAATAAAACGGTAGTTTTTAATGAGATAGTATATCCCTTATAATATGAACCGGATTGATTAACATTAACTACATAAAATTTGTGTTTGAAAATCGCAATTTTTTGGGTTTCAAACCGATTTTTTACCTACTTAAACCATTTTGTGGGTCCTAATATTTTGTTTTTTTGTAAAACAGTATTTTGGCTATAATAGGAGAACGAGTGATTTTTATGAAACGTGAGTTATATTATTTTGTTGCACGTAAAATTCTGAATATTTTGAAATGCAACATGACATGGTTACGGTAATTTACTTGTATTTTATAGTCGATTGAAATTGTAAACTTTAAAAATTCATAACTTTGCTTAAATGTCGAATCAAGATTAAAGGCAAATATATTATTGCTCACCGTTATGTCCTCTATCAATAAACTCTTAATCTCAAAAATTAAAAATAGAGTTTTCAAATTATTTGATTCTAAAATTTTGCATTTTATAGTAGTCAGCCATATATGGTTTTTACTTAAAAATGCTCCTTTAAGCACCAATAAAACATAATTTGCTATATTTTAGTGTCAAATTGTTGTGTAAAGTATGCTCTTGACATGAGGCTTCGTAACATCTCAAATCAGGTCCATTCTACAAAATTATCAAATAAGGTGCTCCACGGTTACAGAGCAACGCCAATTTAGTGCACAATTTTACCAAAAATAATATATTTTTACTTTTTTATAATTATTTCAAGCTTATTTATCATTTTTCAAACGATTTCCGTATTTCTGTTATTTCAGGGCTCAGAAAACGAGGAAGATTCTGAGTTCTTTGTGAAAACTGATTTTAGGGAAATAAGGGCCGGATAATCCGATTTTTGAAAAATCTTCAATAATATGGATTTTAGTTTGCTTCTTTTATCCAATCTTTATGCTAGAAATCATTAAAATTCACAAAATTACCCATTTTTATCAGATTAATGTTCTATAAAGTGCAAAACTTTAAAATCGAATAATTCGAAAATTCTATTTTTAAATGTTGAGGTTAAGACTTTATTGATAGAGGACATAACGGTGAGCAATAATACATTTGCCTTTCTATAAAATACACGTAAATTACCGTAACCACGTCATGTTTCCTTTAGTAACAATATAACTCACGTCTCATAAAAATCATTCGTTCTCTTAAAATAGTCTAAAAACTGTTTTACAAAAAAGAACAAAAAAGAATAAATTTGTTGAACGCGTGATCAAATTCGTTGATGTTTCTTTCTATGTGAAGACGATTTTTCTATTGGCTGCCCTCGGCGTGCATGAGGTTAAAAATTTTTTAAGTTAAGCAGAAATTTTTTTAAAAATTTGAATAAAATAAACCATGAATTGAATAGATATAAAATAAAAAAAGTAAAATTAGATAATCCATAAAGTGGAAAATGTCGGGAGAACATAGGTGATATAAAATGGGATCATAGGAACCTAACAAGTATGTTTGTAAGTTTAGTAATTAAAATCATTAAAATCAGGCAAATAGATTCTGAATTTTGAAACCAAGTTATTTTTAGGCAAAATAAATTCTTCATTTTATCTATGGAAAAAGGCTCAAAAACTATTAAAGCTCTAAAACAAACTAAACTAAAAACTCCCTATCACTGACCACAACCAAGATCACAACTTTTACCGTTATATTATCAAAATCTGAGAAATTGACAATTCCAATTTTATTTTTATAAAAAATAAAGGACGTGATCTTGAAATTTGTTAAGAAATATAATGAAAAACAGAAATTATTCACGTAAATTGAATATTTGTTTCGTTTTATCTATGAGACCATTGAAAATAATTCAAAAATGATCAAATCAAACCTTTCATATTCTTAGATTTTGATAATACTTATTTAAGCTTTTCTCATTAATTTACATTTTAACAATATGTTAGAACATTTTATAACTTACGAGAATAATTGATTGACAACCCAAATAAATATTACTGATGCTTTTGCAAAAAAAGTTTTTCCTCCTATCTATTATCCAATATTGTTATTAACAAAGAACGAAGGCACGCTACTTTAAGACATATAGAAATCAGAGTAAAACAAAAAAAACAGTTTACAAAGTTTCTTCCGGTTTTTAACAAACCGATTCACTTTTTTCGTGGATTTCTCGTTGTAATGCCAGTATATATAAGTGTTGATTGTTTGCTAATAAGACACATCAATAAGACACAAACACCACTCCTTTCTCTGGAACCAACTTCTGCAATCCTAATCAGTGCCGGCGTTTAAGATGGAAGACAGCAAGCGGAAGATTGTTGAGGCTGAGGTCAGCAGTCTGCGATCGATTGCATTCGCTGGAATCTCTATTACGTAGCATACATTCGAATCAAATCTATTCAAACGTTTCGATTTCAGAATTGCCGCCGCTTTGGTAGCTATTGTAGGCATTCCATTGTTCTATTCTTATGTGCAGCACGTTCAGTCAAAATTGGGCGCAGAAGTCGACTTTTGTCGTCATCGTTCGCATGGCCTTCATGATCAATTCGATGTTGTGCAAGAAGTGACAGGAGTGGAATCCAAGTTTGTAGTCAAACGTGAAGTTCATAAAGGTTTAGTTCTAGTTATCTAAAACAAAAATCTCATTTTAAATTTCTTAAGGTCACAGCCAGAGAAGAGTTGCCCGCAGAAAGGTGCTCAAGAGACGCCAAGCCGAGTGCTGCTCTTGTGGTGTTGGAGCTGCTGGTCCAATGGGACCACCAGGACGTCCAGGAAACGATGGTCACGATGGACCAGCCGGACAACCGGGAAGCCCAGGACAAGACGGACGCGAAGATTACGATGGATCACAAGAGACAGAATTCTGCTTCGAATGCCCTGATGCACCAGCTGGACCACCAGGAGCCCCAGGAAAGCCAGGAAGACCAGGAAACGACGGAAGACCAGGACAAAGCGGCGGTCAAGCTCTTCCAGGACCACCAGGACCACCAGGACAGCCAGGAAACCCAGGAGCCGACGGACAACCAGGAAATGATGGACAGCCAGGTGCTCCAGGAGAAACTCGCGAAGTTCCAGGACACCCAGGTGCGCCAGGAGAGCCAGGACAACAAGGAGAACCAGGACCGGCTGGACCAGACGGACACCCAGGACAACCAGGAGGACCAGGAGAGCCAGGAGAGCCAGGAGAACCAGGAAACGATGGACAACCAGGAGCACCAGGAGCACCGGGAGACAATGGCGAAGATGGTGAGGAAGGAGGAAAGGGAAGCTGCGATCACTGCCCACCACCAAGAACGGCTCCAGGATATTAAGTTTTGTGTTTTGAGACTTGTGTCTGAAAAATGTATTCTTGAGAATCATGACAATAAATTTATTGTTATTGCTATTTTTATTAAATGTTTAAGAAACAAAAATTGATAATAAAATGTAACTGAAACCATTAGCTGAGTGATAAGGGCGAGTAGTTTGAAAGGCGTTTTTTTTTTAGAAAAAGGAAACTATTCAGGAAGTATAATTATGAATGATATGAAATTGTTACAACAACAGACCAATAATTAAGGTGTTCTTGCTAGCTCTGTTATTTCTAATTTAATAATATTTCAGATTTCAATTAGTTTAAGGTAGATAAGAAAAATTAATCTTTCCATACGCAATCCAGGACAAAACAATAGAAAACTATGTCCATAATTTGAAAAACGCAATATTCAGATTTAACCAAGAAGACTTGCGTTTGGGCAAAAAAGATGCCTGGATTTTATCAATTGTATCCTTCTAGTATCCTTCTTGGCTCCGCCACCAAATTGATATTTGGACACGTTTTGTCCTGGAGTGCGGTAGCATGCCGATTCAAGATTTTTTAAAAACATAAATTTTCATTTATTATTTTAGATCTTCACTTTTAGAATTTGATGGTCTCAAAATAATTAATTTTTTTTTTAATATAGTCGTCGCCAAATGCGATTACCACCGCAAAATATGGCGCACTTTTTAAATATTAGTTTTTCTTTAAATTTTTAAGAATATTTCCTTGTTTATGTTCATTTTTATACTGTTATAGATTAAATAAATAGAAGCATATGTTACAGATGTTGTTTAAATAGTGGAATAACTGTGGAAAATAATTATAATCATAAAAATTAAATGAAAAAATAATATTTAAAAAGGTGCGCCACATTTTGCGGTGATAATCGAATTTGGCGACGACTATAGTATTTATCAGATCAAACAGATCATTTGATGTGCTTTAGGATCCTTCTTGGCTCCGCCTCTAAATTGATATTTGGACACATTTTGTCCTGGGGTGCATACGTCAGTTTAATTATTTAGAAAACATGTAAAATTTAACTTTATTTTTGACATAAAGCACGCTACCTGCATTAACAATTGGACGGGTTTATTTAAGACTTCAGAGCTTCATTTAGAAATAAAGCTGATTTTAATTATATAGATTTTCTGAAACTAATTTCCTACATTGTATACAATGTTTCACTTTGAAATGGGTAATTCGCGATATAACTTAACAATTTTGCATAACAGGGTTGCACGGAAATCAATTTTTTTCTGTTGGAAAGCGGTAAACGGAAATGGAAACATATTTATCCAAACGGAAGGCGGAAAATGGAAATAAAAATAATTTGTTGAAACGGACAACGGAAACGGAATTGGAACTCAAAAAAAAAAAGAAGATGGAATTCCCTGAAACTCTGGTGCATAGCATAAACTACATATTAGCGAATTCCTCTCAAAATTATTTTAATTCTCAGAAATTTAAGCTTGTAGAAGATTTTTGGCAATCAACTATCGTAGATTCAATTTGTATGGAGCAGGGTTTTACGGAATTTCATTTCTCATTTTGCGTTATCCGGGTTCTCTCGATTTTCGAGTTCCATTTCCGCTTTCCGTTAGAAAACTTATTTCCGTGCAACCCCACTCAGTATGCCAAGTGCCGGCTTCTATAGGAACCAATCCGATGAGAAATCATCTTTCGAGATTCCAGACACTTTTTCTTCAGTTGCAAACTTGATTACTTGATCATTTTATTGTCCGTCGTCATTCAGAGTGCGTCGAGATGGAGACCAACTCTCTCCAGAGAATTCGGCTTTGCCTTGCTGATGTTAGCAAAGCCGACTTCTCCTCGAGAATACCGATTCTCCTTTAAGTTGCTCAACTCGTGGGTATATTTCGAGACCCAGAACTGGACTGTGTCCGACCACTTTCCTTTGGGTCTCTCTCTCGGATATTGTCGATTCATAAACTTCCAGACTAGAAGCCTTGTTGATATTCTTTCAGGTAATCGATTAGTTAGAATCTTCGTGTATATATCTTTGCAACAAATGAGAGCAGGGATTATGGTCAGTATTTAGATATGGCTCATCTTCACTCATCCTTCCTCGTTGGTAGGAGACTCACTTTGACATTTTTTTCAACCTGCTTCTATTCTTCGTGTTGAATGGGAAAGCCAAATAATAGATTCACGCTCCACAGAAGTAAAAAAGCTTCATTCCATATCAATATTTGAATCTTCTTCACGGAATTATATCTTCCATCTTCAGTTTTCGTTTTTCGAGTCCTATATCTGAAAAAAAATAGATTTCCGTGCAACCCTGGTGTGTAGCAGTAATGGACGGAATTGAAATTTTGAATTTCGAAAAACGGAATACGGAAGAGAAAAAACCGCGGAAAACAAAATAAAACTTCATTTCCAAGAAGACGGAACGCGAAATACGGAATGAAAACACGGAATTCTGTCCATACCTATTATTAGAGTGAACCAAAATTTTTTTCCGATTTTTTATTAAAAATTTAAACATAACTTTACAACACATGATAAACAATTCGGTTTCAAAGTAAAAACCATTTGACTCTATGGCTTGAACCCATCTATCGGCAAGTTGTTCGATCCCGCTGCGGTACCACTCCTTGTTCTTAGAGGCGAAAAACTCGCGAAACCCGTTTTCGAAATCGGCCAGGTTATTGAAGCTACGACCACGAAGAAAGTGTGCCATGAATCGGAAAAAGTGATAATCAGATGGCGCAAGGTCCGGACTATAAGCTGGATGTGGAAGAAGTTCAATGGCGTCGAGATTGTTTATCTTTTCCTTCGTTTGTCTGGCGGTGTGCGGTTTTGCATTGTCTTGATGAAGGAGTATCCGCTTCCGATTGATCAATGCTGGATATTTCTCGCCAAGTGCCGCATACATTCGATCAAGTTGGGCGCAATAGAGGTCTGCGTCGATGGTCCGACCGAAGTACATTACGCCTTCGAAATTCCACTAAACACACAGAATTGCCTTCTTTGAGAAACGATCACATTTCCGTCGTTTGACAGGGTTCCAAGCATTGACTTTGTCAGCCCGGATTACTGAAGTAGACCCACTTTTCATCACAAGTTACAATTCTACGAATCAAACGGTAATCTTGTGGATTTTCGAGAAGTTTTCGGCAAGTCTCGACACGTTTTCTAGCTTGAATTTCAGTCAATGCATGAGGTACTCCTCGCCAGCGTTTATTGACTTTCCCAAGGGCGTGAAGATGTCGTACAACTGATGTCTGAGGAATATCGAGCTCGGCCGACAATCTGCGAGTACTTATTGATGGATTGGTCTCCACAGCTTCACGGATTGCTTAAGAATCGACTGTCGTAGGTCGGTCTGAGTGTGTCTTGTCCTCGAGATCAGTGTCGCCGTCGTTAAATCTTTTGAACCAATTTCGCGCAGTACGATCCGAGACTATGTCGTCTCCTTCAACTTGGCATATCTTTTTTGCTTCTGCAGTTGCGTTGAAGCCTGTTTCCCGTAATGACGTAAAATAACACGAATTTCGGATTTTTCCATGTTTCTTCTACAAGATAAAAAATTTTAAATAAAAGACCAATTAAAAATTTTAATATATATTATGATTGAGCTGTTCAAGAGCTTTAAAAATATATATATAAAAATCTTTATTTGGTAAAAAAAACAATTATACAAAAAGATATAGGAAATCGGAAAAAAATTTTGGTTCACCCTAATATTTTTGTTATATTTCTTAAAAATTTCTAGTTGACCAACAATTAGTTATTTAAATTTTTTATTAAATAAAAAATTAAATTATCAGTTTCGAGTAAAATTAAAACTCGCATGTAAAAGACCGTGCACGGGTTGTTCCTCGGTGAACTCTCTTGGTGGCGCATTAGACAAAAAGATATGGGAAATCGGAAAAAAATTTTGGTTCACCCTAATATATAGTAGTATATAACCTTACATTTAACTTCAATGTAGCAGGAGGAGTGTATGTGTCTCCTTCAAGGTGGAATTGACTTTTAAGCGTTTCTAGAATTTAAAAAATTGGTTTTGGAAGTTATGATAAGTTCTTAATAAATTATCTAAAAATATTATAATGTGACCACAAATTTACATTTGAGAACGTTTACGGAGCTCATTCTATTCCCGTACCAGCTGGCATGAAGAGGTAATATTTTATTCGTCTTCGTCTTCTTCTTCGTCTACTTCTTCGTCTTCTTCTTCTTCATTTTTGTCCTCCTCGGCCACGTGAGGGTGTAGGGATTGTCCATTGCTAATTGCTCGGAAGTGAATGTTCGGAATGTGGAATTAAGATAAAAATTTTCGGAATGAACAAAAAATTTCAGGATTTCCGCCCTTCTCGGATTTTTACATTTGATTCCGGACTCCAGATTTTAATCTTCTTCATCTTCGTATACTTAGATCAGGAGGGCGCCCGAGGCCACGTGAGGAAATTTAAATTGCGGAATTCGGAATCGAAAAATGGCTGAAGTACGGAATAAAAAACTCAAGTTGTGTTTACGTTCCTATTAAAAGTGAATGTCCGAAATCCGGAATTCGAAATGGAAAAATATTTAAAATATTAAAAATATTTATTTATAAAAAATACCAAAGTTATTATGTGTAATCACAACTCATATATTTTTAAAGCAATAATATTGATTTTCGTTTAGAGAGAATTTATTGATTCAGCCAAATACCCCTTCCATTATTTACTATTTAATACTATTTTAATTACTTGTTCTACAAAAACAAAAATTTATCTATAAAATTAATCCAACGTATCATTTTAAAATAAAGTGTAAAAATGCCATAATTAATAGTATTATAATATGATTTAGTAGCAGTTAATCGTACTACCATTCCTTGTTTGCACTCCATATTTGTATACGTACGATGATAAAACAATTGTTCAGTTGCGTTTTAGTGTCCGTTTCAATCTATCAATTTAATTAATGCACAGACGTGTCATTCTTATCTCTAATTCATAAATGAACATATTCATTCGTTTCATATTGGCTTCTGGTTTATTACATTTCAAAAACATATTGAACAACATATTAAGGTCGTCTTAACATGATACGATTCACAATTGTTCTACTGTCTTTGGCTGTTTCATTAGCGACGTCGGCAAAATGCGTGAACGGTGTTAATAATATTATCAAGTTCAGTGATACAATGAAAGGTAAAAGTTTAGGCACAATGTGCAAAATTTATTTATTTCAGGAAAGGGGAAGATTGAGTTCCAGGACTTTGAGATAGCAACATTTGATGAAGATGGTGAGCCGGCATGCTATCGTGGAAAACCGCAATTCAGATTGCCAGGAAAATTCCAACTAGTTAAAGGTTCCACTTATTTATCAACCCAAGAAGAACTAATCACTTTAAAGGGTTCATCAATGTAAAAGAACCAATCGCAGCCAACAGTGATGTGAATCTCGAACTGACCGTCGAAAAGGATAGCATGTTAATCGGAAAAGTTTGCAACAAGGGAAAGAGTGCAAATGCCTTTGTGCCAGACCAATTGTGCAACTTCTTATTGTGTGAAATAACTCCACAATTGTGTAGTCTCCTCTCTGTGAAGACATCATCACCAGTTGACGTTTTGCCATTCGTCGGATCGGAGCCAATGGACATGGGAGCATTCCCAATTCCACAGCTTGGCGGAAACTGGAAGATATCTGCGAGAATTCTTGCCAACAAGCGTCCAATGGCTGGAGTCCAGCTCGGAAATGGATACGATTGGCTTAATATTGATGTGAGTCTATTTTTTTTAATTTATTTAATTCGTCATGTTTTTAGTCAGATGAATCCCAAGGAGGATTTAATATTGAAAAGACGGCGGCTCAAATTATGAACAATATGCATGAGGAGTTATAGATTTTACACAAATTGTTGTTAATTGTTTGTTATATATATATATATATATATAAATAATTTATATAATTGAATATTTCTAATTCTGTGAGTCGAGCGAAAAATTTTTCCTCAGACTATCACAACCACAATAATTTTTAATGAAAGAGAGATGATATACACTAGCTGACAAAAGTTTTGTCACAAATGTTTCTTCGGGCGAACCTATATTTTTATTAACAAGTAATTGTTTTTTCTGACAATTTATCAACAATTAGCCATTGAAAAAAATTGAAAATTAAGGTCGTTGCGTTGACACTGACGAGTACCTTGGAGGCCCGCTTACACCTGTTATTGACACATACGTTGGTGTAGCTGGTCCGAACCGCGGAGCTGCACCGCAAATCGGTGGCTTCTCCATTCCAGCATGTGCTCTATCAATAAGCCCCATTTGTAATTCAGTAAACGGATTGTATTCGGGCAATTGTCCGGCGCAGAGTGAATTTCTCCAGGTTATCATTTTCACCAAATTATCATTGACTAACCGCATTTTATTCTGCTTATTCTGTTTATTCTGCTTTGTTACTATTCTGCTTTCTATTTTTATTCTATGAATTCTCGTCTGCACGCCAATTGAAATTAGAAAAAGAGGAGCTCAGTAGAAGCAATTAAAAATCAAACTTTGCATTTTTTGGTTATTGCGTAAAATAAAATCCATTATAGTGTATTTCAAAATAGTTGACGACGCAGCCACGCTGCAAATGCGGCATACTAATTCAAATTCATTTTCAAATCGATTATTTTATTTTATTTTTGTGACATTTTTTAGTTGTTTTTGCTTATATTGAACGTTTATTGTTGTTTTTCTTGTTCATAAATCGTTTAACCCGTATCAATAAAAGGCAATAAAAATATAATCGAATATGGATCTTAATGTCTGCAGATGCTAGAAAGAAATTAATATCTGAAGATGAAATATTGTAAAGTAGAAAATATTCTGAGGTCAGATCATAAGAACAATGTTTCTTTGAGCTTTCTGTTTTATAGATTATATTGCAGGAATTAAGCAATTCCATACCATTTCTATTATGTCTACATTAATTGACATTATTGTGCTTGGAATAATCGCGTGGTAATACAACATAATCTGAGTACGATGTCTCCTGGATTAACAGTCGATAATGGAATCATGTTTCTTTGAACACGTAACTCTGATAATAAACTTATATTATTCTAATTCTGGATCCAAATATAAAATGTATTACACTTCTAATAATTCCATAACCAATAGTGAATAAGAATTTATTAAATATAACACAGAAGAAACTTAATTCAATTAATATACCAGAAATTGTCACATAAATAGTTTTCCACCAATTTCCATGTAGAGTCAATATCTGTCAAATCAGTTACTGCTGCGGTAATCTTCTAACCCTGTCGATATAGACAATATGTCTAAAAAGAAATAATTAGTTGGAAAATAAGAACTTCAAACCATACGTTGATCAACGAGAACAATCGAAGGTAACATGATAAAAGGTAAATGTCCGATTCTAGTCACAAAAGCATAAAACTGATCCAGATCAATGTCATCAACGATCCTACAAGTGCTGAAATAAAAATGACATACAATTTTAAAAAAAATCAAACCTTAATTCCATTACATACATCCATCATCCCTCACGAGCTATTATTTTCGATGCAAGACGAGTCACTACATTTACAGTATAGAATGAAATTACCATAATGCATGTTTGAATTTATTTAATAATTCACGTATGTGGTAGATTACACGTATAGTCAATGTCAAAATAGTTGACGACACAATCACATTGCAAATGCGGCATATAAATTCAAATGTATTTTCAAATCGATTATTTTATTTTATTTCTGTGACGACATATTGAACGTTTATTAATGTTTTTCTTGTTCATAAATGGTTCATAATGCTCATAGATTATTTTGCTTTGTATTTAAATGCTGTATTTTGTGCTATTCGTTTCGCTTCTTCATTATTCAATTTTATTGCTCTCTCAGCTCTTGTATTTTAATAATTTTGTTAATTGCAGGCGTCAATATATGTTAATCAGAGTCATCCATAAGCATGTGATATGTATTGAGAAGCTATAGTGATTCGTTTTGAATCGAAAACCGTAACTTAAGATGCATGATGGCTGTATATAATGCAATTAAGGTTTGATTTTTTATTGTACGTCATTTTTATTTCTGCACTTGTAGGATGCCTGCTGATACTGATCTGGATCAGTAGTATGCATTTGTGACTAGAATCGGATATCTCTTTTTTTTCCAACTAGTTCATTCTTTATAGACAGATGGTCTATGTCGACAGGGTTTGAAGATTACCAGAGCAGTAACTGATTGTATGCTATTGATACTAGAATCGGTAATTTACATTCGCATGGATTGATATCGTTGACAAGTGTTTTGTATGGTTTGAAGTTCTTATTCTTCAACTAACTTAAGTTTCTTTTTAAGCAACATCTCTATATATTGACTCTACATGGAAATTGGTGGAAATATATAAAACATAAAAGGAATGAAGCAATATCGTCATTATTTTTTAAAAATATCCGTAACCTCGGAATGTCCTCAGCAAGTAAGTAATAAATGTGTAACGACCACTTCTCCGTATCGCTTCAGGCTTTTATAGCTACGATCAAAGATCGGAGCTGTAGAGGCCTGGGGGTCGAACCTGATAAGGTGTGCATGAGTTCGGCTCTTAAGTACACCCTGTCCCTTCTCGGCCTCCTAGTGCTCTCCCATATATCACGGAGCAAGCCTAGGGAACGGTGGCTTCGGCCAACGAGTTGGGCAGGGCCTTAAGTGACCTGTCTGCGGCTAATGTGGTCCTTTTGTGGACAAACCATCAGCTCCCGCTCTCTCATCATTCACCCTTAGCTCGGTCCACCTGGACTTTGAGTAGCAGGCACGATACAGTTCTTATCGTATTAACCTACGGTATTCAGACACTTGTCTGAAACAAGGTTATAGGATTTTTGGAAAAATGAGATGACCCGGGGCTTGCTCCGACATCTCAAGGGTCGTCTCGGCGTTGCACAGCTGCCGAGTATGGCCCGGTCCCCTGTGGGACAAAATGTGTTTTATGTATTGTTACCTGTGCTGTGATGTTAGACTGAGTTTTTAGCAACACGACGAACGTCACAGACTTGTCATAAGCTACACAGTCGCCAAGAGGGTAAGAAGACAACCAACGGCCGCACAAGCACGACAGAAGAACCCTTGTGGTGGCATCGAAGGCGAGACTACAAACACTGCCGAAAACCGTTCAGGGCATGACGGTTGCTCAAGCCCACGGACTCGAACATGACGACTGCCTCAGACTGATCAAGGGCGCGAAGAAGATTATGTACATAATTGACAACCCTACCACACAAAAACAGATATCGGCCCTGTTCCGGAGTCTATGGAACCTGAAGATAACCACAATAATAAACGACCAACACCCATCACCGGCGAAATGGCAAGGAATGGTGCGATAACATTCAAGGATGAAGACTGGCCGGACCTGCTCACGAAGCACGCCGACAAGGAGCAGATATCCTAAATATAATTATCCAATCGTCGTTTTTTTTTGTTTTGCTGTTTTGTTATTGTTACCTTGTTTTCCCCATCGTTGTCCTTGGTTCTATTGTCTTTCGCTCACTATTTGCACTCAGGTTCATTCTCCATACCGGTGATATGCTCTAAGAATAATAAATACTTAAAAACCATACACCTAAACACACAAACAACCAAGGTTGGGAGCTTCACCCGAAGCACCAACCCAAACAATTAATAAAGACCAACCAAAGGGGGTCTTGCGAAGAACAAATTGGTCCACACTCGAAAGCTGAATTGAGCACAAACCATCTCATATAGCCAAGAGTAAAGGTAACCAATTCTTCCGCCTCTATGAGAGCTTAGACGCAGCTCGAACTCGAACAAACCCCTGCTGATAGGTGCAACCTTCGGGTTGTATGCAGAAGCCGCGAGGTTTGTGGTGGGCAACTCCCCTGGAACTGCGGTGGACCTATCCCCTACGCTACCGTTCCGTGGCCGAGACGACCCTTGAGATGTCGGAGCAAGCCCCGGGTCACCTCATTTTTCCAAAAATCCTATAACCTTGTTTCAGACAAGTGTCTGAATACCGTAGGTTAATACGATAAGAACTGATAAGAGATAAGAACATTTTGATTTAGATTCATGTTTCAGTTTAGCTGAATATACAAAGCATACTTAATTTGCGATTATCACAAATCAGAGAAAATTGGACAATAACCTGTTGTTTTATTTACTATTCAGCATAAATATTTAAATCGATATTGAATGTTTACAAGTTGCCGTTTAGGTAAATGCTTCTATCGACTTTTTTTGAAGCCTTTTTTTTTTTAAATTTTTATTTTAAAATATAAATTTTATTTTTATTTCATTTAAATTTAATAAAAACGACTTTTTAAATTTGAAAAAAAGGTTTCTAAACGGTTTCTAAAAATATCAAATTCAATGAAGATAGGCTTTAAGAAAAGTTTAAAAAAAGAATAATAAAACGTGAAGAGCGTGTTTTCCTTTCAACTGGTGCGTGGTCTTTTGCACTATGCGGCATACTTCATCGCAATGGAGTGAAGCTGTTTTAAAAGATTCAAAAAAATTTTACTGATGGCTTTGTTTTAGGATTATTGGCGTGAATACAAAGTGTCGCTTCTGGAAATAAACATTTGTTCCCTCATCATTTTACTAACATAAGAATTCATAATAAAATGATGAGTTAGCTAACAAGGGAAGTGTTTTAGGTCTCCATCTCAGATTTTGATAAAACTTTGCAGATAGATTCCTTATGGCTTGATTAGTATACTGTCAAAAAATTAGGACCTACAAAACGGTTTAAGTAGGTGAAAAATCGGTTTGAAATTCAGAAATATCCCGTTTACCCACAATAATGGAATAAAGCTAATGAATTTTATTTTAAATTGTGCGTTTTCATAAATAATGATTTAAAAACCACTGAAGCATCGGGGCAACAGCGCAGTGGCAAAACGACGGGACACGGAACGGCAGGGCGAGGGTTCGATTCTTCTTGGGGGTGATATATTTCTATTATTGATTTCTACTCGAAATATCTCTATCGCTTTTGAATTTTTTGATTGTAAAGATTTTATATGAAAATCTTTAAATTTATAATTTATTAAATCAATGAGTAGAATTATTATTTGATAATTATATAATTAAAGCATAAAGATTTTTCACATTAAATATGAAAAGCTGATGGTCTAACTTATATCCTATCGCAAGCCAACTGCGCCTGACTCTATGTTTGAGTTTTGACGAACATATTTATATATTTCATGCACAACATAATCCAAAGGAATTTTAAATTGTTACTCGAAGAATTTAATATTGTTGATGTAATTGACTCAATAAATCTGTCACACTCTGTGATGATTTTTATAATTCCATTGTTGGTCTTTGAATTATCCAATCATGCCGAATTACAAGAATCATGTTTTGTGAAACAAAAAGGAATGTGCAATTCAGTTGGGGCTTATGATATAATAGTTGTATATGGAAATATTTGATACAGTTATATTCAGTGAGTGAGTCCGGTCAACCTCGTTTCTTGTTATTTCTGAATGGAACAAATGGAACGATTCAAACGGTTATTCGCACCCAAAAAAAAGGAAAAAATATAAAACAGTGAAAATTCCTGCTGGTTACACATGACATAGGTTCAATCCTTGGGAATTGTT
Source organism: Caenorhabditis plicata (assembly GCA_963931815.1). NCBI lineage: Eukaryota > Metazoa > Nematoda > Chromadorea > Rhabditida > Rhabditidae > Caenorhabditis > Caenorhabditis plicata. The sequence goes on along the minus strand of OZ007490.1, from coordinate 14,051,078 downwards.
TGAACATTATTTCCGTGATGCTCGTTCCTATGTCTAGTCGTTCCATGCATCGATAATAATCTACGAGCGAGAACGAATCCATTCACTGACTAGACTGTATTCACACTGTATTCAAAGTTTCATTTATCAACGATATTTTCAAAACATGGTGTGACAGTGCAGAATACAGTTTTAACTGTAACATCGAAGCCTTGCTGGAAGTCGTCCACTGCTTCATTGCCGACAGACTACAGATGATGACTATGATAAAATAAAATTACTGAACATTCTTGATAGTTTCACAAGACAAACGATTCAACTCTTGGATATCGAAATTCGAAGTAGCTATAAAGAGCATCACAGAGTCTGCACGACTATGCGAACCAAGCTTTGTCTCCATTCAACTAACGGGTGTGAAAAATGAATATTCTTTCGTTATATGATTATTGCCTAAAAATTCTACTCATTGCTTTAACAAATTATTAATTTAAAGATTTTCAAAAAAAAAATTGAAAATCAAAAAAAAAAATCGAGAGAGAGAAATTTCGAATAGCATCACCAACCGAAACCCACCACCCCCTAGAAGAATCGAACCCTCACCCTGCCGTTCCGTGTCCTCTCGTTTTGCCACTGCGCTGTTGCCCCGATGCTTTCGCCTTTCGAAAATCAGTATTTATTGAAAATAGTTTCACGTAAACCACGTGAAAGTTGAAAAAAATATGATAAAACGATAGTTTTTAATAAGATAATATATCCCTTAAAATATGAACCGGATTGATTAACATTAACTATATAAAATTTGCGTTTGAAAATCGCGATTTTTTGGGTTTTAGACCCATTTTTCACCTACTTAAACCGTTTTGTAGGTCATAATTTTTTGACAGTATACTAATCAAGCCATAAGGAATCTATCTGCAAATTTTTATCAAAATCTGAGATGGAGACCTAAAACACTTCCCTTGTCAGGTCTTTAGTGAAACGTAGTTCTAATCGGAGCAAAACCGATGTTAACGGCCCGTCCCAATTTTTCCTGCGTCTGTACTTTGTGCTTGGCGGTGGCTTTACTGTGTTTTGCACGAAATTGTTATCAAAACACGTGCAACACTGCCGCCAGAACATTCCAGCCATCGCACAGTGTCCTAACAATTTGTTGAAACTGCGAAAAGTCATCGGATAGAGTCCAGTCATTTCTGTGGAATTTTGCTCACTGCTTTTGGGTTATTCCACCTCATTCATTTTAATATTGGTTTATATCCTACACGTCAGACATACGGTCGACATTTAGCCTACCCGAAATTATTTACCTATGTATCAAATGTTCCTTCATTGACGGTTGTCCTAGCCTTGAAATCTCTGATCGTAAAATTATCCAATAAATTTTAGTTAGCCTTTACAAAACTTACAATAAATTGTAAGCCCTAATTTGGACATTCTTCCTATTTATATGGAAATTGTTTTATGTTGTTAATCTCCATATTGACAGTTGTTGGTAAAATCTAAAATGGATATATCCTTAAATATTAATTGTAGACTTACTTTTCAGCCAGTCCATCTGCACGCCTTGCAGTATTGAATCCAGCCTTGATATCGGACCTTTCATCCCATTTAGCCTTGTAGTTTGAAATATTGAAATTTATATAATTCCTAATTAATTTTCTTCATTACCTATGATAGGAAATCAAACCTCCACGTATTGATCCTGTAGAATTTATCCCATCCGTTGAGATAATATATTATAATATATAAACCTATATTTAGCGATATAGGTTTATATAAATATATATTAGAATAAATCCTCAGAACATAAGTTAAGAATGAAATGAAAACAATAACAAGACAAAGCAATAACTATACAAGGCATTGTGCACACTGTCATCGATTGTTATTGACCTCGTGATCAAAACAACCATTCCATCCAAACCAAGGTGTAAAAAAAATAACAAGATCAATCCGCAAAATGCACTTTGACTCGAAAACAGAACATTTGTTCTTCTTTGTTTTGTTCAACTTTTAAACCTTTTTTTTTTTTTTTGCTTTTATAGCAATTTTTTCAATTTTAATGATTCCAAGAGGATTTTTGAAAACTCTGGTCTGATAGATCTTTAGAAATATATGTTATCTATGATAATAATCCCTTTTCATAACTGAAAAATACGTATCCACTGTGATACAGCTCCTTAACGGAAATCTGTAACAAGAACTTTTTTCAAACAAAATTTTTTCGGGTTTTTTTTTTAGAAATGCATGTTTACAAGGTTATTACATAAATTATTTACTCCAAGGGCCAAAAAAAAGAAAAATTTAGATATTTTGTGCAGATTGCACTTCCACGATGTGAAAAAAATAACAAGGTCAATCCGCACCCTTCAAATCGATTCGAAAACAGAACACATGTTTTTCTTTGTTTTGTTCAATTTTTTGAACTTTTTTATGATTTTTTTAGCACATTTTTTGAATTTTAATAATTCTAAGAAGATTTTTGAAAATTCTGGTCTGATGGATCTTTAGAATGATATGTTGTCTATGATAATATTCCTTTTTTATAACTGAAAAATACGTATCAAAAGTGAAAAAGCTTCTTAAACGCAATCTGTAACAAGAACTTTTTTTAAACAAAATTTTTTTTTCGGATTTTTTACAGAAATGCATGTTTATTAAGTAATTGCATAAATTAATTACTACAACGGCCAAAAAATAATAAATTATCGAAAAAATAAGAAAAATTTAGATATTCTTTTCTGATTGCACTTTTCAAATAGAGACGACAACGTGTTATTGATTAACTCGACAAAAAACCAATAACAACGGAAAAAATTTATTTTGTGGCACCGTGACTTCTCAAACAACGACGACAACGTGTTATTGATTCACTCAACAAGAAAACAGTACCAATGGAGATTATTTATTTTGTCACATCGTACAAACCGAATTACCGAAGTTTGATCAAAATACACGAAGCGTCCTCACTCCAAAAAACAACGTCAAATTTTAACAAAGATTGATGACGTGTTTACGCTATATAACAGGATGAGTCTGTTTTCATGCAAAAAGCACCTCGCGTCCTAACAGGAGCACTTTTCGTGCAAAACACAGTCAAGGAAGCGCCCAGCAGAATGTGCAGTAGATGTAGATGATGACACAGCAAGCAGAAGTGCCAGGTGCGATGTCTGGCACCGATACCTGCACTCAAACAATCCGCCTCGGCCCTCAACACCCAATGGACAAGCTTGTCGTCTCTTCTTACGATAGCTCTCCCCTACGACTGTCAGTAACAAGCAAATAGTTGCACACATGATTCGGGAAAAGGATAATAATTTTTCATGAACAATAATTTCTCACATCTTTGCTTGGTGTGATAGCTGCAACTCACTGAAAGACTAAGGAGCGGGATATCCATGACATCCATAATATTTCCGTTTCTCCATTTGGTTTCTTCTGTGTATATATCGGTGAGGTTGTAATCTCAAATTTTCCAAATATATTTTTCATTTTATTAGGTCTTACAGCTTTTAATTAACATGACAAATCGTATTCAAATTTAAGAATTTGGTTAAGCTGTTAAGAAATGTAGACCAATTGAAAATGACGATTTTGTAACCTTTAAACACAGTTTTCAAAGTTACACGTGTAAATTTTACATTACTTTTTACGTCCATATGAAAGCCTTTTCTTAATATTTCTTTTTTATTTTTTTACTGATATGTTCTTTTGGCATAGAAAAAACAATATTATGAAGGGATATTAGAGCATTCAAACTGATTTTTAATTTTTAATTTATTTAAAAGACACATGAAATTAGAGAAAATTGTTTATTTAAATTTACTTTCAAGGAAAATGAAAATTATTTAAAGAATGTGGCCCAGTAAATGATTCTATATTATTGTCCTTTTCAGAGATCGGGGCCTAATGGAAGAGGAAAAAAATTAGGATGGAATGAGGTTCTCGTTTGGACGGCCTCTCTTTTTAGACGCCCATTCTTTTTTACGAAATTATGGGCAGCACATATTTAAGAGGAATTGAGAAAAATATTGTTTGTGGCCGCATCATTTTCTCTTCTTTTATTGCTCTTCCATTAGGCACCGATCTCTGAAAAAAGACAATAATAGATATCATTGTATTTCTCTGTCCGAATCCAATGAGTCATTCAAGATTGAAATAACAAAAAATATAAAAATATAAATACAATTGAAGTGTTAAATAGAATACAAATAAATACATAGAGTCATGTTAATCAATTAGTTACCAATTTTTGCTATAATTTAAAATTATTATTACTATATTCTTTCGAGATCTTCTAAACAACATTCACAACAAGCAGAATTAAGTGACAAGGCCGAAGTTAGCGATAACCCCAATATTTAAAATTAAATAACAACATGATCTTGAATCATTCTCAATTGTACTTCGTGTGTATTATCAAAAGCTTGATCGTGATTCAAATCCGTATAAACTTTTTGTCCATTTTGACCGAGTAACGGCGATGTCAGTTCTCCACAGACCGTATAACCAACCATTTGATCTCTCTGTGTGTATATCGAGTAAGTATATTGGCCTTCATAACGTGCATAGCGATTGATGTCCTGAAAAGATAGTCAATGATAATTTTGTGAAAATGATAACCTGGAGAAATTCACTCTGCGCCGGGCAATTGCCCGAATACAAGCCGTTTACTGAATTACAAATGGGGCTTATTGATAGAGCACATGCTGGAATGGAGAAGCCACCGATTTGCGGTGCAGCTCCGCGGTTCGGACCAGCTACACCAACGTATGTGTCAATAACAGGAGTAAGCGGGCCTCCAAGGTACTCGCCAGTGTCAACGCAACGACCTTAATTTTTATTTTTTTTCAATGGCTAATTGTTGATAAATTGTCAGAAAAAACAATTACTTGTTAATAAAAATATACGTTTGAGCCAAATCTAATCAATCTAGAATCTCCGTTAAACAGAAAATTACCTCCTAGAATAGCTTTTCTAGAGACTGGAACTCCCAACGAAAATCCAATAACGTCGACGTTTCTTCCCGTATACAACCGAACTGCCACAATCAAGGCACGAACCTAGGTTATACGAAACATAAAATGAACAGAGATAGCGTTTTTCGTGGTTTTTTGACCGGAGTGCAACCATCACAGGCACTACAACGCCGCATACCGCATAAGTATAGGGATAATACATATCCAGATGTGGGGCGCCTGGCGCATCAGGTTAGCGGATGACTCAGCAAGCGGAAGTGCCAGCTCTGCACTTTTATCTTGACGGTGGCTTGACTGTGTTTTGCACGAAACTGTTATCAAAACACGTGCAAAGCTGCCGCCAGGACATTCAATTCAAATCGAAAAAGTAACCAAAGTTTCATCAAAATTACACGAAGCGTCCTCACCCAAAATAACAACATCAAATTTTAACAAAGATTGATGACGTGTTTACGCTATATAACAGGATGAGTCTGTTTTCATGCCAAAATCACCTCGCATCCTAACAGGAGCACTTTTCGGGTAAAACACAGTCACGCTACCGTCAAGCGCAAAGTGCAGAGAGGTTCAACCCCTGACACCGACGACACCTGCACTCAAAAATGCGCCTCGGACCCACATCCATTGGATAAGCTTGTCGTCTATTCTTACGATATCCTCTCCCTTACGACATGATTCAGGACAAGGACATCATCCAGAAGGGCCAAGACTCCATCCAGGCGCCAGACGGAAGGTGAAATTGTCTACACAGACAATGGAGAGCACGCCTTCGCGTCGTTTTGCATCCCCCAATCGGAAGCTGAGGTCTGGCCTCCCTTCCCCTGGCACTGGCTTGATTCGGCGACCCAATAAACAGACGTGTTAGGTTATATTTTAACCTTTTTGTGCGCAATATCAAAATTATAAATTTAGAATAATCGTTAAAAATTAGGTACCAGCTATTTTTCACGTTATTGCAGTGTTGGACAAAACTATATCAACCTTTACCAGATATTTGTATTTCTAATGTAACAATGATTCAGCAGGAGTTGCCGCATTTTTCCAATTATTTCATCATTTTTTCTAAATTGTGACTCAATTTGATTCAATATGTTTTTTATATGGCTCGTAGCGTGAATGCCAAGTGTTTGACAAATTGTGAAGTTGATGATGTTAACTAGCACTTGGAACGGTCACGGTCCCAATCTGTGAGAATTTGGGCCTCAAATTTAACGTCACTAGAAGTGTGAAACAAAAGTGTGTAGCGTATTATTAAGTTTTCAAAGCTCTAACTTATTTATGGACACCAATAATAACTGTAAAACTTTTTATTATGACTTTATTCGACAAATATATAAACTTTTTTTTAAAGTATTGTCATTTTCAGCGATCGGTGTCTACTGGAAGAGGAAAAAATAGAAAGAAATGAGGTTCTCGTTTGGACGGTCACTTTTTTCTATCTCATCAATTTGTGTCTCATATCTCATCAATTTGTGAATTTGTTTTATATAGATCGTAATACACGTTACTGTTTATAAATGTATATATTATCAATTTCTTCCAGTAAGCTATACACCCTATTGCTAGGAACACAAATTTTGAGTTTCTACGATCGGTCTCATATAGTATAAATTAAATCTACTATATCGAGCCTATAGCTCATCACTCTTCGATTATCGCTGTTTAAGAAAAATATGACTCCAAGAAGAATCAGTTAATGTCTCGGGGTGCCCCGTTGCACCGTTTATTATACCATCAACCGTTACCCGGAGATTGGTACAGCCAATGACCGTATTGGACGTGGAGGACAAACTTTTGTGCTTACCCCTCCTCGTGTTGAAGCTGTTCGATCAAAAGCCTAACCCACATCGGACCATGAAACAGAGTGAGCTCAACATGACTCCTTATCGTGACAGAAAATCTGCTATTTTGTCGGATATCAAAAAACAAAGAAGACTTGAGACATCTTCAGGTCCGACTTCCCAAAAAGCTCCTGAGATGACTAGGAGTGTCACATTCCGCTTCCGTTATGGCATTCGAAGCCATCTTCTCAACTGACAAGGATCCACTTGTTTTCGTTGAAAAAGAGTGAAGATCAACAAAGAGAGTTTTGGAGAAGCATTTGGTTCCTTGGGCAAGGAAACACTTCGATGGAGACAATTGGGTCTTTCAACAGAACGGTGATCCTGCGAATAACGCCAAGATGACTCAACAGTGGTGCGACACACTCATATTTCATAAAGTTGACCGAATGCCCTACTTCCTCGTCGGAACTGAACCCGCTCGACTATTCCGTGTGGGGGATCATGCAGGGAAGTTCACCGCTAAACCCCACTCAAGTGTCTAGGCATTAAAGAACATTCTGTTCAAAGAATGGGAAAATCTGTCTGAAGACTACAACCATCGACGCCTACCCGAAGGGTCTCCGAGCTCTTATCGTTGAACAAGACGGTCGTCTTGAACATTATTAGTTGAACTTTAATTTAAATTTTATAATTACAGATGTGTTGAATCTCACCTCATTCTGACTTTTGGTTCTTGAGTTTCATGCTCTGAAAGCTGTCAGGGTAATTATGCGCAACCATGTAGAGCAACTATATATAACAAAATAAAGATTAGATTCCACCACCATGGTATTGTCGCTGTCAAAGGTAGATGCCGAATATAAGAAAATTAGGAAAAACATGGTTTTTCTTTGGAGCATTACATTTTTTTCCTTTCATCTCGTCACTTTAAGTGATCTGTATCAATTGTGATATCTATATCAGGGAAGGTCAACCCTGAACTCAAGTGTCGAGGCATTAAAGTACATTCTGTTCAAAGAATAGGAAAATCTGTCTGAAGACTACCTGCGGACAACCATCGTTTAAGATTTTCATAATTGGATTGGTCATAGTCATCCATTTGCGAACGCATAAATAATTGATGTCTTGTTAACCTACAAGTCGATAGGATCAAGTATTGGATCGAACAAGATCGACTAGACAATGGGGTTCATATAGGGTGTCTAGGAAAATTGAAGATTACTCGATAATGGAGCGATAAATTTTTAAGAGTTCAGGTATCATTAGAATCAGCATTAGAAAACCTAGCATTCTAATGATATAGGTTAGAAACAAATCGAATACAACCATTGATGCCTTCGAAGCGGCTCAGAGCTCTCATAGTTTAACAAAGCGGCAGGGTTGAACAGAATTAGTTAAACTTTAATTTAAATTGTATCAAATAAAAATTTAATCTCGTCAATTTAAGTGATTTGTATCAATTGTGGCGTACAATTTAAAATTTACTTTTTTCATTCAGCATATTTTCTTGAAAAGGACAATATTTAAAAAAAAACCTGGATGGAAACTGATCCAGTTTTAAGATTTTTAATCTTATAAAAAGAGAAAATGCAAAGAAAGACAAAAGAATTAAAGGAATTTCAAATTTATCATAAAAATTGTTTTTTGGTTCTACAGACGCACTCCATCTGGAAATAACGATTTTCCGATTTTTAAGCGTGAATATAAATTTTTGTCTTTTTAAACAAAAATTTTTCACTACGACTTAACTGGGCTTATACTAAATTATATAAGACTATTATATCTTTCCAAATCTTATTACCATAGCAGTTGGCTTGCAGATGTATTATACGAAATGAAGCAACCGTGTTGAAGTTCACGTGCTATGGCGTCAAGTCATTTTGTCAAAAGCGTTTTATTACATCATTCTTCCGTTAAACCGCAAGTTATTCTAACAAGTATTTTAGTGATTAACAAAGATTATAACAGTAACCCCAGCTCATCGAAATTTCAGTCATTTCCAAATAGAAAAACCTACACTAGCTGACAAAAGTTTTGTCATAAATGTTTTTTCGGGTTTAACTTTTTTTGACTTGACCAAATTGGCTGATTTTTTGATATGATAGATTCATATGGTTGTAGATTATTTTACAAATTCCCGCTTGTGATTACGATGATCCGTTTTACAGTGACAAGCGTTTATCTTAAAACGCGTAGCTCAAAGATATTACGCACATTTCTTGCACTGCATTTTTTAATAATTTTTAAAGTTCAATTATATTTTTTTCATAATTTACTGAAAATAGCAGTAATTGGCAACATTTTAGAGATGACTCCACGTAAAGAAACTCCAATTGCCATCCGGCAATCTGTTATCAATATGAGGGAAAACGGAATGCGTGGTACCTAAATTGCCATGGTAATTTAAACCAAATTTTGCTACTATACCATTTTAAACACTGATTCACATCAAATATCAAAAAATCAGCGAATTTGGTCAAGTCACAAAAAAGTTAAACCCGAAAAAACATTTGTGACAAAACTTTTGTCAGTTAGTGTATGTTAGGTTGAAATAATTTTGTCCAATGTCCATAATTTGGTCAATTTTAAGATTATTATGTTACAAAAACTTCTTGAAGGTTGTATCTACACGTAAACTTCTTAAAATCATGGATTTAATTTGGCATGCATATTAGCATAAAAAGGTTTAGAAATACCTGTTTTACATATTCACATCTCATTGAGTACTCAATCCACTTCAGAGGATTCCCTTGCGCTCCGTTGAAATAAGTTGTTGAGTAAATTTCGTTATCCTTATAACCATGTTGCCTAGATTTGAATAGTCAACGAACAATCATACAGTCTTCAGCATACTTAAACCAAGTAGCAGCATACGTTGGCTTCTCTCCAGCAGTATCAGACACGCCATGAACTATAATCAATGGCTGATTTTTAAGCGTTTCGTTTCTTTTTCTTTTTCCTCCGAATGATCCACCGGGGCCAAGATCAATGCGCTCGATTTGATCACGTACCATTGGGCCATAGTAATCAGCAATCCATTGTGAAAAGTCGGGAGTAAACTTGGCTTGAACTTGTATAAGGCAAAAACAAGTGAATAGAAGGAAGATTAATGAATTGCAATAATTGTTTCGAAACAGCATCTAACAATCGCTGAAAATGATTTTTCATTTTGAAAAAAACGGTATTGAGGGAAAATAGACATTTTAATCTTGAAGTGTATGATATGAATATTTGTATTATAGTTAAGAACATAAAGAGTATTTTTAATTTTAAAAAAGTTACACTGTGTATAGTCTCAATATGACATATCGCACGCCAAATCGAAATAACAAGTTTGTGATTTTAAACGTGTGTGGAAATTTTTATGTCTTTATAAGGAAAAAATGTTTATTATCATTTAATTAAGTTTGTCTTAAACTATCTAAAAATATTAATATCTTCCTAGAAAGTTAAATTTGAGCACGTTTACTGAGCTCACTCTTTTACCATACAAGTTGGGGTGCATATCGAAGTTACGTCTAATGAAATAATTAAAATAGGTGATTAGCAAAGTATTTTTAATTCAAAATTTCTTGAATATTTTAACCTTTTGCGATAGGTAAATAACAACGTAATAAAGTAGAATCCTCCACCAGCCGAATCAATGGAAGAAGAAGAATAGGAATCCTTGAGAAGAAAGCGGCTTGGTCGATGAGACAGAGCCTCGACTTCTCGAGAGAGATGATGCGCAACCTTCATGGTTGATACGGGATAATCAAGTAATCAAGTAAAGTAGTTACCTCTAATGAAATAATTAAAATAGGTGATCAGCAGTATTTCTAATTCAAAATTTCTTGAATATCTGTGATAGGTAAATAACAAGGTACTATAGGAGAGTATAGGTAATTTCTACGTGGAAATTTAAAACACATGTTTAAACATTGAAAATAGACGTTTTCATGTGGCGTGCTTATGCGAAGGCAGTTTCCGACTGCGCTATACTTGGGTTGAGGCTGAAACTACGAATTTTAGAGTTGAAAGCTGAAATTTGGTATATGGGGTAACCAATCCCGAGGGATTCCCATCCTGAATTATTAGCTTCGTACGATTTCAACATCATGCTGAAAAAGAGGGCTGAAAATCGACCGTTTTTTTTTGAGCAATTTGGTGCCATGTGACCTATATGAGAATAATCTGCTCGAAAAGATCTTTCAAATGAGTTATTCAAACTGTAGCTTGTAACTAGCTTGTCAATATTGTTCTTAATTAAATCTTTTCAGCTTAAACAGAAATGTTTTTCAAAAAGTTAATTCAAAAGGAATTAAAAATTCCAGAAAAAATTCTAGAAAAACTTAGAATTGAATACTTTACAAATTCAACTAGAAATGATAAAAGTTACAATAATTTCTGCTGAAAGCCTAATTTAAACAAAATATAGCTAATCAACATATTTATTATCAGATGCAAGTGATTACATGCATATTTCCTTTGCCGTCTACAAGCACGCCAATGTCAGTCGTCATAATTTCTCATATTGAAGAATTATTAATGTTTGTTAACGATATTGTTACAAACATGGATACAACATACGCAAAGAAGACACAGACGGGAGACACGCGAGCATACATTATGGAACAGGACCTCTTGTGGTCTTCCCTTGATGCTTTAGTCAGTGGCCAACTCAGCAGGGTTACGGGTGACTACCAGTGATGGGAGGGGCCACGTTTTTTGGAATTCCGGGAGTGCGGGACCTTAAAAAATTGAAAATTTCAAAACCGGGTTCTGGGACCGGGACTTCAATTTTTCCCTACGCGGGAGACGGGACCGGGACCGGGACTTGCCCTTTTCCCTACCCGCGACCCGGGACCGGGATCCCCTTTTTTTTTAGAAAAATACCCGGGTCGGGGGGGGGGGGGGGGGGACCGGGTCACTCCAGTCACTCCCATCACTGGTGGCTACCCTCGGTGGTCACCGAGCCTAGTCAAGATGTGAGCATTTCCCATTCCCCTAGTTCATCTATTCTCGTGTATCCTATATTATGTATTCTATTATATTTTACTAATAAATATTATTGTTAGATTGAGTGCTATCGAAACAGTAATGGTAAGCCCTCTTGCTGGTTCCAAGTAGTTTACATGCGTCTTATCTCCTGACATATACTCTTTGGGTCGCTCTAATATAAGGAGAGTAGGGGATAAGCCGTAAAATGTAACGATATGTCTAATTTAATAATTATAAATCTGTATAAATCAATCGTTCTTATGAATTTCATAGAATCTAAAGCCTTAGTGTGCTACAAGAAATTCACCCTTGAATGGAAAAGAAAACAATAGTCCCCAGTGAAATATATATTCGATCTAACTTGTAACGATTGGTGTGAAGGATGATTTCGGAAAAATGTGCACATTTAAATGTGCTACGCGGAAAATTTAAAGAATGTTCTATTGAGTTCAAATAAAAGGTATCTGAAAATGATAGGAAAAGAAAGCATTGACGCGCTAATTAAATTATCTTTGAAAAGTTTGAACATGGAGAACCTTATCCAGCACTAAGAAATTGATGAACTCGGAGCGTGTTTTAACACAATTCGTTTTTGTCTTTGCTTTCTCCACTCCATATTGATATCTATATATTGTCGTGGTGTAGGTTGATGAAAAATTAGGGGTAAAGGAGCATACCGAAAAAAAGATGGTCTCGCTTGGGCTGGTGTAGATTTAATTTGCAATTTGTTTATTATTTCGCTCCTAAATATAACAAATTATATCTAAAATTTTTATTATAATAATTATTATGTTGATTTAACAACCAATTTAATAAGAGAAAACAAAATGAAACAAAATTGTGATGAAAAAATGCGAAATAATAAACAAATTGCAAATTAAATCTACACCAGCCCAAGCGAGACCATCTTTTTTTTCGGTATGCTCCTTTATTGCTAATTTTTCATCAACCTACACCACGACAATAGATTAAAATTATTTTAATACAGTCAGATAATTTTTCCCAGTTGTTTCATATACATATAATTAACTTACCTTAATTAGAAAAAGAATAATAAAGTTAAAAAAAAGCTAAAAATAAAAGACGAACTTTTAGTGGCCAACATTTTTCTCGTCCCTCCTCCTTTGGCAAATAGCCAACACTAAATATGTTTCCTCTATTTCAATGTTATTGTACTGATGTGTATCTATTTTAATAATGTAGTGAAGGTGTAAGAAACGAAACACAGAAAAGACTATAATCAATGAGTTCAGATATCCTTTAATGACAAAACTTCAAAACGAAATATTTTCAAAATTCTATATGAAATTGTTGAGATAAGCGCTTCATCGATAGAAGGGAGAGCTACAATATGCCAAAATGAATATCCAATTCGAGTATTCAGTAAGGCTAGAAATTTTTAAAGATAAAAGTTCTATCGAATATCACAACAGCCTTTTTCGTATTGACCAGTTTTATCGCTGAATGTTAACTCTTACAAGGGAACTCACACTAGTGTCCGTTTGAGATTGTTAGTTGATTTGGGGGAAAATTATAGGCAATAATAATGTCATTCTTTGAGAAAGAAATGAGACAATTTTCTTTGAGGAAGAAATGAGACAAGCAAACCACGATTTGGCAAGATTCAATAACTTTTTATAAAATTCTGTGTTGACTTTTAATAAGAGTTTAAAGCTGATGTTGACTATTTAATGGCAAACGCTTGATATATCAGCAAATTTTAAAGTTAAATGAAGATTTAGTGCATCAAATGAGCTTGTCATTTCGCTAGACCTGGTGGCGGAAGCTTATGCGAGAAGTCTTTGTGTTTTAACTTCTGAGAACGTTGAAGGAAATTATTTAATCATTATGTCATCAAAGGAATTATTTAATCATTATGTCATCGACAAATATTTGTTTCATTCCGTCCCATTCTGCCATTTTTGCACACTAGATTACAGTGTGATTAAACACACACAAAATACAAGATCGAACTGTGGCGTTGACGTGACTGTGTTTACGTATTGTCGTAAAATAAAATGCTAACTTATTTTTTCTTATTTTTCATAATATTGTTAAAATTTTTAAATGAAATATCTCATAATATTGATAGAATTAATTTATTTGATGATCAACTGGACAATTTTGAAAAAAGAAAAATAGTTCGAAACAATATAAAATAAGTGAGCATTTTATTTTTCGACTATACGTAAACACAGTCACGTCAACGCCACAGTTCGATCCTGTATTTTGTGTGTGCTTAATCTCACTCACTAGATTATTCTGAATTCGATCGTGGCCTTGTAAAGTTTCGTACACGATTTTGTTTCGAATTTACTGCGTGCACACCAAATTGAATGGTTAAGTTCGACGTTCAGGAAAGATACTGATTTTGCATATTTCGCTAAGAAGCGCGACTTTTTAGATAGTTTAAGACGGGCTAGTAACAATGACGCGTCAATTTACATGAAAATAATACGTGTAAATTAGTAATGCACGTTTAAATATTGAAGTATATTGATTTCGATTTGGCGTGCTGTGTGAACATGTTTTGTTTCTTGACTTTATTATATTGATCCGCTCATGAATTAACGTCACACTATTCACTAACTAACAAAATTACATTATAAAGAGTTCTAAATAAATGCGTGGCATTAAAATTATGGCAACAACACCACGACTGTAAAAAACAATTTTAATTTGGAGTATTTTTGAGTTACGTGGACTCAAAGTAATACGGGATTCAAGTTTATGTGACAATTAGCCCATAAAATGTATGAATAAGTAATAATAAAAGGAGAATATGTAAAAGATAATTTCAAAAAACTACCGAAAATCATATTAATTGATGAAATAAATGAAGTTGAATAAATCCAGGCAAAGATAAATTAGTTGAAATTCTATTCACCAAGAAAGAAGCTAATTAAAACACGATTAATGATTACGTTATGTCAAAAATTTGATGAAACCGATTTGTGAAGATGTAAGACAACAACGAGAAGAAGAACAACAGAAATCATGCAACACTACATAATCCGCTTTTCGGTGGATCATGCCCAACACGAGAAAAACGACTTAAATCAGGTTTTGATTATGTTCAAACTATATCAATTCAATATGCCACAAATTATCCTTTTGTTTTCATTAACAAAAAAAGAACAAGAAGATTTCAATAAGCAAGTGAAACCAATTCTATTCGAATAAATATGAAACAATTATTACAAAGTAACCATAAACAAATATATATATATATATATATTAGAGAATCTTTATAATTATATTCCATGAAACGTTGTCGAATTTGATGCTAAGTAAAATGCGATTTGATGTAATTTAGCCACATTTATTAGCAATTTTCCAAAATCCACTTGTGAATCGTTGCGAATCAATACGAATGGTTTCATTGAAGATGGCGTTGAGAAAGATCTAAAAAGGTATTTGGTGAGGAAAAATAAATAAAAGAAAAGTCATCTTCAAAATACATTTTAATGGTTCATTTATTTTCAAAGCGTTGAATACTTTTATACAAAAATTGCGTAAACGGCATACTATAGCCGGCCAAATGAAATCGTAAAAAACAGGACCTCAAAAAGTCACTTATTTCTAACATTTCGTCAAAATTTAAAGCAACGGAGATATTTTAAGAGAAGCCTAATAAATTTAAATGAGAATTAGATTTTAACTTTCACGTGCACGCCAACTGGAAATTACGATTTTCGGATTTTTAAGCTTGTCTGAAAAATTGTTCGTCTTTTTAGCAAATAAGCTTTTACTAAAATTTTATTTAGCTTGTCTTAAACTATCTAAAAATATTATTACCTTTCTAGAAAGTTAAATTTGAGCACATTTACTTAGCTCATTTTATTATCATACCAGAGGCGGTATGCAAGAACGTATTTATCCGTTAAACGGCGATGGAAAATCATTGATTAATTGCTCTTTACAGTAACTTTTAAATATTTTACAATCTGTTTTGTATTAAAATATTATATCTTACATATACTTACTTAAATTTTCTTATAAAAGTAGTTTAACAATAACAGTTAAATGCATTATTTCATATGGACTCAGTTGGCATGCACGTGTAATTTATTTAAATGCGTTTAAACATTAAGACGTCGCCATTTTCATTTGGCATGTGGTAGATATTACTCCATTATTGTGTTTCTATTTTCATTAAGATATTGAATGAACTGCTCAAATGAATTGCTAAAAATAGGAGTTCAGAATACTAACTTAAATCTAGAATTTCGTAAAAATTTAAAGCGCTAGAGATATTTTAAACAAAGCATACAATGTGAAAATTTTTTTTAAATTGCACGTTAAGCAGTATTTACATATTGTAAAATCTTCACATTTTTATACATACGCACTCCACTGCCACGAAGTATGCCGCATATTGCCAAAGATCGCGCAACAATTGTAAAGAAAAGCACACCCTTCACTTCTTATAATTCATTTTTTAAACTTTTTTTCTAAAGCGTTGAACAACTGATTGAACTTAAACTAAACAATTGAACTAAACAACAAATTAAATCAAATTCGATGAAGATACGATTTAATAAAAAAGTTTAAATAAAGAATTTAAATAAAAAGCGAAGGGCGCGTTTTCTTTAAATTAGTGCTCGGTTTCTTGCAATAGGCGGCATACTTCGTAGCAGTGGAGTGTATACGCTTTGAAAACAATGCTAGAAAAACGCAAAAACTTACGTAATAGGTTGGGCTGTGGGTATATTGCAAGCATCGCATAAATGAAGATGTGCACAAATGATACGATCTGGTTCAAATTTCTTGAGTTGATTGAAAACCTCGCCCAGTACATCTTCGACTTAAATGAGACAAATTAATTTTCCTACTGAGAGTAATATATTAGGGAATATGGGAATATAATTGTGTACGCTGTATTAAAAAGGGATTCGGTTCTATGAAGATTCGATCAAATTTACACTGGTCAATCAAAAAACACGCTTCGTTCACGAGAGAAATCTTAAAAACATCGATTTTAAGTATTCAGAAGCAGGCTAACAGAGAAGAAATATGTTTGCTGTATACAAAATAGTTGAATCATTTAAGTGTACTGTAAATGTTTTTTTAATTCCAAAATTGATATAAAAATCCTATCTTTTCAATTTTAATTTATTTTAATGACCTTGGCTCTAATGATCTTGAAAAAAGTTTCGTTTCTATATCATTAGACTTTCATTTGGTTCTATATTTTATATAAATTGTCGCGAGGAAGCCTGGACTGCCAAGATTTGAATAATTCTTATTAAAAAATTTTTCATCCGTCGCCGAAGCGCCTTTTGATCGCAAATGCTACTTACTTTGGATACTTTGGAGTTCGTATCGTCAGCAGCTACCAACGCGAACTATCTCTCGGCATTTGAGTCGACAAGCCCGCGCCATTATTGACCAGACTGTCTTCTTCCGCAAGATCCCGATGCGCCTTCTTCCGGTTTCGGAATTTTTGATTCCAGGTCTACGAATTTCACCACCTCCTTGACTGCTGTTGTCCATCTTTCTCTCGGCCGTCCTCTTCGTCGTCTAAAGCAACTTGGATCCCATTCTGTCACAATCCTAGTCCATCTTGTGGGTGGTAAACGAGCGACATGACCTGCCCATCTCAGCTTTTTCACTTTCGCAATTACGCGGATGTCGATGTGTGTTGAGCAAGCTGTTCGTAAGGTGGCGTTGATCATTCCTTGTAGTCGATTGACCTGTTCCGAGAGGAGAATCCAGGTTTCTGCGGCGTATAGCAGTGCTGGAATGACGTTCTGCATGATGAGCTTGTGTCTCCCTTCTTGATCGAGAAGAGGAAACAGATCTTTGCATTTCGTATACGCAGCCCATCCAGCTCTGATTCTTTTTGAAATTTCTTCATCCAGTGAACCGTCAATCGCTATCGTGCTTCCCAGGTACTTCGTGTGAGTTGCAGTTGGACATTGTGCTCCGTCAACTTCGATGAGTCTCGGCTGAACGTGTGAGTTGTGCAAGATCACAGTTTTCGAAGCGTTGATTTCTAGTACGTTCGGATTCAACAGTGTTATATATTATGGAAATATAATTTTTCGATGGCTCATTGGGAAGAATCGCGTTTCATGGTCTCGCTATAATATTTTTCTGTGTCTAAGTTATTGGCGTATGAAAAGTGCTGAAAGTTCCCGAATTATCAAAATCAATTGGCACTAGTTACGTTTAAAATTATTACTTCATATTTTTAATTCAATTGTTCAAACATTTTTTATTTTCGCGAATTCTGGATTTCTTATTTCGAATTGTGAAATTGTTAATTTATCAATACCTCGATCAAATATTGCATTATTATTCGCTTAAACTCAGATTAGCGTTTTTGGAAGCTGTAAATGGATTCCTCAGTGGTAAATCCGAACTCTTCTGTTGAGTAACAAACGCATTTCAGTCACGGACTTAAAAAATACGTGGGAGACATTCAAACTTTGAAAGTACAGTTTTTCCTCGCGACGATTGTGCCTGCGCCCGGGGGCTGACCTGTCAGCAGCGAGTAAGCAGCTCTTTTGTGAGCACAAACTCAATTCCCTTTCCTCATCATTTTCTCCTGACTCGGATAGTCGGTCATCGTCAGAGGTGATTGGACTAATCTTTGAGTGTGCAGGCTCGCCAATATAGACATACATCACAGTATAATGGCGTTTAAATTAAATTTTTCTAGAACATTTGATCAAAGGTAACTACAATAAATTTTAAAATTTTAATTGTTGAAGTTATAAATATGGTATATTGCATAAATATGGTATGTTGCAGTCTTTTAACTACTTTATATACAATTTCTTTAAGGTCTCTCCGACCGGAATTTCAAAAAAACAGGAGTCATTCTAATCACATTCAGAAATCTTCTAGAATATAGTATGAGTAATATAGAGAAGAGATGATTTTGAAGATCGGAATTGGGTTTTTTGAATATCGGAATCACATTTTAAAATTTGAAACCGGAATTCGGAATCGAAAAATGGCTGGTAGCCGGAATACGTAATGCGGATTAAAGTATAAAATTTCGGAATCCGAATTAGGAATAACATTTGAAAATACGGGATAAGGAATTCCGCCCATCTCTGGCACACACATTGCTTATACCGACGCGTTCCGATTCACCAGTGACCGATTGTAGATTAAATGTGTCAATTCGATTCCAGATTCCATTTTCGAAAATTTGACACTGGTATACGCCGAATTAAGGTTGATTTTATCGTCGAAATTTTAGTTGCTAAATTTAAGAAGCATCGTTATAGATTTCAACTGAGCGCGTTCGGCGTTGGACAGTAAAAAACTTGTCACCATTTCGAAAATGAAAAAAGGAGGTAGATAGCATAAATTGATGAGAACTTTTAATAAGAATTATTCAAATTCTGGCAGTCCAGGTTTCCTTACGACAATTGAAATAAAATATATAACTAAATTAAAGTCTAATGATATAAAAACGAAACTTTTTTCAAGCTCATTAGAGCCTCATTAAAATAAATTAAAATTGAAGTAAAAGGATAGGAAACATTTACGGTAGGTTTAAATGTTTCAACTAATTTGTATTAGGTAAACATATTTCTTCTCTCTGAGCCTATTTGTGAATACTTAAAATCGTTTTTTTTTTAAAGATTTCTCTCGTGAACGAAGTGTGTTTTGTTCGCGGCGGACGCGTTCGGATTGACTAGTGCATTTTTTTTACAATAAGTGCTGATTTAAAATACTTTCTTTATAGTTTAAAAATTCTATAACTACACAGTAACTATTTCATCTATTTCGTGGTTTAAGAAACAATGAAATCAATGTGCCGCTTAAGCGAGGAGTTCGTTAAGGTGATACTGCCTCGCCAACCTTATTCCGGTTCGGACTGCAATACATTTTGGATAAAGTTGATGAAATACTTCATGAACAGCCCGGGGATTTAGGGATACTGATCGATGGAAAGCAGCTCACACGATTGGAATTAGCGGACGATTTGGTGTTGATTGGCGCAAGTTCAAAGGAAATTGAAAGAAGATTGACGGCCCTGGAATTAGTAGACGGCCAACACGGTCTAGCTATCAACCCGACGAAAACCATCGTGCTGCGAAACAAGTTTGCGTCTTCAGAATCGGTATCAAGCGGAGGAATTCCATGCAAAGTCGAAGAAGGATTCAAATATTTGGATAGCTACATTAGATCCGACGGCTGTTTGAGCGAGGAAACCTCAAGACGAATCAAGGCTGCGTGGAGTGCTTACACCAAGATCAAACCACTTCTCGCCCACCTTGACAAAGAGGAAACAAAGGACCTCCTCTTCCAGAATGTGCTCTGAAGTGGGCTGGCCACTGTGCTCGATTGTCAAGTGACCGGTGGATGAAACGATTGACGGAATGGGATCCTCGAGGTTGGACACGGCAAAAAGGAAGACTGAAAGCAAGATGGCAAGACTCAATTAAACTCTGGGTCTCAAATTATGTGCACGAGAAGTCCACCTCCAGAAACTCAAGAAGACGAATCGGAATCCTGGAGAAGAAGGTTGCCTGGCCCACCATTGCGAGGCGCAGAAGCGATTATTGGAGAGAGCTGGTCCGCTTCTCTATAAGATAATGACAATGGACTCCTAAGTATCCTAAGTAAGATCCGTGTCTTTTACGGATGTGCAAAATCATACAAAAAAAATTCCGAAAGAAAAACTAGGAATAACCGATGAAATTCGGAATATATTAGTGTGCTGGTTCTTAAACATTTTTATTATTTCTTGTTAAAGCACGTTGTTGACTAGAAAGTGTTAATCCAGCCAATTCAATTAAACGGGAAATATTTATGTTTTTCGAGTTTTTCTAACAATATGGTAACTCTAAGTTTCTCAACAATTAATATTTCGGAAAGCACGATTAACAAAACTAACCTAAACTTTGACATATCTTATTCACAATATCCACCTGTCCAAAAGCAACGGCACACAATTTGCTTGCATCCTTCTTCAATGTTTGATTCTCAATAACATTATCAATATTGAGAACAATTTCCT
This sequence comes from Caenorhabditis plicata, assembly GCA_963931815.1. Classification (NCBI taxonomy): domain Eukaryota; kingdom Metazoa; phylum Nematoda; class Chromadorea; order Rhabditida; family Rhabditidae; genus Caenorhabditis; species Caenorhabditis plicata. The sequence continues at coordinate 14,030,373 of OZ007490.1, read as the reverse complement.
CACACCGTGTGCATAAAAATACAAAGAACTTCTTTCAATGCAAAATTTTAATAAATAAAGCTTTATTATTTTCAAATACCTGGATTGAGTGTATAATATCAATTAGCTTATTTGTGCTTTCAACATCTTGACAATTAAACTGCGAAAAAATAGTCAAGATTATAATACAAGACAATAAACGAGTCATGGCTATTTCTTTAATAACCTTATCATTTTTAGCACAATTTATAGGACAGAACAAAAAAATAAAAAATTTAAGTCGGGTAAATATTTAACAATAACAATAACAATCTCATTAATATGATAATGAACTCCATTTTGGAGATTAGTCATTAAGTAATTGAAACAAACGCAAATTTAGTAATAATCTTCGTCTTCTGTGTCTTCTCCCTCAAAATATGACTCATATCGATCATTAATTTCGAAGCTGAAAAGTAATAATCATAACATAGAATTAGATCATTACAAATACTTGGCAAATCTATGGTTCAGTCGCTCTTCGTTAAAGGCACTTTCGCCGGGATGCCAATTCTCGGACCTCAGTTCTCCGTAATAATCTTCTGGGTCACTTTCCTATAAATCAAACTACATTTATGCAATTATACGATAACAAATGCAGAATTTTAAAAGCAATAAATTGTACTATTATCTGTATTAGACTAGATTATAGTCAATTTTTGGTTGGAAAAATTAGTTTGCGACCGATTGGAATTCTTTCCAATTAGAATATAAGTGTTTTTTACCCAAAATTTTTAGAATTCCACGAGATTTAGAAGTTATATTCCATTTTTAATTATAAATTATTTTTTCTTTGAAATTAAATTATGTATTAAATATAGTATACGCCATAGATGGCCGGAAGGTCAGTTTTTGAATTTCGGAATCCGGAACATTCATAATCGAAAAATGACAGAAATCCGGAATTTCGACCGTATCTATTGTTAACATTGATATGAAATGAAAATTTTCGAAAGTCGGAATTGAAATATAAAAGTTCGGAATCCGGAATAAAATTTTAAAATACGGTAACCTGAATACGGAATGGAAAAATGGCCGGAATTACGCATATCTCTAGTATACACAATGTGCATTACACATATATAAAATAGTCAGGAACTTGTTGTCGTAATTAAATTTCAATGGTACGGTCCATATATTTAATTTCAAAGCCAGTTATTGTTCATATTTATATATTCTGGATTTCAAAAAAAAAAAAAATAACAACCTCATCATATGAATCTTCATCAGGGTAGTCATTTCGCCAGTTATCTTCAGCATTAGAATCATCATCATCATCGGCTACATCTGATTCGTCTGACTCATTATTTATCAATTCTGCTTCATGTCTAAAGGAATTATATACCAATGGGAAATATCGAGCAAATAAACCTGCTCGCAAATCGTACATCAAATGCTTCTGGCTGTACTCCATTAGACTCTAAGAATTTTGTCGAATACAAAGCAACATTTGAATCATTATCCAATCGTACGCGATAATAATCGAATACAATATCGTCTTCGACGGACCGTTTTGATGAAATCTCCTGAACCGGTTCCATTACACAACCGTTCAACTAAAATAGTTCTATATTTATAGATTAAATACAAATTAATACTTACTGTGACTTTATCATCAAACTTTCTTTTCTTATTTTCTTTATCAATGTCACCTATTTGACCTATAACGCTGTCGCTAACAAATTCTAACGGATTTGACGGTGGAACAGAGCTACTTTCTCCTTCTATAATAAGCAGAATTACAAAATACTATCTAAGTGTCTTGAATTAATTTATTACCATCCATAGGCACAGCTTCGGGAACAGTGGGTAGAGGTAAATCGACGACCGGAATTCCAGAAAAGTCCTCATCCACTTGTTCTTCATTTTTATCAGATTTCGTTTTAAACAACGTAAAAACAACTGGATCAGCTTGCTGAAATAATAAATAAATAATTTGGATATTTTAATAATTAAAAAACCTTAATTTTCTTAATTTGAATAATCAGTGCATCGTGCGGGTCGGCAGATCGTTTCCTACTTACTCTAATCAAGGGAGCATTTGAGTTTTGACTAGAGCTTAACATTCTAAAAGATATATATATATATATATAGAGCAGTAAAAACTTTTATCACAAAATAAAATATGACATCTTCTCTAGGAAAACAACCCAATAGAAAAACAATATATCATTAATAAGTTAATAGTTTATATAATAAGAATAAACAATAAAAACTTTAGAATCCCCTATCCATTTCATTTGACTGACTGTAGTTTTTTACTGCTGCCTATAATAACATTTTACATGTCTGCAAATGTACTGAAACATACGTCAAATCGATAGTCTAATAAAGACAGCTCTCCAAGAAGATCTGTGATGGCGGAACTGAGGGCGTCAGCAGGAGTAGTTTCATTGGTAGTTTGTACTCGGAGAAGAATCTGAATACGTAGAAAATATTTGTTATAAAAGGACCCTAATATTTATGCTCTCATATTATGTTACTGAAATATTCCGGTTTACATGCTTTTTTTCGAGAAGAAAATCTTGGGCTCGACTTGCTAACTTTTTCCTCTCCATCTCATCAATGAATGTTATTAATTTTTTAAATAATTAAATAAATATACAAAATGAATAAGATGGAAGAGAAAAGTTTTAAAATTTTTTAAAAATGGCAAGTCATGACCAACATTTTAACCAGAATTTTCCAATACTTTCGATAACTTCATACAAAAAACAAATTACCTTATGCTCCATGGGATGCGGATTCTTGTATCCAGCAAATAACACATTCGGATCTCTCAACAATTGACTAAAAAAATTTAATATTAAAAAAAAAAAATAAAAACAACTTTTTAAGCATATTTCCCAAAGTGTGATCTTCCTTATTAAGAGTAAATATAGCAGCATTTGGAACCTGTTAAAACATAATTAACGACTATTCCCAAAGGTCGATCTACATACCTTTGTGTCTTTTTCTATTTCAATTTTCTTCTCATCGAGTAACAAAAATGATTCGAATGCAGCTGGAGCGTTCATGTCCCTTCTAAAATTTAAATATATTAAGAAGTTAAGCAATAAGAGGTGGCATTATAGGAAATATATTCATTAAAAATTTAATTTAAAAAATAAACAATTTAAAATTATGTGATGATGGAAGAGTATTTCGATAATTGAAGAGCTAGTCCTCTATTACTCTTCCACTTAGATTATCGCAATTTTAGACGTAAAATAAATAATTTAAGTGGCTAGCTGTACTATTTATTGTCGGTAATTTATTTATTTATTTATTGAAACCCTCGTTGACTTATTTTGTTTTCATTAAAAAACTTTTGATCTCGTTGCATCTGTGGCCGCGTGTAATTATCGCCTATCGTAATTTAAAAATAATTTGCCAATGTTGTCTTATAGATAAATAAATACATTACGAAACATAAATACTAGATAATATTAACAATTTCCAAGATTCTAATGAGAACCACGAGAAATTATTTTCTTGTGAAATTTAGTTATAGTGTGACTCTATTTGGGAAAATTACTGTTTTGCTATATATTTATTTTGGAATACTAATCTAAATAAAGGAATTTTTCAAATCTACAAAAAGGAATTTTCTGTGATCATACATCACATTATAAGAAAAATATACAGGAACAAGTTTTACGCGGATTATATTAAACTCCAAAGAATAATATTTATTAAGAAAACTTATTTATTAATTATCCATGGTGTTTGTCGACAGGGAACTTATCAAAATTTAAAAGTTTAAGGTACATTTAGCAAGCAAGGCAATAAGAATTTTTGAAATATTTAAGCACCCACAGTCAAATCGCGTGTCACATGTGCACAAGTGGAAAATTCATTTTTCGCATTTTTAAGTGTGGTTTTTGAATTTGCACGTAGTAATAATAATTAAGTTTCTACGCACATTTTATAACCTTTAAAATATTTGAAAATTTTGAAATTAAACTAGAAAATTTTATTAGAAGCCCTCAAATGAGCTTGAAATTCTAAGAGTGCAGCTGGCATGCATGTGATCCAAGCTTCAGCTGAAGCCATAATAATTCCATTATGATAGAAAAGGGAATCTGTTTTACAATTAACTAAAAAAAATTTAAAAATTAATGTTCAAAAACTTACAAGGAATTTCATATTGAAAGAATGTGAATATTATTGTTATAACTCGAACATGGAATACGGAAAATGAGAAAAGGTGCAGTGCCAGGGATTGATGGAATTACTCCTGAACTCCTCAAGTTTGGAATAATATTTTATTAGTCCTTGTCTCACAGGAATCTTAAATGACCTGGATCGGATCCCACCGGAGTGTATGATTGCAAGTCTTCCTTTTATCTAAAAAGATAGATTCCGAGAAAATAAAGGACTATCGACCAATATCAATGCTATCGACGGTTTCAAAGATCTACACAAGGCTTCTGACAACAAGGTGAAACCCATATATGGAATCATACATTGAATATACTCAGCACGGATTCCGAGGTGGTCGATAATGTGTTTATAATAATCACTCGGTGAGGCAGTTTACCGAAAAAACAAGCGAATACTAAATCCCGTTGGTGTTAGCGTTTATAGACTTTTCCAATGCGTTTGACAAAATACATTATAAGACTATACAGCTTGCATTGGAAGCCGCTCTAGTCCCAACTTCATTGAAGCAGAGGATAGATCGAGCGATTAAAGGTTGTTCCGCAACGTTCTCTATTCCTGGAGAAGAAATCAATGTGCCGCTTATGCGTCGAGTTCGTCAAGGCGATACTGCTTCGCCAACCTTATTCGGGTTCGGACTGCAATACATATGTAATGAAATAAATACTTCACGAACAGCCCCGGGATTAAGGACTACTGATCGATTGGAATTCGTGGACGATTTGGCGTTGATTGGAAATTGAAAAAAGATTGTCGGTTCTGGAATAAGTAGCCGGCCCTCACAGTCTAACTATTAACCCGACGAAAACTGCCTAACAAGTTGCGTCGTTAGAATCGGTATCAAGTGGTGGGATTTCGTGCAAAGTTGAAGAAGTATTCAAATATTTGGGCAGCTACATTAGATCCGATGGCTGTTTGAGCGAGGAAACTTCAAGACGACTCAAGGCTGCGTGGAGTGTTTTCACCAAAATCAAATCACTTCTTGCCCATCTTGACAAAGGGAAAACTAAGGAACTTCTCTTCCAGAATGTGCTTCCTTCTCTCCTGTGAGGTTGACGACAGAAAATTCTAGCCGATTGCAAATGTGTATGAACACAATTTGTGACCACGGAGGAAGCAATCGAATAGTCGTCCATCGTCAAATAATACGAATAATACTGGAGTGGGCTGACCACTGTGTTCGATACCGGTGGACGAAACGATTGACGGAATGGGTTCCTCGAGGTTGGACAAAATAAAAAGGAAGACCGAAAGCAAGATGACAAGACCCAATTAAACTTTGGGTCTCAAATAATGTGCCCAAGAAATCCACCTCCAGAAACTCAAGAAGGCGAATCCACTGGGATTTTTTCTGCCAAAAGACTCAAAATTGATGCGCAACGGACATTCTAAGATTTATCAAGCTTCAGATTGCACTTTTCTTTGCCTCATTTTACTCCCTCGATAACTCCGTTTAGGGAATCTTATAAGAGAATGTCAACGCGAAACATCACTCGAGAGTCGAGGCATTAAAGAACATTCTGGTCAAGAAATGGGACAATCTATAGAGATACCATTGACGTATAGTCGAAGCGTCTCCCAGCTTTCATGGTTGAAAAGGCGGCCAGCTTGAACAGAATTTCAACTTTACTCAAATCTCAATCTGACCTTTGGTACGGTTCTTGAGTTTTATGCTCTTAAAGTTGTACTGGTAATTGTGTTGTATAAGAGAATTCCCTAATTATTATATTTATAGTATTTGTTAATATAACATCAATAATAGTATAATAATATTCTATTCCAGAGATGGGCGGAATTCCGTATTTTCAAATGTGATTCCAAGTTCCGGATTCCGAAATAATAAATTTTAAATTTCGAAATGTCACTTTTCATATGAACGTAATTCCAGATTTCGGCTATTTTTCGATTGTGGTTTCCATATTCCATAATTTCAATATTAATACCGGATTCCTGAAATTTAATAAATCCCATTCCACTTATTCAATAACTGCACAACAACCGCGATACTAAAAATACTTTTATTGAATAATCCAAACCAGTTGAAAAATTTTTTTCAATATAGTTTTTACGTTCATGAAGAATATTGGGAAATCCCTATCTTAACAAGACCACATTTTCCTAGAATATTAAGGTAGATGGCTATATTTTAGATTTCTTTTTGATTATTTCAAATGTCGCGCGAACTGCTTATTCACTTGACCACAGCAAAATATGACGATTCAATAGGGTTTTGCTCATGAAACTTGAATTCGTTAACTTTGCACGCCAAATTCCAGGACACTAGAATAGTCTCTTACATCTGAAAATTTGTAAAAAATTTTATAGTTCCAGAGATAATTTTGAGAAATCCTGGAAAACTGTCATAAAAATTAGTTTTAAAAGTTCATGCAGAAAGTAAAATAACAACACCTTCGATACTATTCGGGTGAACAAAAATTTTTGCCGATTTTTTATTAAAAGTTTAAACGTAATTCTGCAATACATGAAAAACAATTAGGATTCAAAGTAAAGACCATTTGACTCTATGGCTTGAACCCATTTATCGGCAAGTTGTTCGATCCCGCTGCGGTACCACTCCTTGTTCTTAGAGGCGAAAAACTCGCGGCACCCGTTTTCGACAATTCGCCAGGTCATTGAAGCTACGACCACGAAAAAGTGTGCCATGGATCGGGAAAGCTGATAATCAGATAGCGCAAGGTCCGGACTATAAGCTGGATGTGGAAGAAGTTCAATGGCGTCGAGATTTTTGATCGTTTTCTTCGTTTGTCTGGCGGTGTGCAGTTTTGAATTGTCTTGTTGAAGGAGTATCTGCTTCCGATTGATCAATGCTGGATATTTCTGGCCAAGTGCCGCATACATTTGATCAAGCTGGGGGCAATAGAGGTTTGCGTTGATGGTCCGATCATTTGGAACTAGCTCGAAGTAAATTACGCCTTCGAAGTTCCACCAAACACACAGAAGTGCCTTTTTTGAGAAACGATCACATTTTGCTACCGGTTCCGCTGTTTAACCAGGTTTTAGTTGTTTGATGGATTGGTTTCCACAGCTTCCCGGATTGCTCCAGAATCCACTGTCGTAGGCCTGAATGTGTCTTGTCCTCGAGATAAGTGTCGCCGTTGTTAAATCTTTAGAACCAATTTCGCACAGTACGATCCGAGAACATATTGTCGCCTTCAACTTCGCATATCTTTTTTGCTGCTGCTGTTGGTTTACCCTAATGAAAATACCCTTTTTATTTAACCCGTTCTATATTGGAAATTGCAACTTTGAAAACTTTTATTATTTAGAAATTGCAATTTAGCATAGTTTGATTGAGTTTCGGGAAAATTTGTGATTATTATGCGACAGAAGTTAAAAATTTACATGGCATAAATCTCACTTGTTCATAGAATATTAAAACCCATCTAAATCCATCATTCTTTCGAAGCTTCTTCTCTAAGTACACTCACAAGCCTTATCTAATAAAGATTCTTATTTTTGATCTTATCGAAACGACGTCATAGTTTGTTTTTAATGCCATCATTAATCCAACTAGTCTTTAAGGAATTTATCTGATTTCCTTATTGAATTTTCTACAAAATAATATTCTCTATATTTATATTATGTACACGTTTATTTCAATTTAAACCGGTGTTAAGTAATCTCACAATATAATAGCTCAACTTGAATCTAGTTAAAAATGAACGGTCGTCATAAAGTACAAATAATCACAATAAGTTAATTGATTTATGCAATGACGGCAAATTCGTTGCCCGTTAGTGACTTGTCTTCCTTGGCGTCGGATTGAACTGAAGATTCAATAGCTCCTGATCCATCACCACTTGATTCAAGTAGAATTGGAGCTTCTCCTAGATTTATTAATATTAACGGGACTGATTGGTTCTATCGGTACCTGATGCTTCACCCGATCCTTCTCCGCTGCCTTCACCGGATGACTCGACGTTTTGATGTTCGCCCGAGCTCTCAATCATTCCCGATCCTTCGCCGCTCGATTCAATATCTCGTCGAGCTCTCAGATGCTCAAATTCGGCGAAAACCTAATAAAATTTGTTTGTTAAAGATTATAATTGAGGTAAGAATGTTTACTGGGATTGAAATGCAAACAAGAAGAGCGATTAATGTGTAAGTGTTCATCTGAAATAAGTTGAAATTTACTATGAGAACTGTGAATATAATAAAGCGGTGAAATACAAATTAATAATTAATGAAATAGAATCATTTATATATATATATAATGCCAAAGAATATTTGCGATTGCATTAGCCACTCCCTCAAACACCTCCCGCCTACAAGGAATCGAATGTTAAGTTAATTTGACTGCGTATGGATGGGAAGCAGTCATTAACCCCACCTACCCTTGTTTCGGAACAACAGTTTATGGAATATATGTGTAAATATAACGAATCGTTTTCCAGCATTTTTTCTATAACATCTTATAAAATGAATGTGGGATGATGGAAATTTAAATGACAATGACAATTGTTGTCACAATAAATAATATTAATATTTATAATGTTACATAATGGGTATTGTTATCACTTATGACTATTGTGAATGATAGTAAAATCTAGAAATCGTTTATGAATGTTAAGAATCTGAATTGTCATCGGAATTATTCTTGCTGGAATGAGTCATTTCAATGGTAACTAAGTGCATTTCTTCACGAAAATATTTGAATAGGAAAATATGATACTCGTTAGTTAAATTTTGTCGCCTGACGACTAGACAATTTATTTGGTGCTCACGCAAGCTTAAATCATTGCCCATTCAACCAAACTGGACACTGATAAGCGAAAGCTATTTTAGCTCATTATATGCGGTTATTTCCAATACACACGAAATTAAAGTTGTTTTTACCGTCGAGGTGTTTCTATTGGGTTAAGGAATAAGTTCTTAGAGTTTTGTATATTATCTTTGCAAAAGATTTTTAAGATTTTTAAGATTTTAGATTTTAAGATTAGATTTTAAGATATTTTTAATTTTAGGATTTTAAGAAAGATTTTTAATTTTTAATTTTTTTAATTTTTGCATTTTTTAAAATTCAATTGGTGCGTGAACTTTTGCAACACGCCGCATACTTCGTGGCAGTGAAGTTCGTTTCACAACGATCTTCTTGTTGTTTGGCAAAGTTTATATATAGTCGTCGCCAAATGTTTATATATAGTCGTCGCCAAAAGATTACCGCCGCAAAGTGTGGCGCACTTTTTAAATATTATTTTTTCATCTAATTTTCATGATTATTTTCTTGTTTAGGCTCGTTCTATACTGTTTTTGCTTAAATAAATTGAAGAATATGTTTTAGATGATGTTTCAATCGTGGCATAAATGTGGAAAATAATAAAAATCATAAAAATTAAATGAAAAAATAATATTGCGGCACAAAGTGCGCCACACTTTGCGGTGGTAATCGAATTTGGCGACGACTATATTTATCTGATAGTTCTTTTTTAGATCTACAAAACTGTGTTTTTAGTTTGTTCTGAAATTTTAAATTATCCAGGAGGCAAAAATCAGAATTTTCGACATCTGTTCTTCTTCGCTTTTCATTAAAAGCACAAGCAGCGAAATATGCAGTGTGTATGGAGAAGGTGACATAGGTATGTCTACTGCACAAAAATGGTTCGAAAAGTTCATAAAGGACCACATGATCCCAAAAAAAGACCATGATCTGCATCTGGTGGAACTGGAAATGCTCGAAGGAAACGCCAAGATCAAGAAGAAGCTCTATGTTGCTCAGCTGCGCCGCGGCTATTCGACTGAAAAGACTCGATCGACAAGGCCAAGTCATCTTGCTCCACGACAAGGCCAGGCTGCATGCCGCACAAGTTTTCAAAGCCGCACACCATGAGCTCGAATGGGAGGTTCTTCAGAATTCACCGTACTATTCAGACCTTGCGCCATCCGATTATCAGCTTTTTCGCTCTCAGTCAAGCCAAATGAGGGGTGTTACCTTCGATGGAAAAGAGAACTTTATTAACTGGCTAACTGGCATTTTTTATTTAAATTGACGTTGATTGGCACGCCAAATGGAAACAATATTATAAGCTCAATTTTTGAATTCTCAGGTTGTAATATCAAATAAACCCTGAAACCAGATTGAATTTCGAGGAATTTAAGTGCAATTTCTTAAATTCCCCACCCGAAAATGTTAACTCGACATTGTTTAATCACGTATTATTGAATCCCACGTGGATTATTCTTCATAGTTTGAAAGGAATTGTAGTTAAATTAATTCACACAAATCATACATCACCAAGCAGTAATGATAAACGCAGATTAAAAGCCTTGAATGAGCCTTGCAACATGCTGTTCCGAATGGAATGCTGTTGGCGTTAATTTGTTAAACAAGAAACGGTTTCATTCATTCAAGATTTTGTTATTACTAATAAAACAAAAATTCAATACAATATAAATTAATCTTGCTTTTTCGTTTTCAGCCTAACTAGTCCTTTCCGGAGCAGAAAAACCGTTGGTCTCTTGTTTCCACGGCATAGATTTGGAGCGCGTTTTCACGCATAATCCCATATTTATTTTCGTAATTTCTGTCTCCACTTTCTTTCACTTTCACTAAGCCTCTACTATTATTAAAATAGATAGAAATTAAGAGTGGAGAAAGAAAAGACACAAATAATTATGTGTGAAAACGCGCTCCATATTCATATATTTGTCGTCGTCGAAAAATCCATAGCATTAATTTATGTTATTAATTTTTTGACAATTGTTCCATTTTTATTAAAATGTAGAATGTTTCCGAAATATGGAAAACAAATACAACATAATTTTTTACTGAAAAGATACACTTTTTAAAAGTCTGAAAACCTTTCTACACGTCAATTGCAGTTTTAAAGGAAGCAACTTTGAAAAATCTCACGAATCTGTCAGAGGACAAACCTGATAAGATTTTTAGATAGTTCAAGACAAGCTTTCATAAAATATTTTATAATTAAAACGGTAGAATATTTAATGCGCAATGCAATATAGTAAAATCACCATTTTCAATTGACGTGATTTATATTTTTTCTAACCAAGTTAAAATTATTTTTACCGTCGTTGTGTTAGTCCATAAATTAAAGCAACGCGTTTATTTAAAGCTCATTCTAATGTATTTTTGTTAGTTGTGATGTTAATTCATAATAAATTTCTCACTAAAATTCACTAAATTCTAAACAAAATCCTGGACTATACAAGGAGATCACTAGCGGAACAACAAAAAAATTGAAAATTAAGCCGAAACCACGAAACCGCGCCGCATTGCAAAAGACTACGCACCAATTGCAAACTCAACCTTTTAATTTATTATTTTACAAGTCACTTATATTGACGATGAAGACTCTTCTGATCCATTAATTGATAATAATTCATCAGGATTTCTGCTGAATGAATTTTTAACTGATAAATAAAATATTGAAAATAAAAATGATAAATTAAAAGGCAATGTTTGCAATTGGTGCGAATTCTTTTGCAATGCGGCGCGGTTTCCGGGCAGTGGAGTGCGACACTTCTGTTACTTTGTTCCCACGCGACACCACAACTTCTTCCCTTAGGATCCTTTAAACCATTTTATCAATAATTAAGTTGATAATACAATCATATATTACTTAACAAATATATGGTTTTTACCTTGTTATATGAGGTATGTGTAGAAGAAAAATATTCATATGTACAGGACAAAAAATAACGTTTTTTAATGTTTATAACACTTTAAAAAAATGTAAATTTATTTTGAATACTTTAACAAGTCAGATTTAGCAAAGTTTAAAAAATCATGAGAGTTCGAGTAGAAACACTTCCCTTGTAAGACAAGTTATTCATATAAAATTATATTTTATGGATAAATAAAGGACAAAATCGTTAGAACGGCTTTTCCTTACGGAAAGAGACGTTCAACAAAAATTGGAAGATAGTCTAGACAGCTTTTCTGTTCTTTATAAATATACTCAAAAATAAAATAAGTATCAACTATTAAATTATAATATTTATAACCAACTGTGCATCTCTTATGATGTTTAAGTATAAAACTCAGCATGCCAAATGAATAACTCAAATACATAGTAATAGTTTGAGAAAAATATATAGTGGTTAGTACAATAAATTGATATTCAACAACACATCAAATGTAAACGAAGGTTTTGTCCATTTTTAAGCATGTCTTGTTAATTTACACGTAATAATTTCATATCGTTTGACACGTCGTTTGACAATAAGTTTAAGACGCAGATTTTATATTGAATCGCATTCGTTATACGATGAATATTAAAAATATTTAAAGCGAAAGATGTATTTTAAGATATGTCTTTAAAACTGACTTAGAATTTAGTGTTAAATTTACACTCCAAAATTGTCATTTTCATATGGCGTGACTTAGTCACATCAGAAACTCACAATAATATTACGGCTGACTAATTTAGCGCCTTAGATTTCAGCTAGATATAGAAGTTGATATTATTTGGATTGACTGACTTGAAAAATCATAAAACTATTCAGAAAAAATACGTTATTTGATTAAACGAAAAAGTGATTGTATAATTTTTGGAATGTCCTACTGTAGGAAAATCACATTTAAGAATGTTTATTTAGCAGATTTTTACTGTAATTGAAATAATTTGTAAACGAAAGACGGATGATGGAATTCGGTGCATCCATTTTATTTTGTTGAAAATGCCATTAAAAGTTATGTTAGTGTAACATTTTCTTTAAATTGGAAAGCTTCTAGCTATCAGACGAAATGAAATATATTGTCGTAGTGAAGTTTTTTGGTACACGAGGAGAGTACACGAGGAGAAAATAATATTTTTATCAAAGTGACACAACACTTGTTCGAGACAACGCTAATAATGAGAATCAGAGAAGAAACATGAGAGCCGCGAAGTTTTCTCTTTTAAATGAAGTATTAAAAAACTGCAGAACGATAAAATAATCATGCTCCTAAAGTATGCTGAAATCTAAAATCAGCATTTTTTCGAAAAATAAGACAAATCTGACGTTCTGCGAGAATAATATTTAATATTGCATCTTATTAAAGTACTTTATTTCTTATTTTTGGGAATAATGCCAATGTCCACTTCATAGAATTCAGATTTGGAATGAGCTTTTCGAAATTTTCTTTGTGGGTGAGTATTGGTAAATTTTCTAGTGAAGTTTGCTAATTGATGTGAAATTTTTTTTCGAAAGCTTCGTGTAAATATGTGTTATCAAAATGTAAGAAATTGATAATTTATTTTAAACATTTTGAATTAATTTAAAATGGAAAAAAAACAAGCACCGGCTAAAACGGTTAAACCTCCCTCTCTCTTAGCTAGCCTGATTAAACCGTTTTGATTGAAACTTGAACTCCATTTTAGTTTCTTGTTTATGCAGTACAACTTGAGGTCGATTAGATTTTGAACGTTATAAGTTATCTATACTTATTCTTATTGTTAGCTATTGAAACTATTTCTTTAACTAAAAAGAGGACAACTCCTCCCTCAATTCATAAATCAAGTTAAATAATCACCACCTAACATAAATATTACATCTTGTTACCAAATAATTAGCAAAATTCACAAAACACAAAACACACCACTTGAAATCAAATAACTTGTATATTTGAGGCAACAAGCTTTGACTCGATTCCGTTCCGTCTCATAGTTAATTACGGTCATAAAATGAATTAAACGATAAATGGGGGCTTTTTTTTAAAGTGTTTTATTATTCGTGTCTATGAATGTTCATGATTACTCACTGACCTTTGATTATCGTTAATGATTAAATGTTTACGAATATATTGGGAGACACTTTTCCTTTTATTATAGGAACGTTAAACGAAAGCGAATTATTATAATGAGGATTAATTGGAATTGCAGTTCGAATTCTTATTTCTTATGATTCGAAAAATGGATGCTTTATAGGATAAAATATTCACCATATTTAAAGAAGCAAATTCGATGGTGAATTTACTTATTTATTTAAGGCTTTCATACAAATTTTGTAGCACATTGAATTAAAGTATTTTTTTACCGTGATGGTGTTAGTCCATAAATCGAAGACGTTTCTTTCTAATTGTCTCTAAAGTATTTTTGTTATTTACATATTGGTGAGCATTTTGGCGTTAATTCCTGAGAGGATCAATATCATTAAATCTAGACAAACAACATAATCACGCAGAAAATTCGAATCAGAAGCGTGGACCAAAATTTACATTGCCACGACCCAATTTAGAATATTTTGGTGTGTTGTACTGTAATTGTTATTATGTAAATATAATTATTTATTTATTTTTTTACATATTACATCCAGAAATATAAAGTGTACAAAAAGACATCTGAAATGACCAAACATAATTTAATAGCGATTAAAATAGAATTTTGTTGAAATTGAAAAACCTACCACTGCATTTGAAATAATAAAAATGAGCTTAAAGCTTACATTTTGGAGACTTTTTAAATTTAGATACAATTTTGGACAAAATTTTGTCATTTTGCATGAAGGGAAGTCAAAAATATTCAAAAAAATTAAATCATCAATGTATTATGTGTCTTGCTGTCTTTCAAGGTCAACTCAGAAGCAGATAAAATATCTTAAATTGTGATGCAATCAAGTTATGGATAACCAAATAAATATGTGTTTATACCGGCTGTTAGACCATGCTTGTTATTTTAGATGGAATGTCGGAATCCGGAATTCGGAATCGAAGTATGGTCGGAATACGAAATCCGGAATTCCGCCCATCTCTGGTGGATATTTGTCAGAATTTAAATTTAACTCACTTTTAGGTCCATCTTAAACACACTCAAAACCATCGAGTTTTAAATTGTATGTGCTGAAGTTGAGAGAATTTACTGAGTTCTTGGTAGAATTAACATGGTGGGAAACTTATGATATTCACAATAGTTAGATTATCGCACGCCATTTTCATGTATCTAGAAACTTTATCTAAAAAAACTCAATTCGCTTGACCAAAACGAAACAATGAGCTAAGAAACTGTGCGATCTTTTTTACCAGAAGAGTATGAGTGGAAAAAATTTTGGTTAGGTTTGATATTTTGGAAAAAATTTAATATCGTTGGATAGTTTATCACACGTTTGACCAACTTAAGTGAAAGCTAAAAGCTGAATTACACGTAGAGATTAGTAATGACCATTAGAAGATGTTTATTTGTATTTCGCGTGCCGTAGTTTAAATATAAATCTTCTTTGCGGAAACCATTATTTTTTCAATAATAACAAGCTCAAAGGATCTTATTTTACCTGTTTTTACCTGAATTTTAGAAATCCCCTTATATTTTTAAGAATATAGGTCGGTATGGATATTATTTGTGTGTTGTAAAATTGTTAATTGATAAAAAATAGCTCAAAGGAATATACCGTGAGAGTGTTCTGGTCTCATTTATATAATCTAAATACTATGTCGAATTATTAATTGTATTACTTTTAAATGGAATATGATAAAATGGTAACAAGAAACTTTCTTAATAATATATTATTACTTTACAAAGTAAGTAATGAGTATATGTTTTAATAGATTAATTTAAAGCTCAATTTTTTAAAATCAGTTAAATAGTTTTAATATTATGAATAATATGATATCTGACAAACCCAGCCGAGGCTAGAACTTTCATAGATTCTATTCAGACACGACACCACTAAAACTCGATGACAAATGCACATTTAAGTACGTAAATTAGATTAGTTATTAGATCAGATAAATTAGAAATAGAAATTTTTAAACGTGTATGGAAATTTTTTATGTATTTATAAGGAAAAAGTTTTTATTATATTATTCATTTCAGAGATCGATGCCTAATGGAAGAGGAAAATTTTAGGGGCGGGGCAAAGGTCTTGATTAGACAGCCAAACGGCCACTAAGGCCATCACGTCTCTTCCTCTTTTGTTTGTCATCAATATTTTTATTTCACCCATTTTCATTTTTAAATTAAACTTTTCATTTCTTGTCATCAAAAAAATAGATAACAAATATTGATGACAAACAAAAGAGGAAGAGACGTGATGGCCTTCGTGGCCGTTTGGCTCCTAAACAAGACCTTTGCCCCGCCCCTAAAATTTTCCTCTTCCATTAGGCATCGATCTCTTAAATGAATAATAATTTAGTTAAGCTTGTCTTAAACTATCTATATTTATAAATTACAATGAGTTCTTCTGATTTGATTGTGGAACACATTTATGTAAAGCATAAAAAAACCTTCAAAATATTCCCAGTCTTTCACGAGCTCATATAAAAATTGCACAGTCAATTTTAGTTTTCATTTTTTTTTTTTAATTTTTTAGATTTTGATTTCGATTCTTATGTGGGGTGGTATATTTAAAAAAATTAAAAAAGAAAAAAGCGACATAGAGATATTCAACAAATATACCACCCCACATAAGAATCGAATCATTATTTATAGAATGATCGCGATTTTTTGGATTTCAAACCCATTTTTTTTACCTACTTAAACCGTTTTGTGGGTCCTAATATTTTGTCAGTATACTATTTGGATCATAAGGAATCCATCTGCAAAGTTTTATCAAAATCTGAGAGCGTTAGAATTGAGTACTTTACAAATTCAACTAGAAATGATTAAAGTTACAATTAATTTCTGATGAAAGCCTAATAAAAACTTTAATAAAATATTGGATCTAATATTACGGCAAGATTATGAACTTAAGCGATTATTTTACGCAATAATATTATTTATTTATTTTGAGATCGGTGCCTAATGGAAGAGGAAAAAATTAAACAAAAATGAGGTTCTTTGGAAGGCCACTTTTTTCTATCTCATCAATGTGTGTTGTCTCAAAAAATGGATAACACACATTGAAGAGGAATAGACGAAAAAGTCGTTTATGACACATCCGAATTTTAATTTCACTCCGAATCCACAATAATAATAAAATTATTTCACATTTCTTTGCGATTTTACAAATTTCTACAAACTCACTAAGAAATGACACTATCAGAATCTGATGAATGTTTTGAAATTTGTGCGATTTAAAAATGATACAAAGGTTAATTTGCTACAATAAACCAGTTATAGACTTTATCCCGTTCCACATATAGAATTAACATATTATTCCACTTGAATGACAATATGAAACTATATCGTATCTAATGTAACATATCTAACGGACTTTTTATTTACTAGCATCATTTTATTCTTAAAAAAATATCCGAAACCTTGCAGCAACGACAACATTCCTCTATTCACTTTAAACAAAATAAATCCATTCACTTTTCAGCGAACAACCGGTTAATTGAATTAATAAAAAATAAATATTATTATTATTATTACATTTATTTATCAACAATGAATGTACTTCAAGACAATAATGTTTAGCGGGAAACTATCGTTTCGGTTTTCTTCCAGACATTGCCAATGATAGTTAGTCTATGATATTTCCGTGACCGAGGACACATACTCTAACTGCGTCAGTAAAAACAAATTAATAATGTTTACGTTCTTGTTTAGGCCACTTAAACAAGTGTTTATCTTAATTTAATGACTTGTGTAGTTGAATTGAAAAATTGGTAGGTAATATAAAATATGATTAAAGTGCAAATTTTTTAAGTTTCTGTTTGTTTTTTTATAACCACAAAGTGTCAATTTTTCTAAAATTGGAAGGGATGGGTTAATTCTGATATAAAGAGAAAATAGATATAATTTAATAATTAATTTATCAATATTTGTTTCGCGCAAATGCTACCGAAATATAATGGTAGGATATAATTTTTGAGTTGATAGTGGAGTGAGTTTGCGATTTCCAGGCCACAAACACAATCTTATCTATAAAATATCATTCTACACTGAATGTTAACGCATTATTTAAGATCCTGGCGCCTTAACATGACTGAGTCTTGGGCTTTAAAGTGAAACAAGGTTATAAATTCCTATAACCCAATATAGACCAGAGCTTTAGAAATTAGAAAGGAAGACCAGAAAAGAAAGAAAGAAAGACCATAAAGACCAGAAAGAAAGACCAGAAAGAAGACCTTTAGAAAGAAGAAGACCAGAAAGAAGAAGAAGAAGACCTTTAGAAAGACCAGAAAAAATATTTAGACATCCTTGTCGAATGGTCCTGCTTT
The DNA here is from genome assembly GCA_963931815.1 of Caenorhabditis plicata. NCBI lineage: Eukaryota > Metazoa > Nematoda > Chromadorea > Rhabditida > Rhabditidae > Caenorhabditis > Caenorhabditis plicata. The sequence continues at coordinate 14,012,153 of OZ007490.1, read as the reverse complement.
TTCAGACTTTTCCCTCGAGGAGACCAG